>OZ024725.1:4493085-5111762 GCA_964016875.1 Fallopia convolvulus | reverse complement strand
CTCACGGTCCCACGTGGGTATGGCTTTCACCTCCGAGGACGCCGAGAGACTCCACATGCCCCACTCCGACCCCCTGGTGATACATGCTCAACTGGGCTCGAAGATAGTGAAGCGGATACTGGTGGACACGGGTTCTTCCGTGGACATCATGTATTTTGGCGCTTTTGAGCAGTTTGGAATCTCCGCGACATCTTTGAAGCCCTACGCTGGGAAGCTCACCTCCTTCTCGGGAAACGAGGTCGATGTCGCTGATCTCATAGACCTGTGGATGACACTCGGTGCTGGCTCTACAACGAGAACCGAGGTGATAGAACTTACAGTGGTGCACCTACCTTCAACCTACAAAGCAATCATCGGGGGAGTCTCCTTGATGAAGTTCCAGGCAGTGGTCTCCATCTAGCACCTCAAGATGAAGTTCCCCACCAACGGTGGTGTCGGAGAGGTGAAGGGCAACCAAGAAGAGGGTCGCGTCTGCTACATGACCTCGGCAAAACAAAAATGCTCCGTATTCATGGTAGAGGCCTCCGGAGAAGCGGATCTCGAGGTCCGGGATTTCACAATACCCACCCCTGAGGCAGAAAGAAGGGTGATCACCCCCTTCGAAAACAACTCGAGAAAATCTACCTCGGGGGGTGCCTCGCCGGAGATGCAGCGACGTCACTAGAGGCCTTGCTTGCTGAATCCCGCGACGTGTTCGCCTGGACTGCAAAGGATCTCCGAGGTGTGCCTCGGACATTGGCTCATCACTCCCTGAACATCGACGTCTCCATTCGCCCTGTGGTGCAGCGTCGAAGAAAAATGAACGAAGAAAGAGCAACCGCCGCGAACGAGGAGGTGGCCAAGCTGCTGGCCGCGGATTTCATCCGCGATGTCCAGTATCCGTGGTGGATATCCAATGTCGTGTTAGTCAAGAAGGCCAGTGGCAAGTGGCGGATGTGTGTAGATTTCAAGGACCTCAACAAAGCATGTCCCAAAGACAGCTACCCTCTGCCCTCGATTGATGCGCTCGTAGATTCAACTGCGGGGCACGAGGTCTTGAGCTTCCTCGACGCTTATTCGGGATACAATCAGATCTCGATGAATCCGCGTGACGAGGAAGAGACGTCCTTTATCACCCATCGTGGAACATACTGTTACAAGGTCATGCCATTTGGCCTCAAAAACGCCGGTGCCACCTTCCAACGCCTCATTGATCGGGTCTTCAAAGACCACCTGGACAGAAATGTGTCGGCTTACGTCGATGACATCGTGGTGCGAAGCAAGAACTTCGGGGAACACCTGGCCGATCTCGCCGAGGTCTTCACCACTCTCAGGCATCACCAACTCAGCCTAATCCCGAGAAATGCGTCTTCGGCGTATCCTCGGGGAAGTTTTTTGGCTTCATGATCAGCGAGCGCGGGATCGACGTCAACCCCGCCAAAATCGAGTTGATCCTCTCGATGAGATCTCCTAGATCTCGAACCAAGGTGCAACGACTCAATGGCGCGGTAAACTATTTGGGGAGGTTTTGCTCCCGTTTGGCGGACAAATCCCTTCCCTTCTTTGCCGCCCTCAAGAAGAATGACAAGTTCGTCCAGGACAAGAGCCTCGAGACTGCCTTCTCCGAGTTAAAGATCTTCCTCACAAAGCTCCCCACCTTGTCACCTCCGCATGCGGGCGAAGTCCTGCAACTGTATGTAGCGGTGAGCCCCGAGACAGTCAGCGCGGTGCTCACTAGAGAAGCCATGCAACCGGTGTACTTTGTGAGTCGCGTGCTCCAGCCTGCGGAGCAGCGATACTCCCCAACAGAGAAAATGGCGCTGGCGGTAGTGATCGTCGCAAGGCGTCTACGCCCGTACTTCCATGCACATCCCATCCAGGTCCTCTCAGACCTCCCACTCCGTCAAATCCTACATCAGCCCGCCCTCTCCGAGCGTATGACGAAGTGGGCCGTCGATCTCTCCGAGTTCGACATCAGTTACCTCCCGAGGACCGCAATGAAGGGACAGGCCCTGGCCGATTTCATGGTAGAGGTCACCTTACCCGAAACCGACACAAGCTCAGACGAGTGGAAGGTGTTCGTTGATGGCTCACGATGTGACGTCGGTGGCGGAGCCGGCGTATTCCTCGTTGGCCCCTCAATCGAGACGGAGTATGCTCTCAACTTCGCCTTTGATGCCACCAATAACGACGCCGAATACGAGGCCATGATCGTCGGGATCGAGATGACGCTACTTAGCGGAGCCCGCAAGATCAGGGTCTACACAGATTCCGAGTTGGTGGCACGACAACTCAATGGCCAATACGACACCAGGACAGGTTTTCTGCCCGCCTACCGAGCAAAGGTGAAGGCCTTGGTTTCATGCCTGGAGACCTTTGTGGTAGAGTCAATTCCGCGAGCCTCAAACACCAAGGCGGATGCTCTCGCCAGGTTAGGCTCCGCACTTCCCTTGGATGTGGGGAACCGCGTGATGATAGAGAGAAAACTCTCACGAAGTGTTGATGGTGAGGTCCTGTCCATAAGGACCGAGGACTGAAGGTTCCCAGTGACGCGGTATATACAAAGCGGCGTCCTCCCAGAGGACCCCGCACTAGCCAGGAAACTAAAGATGCAAGCTGCCCGCTACTGCGTCATCGGTGACCAGCTCTACCGCCGAGGCTACGCTGAACCCAACTTGCTATACATACCGCCCGAGGCCACGGACCACGTCCTCTATGAGGCACACGAAGGGGTTTGTGGAGGGCACCCGGGGTGGAGGTCTTTGGCACACAAGATCGTCCACTTGGGGTACTTTTGGCCCACTCTCCGACAAGATGCAAAGGCTTACGTCCAAAGATGCGTCGGATGCCAGAAACACGGGAACCTCCAACACACCCCGACGGCCCCCCTCCGCAGCATCCACGCACCGTGCCCATTCGCGATGTGGGGAATGGACATCTTAGGTCCTTTCCCCAAAGCAGCTGGCCAGGTGCAATAAATTTTGGTCATTGTCGACTACTTCACGAAGTGGATCGAAGCGCAGGCCACGGCAAAAATCACTGGGGCAAAGGTCTGCGAATTCCTGTGGAAGAACCTCATTTGCCGTTTCGGTGTCCCCATGACAATCATGATCGATCATGACCCCCAATTCGACTGCGAAGAGACTCGGGCTTTCTGCTCTGAGTTGGGCATCGACCTCAAATTTTCCTCCGTGGCCCATCCCCAGTCCAATGGTCACGTAGAAAACGTCAACGCCCGCATCTTGACAGACCTAAAGAAGCGCCTGGGCGTGGCACAAGGCCGCTGGGCCGAGTTACTCCCACTCGTCCTCTGGACGTATCGCACGACCGCGCGTCGCGCAACGGGCGAAACACCCTTCGCTCTAACCTATGGGGAGGAGGCACTCGTTCCCGTATAAACCCTGATCCCATCAGCAAGGGTGTACAACTTCGACGAAAAAGAAAACGAAGCCAACCTTAGGGTCGAGCTGCAATTCCGGGACGAGATTCGCGAGGTGGCGGACCTGCACTCCAGAGAATCCAAGCGACGTGTCGCCGTATACCACGACAAGAAGGTCAGACCTCGCCTTTTGGCCACAGGAAACCTCGTTCTGAGATGCACCGAGGGAGGCAAATTGGACCCTAAGTGGGAAGGACTATACCTTTTTGGGGAGGAAGTCGCGCCCGGAGCTTTTAAGCTCAAAAACAGCGAGGGGCGTACACTGAGCAAGACATGGAACGTAGCGCGGCTCAAAAAATATTACATGTAAATTCTCGAAACCTCGTTGTCCCCTACAGTTTTGGTGAATGAAGGATTGCAGGCTTTTCAAAAAAAGAAATCTCTCTGGAGAAGCAAAACCTCGTTGAGGTCCACCCCTCGCTTCCCGCTTGGGGTTGGAGAACCTCGTTAGAGCCCACCCCTCACTTCCCGCTTGGGGTTGGAGAATCTCGTAGAGTCCACCCCTCGCTTCCCGCTTGGGGTTGGAGAATCTCATTGAGTCCACCCCTCGCTTCCCGCTTGGGGTTGGAGAATCTCGTTGAGTCCACCCCTCGCTTCCCGCTTGGGGTTGGAGAACCTCGTTAAAGTCCGCCCCTCGCTTCCCGCTTGGGGTTGGAGAACCTCGTTGAGTCCGCCCCTCGCTTCCCGCTTGGGGTTGTAGAACCTCGTTGAGTCCGCCCCTCGCTTCCTGCTTGGGGTTGGAGAACCTCGTTGAGTCTGCCCCTCGCTTCCCGCTCGGGGTTGGAGAATCTTGTTGAGTACACCCCTCGCTTCCCGCTTGGGGTTGGAGAATCTTGTTGAGTACACCCTCGTTTCCCGCTTGGGGTTGGAGAATCTCGTTGAGTCCGCCCCTCGCTTCCCGCTTGGGGTTGGAGAATCTCGTTGAGTCCGCCCCTCGCTTCCCGCTTGGGGTTGGAGAATCTCGTTGAGTCCGCCCCTCGCTTCCCGCTTGGGGTTGGAGAATCTCGTTGAGTCCGCCCCTCGCTTCCCGCTTGGGGTTGGAGAATCTCGTTGAGTCCACCCCTCGCTTCCCGCTTGGGGTTGGAGAATCTCGTGTTTATATCCACCCCTCAGCGAATGAGGTTCGTTGACTCCCTAAGAAGGCAAGGTTCGCTAATTATCTAAAGAGGCAAGGTCAAAACGAGCCTGCCGGATTTGTTGGACCGAATCTCATGATGTTTCTCCAGGTTAAAGACATCTGTTCGGTGAGCAGTAATCGCACCCCGCAGGAGTCAAGGGGGTGTAGCGGTAGGATTGGAAGCACAACCAAAGGCGGCAGCTAAACACGATGAAAACGAGAAGTCGCCTTCGCCAACAAACAGGATCTTGTGGAATTCGTTGTAATGCCCCATCCAAGTCTCACTGACACCGGAATCGGAATCGTAAACGGACGAGTTTGATCAAGATGCGTGTAATAAGTTGCGTGAATCTCGTACGTCTGACTTAGGATCATCACGCGAGATCCGAGCAAGGCTCAGGATCATAACAACTGTTTAGGTTGGTACGAACTTCCGGAACAGCGAAGTCGAGGTCCGAGCATCGCGAGATCCGAGCGAAGCTTATGACCTCGATGCGGAACTAAAATGCCCGATGTGGCCCGAGTTCCACAAAAGATGTGGCACTCGAACCATGGGGTTGGATGGATAAAGATAGACGTATGCAAGAAAGACTAAGGCAAACAAACAAACAAACAAACATAGGAAAAGAAAGTGACATAAAGTAAAAAGGCCACGAGGGCCAAGATGTTTAATTACAAACCCCGTAGGGCAACTGATAGAGCATATAGATGTAGTTGTTAGAGCATGTTTTTATTCTCGTTTTATGCATTTTTAGCTAGGATTTCATTCTAAGTTTAGATTAGGTTTTATTTTCGTTTAGTTCGGAATCTACGCGTCTTTGTGCGTAATTGCAGGTCGGATGGTGGGAGACGGTAGATGGAAAGTTTAAGACGGATCTCGGGACGTGTAAGGAGCATTGGAAGTGAAGACCCGAGGCAAGAATTACAAGAAAAGAGATGAAGGGACTAAACCGCAGAGCAAGTCAAGACCGCGCCGAGAGGCCAACACACTGCGGCGTCGGCGCGGGCGGTTACAAAGGGAGCGCGACCGCGCTCTGGGAAGGTCCAAACCGCGCTCAGCGGCGTTTGTGCGATGCTAGTTTGGGCTTCCGCGAGACCTAATGGGCCGACTTTATAAGTGTTTATTTGGATATTTTCGGATCTTTTAGATATTTTTAGCATAATATAAATACTTTCCTTAGGGTTTCTTTGGATGAATATGCTATCTTTTGGAGTTTTATGCAATTTGGAGATTTGTGGGAGACAAACCCTAGTTTTTGCAATTGAAGATCAATTTGACTTTTGTAAGTTTGATTTCTCTTTAATGTCGATTTCTAGCTAAATTTCCCATGTCCAACTAGTTAGTTGAAGTTGTATGCATGATTGTTTGTGAGATTTGAATTATTTAAGTTTGCCTTGACTAGATTGAATCTCTCCGTGCTTAATTGATTAAATTCACTTAGGATTAGTATAGATTGGCCACCTATTCTACTTCTAGGTTGAATTACAACTAGAATAATTAAATAGACGGTGGAATTTGATTATTCATGGATGAATCCTTTGATTAAACTTAAAGACGGTGTATATTAAGGTTAATCAAAGGCGGAGAATTTAATCACAAGATTTCGTGAATAGACGGTGGAATTCATGAATATTGTTTCTATTGAATGCTTCGAATTTAATTGCATGATCAACTTGACATAGAAGGTTTTCTAGGTTAATTGGTTAAAAGGTTGTTAAAGACGGTGTATATTAACAACCACAATAAGCTTGAATTCATAAATTCACAATAGATTAGTCAAGGGAAATTGAAATAAGGATAATCGATGATCAAAACTCATGTATGCAATGGATACGAAACTAGTTGGGCGCTTTTTTCCATATTAGAATCTCAATTTACTTTACTTGCTTTGATTAATTAGTTTAATTACTTAGATTTTAGTTTACAACCATAAAACCCCCCTTTTTCTGCTTAGTAATATTAAATAAATACGAATAATCTGAGTCCTTGTGGGTTCGACCCTTGCTTCCACTATACTTAGGTTAGGAAGTTAGGTATTTCTTTGACAGTGCTTTTATAGCGACGTAAAAGTGCTCGTCAAATTTGGCGCCGTTGCCGGGGACTCGGCTATTTATTGGTATTTATCTAGTGTTACTTTTTATTTCTTTTTGGGTGTGAACCACTTGTATGGTTCATACCCGTGCTACTAATCCATCTCTTGTTGCATTTGATTCAGAAATCGAAAGGACAATCTCTAGGTTGCGCAGGCAAGCTCGTGCGAATTCTCGAGAACTACCGTTCAATCTGGCATCTTCCTCTTCTTCTTCTGATTTTGATTCTGAAAGCGTTCCTGAAATACCAGAGATGGCTCAGACACTGAGACAGTTAACTGCACCAGATTTGGCACAACAACCATTGGCGGTGAAGATACCTGCACTCCCTGACGGTGTCCAATTTGAACTGAAATCAGGATTGATTCACCTCCTTCCTCAATTCTATGGGAAGGCGGGTGAAGATCCCAACAAGCATTTATCGGTTTTTCATGCTGTCTGCACTAGCATGAAACCAAATGGAATCACTGATGACCAAATCAAGTTGAGAGCTTTTGCGTTCTCTTTAAAGGATGCAGCGAATGATTGGCTCTACTATTTGGCTCCTGGAAGTATCGAGACTTGGGAGGAGATGAAAAAGGCTTTCCTTGAGAAATATTTCCCAGCCACAAAACTCTCGAGTATGAAAAAGAGCATTAGCAATATTGAACAACTCCCGAATGAATCGCTTTACGAGTATTATGAGAGGTTCAAGAAGTTAATCTCAAGCTGCCCCTATCATGGCTACTCTAAGATGGATCTTGTTATGTACCTTCATGAAGGCTTACTGGATGAAGAACACTGACATGTTAATGCTGCCTGTGGAGGGAACATCCTGAACAAGACTCCTGAACAAGCTTTTGAACTATTTCATGAACTTTCTGAAGGCTCTCGTCAATTCAGCAAAAGAGCTTCAATGAAGGCAACCAATTCTGTTGATGTTACAGCTTTACATGAAGATGTGAATGAGTTGAAGTCAATGTTCAGGCAATTCATGCTGAAGGGATCACAACAAGTCAAGCCTTGCGGTTTCTGCTCTGATGTTACTCATAAGACGGATGCTTGTCCTACTCTTCATGTTCAAGAGGAGGAAATTAATGCACTTGGAGGCTATGGGCCAAGAAGACCAGCACATGATCCTTATTCAAACTCGTACAATCCAGGTTGGAAGGATCATCACAATTTGAGGTACGGAAATCAGAATCAACAGCATGCACCTCAAAACGGGCCGCCAGGTTTTAGACCTCCTTTTCAACATCAATCTCAGAATCAAGCTCCGAATCAAGGCCCTTCCTCATCCACAGATGATATGATCCGTGCTCTTACCCAGAATATGGCCATGATGCAGCAAACTATGGGCCAAATTCAGCAGGATACCAAGTCAAGCATCACCAACTTGGAAAATCAAGTGAGCCAACTTGCACAGGCAATGAATAAATTTGAAGCTAAAGATTCCAACAGGTTACCTTCTCAGACGGAACTCAATCCTAAACAGAATGTGAATGCAATCTCTCTCCGTAGTGGTAAAGTGTTGGAAAACAAAGCCGGAAAGCCACAAACATCGCCTGATGAAGAAACCGAGGGGAGCAAAACCTCGCACTTGGAAGTTCAACCTGAGCACGGCCAACCCAGCCAGGGGTGCCAAACCGCGCCCCCAAGCTTGACACCGCACCCCGAGGGATCAACATACTGCGGGCTGAGCGCGGGCGGTACCGGGTTGAGCGCGACCGCGCTCCCGGAGGCTCAAACCGCGCCGACGGTGATTTCCGAAGAACCTCCAATTCTTTCGACGTCGGTTCTCAAACCTCCCCCACCTTTTCCCAAAGCCTTAAAGGAGACCCGTAAGATCGAGAATGATAAAGAGATCTTCGAAACATTTAGCAAATGTGAGGTGAATATTCCGCTACTCAAGCTTATCAAGAGCGTTCCCCGCTATGCTAAGTTTTTGAAGGAGTTATGTACGGTCAAGCGGAATCAAAAGCAAAAAGGGAAGCAAAAGATCAAGGTCAGTGAGCAAATCTCAGCGGTCTTCCAAAGACGATTGCCACAAAAATGCGAGGACCCAGGTATGTTCACTATCCCTTGTATCATAGCTGAGAGAAAATTTGAAAAGGCCATGCTAGACTTAGGTGCTTCTATCAATGTTTTGCCTTATTCAATTTATGAGTCTCTTGAGCTAGGTCCATTGCATGCAACAACCGTAGTTATTCAATTGGCTGATAGGTCTAATGTTTACCCAAAGGGGATAATAGAAGATGTGCTTGTTATGGTTGATAAGTTGATTTTCCCTGCTGATTTTTACGTACTTGAAATGGAACATGACAAGCATGCTGCTCCAATCCTTTTAGGTAGACCATTCCTAAAAACAGCCAAAACTAAAATTGATGTGTGTAGTGGCTCATTAACCATGGAGTTTGATGGGGAAAAGGTGGAATACAATATTTATGATGCTATGAAATTCCCCTATGATGTTCATTCTTTGTGTTCAATTGATGTGTTAGATACTCTTGTTCAAGATTTCTTTGACATTAATGATCATGATGAATTGCAATCTACACTTGAAAACTCTGTGGTTGATAAAGATGAAGTGGAATTTATGCTTAATGATGATATGCAAGAAATTGTAGCCGAGTTGAACGCTCACTATGAGCGACCACTCTTGCTACCGGGCTCAAAGCCCATTCCACTAACAGTGCCAAGCGAGAAGCTTGTTCCCTCTATTGTGCAGGCCCCACAGGTAGAACTCAAACAACTGCCGGACCACCTCAAGTACGCTTTTCTAGGTGATGGAGATACTCTACCGGTGATAATTTCAAACAAGCTAACTCAAGATCAGGAATACCGGTTGCTGGATGTTTTAAGGGAGCATAAATCCGCTATAGGATGGACTATTGCCGACATTAGAGGAATAAGCCCCTCTACTTGTATGCATAGAATCCTATTGGAGGATGAAGCAAAACCCTCAAGACAACCACAAAGGAGGTTGAACCCGCCTATGATGGAAGTTGTCAAGAAGGAGGTCCTGAAACTTCTTCAAGCAGGAATGATTTTTCCCATATCGGATAGCAAATGGGTAAGTCATACTCAGGTCGTTCCTAAGAAAGGTGGAATCACGGTGAAGGAGAATCAAGATGGTGAGCTAATTCCAACAAGAATTCAAACCGGGTGGCGTGTATGCATCGATTACAAAAAGCTCAACACGGTAACCCGTAAAGACCATTTTCCTTTACCTTTTATTGACCAAATGCTTGAGCGACTTGCGGGTCGTTCCTTCTATTGTTTCTTGGATGGGTATTCAGGTTATTTTCAGATAGCAATTGCACCCGAGGATCAAGAGAAGACAACATTTACTTGCCCATTTGGCACATTCGCTTACAGAAGAATGCCATTTGGTCTATGTAATGCACCCGCCACTTTTCAAAGGTGTATGGTCAGTATATTCTCTGAATACATAGAGAACTTCATTGAAGTCTTTATGGATGATTTCACAGTTCATGGAAATGATTTTGATTCTTGTTTCACTCACTTGACACTTGTGCTAAAACGTTGTGAAGAAACTAACCTTTGTCTTAATTCTGAGAAATGCCATTTTATGGTAGAACAGGGCATAGTGTTAGGTCATATAGTGTCATCTAAAGGGATTGAAGTTGATAAGGCAAAGGTTGAAGTAATTCAATCCTTGCCTTATCCTACTAATGTTCGGGAAGTACGTTCTTTTCTTGGTCATGCAGGTTTTTACCGCAGGTTCATTAAAGACTTCTCCAAGATCGCTTCACCCCTTTGTGAGCTACTCAAGAAGGATGTGACCTTTAACTTTAATGAAGCTTGTCAAAAAGATTTTGATGAGTTGAAGGCTCGCCTCACCACTGCCCCAATAATTCAGCCCCCGGATTGGTCCCTACCTTTTGAGCTGATGTGTGATGCAAGCGACTATGCGGTAGGAGCAGTTTTGGGCCAAAAGATTGGTAAGGCTTCTCATGTTATTCATTATGCCTCTATGACTCTTAATGAAGCACAGAAAAATTATTACACCACCGAGAAGGAACTCTTGGCGGTGGTGTTTGCTTTGGAAAAGTTTCGGTCTTATTTGCTAGGTACAAAGGTGATCGTCTACACGGATCATGCAGCCCTTCGTTACTTGTTGACGAAGAAGGAGGCAAAGCCCAGGTTGATTAGATGGATCTTATTGTTGAGTGAATTCAACATTGAGATCAAAGACAAAAAGGGGGCGGAAAACGTGGTGGCGGACCATCTTAGTCGCTTAGTTCATGAGGGAGAACGAGGTGCTCAAATCACACCGATTAGAGAAGAATTTCCAGATGATACCTTGTTTTCGGTACGTGTACTTCAACCTTGGTATGCTCATTTGGTTAATTTTCTTGTTTCGAGTGTATTTCCTCCCAGTTTTAGCAAAGCTCAAAGGGATAAACTCAAGAGTGAGGCAAGGTATTATGTGTGGGACGATCCATATCTTTGGAAACACTGTTCCGATCAGGTAATCCGCAGTTGTCTTCCGGATAATGAGGTAACTTCCGTTTTATCATTTTGTCATTCTTATGCTTGTGGGGGGCATTTTAGTGCTAAGAAAACCGCTAGGAAAGTATTGGATGCAGGATTCTTTTGGCCTACTATCTTTCGGGATGCGTATGCCTTTTGCAAATCCTGTGACCGATGCCAAAGGGTCGGAAATATATCCCGCAGGGATGAAATGCCTCAAACTTCAATTATCTTTTGTGAGGTATTTGATGTTTGGGGTATAGATTTCATGGGCCCCTTTCCCAGCTCTTACGGGAATATTTATATTTTATTAGCGGTGGACTACATTTCCAAATGGGTGGAAGCGAAGGCCACCAGGACTGATGATTCCCGAGTTGTGGCAGATTTCTTGAAGGCGAATATATTCTCCAGATTTGGGGTTCCTAGAGCTTTAATTAGTGACAAGGGATCCCATTTTTGTAACCGAACGGTCAGTGCGCTCTTGAAGAAATATCATGTCACACACAGGATTTCTACGGCCTACCACCCACAAATGAATGGCCAAGCGGATGTGTCAAACAGAGAGATCAAAGCCATTCTTGAGAAGACGGTGTCGCCAAACCGGAAGGATTGGATTACTCGCTTAGATGATGCTTTATGGGCGTATAGGACAGCTTACAAAACACCGATTGGAATGTCGCCTTTTCGGTTGGTGTTTCGTAAAGCTTGCCATCTTCCGGTGGAGATCCAACACCGAGCTTATTGGGATGTGAAGAACTGTAGTCTGCAGATGGATGAAGCCGGTGAGTTGAGGAAGCTTCAGTTGCAAGAGCTTGAGGAACTACGGTTAGAAGCTTATGACAACGCGGCCATATACAAGGAGAAGACCAAAGCCTTGCATGACAAGAAAATATGGAGGAAAAGTTTTCAGGTAGGCGATAAAGTTTTGCTATATCAATCTAGACTCAAACTTTTTCCAGGTAAGCTGAGGTCGAGATGGACGGGGCCGTTCGTAGTAGCTCAGACGTTTCCTCATGGAGCGGTGGAAATTTATGATGAAGCCACTCATTCGCTACAAAAGGTGAATGGTCAGCGTTTGAAGCCGTATTTTGAAGGATTTAGCAATGCTATTCTTGAAGAAACGGTTTTGAACGAACCAAACACATGAGCGGTAATGCGTCAAGCTAATGACGTTAAACAAGCGCTTCTTGGGAGGCAACCCAAGCTTTTGTTTTGATTTTGTCTTTTTATTTTCTAGATTTAGTTGTGGTTTTGGTTTGTTTTTGTGTGGTTTTCGGTTTGTTTTTGTTTTTCTTAGTTATAGGTAAAGTCGGAAACCAGGGACACGCAGTACGAGGAGGTCAAGACGGCCTTACATTCAGAACCGGGATTCAGCAAATCGAGGCCAACACACTGCGGCCTCAACGCGGGCTGACCCAACCTGGGCGCCCCCGCGCTGAAACCGCGCCCCGAAGGGCCAACATACTGCGGCCTCAGCGCGGGCAATTACAAAGGGAGCGCGACCGCGCTCCCGGATGCCCCAAACCGCGCTGAGGCCGGGTTCGGCGCATTAAACCCGAAAAATCACCCTCTTTTTGCCACATTCATCCCCTTCCTCCTAAAACCCACGCAGCCTCCATTACCACCTCTCCATTGAAGCTCCTCATTCAAGCTCTTTTGAAGGTCAAAACTCCAAATCAAGCCCGGATTTGCACTCCTAGTCATCAAACAAGTAAGATTTCTAACTTTTCTCTTCAAATTTCATCCCCAAATTGAAGATCTCAACCCAAAAATTTACTAAGTTAGGTTTTGCATAAAAACCTCAATTTTAGGGATTTTTAGGCCAAATTTCTTCAAATTAAGTCTAGATTCAACAATATTAGCATGTTTATGAGTTAGTTTCATGTTTAGAACTTGAAAAATCCATAATTTCGAAATTAATTAATTTTCATGCTAATTAATCTAGATTAGTGGGGGAAGAGAGTGTTTTGAGAGCAATTATTGTCTATTATTACTTGTTTGTTGGATTGCTCTTGCCGGGGCAATCGAATTGTGCTTGTTTTTGGTGTCTTTGATTGTTGTGTAGGTAATATCATGGGTCATACCAAGGTAAACGCCAATGCATCCTCATCGGGACCTAGTCGTCCTCAAAGAGCAACTAGAGCAACCCGAGCAACACCGACTACAGCTCAAAATGTTGCACCCTCTTCCTCTAGATCCCGAGCTACACCTAGAGCTTCTTCCTCAAGCAATGTGATTACACCGGCAACTTATGGTCTTCAATTCCGGGACATGAGGCATCTAGACCGGTTTGATCAATTGAAAGGGCGTGACATCCAAGCTCCGAGATACATTGATTGGGATTTGTTGGAGGAGTTGGGTTTGGCTACTGAATTGAGGAAGATAGAGTTTAATCACAATTTGACTGTGTTGAGCATGAGATTGCCAGTGTACAAAAGCCTCGTGTTGGAGTTCTTGAGCACACTGGAGGCTCATATGTTAGAGGGGAGATTTGTTAATGAAGGGCGGTGTAATTTTCAGCTAGGTGGGGTGATGAGGAGCATGACTCTCAATGATATCAACAAGCTATTCAGATTCACCCAATACCAGATGAATGTTGATAGATGGGAAAACCGCGCTACTTTTATGGATGATGAACAGTGGACTCTCCTTTTTGGGACTGATGACTACTTGCCTTCTCGAACCAAGGCGTCTGGAATCTCTCATCCAATAATCCGAATTCTTCAGAGGTTCTTTGCTCACTCTATTACAGGCAGAGGAGAGGGTGAGAACAATTGCCCTAGGAAGGATATTTTTATCTTTCGAGGTATTCTAGAAGGGCAATATGTAGACTTTGGTGTCGCTATGATGCACAACATAGAGCTCATGATTAAAAGAAATACCGGTCGAATCGTTGTGGGTGGTATCATCACCAAGTTCGCCCAACACTTTGGACTTGATTTGGAGCAGTGTGTGGGTAGGATTGATCCTCTTCCAATGAACTTGCATTTCTACAACAAGATGAAGGTGTTGTATGTGAAGAACAATCGGTACTATTGGGTGCTAGGCAATAGCTCCTTTGCTATGAAGTTGCCTAATCCAGAGAGGGTGAAGATTGAGATTGGTTTGGATAAAGCTCACACATGGCTCATTCACCCACAAGATGGTGATGTACCGGTTTCGGAAGTGATTGGAGGAATTAAAAGAAGGAAGAAGGCAAGGGGTCATGATGAGGAAGCAAGCGCTTCTATGGATGTCGATGAGGAGGATGAAGATGAGGAGTTTGTAGCGGGGCCTGAGGATATTGCCGCTGAAGATGATGATAGGGAGAATGATGACAATGATGATGAACACATTGACGTGCCACCCGTTCATGAGTTTGAGCAACAAGGTTTAGGTGGTAACATGTCTACCACTCAATACAATCATTTGGTGGAATTGATGGGTGGATTGTCTACACAAGTGAGTGGCTTGCACACTCGTATGGACGGCATGGCGGCTGATTTCAACCATTTCCGGGGTTATGCTACGAGCCGTTTTGATTATGTTGATGAGCAAACCCGGTACTTGCATCAGAGGATGGACAACTACACACCTAAGCAGGGCTATCAGTCGTATGCTTATCAGCCGTATCCTGGATATCCAGCTCTTGAATGGCCATACCCGGGGTACCCACCACCACCATCAGAGTAGATTCCCGAGCTTGACAAGTTCTTGTGATGAGGTTAGTTTTTCTTTTACTCTTATGTTCTTATTACTTTGGGGACAAAGTAATGTTTAAGCATGGGGGAAGGGGATTATTTATTTTGTTATGAGAACTTGGTCTAGTTAGATCATATAGTTGCATGTGCATGTTTATTCTTATTTGTATGCATTGATTGAAAGTTTGAAAAAAAAATGAAAAAAAATCCACTAAAAAATTTGAAAATTTCTGAAAATTGAAAAAAAAATGTGTGTTTTGTTTGCATTTAGGATTCATTTTTCCCCTTGGAACCACTTGTTTGAAGAGTGAGCATGATTTCATATCCCATAACTTGTTAAGTTTATGATAAAAGTTCTAAATAAGAATTGCTTAATTATGAAGGAGTATGCATGAAAGTGAAAACTTGAGCTAGTTATGAAGTTCTAACCAAAAATTTGCCTTGTGAGATTTCTTTTGAGCCTTTACATGCCAATTTTGCATGATATTCTTGAGTGTATCACTTTGATTGTCTTAACTCTAGAACTTGCGTTTAGATTCTTTTTCGAGACCACATTATATGTTTTGAATGCATGATATAAAAGTGATTGAGGCAAATTTTCGTTAGCTCATTTATATCCTTATCTACCCTACATTATACCTTTGTTTTTGTAGCCCCATTGTTTTGAGCCTTGGCCTTGTTTATTAGCTCCACAAAAATTAATCCTAGCCGAATAAGCTTGACCCTCATCCGGGAATTAGGATTTGACTAGGGGAATTTTGTGGGTTAATTGATATATTTTGGGGTTTGTGAGGCAAGATGAAGAGGTGTAATAGAAGGGAATGTCTAAAATGAAAAGTGTTGGAAAGTTAAGGATGTTGGGAATGTTTAGTGAAAAATCTCTAAGTAAAGCTGGTTTGAAAGGTTGATTGAGATGAGTTGTATGTGTAAAATTGCAAAGTGTTCTTGTGAGAGAAGAATGAAAAGAAAAAGAAAGAACAAATCTCAAATGGGTTTGTGGAAAAAAAGAAGCAAAAGTTGAGCAAAAGAAAGAAGTGCTTAAAAGTAAGTAATGGAAGAAAGGGAATACAATTTGGGAAGTTATTGAGAGTGAGTGATTGATGTAATTTGGGTATTAGTTGATTCTAGTTCCCGGATTTAGCACCACATGGCCATATAATTATCCCTTCCTAATTGTCTATACCTTGGCCCCATTACAACCTTGAAAAAGACCTCATGATTTATGTTGTGCATTTGAACATCCGTGGTGGAGATTTAGTGCACTGATGCAAGCATATGGTAGTTGGCATTCAAAGATGATTTTTGAGCGAAAACACATACCTTTAAACACTTGAGTGTTGAGTGCAAACACAATTACCTTGGTGAGGGTTGGAATAGATTAATAGCTTGGTTTGAAACTTTCGATATATGTATGCAAAGATTTCATGGTTAAGTTTGTGCTTCTTGAAAATGAATTAAGTCATGACTTGCTTGTTTGTGGTGTGATTGATTTCTATGTCTTGCTTGAGGACAAGCAAGGTTCAAGCATGGGGGAATTTGATAGAGCATATAGATGTAGTTGTTAGAGCATGTTTTTATTCTCGTTTTATGCATTTTTAGCTAGGATTTCATTCTAAGTTTAGATTAGTTTTTATTTTCGTTTAGTTCGGAATCTACGCGTCTTTGTGCGTAATTGCAGGTCGGATGGTGGGAGACGGTAGATGGAAAGTTTAAGACGGATCTCGGGACGTGTAAGGAGCATTGGAAGTGAAGACCCGAGGCAAGAATTACAAGAAAAGAGATGAAGGGACTAAACCGCGGAGCAAGTCAAGACCGCGCCGAGAGGCCAACACACTGCGGCGTCGGCGCGGGCGGTTACAAAGGGAGCGCGACTGCGCTCTGGGAAGGTCCAAACCGCGCTCAGCGGCGTTTGTGCGACGCTAGTTTGGGCTTCCGCGAGACCTAATGTGCCGACTTTATAAGTGTTTATTTGGATATTTTCGGATCTTTTAGATATTTTTAGCATAATATAAATACTTTCCTTAGGGTTTCTTTGCATGAATATGCTATCTTTTGGAGTTTTATGCAATTTGGAGATTTGTGGGAGACAAACCCTAGTTTTTGCAATTGAAGATCAATTTGACTTTTGTAAGTTTGATTTCTCTTTAATGTCGATTTCTAGCTAATTTTCCCATGTCCAACTAGTTAGTTGAAGTTGTATGCATGATTGTTTGTGAGATTTGAATTATTTAAGTTTGCCTTGACTAGATTGAATCTCTCCGTGCTTAATTGATTAAATTCACTTAGGATTAGTATAGATTGGCCACCTATTCTACTTCTAGGTTGAATTACAACTAGAATAATTAAATAGACGGTGGAATTTGATTATTCATGGATGAATCCTTTGATTAAACTTAAAGACGGTGTATATTAAGGTTAATCAAAGGCGGAGAATTTAATCACAAGATTTCGTGAATAGACGGTGGAATTCATGAATATTGTTTCTATTGAATGTTTCGAATTTAATTGCATGATCAACTTGACATAGAAGGTTTTCTAGGTTAATTGGTTAAAAGGTTGTTAAAGACGGTGTATATTAACAACCACAATAAGCTTGAATTCATAAATTCACAATAGATTAGTCAAGGGAAATTGAAATAAGGATAATCGATGATCAAAACTCATGTATGCAATGGATACGAAACTAGTTGGGCGCTTTTCTCCATATTAGAATCTCAATTTACTTTACTTGCTTTGATTAATTAGTTTAATTACTTAGATTTTAGTTTACAACCATAAAAAACCCCTTTTTCTGCTTAGTAATATTAAATAAATACGAATAATATGAGTCCTTGTGGGTTCGACCCTTACTTCCACTATACTTAGGTTAGGAAGTTAGGTATTTCTTTGACAGTGCTTTTATAGCGACGTAAAAGTGCTCGTCAGCAACCAGCAAGACGAAAAAAAAAGAAAAGAAGAACAGCATCTCTTAACTCGTCGGGGCTTCGGCGTCTGGACCGGTGAGGTCAACGGTTTCGCTCTTGAAGGCTTCAGCGGTAGGGTCAACAAGCGCGTTCGAGGCCTCTGTAGCCGGAGCGGGAGTAGCGGAAGGCTGGGAGGTGGGCGCATCGGCCGCGGGCTGAGGTCCCGTGGAGATCAACTCCGGGTTCCCTCTAGCAAGCTCCGCCTCGCAGGGAGCCTCGCTGGACACGGTCCCGTCCGCATTAAGGAAAAATTCGCATTCCCCCTCAAGCTCCTCCCCATCAAGCTCCCCCATGGTCTCGTCGTAATTGGGGTTGAAGAAGACGATGCGAGGATCAAAGTGCCTATACTTGGCCACCGCCTGCTTAACACCCATGCGAACGGCCTGGTGGAACATTTTCCTCACACTCTCCACCAACTCCTCTTGATACTCCTCTGAGGCCACGTACTTAGGGCCCGCAGCCATCACCTCCTCATTGAGCTTAACAACGCGCTTCGAGAGATGGGCAATCTACTCCTCTGCCTTCAAAAATCCCGCCTCTTTCTCCTTGAAAAACTTGTTCTCAGCGGAGAGCTTACCCCGAAACTCCTCAATCTCACTCCGCAAGGCCTCGACTTAGTCCCTCGCCTGTTTCTCCCCCTCCTTCGCCGCCGCCGCCACCTTAGCCTCGTTCGTCGCCGAAGCCTCCGCGACCTCAACCCGCTTCTTGGCCGCAGCCTCCGCGGTCTCGGAACGTTTCGTGACCTCGGCCAATTCCTTGGCCTGCCTCTCGCATTCCGGGCCACGGGCTCGGAGCGCCGCCTCCAGTTTGTCTATACTTGCGTCGGCGAGGGTGACGCGGCTTCGATTGTACTTTTCAAAAAAGTTGTGCTACAAATTTGCAAAGGCATGAGAAAAGAAATAAAAGGGAAACAGGAGTAAAACGCAGAAGAAACAGAAGCTCACCATGGTCGAATATCGAGCGGCCTCGTCGTCAAGCGCCGCATCAGTAAGGTTGTTGGCCCACGCAACCTCCTCCTTCCATTCCCCCCTGGCCCATTCCAACGGGGCCCCCCTGACCGGACCGGGACAGTGAAACTTGGCAGGATGGGGACCGGCAGCCTCGATGGCTCGCCCCTCATAGTTGAAGGCAGGGATGATGTCCCCCACGGACGTACCTGGTTGCTGGTCGTCCGCTCGAGGTTTCTTTTTCTTCTCCCCAGAAGGGGACCCCGCGTTTTTCCTCTTGTGTCCGGCTTTGTCGCCGGTCCCTCGAGAAGAATGGGACGACGTCTTCGCAGTTTCCCCTGGAGGAAAAGCCACCTCGGACTTCTTTCCCCCTTTGCGCGGTCCCGCGACGTCCCATTGGGATGTCTTCGCGACGCTCCCTCTAGGCGGAACCACCCTAGCGGCCTTCCCCCTAGTCGCGGTCGTCGGCGGAGGTACGGGGTTAGGCCGCGTTGTGTTCGGCCTCGCCTGAGGGATCGGCTCGTTGATGCTTATTCCCTTCAGACCCCGGGGAACCGGGACCGTAGAACTAGAAGTCATGGGCTTTTTCCCCTTCGACTTCGAAGTAAGAGCGTGCAGGAGATTCACTGTCAAGAGAAAAAGCATAAAAAGCAAGTTAAGAAGAAATCAAAAACAAATGTTACGAGGTTTATAACCTCGTAACCTTACAAAGAAAAGAAGAGCAATCAGAAAGATAATAAAATACCCTATCCACCCTCGCGGGGAGGGAGACTGAGGCTCAGCCCGACCCGCTCAAGCCGGTCCTGAGAAAGGTATATCTCGTATGGCACTTGGCTCGCTGTAGCGTATCGAGCCTTAAGTGCCTGAAACTCGGCGACCTTGTACGGGCACACGCACCTCTCAAAGGTGCCTGGCGCCACGGGAAAATTGAGATATCTCCCGTGGAGATCTCGAACCAAAAACCACTTCGGTTTCCACGTCCCGACGTTCAATTGGGTCGTGGAGATCTTGACGTTCGGCGTGCTGAGATTGATGAGGGAACACCGAGGTTCCCTCCTCGCTAAGAACAACGCCGATAAATCATCACAATTCGGCTCGTCCCCAAGTTCGCGACTTCGGATCGTGTAGGCACATAACAGCCGCCAGGCATTCGGAAACAACTGGGCGGGACAAACCCGCATAGCCCACAGGTAATCCACAATGTGCTGGGCCAAAGGTAGCCTGAAGCCCGCTTGAAGATTGAAGAGATGCACGACCGTGCACCTCTCATAGGACGCCAAGGGCCGTCCCCCCTCTTCGGGGAGTGCCAGCTCGACTCCCGCAGGCCAGGGGAAGTCCTTAGCTATCTTCGCGAGGTCTTCAAGTTTAAGATCAGTGGCCATTCCCTCGGACAGATAAGCCTCGGGGGTGCTCGGACTCATAGGAATCCGTTCCGCGAGGACAGGAGGAACGCTAGACACGGCGTCAATAATGTAGGCCTCGGGAAAGCTCGGGGGCATGTAGGAGGCAGAGGTTGAGGCAATCACCGCATCCAACCGCGCCTCAACCTCGGCGACGATCTCATCGGGGGTAGAAGAGGAGGCCATTTCAACACCAGAATAAACGCGAAGACGAGGGAAGAGTGAATTGATCGAAGCAGCGGAGTCGCTAGAAGAAGGTTCGCTGAAGACCAATGAAGGAGTACTCGGGTTCTGGGAGTCACTAGGCTCTACACTCCCTACGGACTCGGAGACCTCCTGGTAAAAATTCTCTTGAACGTTGAAAACAAAACCAGGCGGCGGGCTCGCAGAAGCTCTCCTAGGCATGAAAGGGCGACGTCCAGGCCGCGAAAGGCTAGCACCTGGAAAAGAAACGGTCAGTAAGACACTGGGCAAGAAAAAAGGAAAAAAGCACGAGATCGTAGCCTCGGAAGAAAAAAGCACGAGATCATAACCTCGGAAGGAAAAAAGCACGAGATCGTAACCTCAGAAGAAAGAACACGAGATCATAACCTCGGAAGAAAAAAGCACGAGATCGTAGCCTCGGAAGAAAAAACACGAGATCACAACCTCGGAAGGAAAAAAGCACGAGATCAAAACCTCGGAAGGAAAAAAGCACGAGATCGTAACCTCGGAGGGAGAAACTACGCGAGGTCATAAGGGAGGAAAGCCACGTGGCACCCTAGAGGCTACTCTGACAAGATAGGACGGCGAAGAAGAATTTGAAGCGCCAACAGAAAGGAAAGAGAAAGAAGAAGGCCAGCCAACGGTGGAAGCTAGCGGTGGAAGCCCAAACGTCCCGTCAGTCAGACATCATGACGTTTGGGCTCCCAAGGGTTTCGAAATTCAAAAAGTGGCAGACAGAGGAGTAGAAGTTCAACCGCCACCCAAACAAGCAATGACCCAAAAAACACAGCGGTAATCTCACGGTGGTGAGTGCCCGCCACCACCGTCCCACCGCCACAACGCAAAGGAGAAACACCCGTCAAAGCTCCGTCGCCCACAAAAAAAAGGGGAGAGAAAGAAAAAATCAACAACAAACAAACGAAAAACGAAACAGGAACAACGCCAGGCGACATACAGAAACACCCGCCTCCTCACCGCCGCCGTTCTGCCACCGTGAAACCGGCGCGAAACGCCAGGCGACACACTGTCGCCCATCCGAAGCACGAAACAAAAAGCAGACGGAAGGGAATCTGAAGCAAAAAACACCAAAAAGCGAGAAAAAGAGAGTCGAGAACTTACTTGTTTAGAATCGGCGTGGAAGGAGCGGTGATACGGCTGGAAAACGGTGGAAGTTCGTCGAAAACCGTCTCGAAAACCGTTCGCAGGAGACTGAGAAGACAAAGAGAAAGGAAGCGAAAAGGTTGAAGGATAAGATGAAGGGGAAGCGTGTGAGATACGCCCTTATAAAGAGCAGGTCTGGGCCTCCCCTCACCCACGAAAGGCTTATTGGGCCTACCCCACCTAGACGGCCCATTAGTCGAAAAACACGAAGGACAGGCCCCGAAAACCCCGCCCGTACGAGCAAGAGAGAAATCCAGAAGTGCAAAGCCTCGCAAAGAAAGTACCTCGCGAAAAGAAAAACCTCGCGGAGTCCCCTCCGCGTACCCCGTGGCCCCAAGGAACTTATGACCTGTGGACCTCGGAGCGAGATCCCCAGGCCATGGGGTTGTGATGATGTCCAAAACAGTAAAATAAGAAGTGGGCCCGGGGTACCAAGAATGAGTAGGCCCGTAGAGATTCCCAAGGGCGACTCAGGGACCCACATTCATACCTCTCATTTATTTTAACAAAGTTTATACCCTCGCGAGGTCTCGCAAATCTCCGGGACGAGGTCTAGACCTCGCCACCGACTCTACTAACCCACCCGCCCACACGAACCGATCATAAGTGGCCTCACCCCCGAACCAATCACAAGCGGCCTCATCCCAAACCAATCGCAAGTGACCTCACCCCCGGACCAATCAAAAACCCCTATTCCGGGCATCCCACATCAGACCTTGGCCTAAACTCGGCTCCCCAATTCTCTATAAATAGAGGAGAACCTCGTAGGAAGAAGGGGTCGGAAAACCCCTTAAACTCAAGAACTATCTTACTTGTTAAAGATTGACGTGATAGAAACATCGTCAAAAGACCTCGCTACAGACAAGAGAAGTCTACAAAAAGACTTCAAGTCATACAAAGACCTCGCCCACACTAAAGACCTCGCTACAAAATCTCACAAAGCTCTCTACACCACGCACCCAAATCTACCTCGCCCTAGGGTCAACCTCGCAACATTTAGGTTTGATCTCGGAACTTCGTAGGAGGTCTAGGTGTAATTCTCAAAGTTGTTTATCAGCCTCGTAGGTTTGTAACCTCGTTATTGGGAGAAAATCATAAATTAAGGAGCAAGTGTTTGTACTCTCGAATATAATAATCTTGTTCCTTGTCTCGTAGCTAGCGGTTATTTCGGGTTTCATCAGAAACGAACTAACAAATAAAATTCTTTATCTTTATTAGATAATCTTCTATATATATTATCCATAATAAACTAACTAATTAGATTTTTTAGATCTCACCATATATCGTTAACTAATGTTGTTAGGGTAAAATAATGAATCCGATGTTTATTTCTATAATGAAATAAAAATGAATCCGATTTTTTAGATCACACCATATCTTTATTGTTTACAAAAATTAACTAACAAATCATATTTTTAAGATTACATTTATTTTTTTTGGAAAACTAAGTTAACTCTTAAATATATATAGGCCACAATACACGTAAACAATATTCCATATAATCCTCTACCATGTACTCTCCTTCATTCTGTCTTTATTAACTCACCGTCCTCTCATGCTCTCATGATGTGAATTACACATTTACGCGACAGGTTTTCATCAGATTTCCTTTAAATTCATCTAATTCGCAATTATATACCTAAAGTTTGTTTAATTTTATACACGTAGATATATTCGACAATATGAATTTTTTAAAGGATATTGTCTCGAGTCGAAATAGGTACAAGTTACAATGTCGTATAATTCGTATGTAGAGGCTTACAATGTCGTATAATTCTTTTGATTTACAATTATGATAATGTTTTGTTAAATACAAATCAAGTCGATTTATGATTATGATTTCCAAAAAAAAATTTAAGCATATATTTCAATTATGATCTTTTTAACAATTTAAATACAAATCAAGGGAACATTTTTTATTTTTACCAAATATGAAATTTCTTATTATGTAATTCTTATATTTTTTGGAAAAATGTGTACATATCAAATATCTTATCAGTTATCAATATAAACATTTGGAGAACCATTTTCCAAGTATTTAATCTTACCATTTGAAAAAATAAGGAAAATTGATTGTAAACGTTCTTATTTTTGAATAATTCTTTCATTCTAATGTTAGGTATTTTGTTTAATTAATGGTGAAAACCACTCATTCAAATTTATAAACATTTTTTTTCCTTAATTGAAATTGTTACTCGGTTAAATTAGAAGAAAAAATCGGTTGAAATAAATAAATATTATTATTTTAATATAGTGGGAGATTTTTATTTATAAAAATAATCTTCTTATTTAGTTAACTTTATCTCCTTGATTATTTTATTAAAAATTGATTTTTTTTCTGATTCAGTTTTATTATACTTTTTTATCTACTATCTAATGCATGTGACTTTATCATAATCTTAAATGATGATTAGCATTTGCGATGTTGTTATTTTAATCTATATTTGACCACAGATAAATTACTTTATTTTTATAAGATTTTAATATTTAAATATTAATAAAAATATAACATAATTTAATTTTTATAAGATTATAGCATTTGATATGTTGCTATTTTATTTTATAAAATTGATGCATAATATATAATTAAAAATTATGTAATTTTAAATCCCGTGCAGGTACAGGAATTACACTAGTTTTACCTATAAATCAATAATCTTTTGCAGTGACCAGAAATTTTAATTTGGAAATAAAAATCCAATGGTCCATATACAAAATTAAAAGCTAGCTAGACCAATGATGAAATATGAAAAAGCTAGAGACATTTTTAGAATAAAAACGGGAGAAAATGTTGGAGGAGCAGCGAAGCAGCGCACTATGGAGGGTGAAGGACGATGCATTGTCCTGTGGAGACGGTGGAGTTGATCAGGTTGGCATAAAGCTACCCAAATTCTGCCTACTTTTCTCAGCAATAACACAAACAAATTGTAAAAAATGCTTACTCTTATTTCATTTTCCCTCTAAGGATCTAATTACAAACTACTATGTATATATTATATATATGTGGGGAATAAAGGCATGCATATGTTTGATTGATGTAGTTAATTTTGGATGTGTAGGTTGAAGATTGAGATGGACAGCGTTGATATCCTTTTGGATTCTAATTTTTAGAATTTTTTTTAGTTTTGGAGTGGAATGAACATGAACTTCGATTAAATATATTATTTGGAAATTTTTCTTCAACTCCTCAATCTTCGATCTTATGGAACTACTCTTTAATCCACTTCCCAAAATCATCTGATGTGTCGTATACAAATGGTAGACACCAGTCAGTCCTGCAATTGAATAAGGTGGTTGGATTAGTCTAATGAAAGACTAAGCAAGTGGACGAAAAATTGAATGGTTCTTATAGTAGTGACTCGTCACTAAATATATTGGCATCGAAACCCAAATAACAGTCGGTCGATGATTCAACAGGTAGTCTAATTGAAAAAGGAATGAGGTATGCTTAAAGAAGAGATATGACATCAATTCGTGGTTCCATTATAGAATATGAACAATTAAAAGGAAGTTAATTTAATCACACAAACATTTTGGAAAAGCCTTCATCGACTAATCGGATTGGCTTGATCAAAGTTTGATTAATAATCTTCTTTAGTTGTGAGCGAGAATGGTGATTGAATGAACTAACTATTCTGGTATATTAACTAATGTGTCTAACACACTTATCTTATATTACTTTCAAAACTTGCACTCACATAGGTTGATAGTTTTTATGTGGATCGGACTACTATCGAGGTTATCCACTTTATCCACAATGCTTCGGGGGGTCAAAGGGCATAATTTATCCATGAACATCGACAAACATACGATAACAGTTGGACATAGCTAGGGTGCACAAATGCCCCCTCTGCCACTTTCCTTTCCTTTCTTTCTTGTCAATGTTTGGGTTGGTACCGAACCCGACTTCACCAGTGAATGGAGGTGGCACCTGAGAAGTGGCGACTCTGGTTTATGCAATAGTATAAAGCCAACATCCTCCTCTTTCAATTGCCGACAACAGTGAAGGTAGTGGCAACAGGACAGTGGTATGAGAAGGTGGTGAAAATAGCTCCTCACCAATTGGAATTCAGGATTTGAAAAACAGCGTTGTCGAGCCACTTTCACCGGCTTATGGGGGTGACACCAGGGAAGGGGTGGTGTGACTTTGTGTGAGAGCTAAAACCTCGCGTTTCTCTTTTCCAACTATTGGAAAAAGTGTCGCGAGTGGTGATAGGACAACACTGTAAGATAGTCATGAAAATCGCTCGTCGCCAAGTTCGAATTGGTGTCGATAAAGTTGGCTTGAGGGCGGCACTAGGGCGGTGTAAGACGGTTCATCAAGCTACCTTCGCCGCCTCTTGACAGAAACACTAGGGCAGTGATGGCCCCGAAACTTGCAACGGTTGAAACCTTGAGTTTCCCTCTTCCTACTGTTGGTAATGGTGTCGATAAAGGTGGTGCGAGGGTGGCACATGGAGGTTTTTAAAATCGCTCGTCGCCAAGTTCGAATATTTGAACAAAATAATATTGTGATCTGTTTTAGCGAATTCTGGCTCGATTCTTGGATGTTTTTTCCAAAATTGGTTGAGGGATATTGTAGATCACTTCTTAATCGATATTTAGAGACTTGAATCGTGAATTTTGGTGGAGAAGTGAGGGATTGTTAAACATCTGGGTATGTTTAGGTAAAAACCAACGACGAATTTCATGTTTCGTTCTCAAAATAGAGGCCGAAATGGGGAGGAAGATGACGATTAGGGGAGTAAGAGATGTGGTAGCACGGGGTGCTAAGTGGCAAGACATTCTCATGCACATTGACATGTGCTCGAGCTCAAAACTAAGGTGGCAAACGTCGTACATGGCTTCTTGCGAGACAAAGCAATGGCCATGATTCCTTCAAATACAAATTGAGCCTATAAAAGTATTGAAAGATGGTAGAGGTGTGAGCGGGGTGCAAGAGATCTTGGGTTTGAAACATGCCTCTCTCCCTTTCTTCTTACCAATACACTTTCTTTTTTTCTTATAAGAATACCAAAACCCTCTTATATATACACTTTTAAATGGGATTGGGCGTAGACGACAACAACAACATAACCTAGTTTAACTTGTTGAAGCGAGATTTGGGAGGACTAGATGTATGCATCACCCCCGAGGAAGCTAATGGGGTATTTTCGGTAGATCTAAAGGTCGAATGTAGATGTCTGGTCGGATCCAAACATGGGCAAAAGAAGGCGGCCAAAGAATGCAAGGAAGAAGAGATTCCTATTGAAACTCGAAAATATTATGCGCTAAATATGAGATTTTATTTACCAAAAAATACAAAATCTGGAGTTTATATAACATGCGGATTTTATTCATAGATTATCCCTCCCCCTCTCCATGAATAATTATAATCCCGTCGTCATGCCTATAGATCCTAGTATGAAACTTAGTGCTGACATCGGACCCTTTGTCTTTGACCCGACCTTGTATCGTAGCCTTGCCAAGAATCTTTAGTACCTCACTTTTACTCGTCTTGACATTTCCTATGAGGTTCAAAATGTGTGTTTGTTAATTTATGCATGATCTTAAAGAACGTCATATGTATGCTTTGGAACGCATACTTCGTTATGTGCATGGTATTGTCGATCTTGGCATCATTATTAATGCTTCTTCTATGTCGGTTTCAGGCCCTTACACTAATATTAATTGGGTTGGTTGTCCTAACACACGTCGATCTACCTCTAGTTATTGTGTCTTTCTTAATGACACTCTGGTCTCCTAATTTGCCAAATGCCAATTGCTTGTCTCTCGATCTAATGTAGAGGCTAAATATTATGGTGTGTCAAATGTTGTTGCATATATAATGTTCTTGGCTACAAAACTTGATTCTCGAACTTAACTACCCTCGCTCACGTGCATCACTGGTATATACTGACAATGTGGTTACAACATATCTATCTAATAATCCCGTCCAAAATCAACGTACCAAGAACATCGAGTTGGATATCCATTTTGTTCAAGAAAATGTGGCTTTGGGACACATTCGAGTTCTTCATATTCCTTCTAAATATCAATTTGTTGATATTTTTACAAAAGGGTTACCTAGACAATTGTATGGACAATCTAACTATTAGGAAACCTCTGGTTTTGTTTGCGGGGATGTATTATCATATCTTATGTAATTAACCTAACTTGTCTTGCAAGTAATCTTGGTAGGGGCGAAGAAGGGTGGGGCCTATGGGGGGTCGTGACCCCACTAAGCGTCGAGGAGTCATCGATATTAATGGGGAGTGCAACCTTCATGTAGTCGGTGCTTGCATCTCGGTCAAAGTTTTAGTGTGCAGACCTGGCTTGGTTGCTTGCCCACCTTGCCTCCTACTACTTGGATGTTCCATGAGACGAACATCCACAACCCCCCATGGTCGTTTGTCATTGCACCATAGTGTTGGAAGAAGAGAGTAAGAGTGAAAGAAAACGAGTGAATGGAAATGAAAACAGAGAAACCCAATAAAATGGTTTGAAAAGCTACTGTTCTATTGATAGCAACCACTCAAGGAAGACACAACTTCCAAGAGCCCAAGGCTAATGCCCGATTACACCCTAATTTTCCGGATCCCTTCCACAAATGGAATACTTCCTATTTAAGCCAAAAATGAAATAGTTGACTCAGCTTTCTTTGCTCTAACCGACTCTGACACTTGCAGACAAACAAAGACTCAATTGCCCTTTACTAACAACAGGCCATGTTTGGCATTTGCTTCTTTTTCTTCATGGTGTATACAATATAACCCCATGCTTAACAATACCACCCCTTTCAAAACAAACCTTGTCCACAAGGTTGGAGCTAGGGAATTGTTTCTTGAAGTCTTCACAAGACATCCAAGTAGCTTCATCCTTGAGCTTGTTTTCCCATTTCACCAGTACTTTGTGACAGCCCTGCTCAGCCCCTTTCTGCTTGACCACTTCCAGAATCTCACTAGGCACATACTCTTCCTCTTCCATGATCATTTCATCGGGCAGCTCAGCTACAACTTTATGGTTTCCTACCACTCTCTTCAAAAGGGAAACATGGAAGCTAGACTGGGTGGATTTTTGAGGAAGTTGGCAGCTTTAATTCATAAGCTACTGCCCCCACCTTCTTCAAAACTTGGAAAGGCCCAAAGTACCTGCTAGCCAGCTTCTGATTCACCCTAATTTGCACTGAGGATTGGCGATGAGGCCTTAATTTAAGGAAAACCAAGTCCCCTTCTTTGAATTCTAAACCCCTCATCTTCTTGTTGGCTGACACAACCATCCTCTTCTAAGCTCTATCAAGATTGAATTTCAGTTGTCTTAGGATTTCATCCCTATTCCAGAATTCCTCCGCCACTGCAGCCACTATGAATTCGCCATGAAGATGTTGCTTTAGCACCGGGGGTAATCTCCCATACACTTCCTCAAAAGAAGTTTTCCCAGGTGCCCCTTGATAGTTTGTGTTGTACCAGTACTCTGCCCAAACTATCCACTTATGCCCACTGTTTAGGTTGATCTGAAGAATAACATCTTAGATATGTTTCCAAACATCGGTTGAGTACTTCTGTCTGCCCATCAGTTTCTGGGTGATATGCACTGCTCATCCTCAATTTGGTGCCATTTTTCTCGAACAGTTCCTCCCAAAAACTGCTAAGAAATATGGGATCCCTATCACTCACAATCGATCGGGGTATCCCATGTAGCCTGACAACCTCTTTTATAAACAACTCAGCCACTGTCCTAGCAGAATAAGTATGCCTCAAAAGTAGGAAATGTCCATATTTAGTGATCGAGTCTGTCCAACACCACCATGATACAGTCAAAGCCATAGGATTTGGGGAGCCCCCTCAATGAAATCCATGGATACATCTTACCACACTCGTTGGGGTATGGGTAGGGGTTGAAGTAACCCGGCTGGTGTTAAGGTCTCATATTTGTTTTTCTGGCAAACTAGACATTCTGCTATAAAATTCTGTACAGTTTTGAACATGCCCGGCCAATGTACATTAGCAGCTAGTCTCATGTAAGTTCTCAGTGCCTCGGAATGCCCCCCGGTTGGAGCGGCATGGAACTCTTCCAGCAACCTCTTAATCCATGAAGAACTTTCTAGAATGCAAATCCCCCCTGTAGAATAATCTTCCCCCTATGAGCTTATATGGTTCCTTCATGTCTTCACCCTTCCTTAACTTCTCTATTATTACCGGGTCGACACTAGGGTCGTTAGGTACGCTCGGCGGGTCGTTACCGACCGTGATGGGGTCGTTAACTACCCTGGGATTGAGAGGAAGGCTCGGATTAGAAAACTTACCTGGATTAGGGTCGTTAGGTACCCTCGGAGCCTCGTCACCATGGCTTGCTGGTTCGGTAATTACCCTCTTGCCACAACTGCACTAGTTGAACGGTCTTGTAATAGGAAATGGTTGGCAAAGAACATGAAAACCAACCCATCATCTGTCAAAATTTTAGGAACTGACAAGAGATTATGTCTGAATGTTGGAAGAAACAACACATCTTTTAGTTTTAAGTTAGAAGAAAGAACCATCGGAATTTCCTTAAAGCAAGTATCACGAACATGTCCTCTCTCATTGCAATAGTCACAAAACCTATCATTTCTGCCTCGTTTGTAGTCCTTCTTGGAATTTGCTTGATTCCCTGAGCTAGAAACTTCACCATAATTCTTACTGCCATAATTCTTGTTCTGTCCATGACCAGATATATTGTTATTGCCATTTCCTTGATTCCCATTGTTCTTGCCATTACCCTGCCAATTCTTGTTTGTTTGTCGGTTGACTGCCAAAGCATTCTTGTTAAAAGATATCACCCCTGTAATCTCCTTTTGCCTCTCAATCCTTTGTATGGTCTGATAGACTTTGTTAATATTCGGTAAGGGATCAGAAGCTAATATGGAACTCCTAGCCATCTCATAAGCATCAGAGCATCAACCTGGTTGTATCCTCTCTTTCATACATTCTCTTGATTACAAGGCAAGTGCACTGCTCTAAAGCTCCACAAGAACAAACATGAATTCCTTCAATCATCTGAATTTCATCCCAGACACGCTTGAGTTTGCTATAATAAGCAACGACACTAAGATTCTCCTGCTTAATCTGGTTGAGTTCCTTCTGTAATTGATACAGTAAAGGTGCACTTGATTCCTCAAACCTTTCAACTAAATCATCCCAAAGTTGTTTTGAGGATTGCACATACAGGAAATTCTCAACAATATCACCATTAATGGAATTCAGGAGCCAACTCAGTACCATACAATCACTCCGTTTCCATCTCTCAAATTCCTCGGTTCCCTCATTAGGCTTTTTAATATTTCCAGAGATAAAACCTAATTTCATTTTGGATCCTAAAGCAATTTTGACAGATTTGCTCCAGCTATGAAAATTGGAGCCATTGAACTTCACGACAACCAGAACATTGCCAAGATGATCGGAATTGGAAAGAAAAAGTGGATCGGAGTAATTACCAGCCATTTGCAACCTTAATTGGCTTGTAGCAGTATCATCAAGCTCATTCACCATCCTTAACTCTTGATCGGGAACAAAAAAAGAAATCTCGTTCGCGTAAAATCTTCAGATTAACCTAATTTGTCTCGTCTGTGTTAACGAACCAAGCGACCACCAAAACAAGTGATCAAACGAAGAGAATTGTGTGGGAGAACTAAAAGGAAGAAGCAATCGAGCTGATTAGCTCGTACTCTAATACCATATCAAGAAGAGCAAAGCTCCATGAAGAGCAAGAGGAATGATCGAGAAGAGAGGACAAAGGACTTGATTCAATGTATTCAGCTAAGCTACTGAGTCTGTTATTACAACCCTTTTATACTACAGCTACTCCTAACTAACTACGCTAGATCCCACATGTTAACCCAGACGCAACTGGTTACAAAGCTTTTATGATAAGACTGTAACTATATATCAAGTAACAACATATATCTCAATACATTTCATATTCACTTATTATTCATGTAAGTGCCAAAGTGTACCCAAACACTCTACTGAAATATTTTCATCCTTAAATGATTATAAATTAATTAAAAACTTAAAAAATAAATAATTTAATTCAGCAAATTATATTTTGGATAAATTTAATTATCAAATAATATATTTATCCACTTTAATAAATCAATTTAATATTTTTTACTAACTTATTTTGATTTAAATAATAAATTTGTTTAAATTTTAGTTCTTTAAATTAAAAGCAAAGTTCATAAATTTATATCACTATGAATAAAAGTTCATCGTCAAGTCGAAGCCATTGCTATTTTTATTTTGTGCCTTCTCTATTACCACTATATCTTATAATCAAATACAATACGTAAATTATATATCAATATAAGGAAGAATCCTAAAAGTAGTTTACTACTACATTTTTCATAAAATATTAGGTGAGCTTTCCTGGTATATGTATGGTGGAGTACTTACGTGTACATGCCTAGATACTTTAGAATTTACATGGACACGTAATAAACAACAAAACGATGACAATTTCTAAGTAGCCTAATCGAAATAGGAGATGATTTTTGCACCCGTCACCAGTCATGCACGCCGTGTTTGATGAAGGGTCCTCTTAGTACATAGGTACGAATATTTTATTTAACGGAGTAGCATTTTAGGGTGGTCGATGGTCACGTAGCAACTAGTACATAGTATAAATGCAAAATCTGGAGAGTAACAAAGGCCAATAGAAGGCTGTCAAGTCTTCTTCTTTTTTTATTTTTTGGTGAAAGGCTGTTAAGTCTTCTTGTACATGAATAGCTAGGCCGCCTAGGCATCTTTTTTGTTTGGTCGGAAAGAGATGCGGCGCTCTCCAGCCCATCAAGAGACCGGACATTTTATTAATAAAAAAAAGAGGGTTAAGTAGTCAGTAAATGGGGATAGCCCGACTCCTAACATCATCAAGCAACAGAAAAAAAATCCCCTCCGGTGGGGCACTTAATACATAAAGTTCAATCCGAAAGTCAAAAGCAAAAGACGCAAGACTATCCGCTATGACGTCTTTGACACCACACAATCGGTCCTTATCTACATTTAGTATCCATATGTACTAAGGGTTAAATGCATTAAAGTATACTTATTTCCACTTATCAGTACTCCTATTCATAAGTTCTATTTGTCCTTCTAGGCTTTAACTTTTTTTTTTTGTTCGAAGTTCTAGCCTTTAAATTTGTTCTTGTTTGGGTGGAAATAGACTAATAAAATAAAAATATTTAAATATTAAAATAAAATGTTCTTTTAATATATTTAATTAAAATAAGAATTTGGGTAGTTGTTTGTAAATAAAATAATTAATACTGATTAATGGTTTGTTTTGAGCATTTTTTTTATATGTAAGTGATAGTTTTGCGCAAACAAGTGGGAATGGGTGATTTTATGCGCCCCTTATACTGTGTGTATATATATATATATATATATATATATATATATATATATTAATTTTTCTATTTGATTTAGCAAAAAAAGGGAATTTAATAAAAAAAAATGTTTTGTGTAAAAAATTGACTAGTTCGAGTTTCTACTTTCCACGACAAGTGTATATATGGGGCAACCCTAAACCAGGTCGGAAGGTCTTTTAAGTTTTAACCCATTACCCATTGGAGTATTGAAATGGCTCCTAATAATAATACAGTAACTCGCTACCACTCACAATAATCTGGGCACCTACCATTTAAAGTCAACTTTCCAACACACGATATTCAACAATGCCAACTCTTCCTTTTTCCGCATAAAAATAAATTGCTTTAAGAATTTAAATTTTTTTTATTATGCCTACTAAAAATTATTACACACCTCCACCAACTTTTTATAAAAAAATTCCAAAATAAAAAAGGTGAAACTAAATTTTTTTAACCTATTTGAAATTTAACTCCAACATTTTTATTATTATAGATAATCATTAATTTATTTGCAAAATTCTCTAGATTTGAGAAAGTTCTCTTCTAAAATAGGATGAGAAATTTATTAGGCCCCACAATAGCTTAAATTTATTTTATAGTTTAAAAAAATTTAAAATAGAAAAGTTATTCGATATGCTCTAACATTTAGAAAAATAAAGTTCAGTTTGTACTTTTTTTAATACAATAAGCTCCTAACTCATTAAAAGGTAAATATTAAGCCGCCCCATAGGAACAGGGTCAGCCTAAATCATCACAACATATGATCTTTAAGAATAGCAACAGGAGAGGATAAATAAAGTACGAGTTTCTAATATTACAAATACTAGAGTCTAGAAAGTCAGAAACTAGAAGAGAGGAAACAAACGCCTCATGAAAACAATATAAATTGACATGCCTTCTGGCTAAGAAATCAGCCGCAGAGTTACATTCCCTAACAATGGAAAAACACATTATCAAACCCCCGAACCAAATTTCGAATATCTTTAACTAAAACATTAATTTCCCAACATACTTTCCATACATTTTTCAAAGAATTAATGAGAACTACGTTATCTCCTTCTATAATAATGTGTTTAATATTCAATCTGATTGCCTCTTTAAGGCCTTGCAACAAACCTAAAGTTTCGGCTTGAAGAACTGACATAGGAATAAACTTTTGACGATCAAGGCTAACAATAGTACTTAAATGATCCCGAATAAGTATTAGAATTATTTTATTTGGAAGCATCAAAAATTAATTTAAACCAATTATTTGGAGGTTTTTTTTCTAAGCAACATTATTTTTCTTTTGCGCCTATTCCAAACAGACTTATTGATTTGTCTAACCTGAGTTGACACCCATAAAGAATGCTCTCTTACTGCCAATTCACTAGGTAATAAATTAGACACCCAAAATGCATGGTTGAAAATAATAGCATTTCTATGATTCCAGATAAATCACCAAAGAAAACAAAGAACATTGCTATTAGCATTTGCATTTAACGTAGATGCTAAATTATCATTAAAACCATCTGAAGAAAAATTTCAAATGGAACATTTAACTTCATTTCTAAAATTATGATCATTTTTTGAGTAAAAGAACAATGGGAGAAGAAATGATTTATAGTTTCGTCATTCGCATCACAAAGAGAACAAGTATGAGGAACATAATTATAAAATCTATTAAGTCTTTCAGTTGTAGGTAAATAATCTGTACACGATTTTCAAATAAAATTTTGTATTTTAGGAGGAAGTTTAGTCTTCCAAATCCAAGAGAAACATGTATAAGGTAAATATCGCATAGAATTGATTAGATCTAAGGCCGACTTAACAGAAATAACCCCATTAGTCGCAGGCATCCAAATAATAGTATCCTCAACATTAAAAACGGAATTAATAACCAAGAAATTTTATGAATAATACAAGGTGGTAATAATTGATTTAAAGCTTGAACATCCGAGATTTTATTTATATTAATGAAATTTTAAACTTTTAAATTGTAATCTCCATTATCATAAAATTCCAACAAATTCGAGTTATCAAGCCAAACATCGGACCAGAAATTAACCTTACATCCATTTCCTACTAACCATTCTATACCTTTAAAGAAAGAGACCCTTAAATTTAGTAATCTACCAAACTGCCATGAAGAAGATTTGTGAATAGAGGTGTCAAACGGGTCGGTCGGGTCGGTTCGGGTTCGGTTATTTCGGGTTCGGGTTGAGTCGGGTTCGGATCGTAACGGGTCACCGGTCAAATCGGTTCGGGTCATTGCGGGTTGTCGGGCAGGTCGGGTCGGCTTAACAAGTCAAGAAAATTGATTTTTTTTACAATTATTAAAATATTTTTTATTTAACAAATGATATTTAATAATAAATCTATTATTTTTATATATTTTAATAATAAAATATATTATAATTTTAAAATAATATTATATATTCTTAAAATATAACAAATTAGGTAAACCCAACGGTTTTTTCGGGTTTGAACCCAACGGGTTTCGGGTTCAAATTTTCGGGTCTTGACCCTAAATTTTTCGGGCGGTTCGGGTCGGTTTTTCGGGTCGGGTCAGCTTTTGTGAATATGATTAAAAATATGTTGGGAGTGAAGATATTTTTCATTTATAGTTTTGACCCAAATATTAGAGGGGCCAATTATAGTTTTCCATAATATTAGAGCAGTATATTTATTCTGAAAAAAAAAGATTTATTAACTTTATCTATCTCATCACATATACCTTTCGGAAGCAAAAAACTTTGCATTAAATAACCAATTTGTCCTAAAAGGTTTGATTGAATTAACATAGTCTTTCCTGCTTACGAAATAGAATTAGTTTTCCATTATGATAGATGTTGTTTTAGTCTAGATATTACAGTAAATCATTAAACATATTATTTTGAACCCTTCCCTTTAAAATAGAGATTCCTAAGTATTTTTCCATTGATGCAGTAATTTGAAAATTTAGGATATTAGCAACCGACATAGCCGTGGTTCGAGAAATATTTGTCTAAGTCTAAAACGAGCTTTTATTATAATTAATGGAAAGACCAGAAAGAGTATTGAACTTATGTAAAAAAAGTTTAATAAAATTCATATTATGGTGTGTAGCATTTGCGCAAATAATTGTATCATCCACAAAACTGAGAAATGGAATACAAGTTCAATTCCTAACCAAGCGAATACCAACTCTAGAAGAGCTTTGAGAAGTCTCAAATTGTAAAGATTGAGAAAAGTATTACATAGACAAACAAATATGTAAGAAGACATTGGGTCCCCCTACCTAATACCACATTCAGGGATGAATTTTAGATCAGGTTCATTATTAATGAGAACTGACGACGATGACGTTGTAATACAGGTCATAATAAGATTAACCCAATGATTACAAAAGCCAAATTTTAAAAGAATATTTTGAATAAAGTTCCAATCGATTTTGTCATAAGCTTTTTTCATATATTTTTAAGAGCCATCCAATTCCTTGTTTTTTCTTATGGAACGAATGAAAAATCTCATGAGCTATTAAAATATTATCTTGAATAAGGCGTCCCTGAACAAAAACACCTTTAAATGGATGTTTAGAGATGGAAAAAGAAAAGCCATTCTAGAGGATATTATTTTAGTTATTAATTTATAAATTGTATTGCACAGGCTTATAGGTCGATAGTGACCAACTGACAACGGATTTATGTTTTTGGGAATTAGAGTTATAAATGATTTATTAATAGACTGAATCATATAACCTGAATGAAAAAGGCATTAAATGCTAGAATAATCGAGGAGCCAACAATATGCCAGTGAATGTTGAAAAAACTCAATTGTGAACCCATCAGGTCCACCAGTTTTATCAAAAGCTAAATTAAAAATTGTCTTTTTAATTTCCGTTGGAGTTGGAGATTTTCAAAGGGTATTATTGTCATCAAGAGTAACTAAATTAGGAATTATATCTAGATCATTACTATCAATTCTACCAAACGGATTTCGTTTAAACCACGAGCTCATTTCTTGCGAAATATTATTAGAAATAGAAACATGATCAAAGACAATCATACCTTGAGAAGTTGTAAATTGTGTTATTCTTTGTTTAAAAGGGTGACATGTCAAAATAAAGGGTGACATGTCATGGTTTAATTTTACGAAAAATTATAACATCGTGGACCGAAAAAAGGGTGTCGTGTCGGAATTTTTTACCACTTCGCATATAAAGTCGGGATCCACCTTCTAACCCAAAAGCTTAAGCCAATGTGTAGGGATTCACCCTCCTTTATATGCTAGTGGTTTATCTTATGTATTTCCAATGTGGGAAAGACACATTTTCTTCAACACGCCCCCTCAAGTAGTAACTAGCCTGGCTTGGTTAGCACTTGAATATTTTTTTAAGACGGCTCTAGAGTATAAATGTTGAGCCTTTTTTTGTTCTGATGAGTTATTAGCATTTCATTCTCCTTTAACTACATACACATTTGTTTCTATATATCAGGAAAACCGGACCTGGACTGAACCTGCTCTTATACCATGAAGAGAGATCAAAGATCAAGAAAACAAGAATACAGAAGAGAGAACACGAATAAAAAGAAAAGTATTTCCTTTCTTATTTTTTTGGGGAAATTCTGCATGGTGACTACGGGGTTTCGCAAATTCTGTGGTACACAACGTTTTCTGAAACTATGTATGGTAACCTCGAGGTCATAAAAATTCCGTGTGGTAACCTTGTAATATTATATAATGTAAAAAGTAATTGAAAATTAGCCCAAATTTTTATTTAATTACATAAAACCCTCATATATTTATGTATTCATAAAAAAAATTACTTAATCTATCTTTTTTACAAAAATCGCTTAATTTTTGTATTTTTAGAAAAATTATAAATATATTTCAAATTTACAAATAACTTTAGAAAACCACATAATTTTATAACCTTTTAGAAAAAATTATAAATACTTACATAGTTACGCAATTTTCATGACATTATATATTGATTTTTTTTTGAAATCTAATTTATATTATCCTTTAAAAGAAACTTTTTATTTATAAAGATACACCTATTTATTCAAAAAAACTCCATTAAAATGTTATCTTTTATTAAAAAAATTATTTTTTTGAAGAAAAAAATGATGGATTTTGTTTTTCAAAATTGCATGTCCTTTTGATAATTAAAAAATGGTTATAGAAATTTGAAAGGGTTGATTTTTTATAAAAAATAAAAATGGAGTGGTTTTTAAAGTAATAATATGTAGTGTTATTAATTATTTGTAAATTTGACATATTTTTACAATTTTTCTAAAAGTAATAAAATTAAGTGATTTTTCTAAAAAAAGATAGATTAGGTATTTTGTATGAATTCCTAAATATTCGATGGTTTTATGTAATTAAGTAAGAAATTGGGCTAATTTTCAATTATTTTTTACATTTTATAATACTAGAAGGTTATTACACTGAATTAGTAAAATCTCGAGGTTATAATGCAGAATTTTAGAAAATGTTGTGTACCATGCGGAATTTACGAAACCTCGTGGTCACCATGCGGAATTTTCCTACTTTTTTTGTTACAGAAAAAGTAATCTTTTAAGTCTTTTATACAAGCGTGTCAAACAAGCATATTAATCCTCTGAACCCGGTTTACAATCCCATTTGATGCACATAACTCACCCCCCCCCCCCCCCCCCCCAAGTAGGACTAGGAAGAACTTGGATGAAAGGAAGTTATGCTACAATGCTCATAATGGTTTGTTAAACAAATCTGTTAATTAAAGTGATGTTCTAATATAAGAAGTGCTTAGAAAACTTTCCAAAATCTTATCACGAACATAATGACAATCTAACTTGAGGTGTTTGTTCGTTCATTAAACACCGGATTGGAAGCTATATGGATGGCAACCTTATTATCACAAAACGGTGGAATCAGTAATGGAAATGGTGCTTTCATCTCAGTCATCAAGTTGTCCAACCACATCATATCGCTAGGTATAGCAGACATAGCTCTATACTCAACTTCAGCGGAGGATTTTGATACAGTCTTTTGTTTCTTGGTCTTCAGCAACAGATTCACCCTCCTTTATATGCTATTGGTTTATCTTATGTATTTCCAATGTGGGAAATACACATTTTCTTCGACAAACGATCGTACAATATTATCATTTATGGATCATAACTACTATACACAACACACTAAAACTAATAAATAAAACTCTAAATTAATTGTATAATTTATAAATTGGCCCCTACCCAATTCCCTCTTCTTCCTCTCCCTTCTCTCCTAGTTCTCTCACGCCGCCATCAACCACCGGTGTGCTTCTCACCGTCGCCCTTCCTGTTTTCAGGCACCACAATCAAGATATTAAGGGCCAACGATGCCAAGCAAACGCAAAGGGGGAGAAAGGAACGAAAACCTAGCAAACAATCACATGAAACCGAGATCGCACAAACACGTTTCAATTATGACAATATATACATCATTTCAAATTTTAATTTTTTTAATCATTCTCTAAAGTGTGCAATGAATCAGGCAATTGCAAGTTAATAATTTTACTAGATTTGTTGACCATGATTAATTTTGATTGACAAATCTATATAAACCCTAAATTTCGAAATTCTATTACACCATACCATAGAAAGAGATTTGATAAATTTAAGATTAAAAGTAACCTTACATCTTAAAAAATATAAAGATCGTCAAAAACATGAACTATAAATCAACGGAAAATGTCGAGTTCATAGGGTTACTTTGTTATTTGTTCCATAATCATTCATCAGATAATTAGGGAGAGATGCAAGTTTTCTAAAAGAAGGACTTATGTGCAAATTTTAAATAAATTGGGTTGTTTTAGTAATTATAGAGGGTTGTACATAGTATAACCCTTTTATGGATGGTAAAAATTAATTATGGATCATAACACCAATCAATCAATCACTAATATATATTATAAAACCTGACGGTTTTCGAACCATCATGTTGATTTTAACCTCAACTCATATTTAAAAATTAATAATTTATATACATATTATTTCAACTTTTCTAATTGATTTTCTATTTTTTGTATTTTTATTTTTCCTAATATTTATCTTTTGTTCAACTATTTTAGAGAATATTTATGAAAAGATTTTTCAATATTTTCAATATTATTTTAGATACATGTAAATAATATTTCACCTTTTCTTATTAAATTTTTATTATCTATTTATGTTAAAAAATATCTTATGCTTATGGGCTCACATTATATTAAAACAATTATTTGTTTATATAATTAGATTTTTTTATCTTCTTATGTAAAACAATATCTATGTAACATATTCTTGAACAATATCAACTATAATTAATTATAGGATCTATAACTATATACTAAAGTTGTATTTTTCTTAGCCACCACTTTGACTTTGACCCTGCTTTATATTTTAAAAAGTCAAATTTTATTTATATTTCTATATCTTTTTCAATTAAATTTATTTTCTATTTTTAATTATAAAAAAATTAAGAATTCGAAATTTATTTAAAAAAAGAAAAAATACATTATCTTTATCTATATATCTATTTCTATAAAATTTTTCTTAAATAAAATTATGATAAAAAAAATTACAAGATGATAAAAACTACATTATCTATGCCTTTTTAACCATTTATGATGTAAATGTTTTTTTAAAAATTAAATTTTGGTTAAAAAATCTCTCTATAACTATATATTAAAGTTGTATCTTTTTAAATTTGTATCTTTTTGATACACCACATTGACTTAGGCCCAACTTTATTTTAAAATGTCAACTTTTATTTATATTACTTTATCTTTTTCAAATAAATTTTCACTCTATTTATTTATAAAAATTGTAAAAATTTGAATATTATTTGATTCTAAAAATAAAAAATTATTGTATGTGAGTACAACTTTAGTACATAGACTAGTTTGAGTTCCCGTACCTTGTACGGGGTTTTATAAAATCATTGTATTTTTTTATTTATATTTGTTAAATTCTTATTCGTTTAATATAAGCAAGAATATGTTTAAAAAACTATAAGTGTATATCTTATCTACAAAAATAATTATTTTTAAAATAATTAGTAAAAATTGATAGAGGTAAAGATATTCTTAAAAAACTATAAGTACATATCTCATCTACAAATTTTTTTTTATCATTTCTAAAAATAATTATTAAAAATTGATGTAGATAAGGATATTTTTTTTTGTTTAATGGTTATTTTGCCAAAAATTACCAAATCCAAATCTTATACAATATTTCACATGTATATAAATAATAATTTTATTATATGTGGGTCTACAATTATTTTTTACCAATAAAAAAATACCCAATTAGATTTCAACCAAGCATATTAATTTTTAAAAAAAGGTGGTGTGGTCTAATCAAAAAACGACATGTGTCGTTTAATAATTTTTTTAACCTCCGCTTTAGTATATAGTTATGATATTGTATTTAATTTTAACTAGTTATATATTTTGGTTAAAAAATCTCTCTGTAACTATATATTAAAGTTGTATTTTTGAGACACCATATTGACTTAGGCGCAATTTTTTTTAAATGTTAACCTTTATTTATATTACTTTATCATTTTCAAATAAATTTTCACTCTATTTATTTAAAAAAATTGTAAGAATTCGAATATTATTTGATTCTAAAAATAAAAAATTATTGTATGTGAGTATAACTTTTTTTTATCTTTTATGTATTATTATATTAAAATAAATATGCCCATACCCAATCCTAATTGTAGTCGTGCATGGCACAACGGGTATAACTAGTTAAAATTAAATACGATAACATCATCGATGATTTTTTTTGATTAGGAAAGGAATTAGAGAGGTCATTAATAAATTAGTGATCGCCGTAGGGCATCCTGACGGATGAGGGTATAGAAACCCAAGTCATATGCAAGTGGAATGGAAGATACACGTCGGAAAGATCCAGCAATGAAGTCAGCTACAGAATTGCGATCACGGTAGATATGAGTAATACTCCAATATTGGAACTGAGCCAACAAACATTGGATGTCTGCACGCAACACTTCAATCTCCCACGGGTAGCGCCAGTCGCCGAGCACGGCCTTGACCAGCTGCAAATTATCGCCTTCAATCTGGATCCGATGAATGCCATGACGAATGGCCTCAAGAAGTCCCTGGCGTAAGGCGATGATCTCGGAGATCAGAATAGGCTGTCGACCGATCAGTCCTCCCTCGAACGAGATGGGAGAGCCGTTGGAGTCCCTAAGTATGAACCCAAAGGTAGCCACGCCATCTGCACACACAACACCATCAAAGTTAAGTTTAATATAGTCGTTCTTGGGTTTTACCCACTTAGTATTTTTCCTTTTCAGTTCTTACATGACCCTAATTAGGTTGTGGGTCAGTGGAGTCTGGTTCCCTAGCTAGTTTCAATTCTCTCATTTGTTTTTGGGTAAATTCACTAAGTTTGCTCGCATCGTCTAGGTTTGTTTCGGTGTTGTTATCAAACACTCTCTTATTCCTGGAGTACCAAATACACCACCAAGTGATTTCCATTTCCTCTTTATTTATTCTTGCCCTGATTTCCTCCAAGACCTCGTGTGGTTTTTTTCCATCGGATGAGATAAGGTCGAACGTCCTCCATAATTTGGGTCTTATGGTGTTAAGGGTTTCCTTTGTCAGGGGGCATGAAATCAGAATATGGTTTGTGTCTTCGCACTGGTTATTACATGCAGTACAACCTTGTGGTACCGGGATGTGATTTTCAGCAAGTCTCGATTTGGTTGACATGCCATTTCTTGCCACCTTTCAAAGGAAATTGTGCATTTTAGGTGGGACATTGAATTTGTTAATCCATTCTAGGTTGATTTTCGGTTCATTTTTAGTGAGGTTTATCCACTGCATAGTGAAGTGGGTGGAATACCATCCGTTTTTGCTTGGTTGACAGTAAAGCCTATCTTGGATTTTTTTAATTGGGTTAATTATTTTGGCTATATTATCTAGGTTATCAGGATTGACAACCTTGCTTAATTTTTCTATGTTCCGTGAGTTATTTAAATTTTTAAATTGAGCTATTTACCTTAACTTAAATTTTTTAAATTGTTTTTCAAACATTCCTTAAGATTAAGTTATTTTTCAACCCGTCTTTAAACTAATTTTTCAACCATCCCTTACGAGTTATGATTATGTTATTTATTTTTTTACAATTTTCCAAAGATTCATAACACACTCTCTATCATCCTTAAGATTATAAGTTATGTTTTACAATTTTCCAAATTGTTTGTTTATACTCAGTTACTCACTGCCAATTCCAAAAAAAAATAATAAAGGTTGAAGGCATTGTCTCAACATATCTTGGCAAATCTTGGTTGGTCATGTGGCCCCAAATAATGCCAAAAAGCACGAAACACATCACTTCGTTAACCCTATTATTTATTCAATTCAACCATGGCCATCAAACGTGAATTTCACGGATATGATGTGTTAGTAAATTATTTTTAAGAAGAAAAATATAAAGTAAAGAGATTCTTTTTGGGTTCTTCATAAGTCATTAGTACATACGTGAATTTTACGGCTGTAGTTTTTTTCTTAAACGACCTTTCGGATTACTAAATTTATTTGGTACTCCAAATTCTTACCTTTATTAAAAAAAAAAAAATTAATTTTAAGGCATTTGACCTTTTGTATGATCAAAAGTATGCAACCCAATTTCAAAAAAACACTAGATGCAACTTCCCGTTTTGAATAACCTTCACATTAATTACCTTCGAAGCCACCAACGTCAATAACCTTCGAAGCCACCAACGTGAATATATGAGATGTTGAGAACTTTCAACATAAACAAGGAAGAAAAAGTGGCGGTGACGAATAGATGCATTTACCTTAAATTATGATTCAATAATTAAATTATCTACGCTATATGTTTTTTACTCCTTGTTTTTTACCCGCTTGTCATTTCTTCAAGCCACGACGACTTCGATAGTTTCCTATACAAATACCATTTTAAACAAGCATGAGCCAAACACACCTCGCCATAACTTCTATAATGTCAATCTCTAAACTAATTCTCTTACCATAGTAATTAAATAACACAATTTGTTTTAATATGTTGGATTTTTAAAATTCATTCTTTTGCGACGGAGTTTTTTTTCTATGTATACAAGGTAAATATTAGGTGGCCTTTCTAACATAGGTGTAGGATTGTAGATCTGATTTAGTTCAAACAAGTTGGGAACTGTTCGAGTTAGTGTAAAAAAATTGTTTTTAATACGCTGATTGTATTTTTTTTTCATCTTCCGTTCCAAGCTCCTCTTCAACATAGAACCTGCAAAACAATGGACACAGGGGGTGGGGACCCCCTAATTCACCTCCGATGCCTAAGTCAAAAGATCAAGCAGTTTGTAGATCGAACGTCAAGGTAAAGGACTCACCGCCCTCCAGGCCAAGTGCACTCATAACCTAGAGTCGGCTCTGATACCATTTGTAAAGCACGAGGCCTTAGAAGCACTATCCCATGCCAACCCGAGGACTTCCCAGGAGGTCACCCATCCTGGTAATACTCTCGCCCTTGTATGCTTAACTTCTGAGTTTTTTGTCCTCACTCGAACTCTGAAAGGAAGAGCTCTTGTTAACATGGGAAGCACCTTAATTACTTATAAATTATCGCGGTGTTACAAAGACTTGCTAGCGAGCTCAGTGAATATAAGGTGTTCATCATACATGGCGAAGACATATATTTATAATGGAGGAGAGGGAGAGAGAAGGTCGAAAACTCTATCTCTAAGGGAAGACTAATAACAGGGCTAGATTCTCGAGATTGATACTCATAAATGAATAGGAGGTGAGCCTATAAAAGGGGGAGAAGAACATCAACAAAGGGACTCTTTGCCTACTAAAAACCCGATCTACATACAATTGTACTATTATTTTCTTTAATTATTCATTCTAGACCTCAAGAGATATATTTCTTATAATCTTTTCTCTGATGTACCCCTCGATTGTACTTCAATATCTGAATGGAATCATAGTGATGTTTATCCTCGTTATTTTATATTTTTACCTATTTATTTCGATATCTATTATTTTATCAATTAACGTGTCGACAGATTACGATTGAAATCCATTATTTATTTGCATATTGATATATTTCATATTCATAGTCTGTTATTGATTTGGTTATTTTACATATTCTATTCTCGTATTATAACGTGTTAACGTGTTTAAATTGGTGATTGACTAGAGTTCCCTCATTATAGCAGATACCGCGTTTACGTGTTAATTCTGTCCAAAACACTCCATCATAATGAATAACCGCCATATTTAGTTTTATAATAAAATATATAATTGAAAACAAGCATAATAAATAAAAATACCTTTATGGGGGATAATAACGAAATTAATTATGGAGATTAATTTTACCCGCTCACAGAGTCACAGTTCCATTGACAGTTCCCTTACGTAGCAGAATAATTGAACACAGAATGTATGGAACTTAAGACAATAAGCAGACACGATTTCTTATAGAGGAACCCCACTTAAGCCAACAAGCTGGATGGGTAAACCTCTACCTCCCATGAAGGATTTCGAATGGAAACTATTTAATAAAATAGATTCTTAGTTACAAGATACAAAGACGAACTTCTCTATTGTTTGTGATCACCAAATTCAAACAATACTATCGACTTAATCTATCTTGTTCCTAAGTCTGCTAAACACAACTAATACTAGCACCCAAACCTTACACGCTCCTTGTGTAGTTCCCTTTAGCACTGGAACAACCTTCCAAGTCGATGTTGAGCTTCACATACTCTCCATCGATTGGATGTGGACTTCCTTTTTCTGAAATGGATTGTTGATTTCTCTAGGCTCTCACTCTCTCTTTCAAGATGACTTGCTTCGTTCTAGAGAGTATTGTTCATTTGGATCAGAGAGATGCTTGACCTAGCTCAATCGTCTTCCTCATATAGTAGTGGCTACTTCCTAAATTCACTCATCTGTCCTTTTCTTCTCGGGGAGCAAAACATCATCCCTAATGACCAGCGTACCCTTGTGCAATATTTTCTTATTGGGACACTTCTATCCTTTTGTGATTGCCACCCAAGTTAGGAGCAAATAGACCCTTTTGTCCTTCATTTACTTGCCACGTACTCTAGTATATATGGGGAACGATTCCCTCACTTTTCATGTAAACATGTGTCTTCACTTGAAGGGGACTTAATTAGTTCCAAATGTTTGTTATCATCAAAACTTTGAGAACTCAAGTGGGTGAAACTGTTATTCTAATGTTAGGAACTAACACTAATCCAACAATTTCCCCCCTTTTGATGATGACAAACTTAAAATAAAATGCAAGTCAGGATTCAGGAAGGATAGAAATGACTAGACACCAAAGCAAAGACAACGAGATACTAGAAGATACTTAGTTCCCCCTAAGATGGATATGCAGTTCAAATTTTCAAGATTTTTAAGCAAATAGTTCCCCCCTTAGCATGGGAATCGTTTTATTTCTATATTCTCTTAGACAATGCATCATTACATTTTTCCACTTTCCCCCCTTTTGACATCATCGAAAAGAGTTAGCATAGACACAAAAGAGAAAGAACGTAAAACACAATCATAACTAGATAATAACTGCAATTGCATTAATAAAAAAAGTTTATATAAGCAAGCTAAACAATCAGCTTAAAACATCAAAGGGAGGAACAAATAAGCAAGGAGAATTTTGTAGGGGGCTTGTTCATGGTTTGGAAGAGGAAAGGAACTTTTAAATCACAATAACGAAACTTCCAAGACTTCTTGCTCTGGATGTTTGAAATCAATATTATTGGATAGTGAATGAGGCTGGAAAATGGGTCGCTAATAGGACAAGTTTTGTAAAAAGGGAAAAATAAATCCACACCGTGCACATACAACAACAATTGGATTTGTGACACGTGGAGACTACTCAGTGTTTTGGGCAGAATTAACACGTAAACGCTTTATTTTCTATAATGAGGGAACCTTAACCAAAAACCAGCTTAAACACGTTAACTCTGCAAATAAAGTTGGATCCACAAAGAAATATAGTATACAAATCAATCAACAAACGAAGAAAGGAATATGACTTTTGAATAAAGAAATTATACTGTAATTTCATCGTTGTAGATTGACGCAATGAAATTACTCGAACAATGGCACACGCATATTTCAGCATTTGGAACAAAGTAAGAATCTATAAATAAATGGTTTAGAGATCAGATCTTGAGTGTCCTTTCCCCTCATTCCTCTAATCTCTTATAGTCGACTCTATTCAATGTGTCGTTGCCTTCTACCGGCTAGTGATCCTGGAAATCTCGCTCGGGCATTTAAGGAGAAAACTGTTATTAGCGTATCTACCGCATGTCGTCAGTTTCGTATTCCAATATCGTTGAGTTTTGGTCTTCTCCTTCTTTTTGATTTAGGCCCAATGGTCATTTAGCCTAACAATACCCCCTCAAAACCCGCTGAAATTTCCCCCCAAAATTTTAAGGGTTTTTGAAATCTCGAAAGTTGTAGCTGTAAAAGAAGTGTCCCATCGATCTATTTAAGACTCCCCGAGACATCATTACGCTTCACTTGGATTCCCTTCTTCTCAGGTACGCTCTCTCCTATTCTTTCTTTGCCTCTTGTGCTTTACCAATCTCTTCTTCGCCATGTCTGATTCCTCCTCCTCCAAATCTTTCTCTCGTTGCCGCGAGCCGAATGAACCCCCTTCCTTTAGATATGCTCGCATCCTCACTTCTCCCCATCATAAAGAGAGCTTTGCATGTGACCCTGTCGCTTTCGCTTATTTTTTCGATTTTCTTGCCTCATCGGAAGTTTATCTTCCTCAATCGGGTGAATGGGTTGATTCCTTTAACAACGACTCAGTGTGTTTGTATGAATACCCATTCCACATCGGCCATCGTTTACCATTCTCCCCTCTGGTAATGGACTTCCTAGAAATCCTAGATGTGTCACCGGGTCAACTAATTCCCCATGCATGGAGGATCCTTTTGGATTATTAGAAAAGCTGGAGGCTTTGATTTTGATGGTTCTAAACGTCTGTCACGTGGACAACCTCGAGTTTGTGAGCAGAGTCGCCAACGTCAGTCAGGTCGCCGACATGAGTTGAAGGCAAATATCGATGATCTTGAAGACGCATGTGATCTTTGAAGATTGGATAGTATAATCTTGTTTTAGGAAAGATCTTCCTTGGATAAGATAGATGGACGATTATTGTATTTGCCCTAAGACATATATTATTGTATCTTGTTTTATGCTTAGAATGTGTTTGTAAAGATAAGGAAAATATTATCTTGCCATAACCGAATTGGAAGATAATATTCTCTCTTAATAGACCTAGTTTTTGTGTATTTAATCTAATGCCTTAGGTTAGAAGACACACGAACTCATACTCCATTTTGTGAAAGAAAGAAAAAGATTGTTCGAGAGTTCGGAAAGACGTACACTTGTTAGATTGGTTGAGGGTTGTTATTACTCAGTTCACAAAGAGTTCTAGAGTACTTGGGAAGCAGGTCTAGATCCATGATGTTCTTGTAATCAGTTCAAAAGTTCAATAAAGCAAGCTACGTGTTGACGGGCCTTTACTCTGGACAACAAATAAATTTATTAGTCAAGACCCCGCTGAGTATAGGAGAGTCAGGATCGTTCCACGAGAAGCAAGGTTTGTTTATCTATCGACTACTAAAAATCAAACAAAAACAAGCAAACACTCACTAGCAGCCTCGTTAACGACGTTGTCAGGGTCGTTAACGAACCACCGCAAACAAATGACTCAAAATAACGAACTAAATAGATTCGGTATCGAGGCTACGAACTCAGTAACGAATAAAATCTAGGAGAATTCAAATAAAACAAAGATCTAGGACAAGGGTTACCACAACATAGTCATGCACATAAACTCGTAAGAAGATAAATATCATGCCTTTAAATAGATAGATACATCAACTTTCATTGACTAGCAAGTAAATTAATCTACTTTCATAAACTAATTCAGTTAATTGCTTGTTTTGGATCTAAAGCTTGAAACCTTCGTATTCAAACAATATCAACCTTCAAGTTTATAACTTTCTCTCTCAATCAAGTTAAAAACTCAAATTACCTTGACTTTCATCTAGGTATAAACACAACAAACAATCTCAAAAATAGATAGAAGGCATTCAACACATCATCTCACTCATCAAACCATGCACAACTATGCCGGGTTTCAACCCCAACCCCAGATAAGAAAACTACTCATTATTCATAACTAAGAAATAAATAACTTCAACAAGAGAAAACATTGAAAACAAAACAACTACTTCAAATTAAGAATAGAATATTGTCTTACAGAATTCAGAAGAAACCGAAAAATACAAAACACCAAATCAAAACCCCGTGATTAACGACCCCGGAAACTTTGGTCCACCGTGGCTCTCGATCTCGACCTTCCGACTCGTCTTTCTCTCTCCCTCCTTCACTACTCGCTTGCTTCCATCCTTCTCCTTTCTAGGCTAGATAGAAGGGTATTTATACTAATAAGGCTATAAAATAAAAAGGCTAGAAGATAAAAACTTTCCTAAAAGATAGAAATCTACTCTAAAAAGATAGAAATAAAATCTAGAAGGATAACAAGGCCTAAAATAAATAATATAATAACCCTAAAATTCATTAAAAACACTCTACCGACACGGAATAAATTCCCGCACAGGGTCGGTAAGTCGCAAAATCAGGCTCTCGAAAACTCTATCTCGTAACCTCGTTAACGAGCCCTCACAGCCTCGTTAACGAGCCTGGGCTTGGCTTCTTCAACAACTTAGACTTCGACTTCTTTATCTTGTATTCTTCCGTCCTTCATCATAGCACTCCAAATTCAGCTCCAAATAGCACCTTTTCCTTGCTCAAACCTACAAAAATACACAAAACGGAGTAGCTTCCATACTTTTTACAAAATATGCAAAACTATCCAAAAACACACAAAACAAACCCTAAACTTATCAAAACTAATCCTAATAAACTAAGAAAACCTACCAAAAACTATACCAAAAACACGAACATCACTACGTCTTTTAATCCTTCCAAGCGAGAACTTGGAATGGAGTGGTTTTCACACTTGATTGATAGAGTTCATCAATCAAGTGTTTCCACTATAAAAAATCATTGTGTGAAAGTAAATCCTTCTTGTAGTTTATTTCCGTTGCATTTAATTAAGAGGTCGGCGACTGAGTTGAGGTCGGCGACCTAGACATACTAACGATCCTACATGGATGTTGATCTCTTATGTTATAATCACAATATTCCCTCCAAAGCAGCAAACGTTTTCCATAATTACAACATTTCAAAAGGGGGCCCTGACTGTTTCACCTTGAAAACCCTAAGAAGCAAATCTGACTTGATTTTTGATGTATCGAAGTCAGATCGAGGCTGGGCTGACAAATTCTTCTTTGTAAAGTCGTCATCTTTAGGAATTGATTTCTCTTTTCTTAAATCTCGTTGGCGTGCCACGTGTAACGTGTTGTTTCTTGAAAACTTTGTTTCCTTCTAAGGTATTAACTTTTGATCATGTTTCGTTGTGTTTGATGCAATATATATTATGTCTCTGAAATCCTGTGACGTTTCTGCTCAAATCGTTTCTCGTATCGAGGCTTTACCCGTAAATAAGTGATTATACCCGGAAATCATCAAGTCATGCTTCATCGACCCTCAAGAGTAAGAGATGTCAAGTGATAAACTTTATGTTTCTTTACCTCTTTATTGACTTCGTTTTCTCTAACATCATGCTTTTTCATGTTCTAGGTTCGCGAACTACCCGTTCAGCAACAATAGTGTCCACCATGGAACGTGTTGATGCAAGAAAGAAAAGAAAGGCTGAAATGGCTTCACTGCTGATACCTCTTTAGTGGTCTCACTTCCTCCAAGGTTTGCTTCCATCCCGCCCAAAGGCTCGTCCCCAAAGAAATCTGCCACCCCTATTCTTACTGATTTGCTAGGGGCCATGATATCCCTGGATATGGCTACGGAAAAATGCTTGACGGTGTTGATGCCTTTGCATGTGAGTTGCCCCCAGGACGGGATAAATCGATCTAGCATGGAAGAGTTCTTTGGCGAAATGGTGGCTGCGCAATGGCAGGTAAGGAAATTCTTTTTGTAAGTGATACTTCATCTTACCTTTTCATTTATACTAACACGTTTGTCTCTACATAGCTTTCAACTCGCCTTATCGGCTTTCGAGTTCTTTAAAGAGCATGCTAACCAGCTGTCTCAAGCCAAGGTTAACTTGCAACTTGAAAAGAAGAAGAGCGCCCTTCTTGATCATGAAAAGAAGGCTCTAAAGAAGAAAGTTGAGGAGCTGTCTAAAAGTGGGAGGGCAAGTTTCATGCTGCTTCTGAGAGCGAGTCGGCTTTAGATTAGGTTTCGAGTTTTTTTTACCAATTATCTATTACTTCAGAGACAAGTTTGAAGAGATCTAGTTGGAAATTTGAAGACTTTGAAGATTTTGAGTTTGGACTTGCTGGATTTTAATCAAGTTTTCTTGTTTCTTCAATCCGATATGTTTATTCTCATTATTGATTTGATTTCTTCCTTCTCCATGTCTAGCTAAACCCTAAATTATGAGATTGGGGTGAACCCAATGATGTGTAGGTAGAAAAATCTATTAAACTGCATGATTTGTTGTTTGAAACTTTGTTTGATTCAATCCTAGATGCTTATTAATATTGCCTTAGTAACTTTAGTGAATGGGACTTGTTAAAGTTGAGACTGAAAGGTAATAAATTTGATGAGTAGTGAGACTGAAAGGTACTTTTTCCTGTTGGAACTCTAGGATTTGAACATGAGTTTTCCTTATTGCGAAAGTATTTTGAATTCTCTTGTGGAATGACAATTGTCATAGAAATCTTGAGATTAGGTTGGTTTTGCAAGTCTCAAAAGCGAATGTTGAATCAATTTGATCTTAAGTTCTAAGTGCTTAAAGGTCTAGATTTTAAGTTGCAAGTCATGAAAGTGGGTGTTTAATTGAGTCCACATAAGTTTGTAACATTCGAAAGAATTTAGTAGATACATTAGACAATTCCCTTCAAACAAAGTCAGAATTAAGATTGTGCAATCATCCTTTGTAGTCTATTAAAGTATTATTGTGGGGATATTGATCTTAGAAGCTTTTCTCTCATTGATATTCTCATATTTACTTGTTTGCTTGCTCATAATTAGTTCATAGTCAATATCACATCTCAACCTTTTCTTAATTTTTACGACTTAGTCTACTGATTTGACTACAATAGGTACTACTTAGTCCCAGAGTTCGACACCTTGATATTACAACCGATCTCGTACACTTGCGAGGTAGGATTTGACCTATCACTCTCTCTTCTTAAGGGAGTTAAACTTGATGCTTTTGTGAATATTTCTAACCTTATTATTAAATGTGATAATTTAATTGTTATTAATTATTTAAAATGAGTTTGAAAAGTTACTAGTGATATTGATTCAATTATTATATATGATATAAGAAAATATTTTTTTTTCATTTTTACATTAAATGTAATAGTGCAACTTATTTTTAAGCAGGAAGACACATCAATGCTCTCTTTCTCTAACAAGCTATTTATAGTATGCATCAAACAATGTCATCTTATGCTTAGGGTTGTAAATAAACAAAGCCGTTCGTGAGATTCGATATTCGGCTTGGTTATAAACGAGTCAAGCTTGAGAATAATTTTAAGGCTTGAATATAAATGAACTGAGCTTGAGCACAATATAACTTGGCTCGTTTGTCATGAGCAAGCTCGATTATACGCTAATGAGCAAAGCTCGATTATATACTCATAAAAAACTAGATTATACATACATACATGAATAAATTCTACTATATATTATATACAACATATAGTTTATTATTTGATTTTTTAAAATCATCCTATATATGATTTAGATTGACCCTGTAATAAATAAGAAAAATAATGTTTGCATTGAATTGTGAAAAAAAAACCAATGTATATAATGCTATACTAGTTTTGTGATCTTTAAGAGTTTTTTTTTTGTCAAAAAAGATATGTATAATAACAGCGGGATATTTTAGAACTATATCTAAACGAGATATCAAATAAATAATACAAATATATAGGTAAAATTTTATAGTTGAATTAGATATCACATTCTTTTTCGAGATTCTATGGGAAAAGAATAACCATTAACATGAACACATGAAGCTAGATAATTTGGTCAAAAAACAACCACTACTACTTTTACAGCGAGCCAGCCTATACTCACAAAAATCCGGCAAGGAGAATAACGTCAATGCAAAGTTTAGCTTATGATAAATTTGACTATCAACAATTTTGTTTACACTATTGTTTATTTTATTAAAAAAACATTCGGCCACGTTGCAGTATTCGATTTTTATAGTATTAGAAAAATCGTTTAATAAACGTTTCGGGAAAAAAGAGTGTGACGGAAGACCACAGCAGCAGTCCACTATTTGGGACGGCGTCAGTGTGAGAGGGCAGGTTGGAAATTAATCAACTTATTTAAAAAAAAAAGAAAAAAAAAAGAAAAAAGAGAGAGGAGAGACCATTTGGGGGTGGGGCCGTGTGTGGGTCCCTCTTCGCGAGTATAAAAGCAAGGTTTTGTAGGGTTGAGCTGAGAATCACCGCTCCTCTTTTGTTTTTCCTCCTCCACTTTCAGTTTTCTCGGGATAGAGAAAGTTCATCGGATGGTTCTACCTCTCTGATTCGCCGATTTTCTTTGTTGCTCTTCTAAATTTCTTGCCGCAGATCTTTTTCCGGTGAAGTTTCACCGATCTCTGTTTTGATTACGGCACCATGGCCACCAAAGGCCTGAATTTGGAGGACATCAAAAATGAATCGGTTGATCTGGTATACGTTTCTTCTTTTACTCTTTTCCGATTTTCTGGTTCTGTTAATCCCCGAGATTTTGCTGTGATTGTTGCGTTAAGAGACTGTGGTAGATGATGCGCTGTTCTGATTCCTTGATGCTGGCTCTGTATTATTCGTGATAGTGATTTCCGATTTCGATTTTCCTCTTCTGTGAAGTATCGAAATTAACTTATTCGTTCTCTTCTGTATCCGATGATTTTGCCTTTTCCACTCTCTGCATGTTAGTTTCTCGCTTCGTAGTGCTGAAACTGCTTTAAGTTTACTAGAAAAATGTTTCATTGGCTAGATGAATACGATTTCGAAATCCGTTCTGTTAGCAGGAATCCGTTATGCGTCGCCTACAAAAATTTAGAACTGGAAAAAATTATTTTTTAACTCGTAAATCGTCTCTGTTTTTATACTGACATAAAGCTGCTCTTCAGTATGTGAATTTTATATTATTATTATATATGTGAGGATCGATTCTCTCCAGCCAAAGGCGAACCTATAAATAAAAGAATGGAAACAAATCTCTTTTTTCGGCGATATGTTTTGATTTTCTAATTGATTGATTCTTTTTTTCCACAACGTTAAAATAAATTATTTTAATCATTTTGTATTTATATACTCCGTATCATTATAATTATAAATAAATAAATAAAACTGAAGGATTAATGGGGTTAGGTGTATTTTGGAAATTCAATGAAAGTGGTAGGAGAGAGAAATGGAGAGATGGGATTTTGCGGTGGGTGAAAAGAAAACAGAAGAGAAACTTTTGGAAAAAAAGGTCAAACTTTCCGTTCGGGAAATATGTGATGCTTTCTCACACCCACATGCACACGGGATAAGACGGCATCTTCAACCGTCAAAGTTTTCAGTGTGGCGTGCTTCGGTTTCGTGTACTTGTTATTAATGGATTGGTTGACAGGGATGGATTAGTTGTGTGTTCACTGTTTGATTAAATTGATACACTGAAACGGAAAGTATGAAATTGTCTAATTGGTAAGATTAGATTTAACACTGATACGCTTTAACGGTTAACCAAATCTGGAATTAATAATTCTAAATCTAACTTATGAGCAATTATTATCCAAATTCACTCATAAAGCCTTAAGTTTGTTATTTGCCGAATCTAAACACAACAATTTCTTAAATTTTTTAACAAGGATTTTCATGTTTGATGGCCCGTGGCCGGCAGCCAGAATCTTCTCCCAGCGTATTTTACTCAGTATTACCACTTTCTGTGGTACCCTTCAATACGACGAGTTTTTTGTGGCCAAAGAATGGCGTTGGCCTATCTAAGCGCATCGTTTTAGACGCTCCGTGGGTAAAAGGAGTCAGAAACTTTCTTTTTCAATTGTGTTAATACAGTACTTTTCACCGTCCGGAGGAGGTGCCTGGAAATCGAAATGCAGAATTGATTACTACCTGCGCGCGTAGCAATCACGCAAGCAGCACGTTGGTGAGGGATGATTGGGGCAACACACTAGTTGCCTTAGCAGGCGTGACTGCACAGGCTGTTTAATTCTTGATTGAATTACTATTGTTCTCGTTCTTGCCCGTACAGACTGCAAAAGGATTTCTTGCCATGTTTTCTTTTATCACCAGTTCTGTCCTCTGTAGAGTCAACTAGCCTTATTTTATTCTACATTTAACTACCGTTTAAAAAAAACAGTGCTAAAGGTTGTGTGGCAAACTTTGATTTGTTTAGGCATCTTAAAAATACTTTAATTTGTTTGAACTTGGGATAATTTATGTACTGAGTATAAGTTGCTTCCAAATTACTTTTGGGTTTCTTTTTATTATACACGTGAAGTTGAATTTTTATGATGCTGCTCCTTTATTTGCTAATTTGATTAAACTTGGGATAATTTATGTACTGACATAAGTTGCTTCCAAATAACTTTTGGGTTTCTTTTATTTATACACGTGAATTTGAATTTGTATGATACTCCTCCATTTACTAGTGTGGATTAAGCACTTGTCTTAGTACATATATGTATGTAGCTATTTGTATACGTACTAATAGTAATCAAATGCTTGCAACAGGAACATATTCCCATTGAAGAAGTCTTTGAACAGCTGAAATGTTCCAGGGAGGGTCTTTCCGCCGAGGAGGGAGCCCACAGGCTCGAAATCTTCGGACCGAACAAGCTAGAAGAGAAGAAGGTTAGTGAGCAAATTAAGAAAGTCTAACCATACATAAATAAATAGACGCAATGCTTCTCATGTGCTTTCAGCATGTTCTTAATTTGTTTAACTAATGATATATATTTGTGTTTTGTTGATCAGGAAAGCAAATTACTCAAGTTTCTTGGCTTCATGTGGAACCCACTTTCATGGGTCATGGAAGCTGCTGCTGTCATGGCTATTGCTCTGGCAAATGGCGATGGGAAAGCCCCAGACTGGCAAGACTTTGTGGGTATCATTTGTTTGTTGGTCATCAACTCCACAATCAGTTTCATTGAAGAGAACAATGCTGGAAATGCTGCTGCTGCCCTCATGGCTGGTCTTGCTCCTAAGACAAAGGTAACCATTACTGCTGCTGCTATCATCAGCTCTACAATCTGTTAACACTGATTTAAATACAAAGGAAAAGTTTAATAACTAATGAAATAATCAATTTAATTTTACCCCACTACTTGATTATAATGTTGCATGTGATTTCAATTGGGGTGGGTTTTTGGACATCTTTATTCAAGTACAGTAGTAGGTTAAAGTTCCATTTGGTTTTTGTTCATTATATCTGTTAGTTTTTTTTTTAATATCACAATGCTTTTGGTTTTTAGGTGCTTAGAGATGGTCGATGGAGTGAACAAGATGCTGCAATTCTGGTTCCTGGAGATATCATTAGTGTGAAACTGGGTGATATCATTCCTGCTGATGCTCGTCTTCTCGAAGGGGATCCCTTAAAGGTGGATCAATCTGCCTTAACTGGAGAGTCCCTTCCTGTCACAAAGAGCCCTGGGGATGAAGTCTTCTCTGGTTCAACTTGTAAACAAGGAGAGATTGAAGCTGTTGTAATAGCCACTGGTGTGCACACATTCTTCGGTAAAGCTGCACATTTGGTGGACAGCACTAATCAAGTTGGGCACTTCCAAAAGGTCCTCACAGCAATTGGAAATTTCTGTATCTGTTCCATTGCTATTGGAATGTTGATTGAGATTATTGTGATGTACCCGATACAACACCGCAAATACAGGAGTGGCATTGACAATCTGTTGGTTCTTTTGATCGGTGGTATTCCAATTGCTATGCCCACAGTTTTATCTGTTACAATGGCTATTGGGTCTCACAGGCTATCTCAACAAGGAGCTATCACAAAGAGAATGACGGCTATTGAGGAAATGGCGGGAATGGACGTTCTTTGCAGTGACAAGACCGGTACACTGACACTCAATAAATTAAGTGTAGACAAGAACCTTGTTGAGGTGTTTACCAAAGGTGTAGACAAGGAACACGTTCTCCTTCTTGCAGCCAGAGCATCAAGAGTTGAGAATCAAGATGCTATTGATGCAGCCATGGTTGGGATGCTTGCTGATCCAAAGGAGGTATATAATTTGATTTTTTTTATTTGTTCTTGATCTGATGTGAGATTACTTATTAGAGAACATATTTTCACATGTATAAATCGTCTAGGCAAGAGCTGGAATTAGAGAGGTGCACTTCCTTCCTTTCAACCCAGTAGACAAGAGGACTGCTTTGACATACATTGATAATGAAGGAAACTGGCATCGAGTTAGCAAAGGTGCACCGGAGCAGGTAAATGACATAATTGCAAAATAGTTTGTTTTAAGACTTTTTTACAATTTGGTTTCATCTACTAACCATTTTGATTTCCTTGTTTGCTGGGAAATTAGATCCTAGACTTGTGCAAATGCAAGGAAGATGTCAGGAAGAAGGTCCATTCTTGTATTGAAAAATACGCTGAACGCGGTCTTCGTTCACTGGCTGTTGCAAGACAGGTTGGTACAGAAAAATTTCATGTGATTTGTTGTGTCTTGATCTTTCACATGAAGGATTTTTTGTCATAGCTTAGCTCTTTTTTTAAAAAAAAATTCACAGGAAGTTCCTGAGAAGAATAAAGACAGCCCTGGTTCACCGTGGCAATTTGTTGGACTACTGCCACTTTTTGACCCTCCTAGACATGACAGTGCTGAAACCATCCGTAAAGCTCTAGACCTTGGGGTGAATGTCAAGATGATTACTGGTGATCAACTTGCCATTGGTAAGGAAACTGGTAGAAGACTTGGTATGGGAACAAACATGTATCCTTCTGCTGCTTTGCTTGGCAATGACAAGGACCCAGCTCTTGCTGGCCTCCCCGTTGATGAATTGATTGAGAAAGCAGATGGATTTGCTGGGGTGTTCCCAGGTGAGGAGATAGAGATTTCTTTACATGTAATATTATAAAAAAAGATTGTTTTATAGTTTTTAACATGGTTGTCAATTCTTCTTTTTAGAGCACAAATATGAGATCGTGAAGAAGTTGCAAGAGAAGAAACACATTGTTGGAATGACGGGAGATGGTGTGAATGATGCCCCTGCGCTGAAAAGGGCAGATATAGGTATTGCAGTTGCTGATGCCACTGATGCTGCAAGAGGCGCGTCTGACATTGTTTTGACCGAACCTGGGCTTAGTGTCATTATAAGTGCTGTGCTAACTAGCAGAGCCATATTCCAAAGGATGAAGAACTACACTGTTAGTAGTTTATTCTCTCTTATTGTGAAGCAATTTTTATAGCCATAAACTTGTCGATTGCTAATGGTGTATATCTTTGTTTCTCTTGCTTTGCAGATCTATGCTGTTTCCATCACAATTCGTATTGTGGTATGTTAATCATAAATTGCATCAACATTTTTAATTAAAAGTTTTCTGGATGTTTTATTTGGGTTTGTTAATTTAATGGCCGTTCTTTTTTGCTTTGCAGTTTGGTTTTATGTTCATTGCACTTATATGGAAGTTCGACTTCTCTCCCTTCATGGTTTTGATCATTGCCATTCTAAATGACGGTCTGCTTCTTTTGAACTGTAAAATCCCCTAGTATTTTCAAATTAGAATGATTTGTAAACTGGTTTTTTCTATGCACATATTATAATTTCAAGGGACCATCATGACTATCTCAAAGGATCGTGTGAAGCCATCCCCAATGCCAGACAGCTGGAAGCTGAAGGAAATATTTGCAACCGGCATTGTACTTGGAGGCTACATGGCGTTGATGACGGTCATTTTCTTCTGGGCAATGAAGGAGACCGACTTCTTCTCGGTAAACTCAAATCATGTCTAATAATTTCTTCTTGGAGATATTTCCTTATTATGATCATGTTATCCACTATTTGTTATTCCATTACTTGCAGGACAAATTTAACGTGAGATCTATAAGGAACAGTGAAGATGAGATGATGGCTGCTTTGTATCTACAAGTCAGTGTAGTGAGTCAAGCCTTGATCTTTGTTACCCGTTCTCGTGGCATCTCCTACTTTGAACGTCCAGGCCTTCTGCTTGTCACTGCTTTTATGATTGCACAACTGGTAAGAGAAGAAACCCCTCATATTAATTTCCTTGTGATTTACCACCTAAATCCATTAGTTTAAATACTCATGAAACTAATAACATCATGATTCTTGATCAGGTGGCCACTCTCATTGCCGTGTATGCTGACTGGGGCTTCGCAAGGATCAAAGGCATGGGATGGGGATGGGCTGGCGTTGTCTGGCTCTACAGTATTGTTTTCTACATCCCACTCGACTTCCTCAAGTTCGCCATTCGTTACGTCTTGAGTGGGAAAGCCTGGGTCAGCCTATTTGACAGCAAGGTAAAGCCCTCAACAACACCACATAGGTTAAGAATCCTGATTTCGAAAGATTTTGATTTCTTATGTTGTATTATTTTTCTTTTGGCATGATACGTGTAGACGGCGTTTACAACAAAGAAAGACTATGGTAAAGAAGAGAGGGAAGCGCAATGGGCTCTTGCGCAGAGGACGCTACACGGTCTGCAGCCGCCACAGGCAACCAACAACATGTTCTCAGAGAAGAGCAGCTACAGGGAGCTCTCTGAGATTGCTGAGCAAGCAAAGAGGCGAGCTGAGATGGCGAGGCTTAGAGAGCTTCAAACCCTCAAAGGCCACGTCGAGTCCGTTGCTAAGCTCAAGGGTATTGACATTGAGACCATTCAGCAAAGCTACACTGTCTAGAGAAGTAATCCATCCAATGCAATTTTGTGAGTGGATTGAATCAATGGAGTTGAGTGGAATGAATGAGTTAGAGGAGTAACAAAAACTTTAGTAACTCTGTAGTTTTTTATTTTTTATTTTATTTTTCTTAAATGTTCAGAGTCATGGGGCTCTTCTTTTCTTCTCCTCATCATCTGCATAACTCTTATTTCTATTTATGGAATGTCGTAGAGTTTGTTTATAATGGATAAGAATGGATGTGTTGGAGCATAGAAGAGGAGCTTGTGTTTGTATTGTCTTTATGCCTATCTTTAAACTTGGCTTTTCCGGAAGGAGTTAAAATCAGTTAATGTTACTTGTTACATGTACAAATTCTCTACTGCAACAAGTTCTATTCTTCTCGTGTTTTAAATTGAGAGATTGAATGTCCAAATTGAACTTTTATGCCTCGTTTGAACAATATGAAAAGCTACAATAGAACATTTGACAAATTTGTTCTTTGCTTGTCGTGTCATGTTTGGGTCTTTGACGGATGAGCCCGATGAGAGAGGGGAACGTTCTAACTTCCACTAGTATTTTACCACGTGTCTTTCTTTAGGATCTCACAAGTCGGATAAAAATATCGGAACCATGATTCATAATGATTTAAATTTAATTCCATTATTGAGAAATAAAACTCTATGCTTTGCCCTTGATTTCGAAATAATTAAACTGCTAATGTGTGCCAATAAAAACACATTAAAAATGATAATTTCGGGTAATATTTTAAAACTATTTCTTAAATTTAAATTAATAAATTCTTTGAAAATATACTCCGTATTAAATTAATAAATAATTAATTTATCTAAATTAGTATTAGTACGGTGTGTCCATGCGTTATAAAAATTCATAATTAATTAAAACCCAAAAGAGCAAGAAGGAAAATTGGGGTTTATCCTCTCCGAAGTCCAAACTCACTTGCAAGTGAAGCACAGTTTGATTGCTATTGAAAGGGAACGAAAGAATGATTTCCATGGCCGCAGCAAATCAAGGCTTCTTTGCAAATGCCCTCTCTCTTACCCACAAACCAAAACCAAAATTCAGGAACGCTTTCGTCGTCGTCTCTTGCAAAAGCTCCCCGAAAGAGGACAAAAATGACGCCCCACGGTGAGTTTTATCAACAACGAAGCCTTCTAATCTTTCACCCGCTTGTAGATTTCTCTAATTTGTTCATTTGGGTGTAAATTCATGTCAGGAAAACAGAAAATCAGTTTGCAAAGCTGGCTCTTGTGACCTTAACAGCTGGGGTTTTGACCCTAGGCTCTGTCCAGGATGCTTATGCTGCCAAGACCAGCGGCAGAGTTGGTGGCCAAGCGTTCAAATCCTCCGCTCCTCGATCTTCTGGACCTAGGGTCAATAATTCAAGGTAAACCCTCAATTTTTTAGCCATTTGGGTTCTGGGTTTTTATGAATTACTCTTGATTTGTTATAGTTTAGTTGTGTTGTGAAAACATATGCTATTAGGCTACTATTGTGGGTTGAAGCATTGTATGAATGTTTATAGTGTGCTATTTTGTTGTGTTGACGAATAATTGAGGGGCTTGTGATGATACAAGTTAATGCTGATTACAAAGAAATGGGTAGTTCTCTAGCAAGCTAGAAACTGTGCCGTACTGTGCTTCGGATGATAGAAGGTTGAACTATGTATCAGAAAAGGTGATTTCATTGAAGTTAGAAGGAATTAGTGGGGTTGGGTATGACAAGTTTGTCTAGAGTCATCTTAGTGCTGGTTTATGATTCTCACTGTTTATTGATGGAGTTGAGCTCTAAGATGATGTTTTAGAATGTGGGCAAATCATTGTGGAAAACAATGTGTGCGGTAGATTTCAAGTGGTGGGAGACTGGGAGCATAGGCTATTGCCTATTTTTATTGAGGTCATTATGTAACTTGTGTTGTTTCCACTCTACCTTTTGATTTTACATAACCAATGAAAGTTAATGTATACACATGAAAGTTAGTGTAAATTTGCTCTTGAGATGTTTATATTTTTTGGCTGTTTTAAGTTTGTAAAAACTCACGGTAAAAAAGAAAAGAGTATTTCTAGAATAGTCCGTTAGATGTGAAAATATGATGTTTCTAAGCTATACTGAATATTTTTGTGGTTTATAGCTGGTTTAGGGTTTTTCCATAAGGACATATTTTGACAAATATGCTCTAGTTAGGGTTGATCTAGCTTGATGGATATACTTATTCAAGTGGTATGGATATATTTGTACAAGGTGCGCCTTTTATTTTCTGCAACAGGCATTGCAATACGGCAATACCTATTGGAACGTAATAATTTTATTTAACAGTGTTGTAAACTCAAGAGATAGTTACAGTCTCTGTTTAGCAGTAATATTTTTGCTAACAGAACGTGTCTTGATGTGGTGTTATAAGTTATAACCAGTGTTTAAAAAGGCCCAGCTCAGGCACATCACCTAGAAATCGCCTGGCATTTTTGTAAGCACTGGGTTTAACTTCAATTTTTAAATCAGTTTACAAACTTTTGCCTTTTTCGTTCTGCCCCATAGAGACTGTAGAGTTTTAGCTTAAATTTTTTAGTATGATTGTTTTTTTTTCCCTGAGTTTTTCTCTTAACTTTGATACTTTTGCCTTTTTCGTTATGCCCCATTGAGACTGTAGAGTTTTAGCTTAAAAATTTTAGAATGATTGTTTTTTTTCCCTGAGTTTTTCTCTTAACATTGATACTTTTGCCTTTTGCAGTCTCTGTTGTAAAGATTTACTGTATTTGTGAGCCATAAACATCTGATTTTGATCCGGACCAACATTCATGGAGTTGCTCTGTTTTTATTTGCTTGGCTCCGCCTCTACTTCTAAAACCAAAATTATCAATTGCAGAAATTGCTCATAACAAAATTATGATTCTTCTCTAGGTGACCACTCTCATTGCTAGTACATTTTCCCCATTCCCACTCTTCATTAGGTGACGACTCTCATGATCAATCCTAGAATACTTTTTTCGATAATAATGGATGGCAAACTTGAATAAGTCAAGTGGGACATAGTAAAGCGAAACCTGGGCCCATACCCACCCTATTCACTTTATCCGTCCAAACCTTAGCTTACATAACAATGGGAATGGCCACTTAATGAAGAATCATAATCTTATCATGGGCAATCACAACAGTTGATGCAGAGTATCATGACTAGGGGTGGGTCCAGACATGATGAAGTAAATGGTGATCAGCCTCTTCCATCATAATATATGGGAGACACTGGTTGACACAGTTGTTGGTCCTGAACAAAAGAAAATGTATCCACTATTGGAGGGGTGGGGCCATACAATAAACTTGAACAATGAATGAAAATGGTGATTTGATTAAAGTTATAGATAAATGGTCTAGATTTGCATGATAAATTTTTGTCCTATCATAATCTCATGATGATGGTTTTATGATCCGCACAGTGTATTGGTGCCTTGCAATATCTAATGCTGCTGCACTGTGCTAAATTGTGTTATTGTTACCCAAGAAATATTTGCTATTGTTCCACTTGCATCAAAAGATACATTCCGTGTATCTATTTATATAATCTTCCTACTTGTTGTCCATGTAATTTGTCGCATTCTTTGTCTTGAAAGACAGAATTTAGGGTAAATTAAGATCAATCCCTGCCTTCAACAAACAAATCAAGCTGTTTGGTTATGATTAATTCGTTTCAATGCACCTAGACCGTTTAGATTTCTCTTTCAGAATCTTCACTTTATAGCTGATATTACCACTTTTTGATCAGGACCAACATTTATGTGAACCCACCCGTCGCCCCACCACTAGTTGGTGGATACGGGTTCGGGATTGGATCCCCGTACTATGGTGGATGGGGATGGTCTCCATTTTCGTTCTTCATGCCAGGCCCGAGCATTGCTGTTGGAGTTGGAGGTGGGTTTGATCTCTTTGTTCTATTCATTGTTCTTGGAGCCGTTTCTGCTGTTGTCAGGAAATTCCTTGGAGGAGGACGCAGAGATGATTATGATGATGACTACTAAATTACCCAATTTGTCGACACCAATGTACTAGACAGATATACAGTATGTCTAGTCGTCTAGAATGAACGCAGCAGTATTAGTTGATGCTTGTGACTGCTTTTTGCAAGTATTCTTGTTAAAATCAAGTCGAAAATGTTAAGTGTAATATACTTTGCTTCCATCATGAAGAACAACTTTGAGCATTGTTATAATCTTTTTTCCCCCTTTATCATTAGTCCCTATAATCCTATATCAATTTTGGTGCATTCTAACTAAATTCAGTTATTATTGTCACATAGCTAAGTTTCAGTTTTTCTTGGGTCTATCGGGCATATCACCTTTCCCTTGGGCAAGGGTACCCCCATCTTGACCCCAAGATTCTGCTGTAGTGGAGCCTCACTGGGTGATGATGATGATATCATCAGTCTGCTTCCATCATTGTAGTATTCATCATCAGTCTGCACTTTGAGCATTTTGTTATTTAAAAAAACTACCTTGTTATAGCAAATTCGTAATCAAGGATTAATCTTGTAGTATCCATGTGCACACATAATTTGATTTCATAAAGGTTTTGCCTTGCTTATTCTCCTCCAAGTTTTTTATGCTAATTGATGGAGTTAATGTGATAATGTCCTTTTCTGGGCAAGGGAATAGCTTGGTTAATTTCCAAAACTGAAGACCAACAAAAGAGGGCAAAACTTTACACTTCTTTTGGCTCCCACAAGAAAACAGAAACTATAGAAAGAAGTGTAAACAAGACGGATTTGATGAATCAATCAATGAGCTGAACAGCGGCAATGGAAGGAATCTTCTCTCGCAACTTCTGTGTAAGGGCAACTCTGACTGTCATAACGCCCGCAGCTGGTCCGCCAAGCTTCACCCTCACGACGTATCCGTCTATGTAATCAAGCTCCAAAATGCCCCCTCCTGTTCCCGCCAAATATGGTCTTGTCTCTGCCAAAACCTGCAACCATAAATCTCTCTACCCTTGTAATCGCAAACCAACAAAATTCAACTCAAAATCATTTGCTAATATGCAAATATGAGAAATCAGGTCTAATATGGTATCAAGGTATGAGTATGAGTGATATCATATAAGACACGAAATGAGGGTCCATGAAAGGTCACCTTCTCGACGTTGTCTTGATTGAGTTCAAGGCCAGTTTCGGTATCATAAATCTGTTGGACATCCATAATCTCGGGAATCTTATCACGGAGCCTCGACTCTATCCCCATCTTTAGAGTCATGGCTGAGCTCGGACACGAACCACACGCGCCTTGCAGCTTCAGCACCACGATGAGCCCGTCAATCTCGTGTAAAGCCACGTTTCCTCCATCTGCCATCAGCCCAGGCCGCACTTCGTCTAGAACCTTCTCTACGTTCTCCTCTGTTAATGGCAATACGCACCTTGGCGATACCACCAGGCCTTCAACAAATCAAATTGAATGAGCAAAATCAAAATCGTTCGAGTTTTAAGCCAAATTAAACTAATGTTAGTGGCACTCACTCGCATGATTTCGATTTCTTGAGCGCCGATTGGACAGTTCCTTGAATAAATGTCGAACCAAATGAACTTCGCCCCTGGCATAAGAGCTCTCCCTCCACGATAGCTTCCTCCATGAATTTCTTCTCTATGATCATATCATAACATTAAGTAAAAAGACACTAAAACAAGAAGAGTATGCAAAATTGAGAGTGTCTACGGAATCGGACCTTGGTGGTGCAGGAGAAATTACAGCAGCTGCACTGTTGCAGGCAAAGACGAGGAGCAGCTGATGAAGAAGAGCTAAACGACGTCGTTGGAGTAGAAACTGCCCTCATTTTTTTATTAGCTAATATTCGTTTCAAAAATCGAAATTACGATCTTCGAGAAAGTTGGGCAATGGCTTTGCGATTGGAGGGAGAGGGTAAGCGGATTGGGGAAGAGAGGAGGTTGAATTGGCTCAACGAGCGGACCGGAGCATGCCACGTCACGCGCATGCTTGGACAGCGGACCTTATTGGGCTACGCTACCGTTATAGCGGTTTGGGTCAGACTAGGCCCAATTAAAAGTATTGGGCCTGAGACCCAAATCTATTCATACTCATCCTTTAGTATTCAACGTTTCAAAATCGGAAAGTTTTTTTTACAGGGAAAAGAATTATGGGCGCTTAACAATGAGGGGACTTCTTTTAGAACATTTATTCGGATGAGGATTTAAAAATCTAAATTAAATGCAAGCGGAACGAAGGACATACAATGGAACCATCTAGCAATGTAGTCTGCCTCAGAGTTTGCAGTCTCGAAAGATATGAGCAATATTCTAACTCTGAAAGTTGGCAAGGAAACAAAAGATATCAGGCCTAAATAATTTAATCTCTTGCGGGTAGCGTCGGTCGCATTAACTAACTGTAAATTATCACCCTCGATCTAGATGTGGAAAAAACCACGTTGGATGACTTCAAAAAATTTCCGACACAAAGCGATGACTTCTTCGATCATCAAACCGGACAGACGACTCATCAAAATGGATTGATGAGCTAGAAAAATAAAAATTTGGTGCTGCTGTGCGTAGATTCGTTCAAACAAGAGCCCCTTCTAGTTTGTATAAATCATAATAATTGCGTGATTTGCGTCTACATAAAACAAAGCACGGAACTTTTATTTTATTTTCTTGTAATTCAATAGTGAATATAAATAATATAAAGTAATGCAAAGAAGCAGCGGGACAACGTGGGTCGTAGGATGAGGTCCATGGGGATATTATTGTATAATTGAAGTGGGTGTTATTGGATCTGGAGAAGATGAGCTTGACCCAAAATGAATGAGATTCCCTCACAATGACCTCATTTTTGTTTTCTTTTTCATTTTTTTTCTCTTTCGTAGTTTGTTCACTTTGTTGTACTACTTAATTTGCAGTGTATTTGACGATTTCATTATTGATAATTGTAGTTTTATAAGCATATAATTGTCTCATTTCAATTGGCTAAGCGGGTTACATCGAATCTGATGCAATGAATTTTTTTTTTTTGTCGAAAGACGGGCAAGTCCGGGAAATTAATTAAGATAAAATAACGGGGCGGGAGAAAGTCTTGCCCCTAGCATCGTCATACAATAAAGGCTCAAGGCCAGCAGGAATATCGGAAATGACATGAAGACCTAAGGGAAACGAAAACGCAAGTTTGGCAAGATACTATTCGCTTCCCTGAAGACATGGGTCAGACGGACATTCCAATCACGTCTGAGAAAGCCTTGGCATTGGTTAGCCAGGCTAGAGAGGGGGTGGCTCGGGCTTAACGATTTCATCAATAATGAGGTCACAAGGAGGGAGTTGGATTCAAGCCAAACATTCCGAAAGTCCTTGTCCCACGCAAGCTTGAGGCCATTTAGTAAACCCCAGAGCTCGGCCATAGGAACCGTGCACCTCCCAAACTTGTGGACGAAGCCACCAATCCACGAGCCCTCCGAGTCCCTAAAGACCCCGGCCGAAGTAGCATCATCCTCACTATTGACCGAACCGTCGGTGTTGACTTTAATCCAAGACGTGGGGGGTTTCACCCAAGAGACCAACTTCATTGAATGCTGCAGCCCGGAACTTCCCATCTTGTGCGTCCTCCAAGCATCCTCGTACTCTTTGGCCCTCGCGCAGATAAAGCCCGCCGTGCCATCAGTGCTCCTCGGATTCCCGAAAACGACCTCGTTCCGCCACTTCCAAATCCACCATAATGCTGTAGAGAAGATAGCCGGCCAGCCAACACCACTGAGAGTGCACCAACTAGCCATAATGTTCTCCCTAATCCAACCTGCAAAGGGTGAGCGAACAAAATTAGAAAGCTCAACGGGGACCCCCAAATTAGCCCACATACCTGCAACTTTCGGAAACTCGCGGAAGAGGTGGATAAGTGTCTCCGGGGCATCACCACAAATCGGGCAAAGATCTGATGCAATGAATTGAATGTGGACATTTGAATATTTATGTATAGAGTTATTATTATACTAATGAATTCTAAAAAAAATAAAAAGTAGAAAGAAATAATAAATCTAGTTCATTAATTTACATACTCCGTATTAATATTGCAAATCTCATCAAATCTACCCATAGAATTAAATTACAACTTTACTAGAGTACAATCTAAAAATCTAACATATGATGAAACTATAAAATTGGTATGGAAAGATTTTTTTTTATTAGGTGAGAATTAGGACATACTCTTTACGGAGGACGTCCTAGAGCATCCTTACGGATGAGAACCTTAAGTTCTGCATGATTCCTAATAAACTCAATAAGGAGATTGTGGCCCAGCTTAGCGATTTTGTCGGCCACAGTATTTCACTCTCTAGGAATATAATTAATATTAATATCTTGAGTACCGTGAAGAAAGATCAAGATATCTGAGATAACTAACTCAATTTCCCAAGGACATCTAATTTTCCCCTTGATTGCATTGATCACTTGTAGGTTGTCACTTTCAATTTCAACCTTTTCCATGTTCATTTTCTTCGCCTCTTTAATTGCCTCTCTGAGGACCAGGGCTTCAACTGTTAGTATTGAAATTCGACCAAAATTTTGCACCATCATATCAACTACTTATCCTCTTTGATCTCTTATAATAATTCCTCCTGATGCCTGCTCGTTTAACAGTCTGGATGCATCAACGTTAATTTTTATAAATCCTTCCTTTGGTCTTTTCCATTCTTTGGTTGATTGGGTTTTTCGTTTCTTGGGCTTATGAGATATTGTCTCAGTTCTCTCTTCGTCTTCAGCCCATTGTCTCGATCTCTCCCAATTGCCCAGTTGTGTTCGGATGTAGTTTGCTAAATCAGGAATGTCATCATAATGATCTTGTTGGAATATCAGTTTGTTTCTCTGGTGCCAAATACACCACCACACCACAACGGCTATAGTGAACTCCTTCTTTTCAAGGATTTGGTACATTTCATTTAGTATTTGTCTTGGTGTTTTGTCATTGGTATTAAAGCCCCTAATTACATTTGCTATTTTGGTGCCTATTTTACTAGTTATATACAACATGTAAGGGCATTTAGTTAGTAAATGTATAAAATCCTCTATGGAACAGTCGCATAAAACACATCCACCAGAGTGAACATGACAAACAATAATATCATCATATTGAACTTGCTCACGGACAAAATGATTACCAAGCTTGATATGTTTTGAGTGTTTATGTAACTTTGAACAGTTCAACCTAGGAATTGTACTTCATGTTGGAAGTATCAAGCATAAGCAAAATAAGATTCTTAATTTTGGAGACCACTAAAGCCAAATGGAATAGAGTTCTCGATGTTTCAGTACTCGTTTAGGACCCGGATGTTAGAGTGATGGGTGGGTCCTTGAGTCCTGCGAATTTGGGATCCTTGGGCGTGGAATCTCCATTTGACATTGTAAAAGAGAAGAAAGATTGTTGCTTTTGAGGTTAATGGTGCCGAGGGGAGGTGACGCTAGCTTGGTGGGGAAACAAGGACTCTTGGAGGGAGAGGAATGAAGGCGCAGAGGGGCGGCAATTAGAAGAGTCGGTGGTGCACTAGGGTGTGATTGCGTAGAGGCTGGAGACAAAGAAAAGAATGAGGCTAGGGTTAGGTCAGGCTTGTGATACCATGTACTCCCTCTGTCCCTTAAAATTTGTCCAAAAGGACTAAAAGCCCATTTTTTAAGAAACATCCAATCTATGAACAAAAGTTGTGCAGTACATGTACAGAATGTTGTACATTTAAAGTAAAAAGAGGAAAGTAATCCATGTGTTTTACTTTCAACCAATAGAAACACTCCATTTGCTTTACATGGATTCTACTTTACATCTACAAATCTTCCATTTACAGACTACCTTTAAGAAAGCTTTAAATGTTTAGTTTCAATACAAACAAACTGTTCTTACAAAGCAAAAAACAGAGTATCAACAAAAGCATTTAATTTTTGAAAAAAAAAATTATCATCCGTATCATCACTTGACACATTTATGGCTTCAGCAACATTCAATTTAAATGAAGCCCCACTTGAAAAAGGTGACGCCCCACTTGAACAAGGTGAATCCCCACAGTACACGCTTGATCAGAATGAAGAACCAAGGGACAAAAAACAAGATGCACATCAGCAAGCAGGGCATAATCAACCAGATTTTGGGCATTACACAATAGAGGTAGGGCATCAAACACCATAGGCAGCACATCATCAACCAACAAAGGCCAGGCTCAATAGTGATAAGAGAGTGCATTGAAACTCCTATACATAACAAATGGGGGAGAACTTAAAAGGAGTGCAATGAAAGATGTTGCACAACAGATCAACGTATCACCAAGGACTATAGCCAAAATATGGAACATATACAAGCAACAAACTGTTGCAAATGAGAGGCCAAATGTCACCACAAAGTATCACAACAAATGGTAGAAAGAGGATTGAAGTCCAAGCCAATGCAATCACAACAATAAATATGGGGGACAAATCATGCATATAGGGCTTGGCAAGTAAGCTCAACGTTTCAAAGTGCACAGTGCATGGATTGATCAAAAGAGGAACCATAAGGCCACATACAAATCCACTCAAAACCAAGATTGAAGGATTCCAACAAGATAAAAAAGGGACCACACCAGAGACTAAAAGACAATATTACTCCATGCTCGATTTTGTGCACATAGATGAAAAATGGTTTAATTTGAGCAAGAAATCACAAAGACAAACATCTAGCACAACATGAGAGGGGAAAATATAGAGCTGCAAGTTCATACCAAAGGTCATGTTTACAGCTGTTGTAGCAAGACCTAAGTATAGTTCAGAGGGACATTGTACATTTGATGGGAAGATAGGTATATTCCCCTTCACTTAACAAGAAGTAGCAAGGAGGAAGTCCAAAAACAGAGACAAGGGGACTATTTTTACAAAGTTCATTGAATCAATCAACAAAACAGTCACAAGAAACATGCTAATAAATCAGATAGTTCCAGTAATTAAGGCAAAATGGCCAAGGGAAGGAGGAGCTCACAAAGTCATATTCATACATCAAGATAATGCCAAGGCACATATTTCTCAAGAAGATCATGAACGACAGTAGGTATATAAACAAGATGATTTCACTTTTATTGTACTTCAACAACCACCAAATAGTTCTGATTTGAATATTTTAGACCTAGGCTTTTTTCGAAGCATTCAATATTTAATGCATAAGAAAATGCCTAGGGATATTGATCACATGTTGGAGGTTGTAAAAGAAGCATTTTATGAGCTAGATCCCAAAATCTTAGGTAATGTGTAGATGTCATTGCAATATGTAATGAATGAAGTATTGAAAGTCAAAGGAGGCAATGATTATGACTTGTCACATGTCAACAAGAAGAGATTAGAAGCTCAGGAAATTCTACCAAGGGAAATACAGTCCCCAATGTGGGATGTAATTCAAGCATGGGACATCATTAACGGGGTTGCACAAGGAGCACAAGCAGCTCAAAATGCAAATGAACAAGCTCAAGGGACTGAAGCAAACAATGTAGAGCAAGATAGTCAAGTAGATGTAGTAGAAGATAATCAATGTTTAGGGACATTGTATGAAATGTTTTAACTTTTGTGTACATAACAAACTTTTGTGTAAATGGATAAGTAAAATGCACCCATTTTTGGGGACCTTTATGTACAAACAAAAGCATCTTTCATAAGCTTTTTAGTATTTAAATGCACAGAGAAAAAAAGAAAAGAAAATCTCAGATGTCCCCTTATCTATCATAAACACAACTCCACCCAAATAAATCAACATACAATAGCCTCATCAGCATAAGTAAAACTGGTGGCCTAAAGCATGTCAAGTTCAGTGGAAAAATAGAAATTGCATCTCAGGTTTTATCTGGCATCATCACAGATTAAAAGAAAAAAATTCAAAAGCAAACAAGGCATGGACAACTCAAGTAATCACAAAGTAAGCAAATATGAGCATCAAAAGCCCTCATCACAAGACTTTGTAAGATCCGACAGTCAGATTTTCAACATAAGCTGATACCCTCTCTATTAAGGATCTCCTAGCCGTACCAGTAAATCAAATATACTCAAGAAAGAAACAAACATGGATCATTAAACACTCAATACATGACCATCAGTAACAACAGATCTGAGCAAACAATCCAGCAAGCCAGTTAACTTCAAGCAACATGAAAGCAAACCAATACAGTTCAAGCAGCAGAGCAAGCAACATGCAAGCAAGCCAATCATATAAAAGCAATAAATGGAGCATCGACAATGGATTTCAAGTCATCCCAAAGATCAAATCCAACTTCAACATCAACAAATGCCTCATTCAGTCACACATGGTCATCAAAGTTGGCCATCAACAACAAACAAAGCAAGCAACATCAGATTTATCATATTCAAAGAAGACTTAGCTAATGCAAAGATGTTTAAGAAATAGAGGAAGGGGACTTAGCTACACAAAGGAAATAGAGCAAGCAACATGCAAAGATGTTTAAGAAACAGAGGAAGGGGACTTAGCTAATCATTAGGCTCCGAATCAGGGGCTATGCATCCATTCATCCAAGGAATCAGAGTGAACTTCAGAATCAACTTCAGGGGACTGTTGAGGATGCCCTTCCTCAAGGGCCTCAGAATCTCCAGGTTGAAAAATGCTATCCACAGAGGCTTCAGATCGTTGGGGACTCTACGAGTGATTTCCATGGCAATCATTTCCCCACTCGCAATTGGGATCATCATAACAAACATATGAAGATTCAGATCCAAGGCTCACGGGGACAAACATAATGTCCAGATCCAAGTAAGTACCAAGAACAAGATCCAGATCACGAGAAGAAAGTGTTGGTTACTTTGGGTAAATTATTTGATTGAGCGAGGGTATTATTGTAAGAAATTTAGTGATAAAATGGAAAGTTATAAAGGTGGACAAATATCTTGGGATGTCCAAAGAAGAATGTTGGACGATCTTTCAGGGATGGAGGGAGTAATGTTATGGTAAACTCCCCTTGGGGATTTCTCATTAATACTCTATTTATAAGGTTACATGATTACTTGACTTGCAAGTGAGGTAAAGTTACACAAGATAGGTTAATAGAAAGATTACCTTGTATTTTCCTATTTGTATATTCACAATCACCTTTTGAACTCCTCGGCCTAACTTTGCCATGCATACCGAGATGAAGAAATCACCTTCGATGGTAAACTCCAAATATGTGAGTTGTGACTAAACCGGCAACCCAGAAAAATGGTAAGATTTGATTTTTTTTCCCAAGTAAAAAAACATAAACATAAATATATGTAACCTAAAACCTTCCAACATTCTTCATACTTCCTACTAATTATAGGCTCGGACAATAGACCGCTCGTGTCCGCCCATTCTGTCTCGCCCTAAATGAAATGGCTCTCTTAGTTTACGCTTCACTACCCCTTATGATAATTCTATAGTTTTGCTTTAATACGGGTCTTCCTATGACAAAAAATATTAATTTTGGAGTTTAATCAATTCTTCTTCTTAACAGAATATTCATTGCATCAAACACCATGTTGAGAAAAAAAGAAGAAGGCCGTACAAAACATGATAATGATAAAAGGAAAGGAAGTTAGATAGAGGAGGAGGTACAGAAAGAATGCAGTGGTGGAAGGGGGACAACGCGTGCTTACTCATTCACTATTTATATTTGAATTGTATACTCTCTTTTATTAGTCATTACCACAACTCACTTTCCACAAACGAATAAAGTTACTTTTCAGGCTCCCCTTTGTCTTCTTCCATGTATCAAGCTAGCTATCAAAAACAAAACCCAAAAAAAAGTTACAGACGAGGTTTGGTAAGTTTACATTGACTGTGTTTACTGCTTAATTAGGTTGATTTACAAGAGGAGGAGTTTATTCTATCTTGACTGGATGGATAGCTAATTTTTTTAAAAATTAATATAGTTAAGGTTGATGATGTTCAATAGTGTGCATTAATTTGATTGCTAATGGGTTGCATTTTAATTAGGTATAGTAAGTGGAATGTCTCATATGCATGACTCTAGGATAATGCATGCATATGCAAGTTTTCTACATGTTTAATTATTTGACAATTTGGCTCCTGGGATTTGCATCTGCCTAATACGGTTCTCAAGTACTCCACTAGATAAAGAATGCAAAACCTGAGATAAACCAACTTTAACACAGTATGAAAAGAAAAACCCTCGGATTACCAAGTCTGTTTAGTATTTCGAATTCTTACCTTATTAAAAAAAAAAAAGGAAAACCGAAAGTAAAAGATGTTTTTGTGATCCCAAACATCAAAATTAGACAAATTCTTCGGCTTTAAAACACATCAATTTTTTTAGGGAATGTAACAAAAAATCTATTAAAAATAAATAAATTATATCACATTCTCCAAATTCATATTTTCCATGTTACAGATACTATATATCCCTCTAGATAAAACTAAACAAGTGGCAGTGAAGAACTTGCAACTTTCCAACTTAAAATGTCTTGATATGATGCCTGAAATTTCTTGCCTGCATTGGATTAAGGAAGATCCTAAGCTCTTCTATTTTTTTTATCTATTTATTTTTATAAAAAATACTTTTTGTCCCCCAATTATCAAACAATCAACAAACAAACGGAGAAAATAAGTCTCATAATTAATTAAACTATACATTATGCTCCTTAATCTATTCTAATCAATACAACATAAACACAAAGAAGGCTTCTCCCATGCCCTTACTTGTCAAACCCATTCTTGTTGTCTTTTAATCATCTCCACATGCTGTCAAACTCCTCCATTATTTAACACCTTCCACCAAACACTCTAAGCATTTTATTAGCTTTAGTTTTCCAAGTTAAGAAGTTACTTTGTTGTTTCTCTAAGAAAAGTTGGGGAATATTTAAGTAGCACTCTCATGATCTGAACTTTTCCTTAATAATACCCATCATCATTTCTCAAACTTCTCAAAATCATACTTTGAAGCTAGCTTCTTAAGCAAAGAAAAACTTCGATATTGTCGGTGCGAAATTCCTTAGCTCAGGTGGATTAATAGATATATGTACATGGGAAGAAGGAGCTGTGCAAGGCAAGACACTTGCTAAATGAGCTTCTTACCTTGCAATTTGGTGGTGGCTTGTCAATACAGGTAATGGGCATCATATTTGTACTTTGATTCAGAATTCAATTCAACCCACTAAAGAAAGCAAGTGTTCTTTTCTTGTGCTTAACTCACAATCCAGTTGAAGTTTTTAGCTGGTTTCCTGTTTTATTGCTCCTTTTGAACTGGATCATAGCCACTTTCTAAAAATCAGCACTCCATAGAAGAAGAAACCCATGAAAACTGATATCCTATCTAGGTGAAAGAAGATCCAAAAGAAGGAAAAAAGAAAGAAAAATGAGAAACATAGAATTTTTTTTCTTTTTTTTTTCAATGCCCAAATCTGGGACAGTTAGAATGCTTCCCTATATGGCTTCCTAGTGATAAGGAAAGAGATGATGATTTTTCAAATTTCCAGCATAACTCTCTAAAGTGTATCTGATACAAAGTCATGAGTTGGATGTATGAGTCATTTGCTTTGAGATGTTTTCCACTAGCCATTGTTCCCTCTCTCCAACTTCTTTCAAGTCAATATAACAAAAGAGGATTGTCTTTTGAAACATTACATGACCCACATTGGCATTTTCCACTTCCCTTCTATATAACAAGTCCACTTCATGATCTTTACCTTTAACTCACATCTTTTGCTTCCCTAAAGTAGCAAACTTTTTCACACATTTCATCTTAATCGCGAAGTCTTGAACAACAATGTGCAGTCCCTATTCAGATGATCCAAGTCCAACCCTTTTGAAGATATGGGAACTAAGCTTCAACCCGCGATTGATCTATTAGCAACAAAAGGATTCGTTATATCGTCCAAGATAAGAGATTCGATGGAAAGAACGTTCAAACAGCGCGGTGTAGATGCTGTCAAGACAACAATGATGCAACAGGAAGAGATCTTCAAGCAACAGGTCAGTGACTCAGTTAGTTGTTCAATATGCATTGACAAAATATATATAAAAAATGAGAATTGTTAGATAATTTGTTAAGAGCATCCACAAACTTAGGTTTCCTTCTTTAAATTAAAAAAAAAGATAAAAATATAACCTGAGGAAGTCTCTTATTTCATATTGTTGATTTCTTCATTGTGGATGCTCTAAGAACATGAGATTTCATTTCTAATGGAGAATGTTGCAGGTGAGGGAACTCCACAGGCTGTACAGTGTACAGAGAATGCTAATGGAAGAAGTGAAGAGGGAGGCGATACGACAAAGTCAATACTCGAAAACTGTAACGGCTTCTCCTCAAGGATGTGAGCGGAGTGGAAGCTGCTCTGGTGGTGACTCCGAGACTAGGGTCAATGCAAAGAGGAGTCTCGGGTTTGATTTCAACATCGTCCGTGCAGGTGGCGATCATGATCATCAAGAAGATCAATCCACTGGAATGAGCATCACAATGGGGCCCAGTAGCAGTTGCAGCACCATCAAGGCGAGCTCGTCTAGGATTGCAGGTGCGGGTAACGCGAGATTGGAAGATGAGTTGTGTGGGTTGGATCTCACTTTGAGCATTGGAGGTGGTGATAAGAAGAGATTGAAAGATATGAATCAGTGCATAGGGTTAGAGTGCTCCTCAGATGCAAGGAAAATGGATCAGAAAACACAAGAGCTACAGATACAACCTTGTTTAAGTACTTTGAGAAGTTCAAGTGGTACACAAAATATAACAGTTGACAAGGGAGAGGAGGAGAGGTCACATTGGAAGTTTTAGGGCTTTGAACTTCAACAGTATGTACATTCAACCTTTTTGGTAGGTTTTTTAATAAAATACTTGGTATTTACATTTTGCATATCCAAATATGGACTAAACAAACAACTGTTTTTCTCGATCTGTTTGATGTAAGAAATTGTAGGTACTCACAAATGTGAGAGGATTTTGTGGCTTTAAGATAGAATTAGTTGGCTTGTAAATACTTGACATGAATTATCAGGAGATTCCGTGTTCTTATTATGCACAATTTTCACATCACATGCCCTTTCAATCTGCCTAGTGATATAATTTGTTAATTGGCAGTGCAATTAATCTTTAATATTGTCATAATGTGTCCAGTCACTAACAGTTATACTAAGTGTAAACAGAAAAGTTTTATCCTGAAATTTAATGAACGAGAAGATGAAAAACCTTTGAAAGTTAGGTCGATTTACAAGTCAACCAACCTAACCTAAATGCCAGAAAAGCAGCTTAGATATCCCAGTTACATTTCAATGCAAAACTCAACCAACCTAAATCGACATACAAGTCAAATAGTGACATGCATTTTTGTAGGTTCATCCATGGGGAACTCAAAGATGAGAGAATATGCAACATGTATTATGTATAATACCCCAGTTCACCATTCAACCAAAAAGGCGAAATCGTAAGCGTTATCAGATGATTCTAAACATTCATGCTATTATTAAACCATCCACCAACCAAAGGTTCATAACGACAAAAATTATTTCACAAACTTCACAGTGACTCGATAATGTGCTCTCCACCAGAAGTGGAACTGAAACAACTTGAAAAAACAAGAGCATAACCTTACAAGAAATTTTGATATAATTCTCCAAGCCTCCTCCAACTTCATTACAAGACAGAGCAACCTTAAGATAAATCTGTTACCAAGGGAGCAAAGAAAAACATCAACAACTTTGCACAATAAACATAAAATATGCGAAAAAATTTATTTCAGAAAATACCTGTACAGGGTTTGGACAAAGATTTGAGACTTGCTTCAAAAGCTGGAGAGGACTTTTTGAGGGTCAAGCTGGCCACTGCAATAACTAGAAGGCACTGCAGATAGTTCTTGTCTTCCTTTCCACTCTTCACCTGGCTTAAGCGTAATGGGTTTCTCTATGGCAGCAGCCTCTACACACAGCATGTGCTTGTACTCGTCATCTCCAAAATCAGCCATAGCCTTTGCCTTCTTATCCCAGGGATTCCAGAGGACTATAAAAGAAAACAAGAATTTAAGATAAGAAAAAAAAATATAATCACAAAGGAAGTGCAGTCAACTTGAAAAGCCCATTATGCACAGTTCCATCTACAGAAAAGTGGAAACAAAGGGAAAAAGACCAATAGTCCACCTAATACTGCAGAGAGTATAACATACACAAACTAAATACGTATAAAATAGTACTCTATGCATATGAGGAATGGAAATAAGTAAAAGAATCCTTCTTAAGAAGTACCCAATTTAGTTTTCAGAATTAGTATATTGAACCTTTGGATAACAATTAGTAATGTAGTTTCTCACCAGCATCTGGAAGTCCATCTTTGCGGAGAACAAACGTCCTCTTCCTTTCATGATCCAGGATAGCAATCTTTGTTGGAGTGCTTAGATAGATTTTGTCCACCTGTTGCATAAACAATCAAGATAAACTTCTAGACCAGTAAAACAGAGCTAAAGGCTAAAATAAATGAACCAAGACTCACTTCTGATTCAAAAGTAATTGCATCTCCTTGCTCAGTGAACCTCTCTTTATTCTGCAAGTTGTCAAGGTAGTCCAATGTTTCCAATCCCTCCACACGAACTTCACTGAAATGTAGTGAAGAAACCAAGGGAGTAATAAATAACCAGAAATTTAAGCAAATAAACCAAGGGAGTAATAAATAACAAGAAATTAAGCAAATAAACCCAGTGAGTAGTAAATAACAAGAAATTAAGCACAGTTATGGAAAACGTGGCTGAATCAATTGATGTCAGTAATGAAGCAGGCAGGCTCAGATAGTATGATTGCTTAAAGCCTCAGTATGCTATTTGTGGGTGCCTCTTAGGCCTTACTACAACTCTCCTCTCTTCTTCCCCGATTAATAACTCAATTCCCAATCCTTACAGCAAGTAACTTTTTGAATTGGCCAATTAAGCCAAATCATACCAAACACCATTATTGACTTATATTCCCCGCCAAGAAGTTATTGTAAAACAATGTCACTCATTGTTAACAATTTGACCAGCTAATCAAAATTAACATTAACAGCTGCATGTAAAATGCACATGGTTCAATAACTACACATCTTAAACAAGTGAAGTCAACATTCTGCTGATAGAAGTTGTAGGAGAGGGAATGAGTCATCATGAGAGCAAATAGAAGGTTTTCAAACAATTAGATGATGACTGAATTTGCACACATACCTGATATCTGAAACTGAAAAATAGGTGTGATATGCAAATGTGAAAGAGAATGGTTTGCCATCAGTGTTGGTATTTCTAACACGCGATGTGAGCATCAGATCACCCCCTGGTCCAAGGGTTATTCTCAGACGAAACTCAAAACTACAAAGGAAATATTCACATCAAGAGAACTTCTACACAAAAAGACTGCGCAGCAAAACAAGATTTCCAATCACATGATAGATGCACAACATATAATAGGTTTACAAGACCTTACCGATGAGGCCAATTTTTAAGATCTTCTTCTGACAACGGTTTAAGCAATAAATCAATAAAAGCTTTGGCAGAAGAGTTTGATGGAAAAGGAGGTGGGTCGGGGTCAACACTCCAAAGCCTGTTTCTTGCAAACCCATGCTGCTCCAGAGAACCAAAGCCTCCAAACTGCATACATCATCCAAATCACCATAAGAAATAATGGAGCAAAAAATACTTCAGAAGAATAGTACTCATTGTTTTCCAAACACTTGTCAAATTCTGTACAATTTTGCTGGTCCCAAAATTCATCAATATTCTTGGTACATAATCCCAAAAAGAAAACTGAATAATGCAGATTTTTCTATTTTATCCTCTCTTCTAAGTTTGAACATAACAGATATACATACCTGTGGGAAACATATTGGTATACCACCACGAATTGCCTTAGGGGGCTTAAAAATAGCCTGCATCATATACCAAGTAGATCGTAGTTAATAGATAGTAATAATGGACATTCAATCCTAATTCAGAACTAGTCAAGCACATAATTAAATATATATGTTTAAATAAATTTCTAGATAAGAAGTCAATTCAAATGAAAGAATAAGAAAAATTTCAGAGCAATGTATGTAAGCATCAGAAATTGTATTCATTTACAGAATTATCCAAGAGGTAGGTACTGCAACAACATAAACACGTGAAAGAGCTAGATTTTGGAGCATTTATATCATGTTAATATCACCATCTTTACTGCAGGTTACCATAACTTTTCAGCAGTCAATGATTCCTACCATATATTTCATAAGCATGCTTAAGCGAGTCCTACCATATATTTCATTATCCTGCTTAGGCGAGATGGATCAAAAGGTGTGCTGCTGCAGATCATGCATATACAAGAACAGCTTGATGAGCATCTTACTCATATGTGTCTATAAGGAATATGTATTATTCAAATAGTCACACTAAAGGAAAGTCTCATATCACTATTTGTTACAACGTCAAATTAGATTGTTGAAATAGCATCAAGATCAAGTCCATTGAATCAGAAAATTGATGAACTAATAATAACTCTAATAAATGTTTCGACGGTTCCATGCGGAGTGAGCTAAAATTGAAGAGTATATCAAGCCACATGAAGCTTGAGAACAAGGAGCAACAGATCCAATGCTATACGACAAGGAGCTCTATTTATGATTGTATAAACAATTTGTAAACAAGAATTTGCAGGATGCATCAACAATATAGCATGAAGCATTCTGACCAGAGTCATTTGAGTAATTTCAACAAGACCATTTTTGGCACCCAATGAAATTGTTGATTTTACAAAGAGTGCATAAACTTTTAAAAAATTGACATACTAAGACGTCACTAAGCATAACAACTATCTGAGCAAAGGAAATAAGGAACATGGTTATGAATATGATTCATCCACTAAGTAGACAATTTTTTTTACCTTGTTACTAACAAAAAGCATCTCCTCTCTGTGATCATTTTTCCAAGATGTCACATGAGCACCATACAGATAAACCTTCAAAAAGGATAGAAAGATCAGAACAACTTGTGCACAAACGCTACAACCAAAGTCCAAAAGAAGATCCGAGTTTTATCTCAAAAACTCTTCCAAGTTGTGTATTCAAGGGCCTCTAGTCGAAATCAGGCACTAGTACAAATGATAAGCATAGCATAATGATAGTCCAATGATCACACTTCCTCAATTGAGCTCCCGAACAAATCTCTTAACATAAAATCACTTTTTAAAGCACAAACAGCCAACACCTTAAATCAGAGTATGCTTTTATATCATTCAAACTAATCCGTTTAGCTGGGAATAGCAGAAAGCAAAATAAAATTATTCTTCTCACTCTTCTTTGGCGTGATTAACTGTAAAAGATGCATTTTAGCCTCAATAGTCAATATAATCTAAAAATATACAATTTACAAGTGTACACATCAAATGAAATGCAGTAAATATGAAAAAGACCAATTACAGCCAAATTCAAGAGATTCACAAGGACTTACACACCCTAGGTTCTTAATGATGATAAGAGACTCTTAGCATAACATGAAAGAAAACATAACTTCGTCTTCTAATGTGCTACTATTCAGACCAGACTAAAACCGGTTCTCAAATTGCTACACTTTGCAAATTTGTACGGATACCAGTTAAAACACACCAATCTATGACAGCAAATTGTATTACAGTTCCAAATGCTTCCTCTTCTTCCCATTATTCCTAAACAAGCCTAATAAATCAGCTCCCCTGGCGAACACGCGGCAAATTCACGCCGTATGTAGCACTAAATAGCATCACAAGAAGCAATTAACGCACAAATTGATCAGATCATGCGGTTTTTCTTGAATATTTAAAGCCTAGATGACGGCGCGATACTTAAAATCTGAAAAAACAGACGGACAGAGACCTAGAACAGCCGAAGAGATCGTGCCAAAGAATCGCCATACCAGAAAGAAGAAGATCGAAATCGAGCGTACGGAAATTGCATAGAGAAGAAAGAAAGGGAAAGATAGAGGAGAAGAGGCATCACCTCGGCAGAGCTACCACGAACTTCGCGGAGAATTATCTTGTCGAGGCCATTGACGCCCTTGCAGAACTCGACTGGAACTACTGTATCCCGGCCTTCGCTCATGGAGGAAGCCATAGCCATTCTCTCTTACTCACTGTTTACCTCCACAGTTCTTGCTCTCGAAAAGCAGGAAATTTCTTTCAGAACAATGTTTCTTTTTCTTCCATATATATGCGATTCAGTATTTTTTCCGTTTATGATACCGAATATTTTCTTATTTTAAAAAAAAAAGGCCATCGTATTTATTTCCGTTAAAAAGAAAAGGCTAAAAAACTATCGTGGCACCTTGAGCGCATTTCCGCTTGCACTCTTTTGATTGTTTCGTCCAAAACTGAAAGAGTAGAGAGATTTACATCACAACATTTCAAAACATGCCCCAATCAATCAAGTTTTTTGGTCGATGATGTCGATCCAATCAATAGAATCAATCATCTACTAATACTATAATTCCTTTTATGATTAATAATGATTGAAAATCTAGAGAAAGAATCAGATGAGAATGGATGCTCAAGTTCGTTGTCTTCAAAAAAATCAATGTCTCTGATTATACATTCATTAAAAAAAACTATAAAGACAAATTTTTCTTGTATTATTCACATATTTTTTTGACAAAAAAAGCACAAAAAAAAAATTTTCCCGTATTTTTTCGAAAAATACGTTTCTAAGAGACGTGCGCAGTTTGTTCATTAATATTGGCTAATTGTGCATCAATAGTGATCAATTGTGCATTGAGTTTTTATGCACATTATTCATCGATTTCGAACTTTTTTATTCTTATTTTTTAACCTTATTTATGTGTTTGAATAGAATATTATGTAGTTTTTATGCACATATAGTTATTTTCAATATACCATATTTGTTTATTATCCCTATTTGTTCATTGATATAATCTTGTTTGTTCATTGATATACTCTTATTTGTTCATTAGTATACCATTATTTGTTCATTGATATACCCTTATTTGTTCATTGATATTGATGTGAACTTGTTTCCGATTGGATCCAAAAACGTCACGGATCATCGGTTGGATCGTGTAGCCGGTCTCAATATGGCGAAGCGAAAGTCTTGAATTGTAGTGAAAGCCAACATTATGGCACTCAAAGGGATCTCGAACCAACGTTATGGACCAAGAAGACGAGATTCAACGTGGTGTACCTCGTAATGGATCAACCAACGTTATGGATGATTAAGTGTGTTTGGGAGAACTTTGAGAGAATCGAACCAATGGGACTCACACGACCGAAATAAGGAGAAATGCTCAACTTCAATTAAGGTCTAAAATATGCGTAACCTAGAAATAGTAGCCTTGATCTCCTTATATAGAGGATGCTAGAGAAAATCCTAAATCTACGAGCAAGGTGACGGCTAGGGCTTGAGTGCAATCAAGGCCCAATGCCGCAAGGCCCATAAATGACCTTCTAAAAACAACACAAACAACTTAAGAAAGGTTTGGAAATAGAAACACGCTAAAACAAGTAAGAATGGATAGATGTTCTTGGCCGCCGAGACACAAGTGTCACGACATGGCCAAGGCGTGGTTGGCACGGCATCGGCAAGGCAGGACACGGGCGCGCGGGCGCTGGCAAGGATCCTGGCACGTTGGCGCGGGACAAGGCCGAATGGAGAACCTCAAGTGCGGTCTATGGGGCGCGCCGATGGAATGGCTTATGGCGCATCTGGCATGTCCGAGAAGGTGAATGGCACCAGTTGGCACGGGTGAGGTTCTTCGGTGGCATGGTCAAGGGCGAGCAAGGTCACATGCGTAGGCACGGTGACCAGTGTGGCGTGGCCCGCTAAAAGGCGAAACACCAAAGATTGAGTCACGACGGTGATGGCATGGGCCCTGGTACGAGTGACTAGTCCGTCCGAGCGTAGGGTCAAGACATCGTCCTCTTGTTGGTATCCAAGGCTGGGGTCGCATCACCCTCCCCCACTTGGTCGGGAAACGTACCAGTGTGTCTGATATTATCATTTCAATTTGCCATGGGCACGATTTATTTCCTCGTAATGCTTTTATAACAATTAGGCTATCTCCTTCGATCATGATCTTGGCCAAGTTTCGCCTCTTGGCTTCACATTCAGCCTCATACATTGTTGTAGCTTCCGCTTGGATTATACTCCAATGGTCGTTTGCAAAAGCATTCATCGAAATAGTCTGTCCATTATGATCTCGAATAATATAGCCCGTTGTTGCCAATCCAGTTTGTTTTTTGAATAAAACTATTTACTCTATCTTTCTCACAAATGATAGTGGCAAATTTATTGTTCTGATTTAAGATATATATTTGTTCAAATTTTTCTATGTGAATAAAATAAAATATTATGAATTATACAATAATTACCCGTACCAACTAGTTCTTATATTTAGGGAAATTCCTTTTGGTACCCTTGTATTTTAGTCTTTTCCTTTTATTGTCCGAAAAAATTCAATTTCCTTTTGGTACCTCTGTACTCTTTTCTCAGTTCACTCCGTGCCCTTTCTTATTATAAATCTTAACTCTGTCAAATATAATGTATTTTTATATGAAAAATAAAAGAAAAATGATTTCAATTGAAAGTAAAGTATCCTTTCCCAGTTGAAAATTCATCACACTTTATGGGCACAAGGTGGATTTTTGTATAAATTATGGGGCTACCAAAACGAAATTGAATTTTTTTTTAGGACACCAAGAGAAAATTAATAAAACTTAACGACATCAAAAAGAATTTCTATTATATTTGAGTAGAATTATTACTTAGATATTAATGAGATAACTTTGTTATAATTGAATCTACACAGTATATTTTTATTCATTTCATGATGAAAAATATTATTTTGATATTATTGAAATGAATTTGGTATTCTTCAAATCAAGTTTAGAAATATGTTTAAGTAGAATGAATAGGTTGATAGTATAGAAATATTATATCATTAAACGTCGATGTTCTATTATAAAATATGTAGATATATTTCGAAAATGAGATAATTTGAAAATGAGATTATCTATTAGTTTATATAAATAGTGTGGATCTATATGTTTATGATATTATATATTATGGTTTATGACTAAGGGTTTAAAGGTTTAGGGTTTAGGGTTTAGGATTTTAGGATTTAGGGTTTGGATTCTAGTCTCACTTCATATTAAAAATTTATTTTTCATACATATTATTACCTTTTTTATCTATTAAATTTCTCTTTAGTTATTTTTAAAAAAAATAGTTTTATAAATGCAATATTTTTATTCATTCTTTCTAATTTTCCATCTTTTTTTTCTATTTATCTATTTTTTTAATTTTCATACATATTATTTTATTTATTTTATATTAAAATTTTCTTTATCTAATTTTGAAAAAAAATAGAATTTACTATTAAAGATTTATAAAATTATTTTTATATCTAACTTTCTATCGTTTTCCTATTTATCTACATTATTTTTTTCCTTTTCTATTTGTCAATTTACTTTTGGGTGTAAAATTTATATCTTCAAATAATTATTGCATGTGGTATTATCAATCTCAAAAAGAATCTCATTTTTTTGAAAAAAATACAAATTTTTAAATATATTTTATATAATAAAATAATTTTAAATTTGAGTCGTAGTCATGCATGACATGACGGATTTAACTAGTTCAAATATCAAAGTATAACAATCTATTCAACTTTCATAAAGCAGCTCATACAATTATAACTTTTTTCCATATTGGATATTTAGTAGATTATCCGACCTTTCGTATCATATTATTCTATTTATCAATATAAAAGTTACGATTTTGACATTCAATATCAATATTGGATATTTATAAAACAAGCGTCAAGTCGTCAATTACATATAGGCTTGAAACGAATCCAACCGTGTAGTCAACCAATATCTAATAGATTGATGTTATGTAGGCTCCTGATGTAATTTGTCAATGAGATTATCTATTAGTTGTTATGAATTGAACTTAAATGTTTTTTTATATTATTAGTTGTTATGAACATCGAGGTTTGTAATTTAACAATGAGATTATCTATTTGTTGTTATGAATCGAGCTTATATACATATGTGTGTGTATGTTTTTTATATGAAAAAATAAGTACTTAAAGCAATATTTCTTACTTATTACGGTTGGTCAAATTTAGGGTTTAGGGTTTGAGAATCAAAATTTATTAGGGTTTAAAGTTAGTGAAATTTAGGGTTTAGAGTTAGGGGGTTTAGGGAAAGGGATTAAGATTAAGGATTTAGGGTTTTAGGGTTTGGTGTTTAGAGTTTAGGCAAACGGTTTAGAATCTTAGGATTTACGGTTGTAGGGTTTTAGGATTTAGGGTTTAGGGAAAGAGATTAGGGTTTAGAGTTTAGGGAAATGGTTTAGGATTTTAAGATTTAAGGTTGTAGGGTTTTAAGATTTAGGTTTAAAGGTTTAGCATTTAGGGCTTAGGAAAAGAGTTTAGGGTTTTATGATTTAAGAGGCTTAGAGTTTTAGAAATTTGTACTAACGCTCAATTTGGATAAGCACTTTTCCATGAAGAGCGCTCTCCCAGGATGAGCGCTCTCCTGGAAAGAGTGGTCTCTTGTGTGCGAAAACAAAAAAAAACATCTTATCTTATATATACATATAAGATTGGGTTTTTGCCTCCATTTATTGCTCCCATTAAATATGCTCACAATAATCCCTATATAATTATCATTGGCAAAAATAAGTTAAAAAGTTATGTGTAGCTTAACGGTAAGAGTGCTTTCCCCTAAACCAATAAGTCATTGGTTCAAGTCTCCTTGATGCACTATTTTGGTTCTTTTTTATTTTTTCAATGACACTTATCTACTCATTAATTTTTCTATTTGTGAGATTATTTTCCCATTTATATTCTATTTTAACTTACATAATAAACTTTTTTTGGCAATCAAAGCTCATCATAATTAATAAATATTTTGTGTAAATTTTATTTTCATCACCACATGAGATAGCATTCCGCTCAACTAATAAAGTAAGGCTAAAACAAACTTCTAATAAGCTCATCATAATTAATAAATATTTTGTGTATATTTTATTTTCATCACCACATGAGATAGCATTCCGCTCAACTAATAAAGTACGGCTAAAACAAACTTCTAATAATGCCATATGACTCTTTCGACCGGATGCTCGTGCATATTTACTGAAAAATTCAGTTATTATTAAACATTCATGCAAGTTTGCCTTTGCGAAGAAGAAGGTACCATCAGCGAATCAGAGAAGTGCATAATAGAAGCCAATGATTGCAGAACTTTTTTATTGAATAATAATTTCATTCCATTAGTTATAATGCGTATAACTAGTTATACGCATTATAAGAAATTATATAATAATTTTACAGTATTTTCATTGCATTAGTTATATTTTTATTATATAGTTATATTGTCAAGGCAGGTGGTGTCTTGGGGGTGGTTATGCTCATTGCATTAGTTTCTGGGTGCTTGGTTTGCAAAAGTGAGGCAGCGATTGGATCACCAACATTCTTTCCAAAGACAGAGGGTCTAGGGTTTCCGTCCGCACCCGGTTTGGGATCGGCCAAAACTTTTGGCAACGCTTCAGAGGGGGTCTGGTTTGGCCCGTTTTGCAGAGCTGGGGTTTGTGGTTGTTCGAGGGTAGCAGCCGAAGGGGCGGTTAGGTTTTCCTCGGGGTTTGCAGAGGCGGCGTTGCTATTGAGCGGGGGGAAATCGAAATCAGTGGGTGTGCGGGGGATAGGGGGCTGGGTTTGGGGGATTCATGGTTAGGGGTGTTGTAGAAGAGGGCTTTAGGAATCGCTTGCTCTTGGCTCTCTGGTGGGCAGCCGGCGGCCAACCGGTTCTCTCTCTGGAGTCGAGAGTTGTTTTGGGCAATAAGCTCTTCAGGGAAGGGGCTGGTTGTAAGGATAGGAATTTGGAAGATTTCCTTGTATTGATTATGGCCTTGAGAGGCACTATATATACAAACGTACAAGATATAAATTAGACTAAGATATACAAATATATGGAAAGAATACATATAACTTATTCTATCCTTAATACTCCCCCTCAAGGTGGAGCATGTGGATCAACAATGCCCAGCTTGGACGACAAATATTGAAATTGAGTCCGAGGAAGCGCCTTTGTGAAAACGTCAGTTGGCTGATGAGACGTAGAGATATGAGATAGAGACACCGTACCATTTAGAATAAGGTCACGAACAAAATGACAATCAATCTCGATGTGCTTAGTTCGTTCATGGAAAACGGGATTAGAAGAAATATGCAACGTAGCCTAACTGTCACAATAAAGACGGATGGGAAGCCGATGAGAAAATCCAAGGGATGTGAGCAACTGTTTATGCCAAACAAGCTCACAACAAACAGATGTCATAGAACGATACTCAGGTTCAGCAGAAGAACGAGAAACAGTATGTTGCTTTTTGGTTTTCCAAGAAATTGGTGAACCGCCAAGCATGACAAAATAACCAGAAACCGAGCGTCTAGTCAGTGGGCAGGCAGCCCAATCAGAATCACAAAATGCCGTCAATCGGAGTGCACTACCCGAAGAAAGACGCAAGCCTTGGCCAGGATGAGACTTTAAATAACGAAGAACTCGTAACGCAGCATGCCAATGAGCGGTCTGTGGACGCTGCATAAACTGAGATAAAACATGAACTGCATAGCAAAGATCAGGTCGGGTAATCGTAAGATAAATGAGACGACCAATGAGGCGTCTATAGCTCTCAGAATCAGCATAATCATCATCCTTAGCCTCGGCCAGATGGTGATTTGGGTCCATTGGAGAATCACACGGCTTAGAGCCTAATAAACCGGAATTAGCAAGAATTTCAAGGGCATATTTCCGTTGAGAAAGGAAAATACCATCAAGGTTACGAGCTATTTTAAGACCCAAAAAATATTTAAGGACCCCAAGATCCTTCATATGAAAGCAACTGCTTAGATAATCCTTAAAAGCCTGAATAGCCGAGGAATTATTACCCGCAATGATAAGATCATCCACGTAAACAAGAACATGCAGAACATTCCCATTTCGTGTAAGAGAAAACAAAGAATAATCAGCTCGGCTTTGCATAAAATCAAACGCTCGTATAGCAGCGGCTATTTAGAAAACCAATTCCGAGGAGCTTGTCGTAAGCCATAAAGAGACTTGCGGAGCTTGCATACCTGACCAGGAAGAGCATGAGAATAGCCTAACGGAGGTGTCATATACACGTCCTCATATAGGTCCCTATGAAGAAAAGCGTTGTGAACGTCCATTTGATGCAGTTCCCATTTCTGAATGACAGCCACAGATAAGAAAACCCGAACAGATACCAGTTTTGCAACCGGAGCAAACGTCTCATGAAAATCAACCCCTTCAGTCTGCCGGTTACCAAGAATGACAGGACGCGCTTTATAACGCTCAATTTCACCAATAGACTTGTACTTAATCCGATAAACCCATTTACAGCCAATGGGCTTCTTTCCGGGAGGCAAAACAGTAAGGTCCCAGGTATGATTCCGTTCAAGAGCAAGAAGCTCATTGTCCATGGCAGCACGCCAATGAGGCGATTTAAATGCCTCTCGAAAAGATGACGGTTCCTGACCTGCAGTGACGGAGGCTAGGAAACGCACATAATTATCAGAAAAATTAACAGTAGATACATAAGAGGCTATCGGATAAGGCGAACCTGAAGACGTTGTCGAAGAGGATGTCGGCGATGCAACGGGGGGTTAGGTCGGAAAACAGTGTGACACACATAATCTTTAAGGCGAATAGAAGGCTGTCTCGGTCTGGAACTCCGACGTACAGGCTGTAATTCAGCAGCAGCTTCAACAGAAGGTGGCGTACCAGGCTGTAATTCAGCAACAGCTTCAACAGAAGGTGGCGTACCAGGCTGCTGAGGTGAGAGCATCGGCAGAATTGGCGAAGGACAGCCAACAGCAGCATAGTCAGCGGAAGCAGAAGATGGTGGTGCCGGCGAACTCCCCCTGTCGTCAGACGGCTGCACAACGGAGTCAAATACACCCGGGTGACGAGAATTGTCAGATTCAGACTCAGAATCAGCCAAGGAGCCTGAAGAAGAGATTAAGTATGGAAAAATGTCTTCAAAAAATCGAACATCTCGAGACACAAAGAATTGGGCTGTTTCTAAATCATATACCCGCCATCCTCGTTTCCCGGGTGGATACCCGAGGAAAATGCACTTGTGACTTCGAGGAGAAAATTTGTCCTTGGGCTTAGGATTTCGAGAAGCAAAACAAAGGCACCCGAAAACTCGAATATGAGCATAATTTGGTACATGACCAGAGAGAAGTTGATACGGAGTCTTATGCTCGAGAAGAGCAGACGAAGTTCGATTGATAAGATAACATGCCGTCAATATACATTCACCCCAAAAATCAACCGGTAGGCCAGCGTTAAATCGAAGAGCACGAGCAACATTAAGGATATGGCGGTGCTTACGCTCAACACGTCCATTCTGTTGCGGAGTATAAACGCATGACGTCTCAAAAAGAATGCCTTGTGATGCTAAGAAAGGGTGAAGTGCAGTAAATTCAGCGCCGTTGTCTGAACGAAGGCGTTGGACCGATTTACTAAATTGAGTCTGAGTCATGATGCAAAAGTTCTTGATCAAATGAGAAACCTCGGATTTGGATTTCATTAAGAAAACCCATGTGGCCCTAGAAAAATCATCCACGACCGTTAAAAAATAAGAAGCCCCGGACGTAGATGGAGTACTGTATGGGCCCCATATATCACAATGAACCAAATTAAACAAATCAACTGCTTTATTCATGCTTGAGGAAAACATAGTACGAGACTGTTTGGCCTTAAAACACACATCACAAGGACTAGAAGAAGTTGACATAATAGAAGAATTCTCAAAAACGGAAAGCTTAGATAAAATAGAACCGGAGGGATGACCCATTCTTTGATGCCATAAAGGAACTGAAATTGCAGAAGTAGACGCCGAAGATATGTGAGCAGCCAACGCAGACATGTGTAGCCAATAGACCCCTCCCCGTTGCTCACCCACTCCAATCAGCGTCTTCAAAGAGCGTTCCTGTATAAGGCATAGTTTATCAGTCAACGTCACAAGACATCGTGTAGCAATAGCTAATTGACCAATAGAAATGAGATTGCAATCCAAAGAAGGAACAAATAGAACGTGATGTAAAGTCAGCAGAGGTGATAAAACAGCGTTGCCCTCATGAATGGCCTGAACGAATCTGTTGTCTGGTAGCTTGATAGAGATAGGATCAACAGATTTAAAATCACAAAGTAAGGATCGATCACCGGTCATGTGGAAGGATGCCCCGGTGTCGAGAATCCAAGAAGACGTACCGGAAGACGAGTTGGGCTTGGAATTGAGAGAATTGTAAACTGAAAGCACCGTACTCCATTGATCAGGAGTGATAGAATTACGGACAGCAGCGTAATCTGCAGCATTCAGTTGAGAAGTGGTACCACTGCTGGACGATGGCTGTTGTGCAGCATTTGCAGTGTCGGCCTTCCCTTTGCCACGACCCCTAGGCTGTGTCGAAGAACCAGTTTGAGAGCCAGCAGATGATGAAGCTGGTGTTCGCTGGTGTTCGCTGGCCATTGCGAATCACATCTCCATTGTAAAAGACAAAACCCTCCGGAAATCCATTGAGGCGATAACACTTGGAGATATCATGACCAACAACACCACAATGAGAGCATGTACGGCGGTCCGAGGATTTTGAGTCCGTGGTGGAGCTGCGATGCTGAGCCGCCAACGCCAAAGACTCTCCGGATTTGGACTCGCGGTCCTTAATAATAGTATGCTGACGCTCTTCCTGAACTGCGAGGGCATAGACCCGACCAAGAGTTGGAAGCGGATTTTGCAATAGTATTCGAGCGAAAAGTACTAAACTGTGAATCATCCAAGCCGATCAGAAACTGATGAATGCGATCCTCCTCTCTCTTAGCAGTTAAATAAGAGGAAAGATCACACGTGCAGTGGCTGCAAGTACAAACTCGTGGCGGATCATAGGTCGAAATTTCGTCCCATAATTGCTTGAGAACACCATAATATTGGGCAACATATTGGCTTTTTTGTGTACAATTGGCGATGTCAGCACGAAGATGAAGAACTCGGGGGCCGTTCCCGACATGGAAACGCTGATGAAGCTCATCCCAAAGTGTGCGAACGGATTCTGACACAGTAATTGAAGATCGAAGAGTTGAATCGATGGATTGAAAAATCCAACCAATCATCATGGCATTGACGCTCCACCAATCATCGATCTCATTGGAATGAACAACAGGTTTAGAAATACGTCCATCGATGAAGCCCATCTTGCGCTTAGCTCGGAAGGCATTCTTCATGGCGGTACTCTATTCTTGAAAATTATCACCTTTTAAAGTGACATGACAAATCTTCAAACCCGGATGATCAGACGGGTGAAGATAGAAAGGACTTGTGGGATCAAGGGCAGCCCGCTTGGGTTGAACCAACGTAGCAGTAGGATTGAGAACGTCTGTTTCCGAATCCGACATGGCGTAGAGAATGCTGAGACAGATCGGAGAACAAGAGAGCCAATTACCGGCGGTGAAAAAAAAATTGAGATGGGCGGCGAAAAAATTAGGGCAAGCAACCTTGCTCCGATACCATGTAAGGATAGGAATTTGGAAGATTTCCTTGTATTGATTATGGCCTTGAGAGGCACTATATATACAAACGTACAAGATATAAACTAGACTAAGATATACAAATATATGGAAAGAATACATATAACTTATTCTATCCTTAATAGTGGTGTTAGAAATTGAAGGGTTGTGGTTGGGGGAGGGGGGTTGGGGCTTACTTGTGAGGATCTCGGAGACTCTCTTCGTCTTCTTCAAATTACATGTGTTTCAAATTACATGTGTTTCAAATTACATGTGTGTATAAAGTTCGCGCGTTAATTAATTTTATACACATATCTTAGGGAATAAAATGTGAGGGGTTGTGTTTCAAATTTTAAAAAACATGTGTGTATAAAGTTCGCGCGTTAATTAATTTTATTTCTCACGGAATGCATCCCATATTTACACCATTGTGGATGCTCTAAAAGGAAATGAGAAAGTTAACAAGATCCTTTCTTTTTTGGTCAAAAGAGAGATGATACTTTCCGGATTTTTAGCCCATTTTATTAATATAAAAAGAGGGTTAAGTAGTTATCAAGATCTTTTCTTTATATTATTTCAAAGTTTATCTTAACAGTAAATATATATTAATATGATTTTTTCTGTCAATATGTTTTCATTTATGGAGTACTATTTTATAGAGGTTATCCTCTACCGGTTGAATCATATTTGAGTTGATCGCAAACTAGTAGTGATATGAAACAAAAGGAAATGACAAAGTTTTAATTAACTTATACAAATAAAAATACACTTTATTATTGAGTTAAAAATAATAAAGAATAATGAATCGACTAGATTTTCAGTCCTATACACTTTTTTGCTCCTCAATCCAATATAAACACAAAAATCTATGCCCAAAAATTTGTTGCCCTGAGAAGGGAGAGGGAAAAAAAGGACAATTTGGAAACTAACATTGTTGTATCCTGACAACCTCAGTCTTCTATTCACAACAAAAGAATCATTACCAAGCAACTAAGCTACAGCAAAAAAGGCAAGGCCATCATCTATCAAAAATAGGAAAATCAATATTTTCCTAATTCATCCAATAGCAAAATGTGAGGTTCTTGGGAGCACGAGCTGGAAGAGCAGTAATGTTGTCCCAAACACCATGGCAAAATTTGATCACTGCACAAAAATGCAACACAAAGTTTAATGGTTAACATACTCCAGATCAAAGAAAACTGCTAAGATCATCAAAGAATAACACCATTCTTACTGTTTTTTTTTATATATGTGAGCCTTTCCGTTACAATCTTCTTCGCCAAATTTGCCAGAGAAAGGGGGCAAAAATAGAATCTGACTATGAAGGACTAAAACAAATTAACTTCCTTTTTGAGCTTATCCCGTTTCCACTTTGGTAGCTTGTAGAATTCATCTTTTGGCATCCCAAACTTCTCCTTAAAGTCAGCTGAAGACAGGTATGCCTGCATTGATACAACAATATTCAAAGAACACATTATAAAATCTGAAAATTTTAAATACTGAAAAGAAGAGAAGGGAATTGGGAGGGAAAAAAAAGACAGACCTCCCTTTTGGTCACATCAATATCTGCGGCAGGATCAGTCGACGTTGTTGTAAGACTGTCATATGGGTACGTTGGGAGTCCGGCGTCATCTTCAGCTTCACCCTCTTTGGTATCCTCATCCTGTGAGCTGGGATCTTCCATTTGGCTGCTGCTTATACTCTCATCATTTTCACTTGCAACTGGATCTGGATGGAAAAGAAAGTTTTTCTTAGAAGATGGTAATTGGCCTTGCTGTTAGGGGTACTGTTGGACAAGGCCTACTTTTGAGCTAAAATACAGCTTTCTAAGTTCATATTTCCAATCCACAGGCATAGCTGAGAATTAAAGGTTGCAATTCAGAAGAAAAAAAATGTCATTTTAGCTCTCTAATCTTCTTAAGAAATGTTTGGCATTCTAGAGTTTAAAGTTATGATTTATCGTTGCGTTTAAACGTTTGTTATTGACGATGCACATATTGACTCTTTACAAGCAAATTCTCTCAAGTGACATTCTTTGGTGAACAGACAGGGAGTAACTATATTAGGTATTTAAAGTTGTTGATTAGGAAATGGTTACCTTCAGGTTTAGGAGACTTTGGTATAGTCGGTTCTCGAGGTGTTTTCTCAAATGAGGTAGTAAGGGCAGCAATTGCAAAAGCTTTTGGACCTAGTTTGCTGGGATCAGGGGTGGCTTTTGGATAAAGCTTGCCGATCATGGGAGGCGGTGTTGATAGATTCCTAGTACTTGGATTCTCGAAGTTAGCAGCCAGGGCATTGAATGCAGGAGACCTTCCTCTCACTCGTGCTCGGTCCGGGCTGAAAGTCATGCTCCTTGAACGCTGCGATTTCTCCCCTGATGCTAAAACACCACATCTTCCTCCATATGATATTGGCACCCTCCTTTTCGGTTTCTGATGTCCACCATTTACAACCCCATAAACAAATTATTTAACATAGTCATAAAGGGAAGAACAAACTAAGATTTATTAGATATTTGAGCAAAGAAATCTTACATCAAGGATTGGCGTCTGTCCATGTTTTACTATTGACAGTTTTCTCTGGAATGAATTTCCATGCATCTGAGAGCAATAAATTTAGTTAGATTGAATGTAGAGTTTTTAAAGGATAATAGCACAAAATAACTTGCCATAGATTTAGTAGAGTCCCATGTGAAGAAGCGGGTGAAGAAAAGAGGCTCATTTCCCTCCATGACAACATATATTGGAGCTTCAAGAGACGGCTTCTCTAAAAGAAAATCTCGTTCCAGAAATTTCTGTTCAAAACAAAACCATATTCTTATATAAATCTGATAAAGGAGATCAATTGATCATCAACTACTAGAATATGAAAGGATGCCTTCATATCCAACTAACCATGAAAAAGGAATCCTTCTGTGACCTTTTATTCAGAAAAAAAAGGTCTTATTTAAAAGGGACAAAAGAAAAGAAGGAAAAATTCAGGCACTTTGTATGGAATCTAGAAGATTTTCACATCAAGTAGAATATAACATGGATAGATATAATATAAGCTATAGAAAATATGCTGTGTGTTAAAGTGAAAAAGAGGATTCTATCCTAATATTCAATAATTTATACCTCCCCAAGACTCAGAGCCTTCAATTTTGTCTTGGTTTCCACTTGTTTTCCTACCCACACATATATGTCAGTGTGGCAATCTATGATGTATATATCTTCTGTCATTAAATCATCTTGTGTGAAGTTGTATACTTCCGTCGCCTGCACAAATGTATAAACTTTAGAGCTCTCTAAAACGGGAAAAAAGAATAAGGCTAAACACATTGGAAGAAGATGAATATGAAAGGTTAGTGTATTTAAGTATTTTCCAGGATGCTTTAAGTAATGTCATATACATGGACAAATTGCTGTCATATCAATCATGTCATGTGCATCAGAATATACTTTTTTGTACATAAAAAAAAAATGTTAAACTGCAGAAGATCACCAGGATGCTCTAAGTAATATACAAAACTATCGAGTGCTTCTTAATTGAACTAAAAAAATGGGGATAAAAACACACCTTCAGTTCTTCTGTAGATCAGGATGCAGCAAATTCATGAAAGACAACAGAAAGAAGAATCAGCTAACAATGAAATTTGGACCAAAGGTAAGAAAGTTGTTTGATTAAAATAGTGGAGGTTCAATTTATCAGACCATTTGAGAAGGAGCATGAGAATAGGTGAGGATCACTTTCAGAATCCCTTGTAATCTTCTGGTTGCCATACTCAACTTTCCCTCCTAACAATTCCCAAAATTGTTCAACTTCAACCCCTTCCTTTAGCGCTCTGCAAGCCAATTCCGGCTGGAGAAAAGTGAGCAAAAAACTGTTAACGTAGTTGAAAATAGAAAACGACTGTACATATTTAATTTAGTAAAAATGAGTAAAAAAAAAAAAAGTGAGGAATGTGAAAGAAACACCATTAGTTTCTGTTTGGAGTTGAATTATGGAAAACATAAGGTTTTGGGTGTTTGAGGGAGGGTCAGACCTTAATGATATCCAATTGTCTTTCCATAAGCTCCTGATTATCTGGTGATGTAAGGTTTCCGGACCATGTAAAAATAGTAGAGCCTTGGTGTAATATGTAACAATAGGAGGAATTTAGCGATGAGGCAACCTGGGCATAAGAATTGCAAGTTAGATTACTTTTTAACAGATAAACATGAAGCTGATACAAGAATATGTAGCATGAGACTATGCTGGATCCTCGAAGGTCATAATGGAGTTGCAAACTGAAAAATGGAAAAAATAACCAGACAATACTTCCAAAAACAACATCATCTACCTAGTGACTGATTAGAGTCCTGAAGGTAACTGAACGATTAAAGTCAATTACCTTAAGAAACACATTTTTAATACATAAAGACGTGTAAATCTCATCCAGGTAAAATGAATTCTTTTGTATTCAATATATAAATAAGTTTCTGAGAAGCAATATTGGAAGATCCTCTGGTAACAGGAGTATGTTTTTCAGTGTTGCCATGATTTTAGTTTCCCTAATGCTATCATAGGAATAAAAGAATAGTCTTCCAAGATTTCGACCAAAAAAATAGAGGAATGTCCAATTAGCCCTCTCTCCATTTGTATAATAGAAGCTCAGCCCTTTTTCCATCTTTTTCTCACCTTGTTTATTAATAAATATCCACTATAATCTACATTGCTTTTTGTTGTTGCAACCTTTGGACATCCAACTTTATACTCAATACTGTTTTACTGATGGACAAATAATATCTCTATTAGCAAGCAAGGATGATGGTTTCTTCTAACATGCCTTCTCTTGCATACCGTTTTCCAATAATGATATGCTGAAACACCCCCATTCATGAATTTCTATCGTGCTTGTAATTCTTCATACGTAATCATAATGTAACGATGATGCTAAGTGTATGTTAGGTGCAGATTTTACTAGGAGGCTGACTCACTTTATGGAGATATCAATAGCATGCTTTTTCATAAATAGGCCTTGTACACAACTATCATCTCTAAGAGGAATCAAATCATTTTCAGCTGATGTCTAAAACAAGAATGTTGATATCTGTATACTACAAGAAAGTGCCAACTAATCTCCCTTACACATGTTCATTCTTCTATGTTATCTAAGGCCAAGAAGTCATGAGCTAGGGTCAAGCATAATACACAACAGAAAGAGGAAAAAAAAGTAAAAAAAGAACAAACATTCACATTCACATTCCAGTGCAGTGCAAGGCAGTAAGAAAACTTAAGAAGAGCAAAATATACCGGTTCAACTTGAATGGATTGCATATTTTCAGGTCCTGAACCTTGGACACGGAATAATGCAAGACCATCCTCTGTATATGTATCATCTGGGATTTCCTTCTCTGCAATGGACTTCTTGTAGCCCTCACTAAGGCCACCCTGATGTAAACCAAAGAAATTAATATGGGGGATCAAAGTAAAGAAAATCAATGCTCATGGAAGACTAAAGAAAGTAGTTTCTTACAAACCTTTAAAATAATAAAGCTTTGGAAGATAGCAAAAAATTGGATGGTTTCCTTTCCTTCATAGATGCGAGCCTATATGAAGGATCAGTCCGTTAGTAAAAAATTCCATAGCATCTGAAAAGCCATTCCATCAATTTATGTTACCTGAGCAGGCAGGAATTTCATTGACTCCACCATTTTGCTCATAATTGCTAAAGCTGAAGCTCTTTCTTCCTGTGATAGAGGTGACAGAAATTACAATGCTTCTGAGAAATTACAATGCTTAAAAAAAAAAACTCATAAGAAATTTACCCTTCTGAAAAAAAAAAATACAAAAGAGGGAGAGAATATCCTACTAATTACATGCCATTCTTTCAGAAACTGTTGTGATTCAACAGTCCACATCCACCTATAAGAACGTAGTACATATTACCACATAGAGTCACCTATTTCTCTATTTGTGCATGAATGCACATATTATGCATCATCACCCAGTATAGTCCCGGCGTCCCGCTCAAGCGGGATCTTGAAGGTCAAGATGGGGGCACCCATAACCTGAACATGTCAGGAGGATGTGCCCGATAGACCCAAGGAAAACTAAAATTCAGCTATGTGACAATGATAGCTGAATTTAGTTAGAATGCACCAAAATTGATATAGAGGCTAAATCCATCTCAAAGGCAGTGTATAAAAGCCAATGAGCATGAGGATGCACATCTTATGCGTGTAAAAAAATTCAAACACTAGCAAAACAACAAATCGGAAACATCAGAAAGCAACTGAAAGTGCTCTTTGATGAGAGGAAGAGAATGAGATGTGCTAAATCATTTGCACACAGTAAAATTTCGCAATATTCCTTCGGAATAAGATCAAACAGTAGTCTCTCATCATATATAATGGGTCACCACTCGGTAAGCAATTCGTCAAATATGTGCACAATTAAGTAAAAATATTTACATAATTCCAAAATTATGTACCTCAACACTTTGCTTTCCAAACCATGTTCCTATAAGGTGTTCCTCCTTATCTTCTCCAGGGTAACTGTAAAGGAAAATGTAGCAATCACCACTGTAGAACTTGGACTGCTCGGAAGCTGAAAGAAGAGCCTTCTCGTTGCCATTTACACGCCAAACCTGCACGTGGACAGAAGAAACAGACAAAGCATGTTTAATTAATTTTATACCCACAAAGAAAAGCTTTTGGCCACCGAAAGTAGAAAACCTTTAAATATAATCTGATAGCATGTCATACATTTGTAAGAGGTGAACAAAGCAAAGCATGTTCTACTTTAATCTTATAAGTTATAACCGCACTTTACCCTTCAAAGCTTTTTTTAGAGAACAAGAAAGTTTCTTGTAGAATTATCAACACATCTTGCATTTTCTTTTAGATTTATCAATAATTCATACTGCATAGTCTCTACAGCATGCTCCCTACTTATCAGATTTTCTTCACTGCAATGAGCAATGGAACCATTAAATTTGAGCTCCCAGATGATGGAATTTCAGGGATAGATTAATGGGAAGAGTGTACAAGAAAGAAAATTGGATATTTAACTCTTAGAAAGACACGGGGTAGATTCCATCAATAGATACTGTTTACAGTAACCTGCCATAGTTTTGTTTCTTTGTGTTAGTAATATCTTCCTCTCTTTCTTTCGTTTTTTACTTATAGACCAAGGACAGGGAACTCTTATCTAATAGTGCAATGGCCAACTCTTTCTCCAGTCTTGTTGTCTCGACACAAAAGCTCACACTGCCAACTAATAGAACACGTTAAACGATCTCATATAACTACCTATCTGCATTATTGATTTAAGAGTAAAAACACCAACACCATGACTAACATCAGCCTATTTCAGGATCAGAATTTCACATATATTGTATCAATTTAAAACAAAGTGCCAATGCGTCATTACCTTCAGATTCCCAGTGCAATCAATATGTGGTTCTGGCTCTTCTTCTTTTGCAGGAGCAGACTTCACAAGACCCTTAACATCAAGCCCCTGCTTTTTAAGGAGAGCTACAGAACAAAAAAGTAGGATCACAGTAAGAAAGTAATGATGCTTTGGCTAAATTTTTAATGATATTTGACTAGAATATACTCACCAGCAACCCTCCCCCTTCCCTCCTCAGGTTCTGTGACTTTAGCAGCTTGTGGCCATGAATCAAACTTTGATCGGAAAGTCACTGTCTCAGATCCTTCAGATACACAGATGATATGAGACTTTGAACGATCAAAACTACGGAGTAGTTCCTGCATGGTAATAAATTTGTCAGTAGTCTTCCACGTTTTTATTATCTTAAGATACAAAAAATTAACGTAAGATAAAAAAAAAAATTACTTCTGCAGCTCCACTTGCACTTTTCCTTGCATCAAGAGTGGTTTGCTTTCCCATCCAAACGAAAATTCCAGGCCCACAATCTAAAATATAGCAATTATTTGTATCTAGCAACTCTCTTGTTATCGATTCGGTTTCAATTGGTTCAGCCTGACCCTTCTCAACCCTTCAAACAAAGAAGTAAATTGCCATTTATGGGAAAATGATTGATTTCCATCCAAGGGAATCACCCATGTATAAAAAGAAATGCATGACTTTCGACCAAAAAAAAAAAGAAATGCATGACATTATTACAGACGATGACATGATTCTATCAGCACAGTTAGATAAGGCTTGCCTGGTTTCCATTTAATCCAAGCTTAAAAAAGTTTAAAGATGAGAAGTTCAAGATTCTGTACAGTACTGTCACTCTATGTTTCAGCCTTTTTGTTAAGTAACCCAATGTGAATTTTTTTGATTCTCCACTAAGTTTTAGATCCAATGCTCACTCAAAGTTCAACAGAATTCATAGGTGGAAATATTGGATAACTGAAGCCAAGCAACATATAAGACATAAATCAAAACAGAATAAATTACCTGAAAAGCTTAGTCTCATGACCATCAGAATCAGAAGCCTTAGTTTCTTCATTAGCTGGTTTCCGTGGTAATGGTGCAAAGCCACCAAAAAATCCCCAAAACTCACCAGATTCTGCATCAGCCATCAGTTTTCCATCCTCTACATAGGATCAAGATATAGTATTAAAATGCAGTCAGCAACACTCCTGTCTCTTGTTAACCTACTATGGCCAAAATGCTTACCAATAGAGGCCACATCGCACTTTCCATGATGATACGTATCTTTAATGAATTGGACAACTTCCAATGCTTTACCTCTTTCTTGAATGCTAGACTTAGAGCCATTAAACTGAAATATTTTGTTCTGTGTGTCCAAAATAAATATGTCATCGTGATTAAGTGATGACCTAGCAAAAGAAACCTGCATCACAAGCACAGAATATTAGCCCCAAGAGGGACAGACAAGAGCACATACAAGAAAATCTTGTAAACAAGATATACTCAGTTATAACAGAGAAGTTCGATTATCAGATATTTTGGTGAACTTGCCTCGTGTACACGTACAACATGCTTTCCTCTACAAGCATATAAACGTATCTTATATTCTTCTTCTTCATTATGCTTAAATCCTGATGCGATTCCACCTTCTTGAGGCATAATACATGGTTTAAAATATGAAAGGAACTTCTCAGTTTCATTTCCCTGAACTTCACGATACTGAACAGCCCGTCCTCCAAGAGCTGCATCCAATTCAACCGTTTTAATGGAAGCAGCACCAGCCTCATCCTGTTGAGTGGAATGAAGATTCTCACATTCAATCATAAACAAAAGAAGCTTCTCATCTCGAATGAAAAGGTAATGAAAGTCATCTGGAAAGCTTACTTGGGATGTATCTTTACCGAGCCAATAATGGACATCGTAATTTAAAGCACCACTCTTTGAAGCTGTTGTCTGAGAAAAGAAGTCAACTCAGAATGATCATAAAGCTATAGTTAACTTTACCTAACATATGTTTAATGTGGGTTCACTATTCACTGACATAGTTGATGATTGTCATTTGTCATTTATCACCAAGAGAGAAAAAAATTAAGGACTTAGATCAACTTACATTATTACAAGAAAACCATTTCTTCCTACATCCTGTAAATTTTGAGGCTGATGTGTGCCAATACAAGCCATGAAACCAACAAAGAGTTTTAATGGAAACTATACGTACTCTCTTCTAGTTTGGCTAAAATCTTATGATAAATTTAAAGGCTTTCAAATTTAATCAAGAAAATATTCTCTTTCATCCAATTTACATGTGGGAAAACTAATAGATAATATTTAAGAAATGAGGACTAAAACAAGAATTGCAACTAGTAAGAAAGAAAATGAATAAAGGACAAATGGAAGGAATTGAACACAATTTATTGACGCACTCTTGAACATAGGACTAGAAAAAGTTATCATTGAGAGCCTGCATGAAGAATATTTACCTTTAATATCACATATGAATCTCCATTGAAAAATTTTCCATGAGAAGATTGAGGAACAGGTACAGGACGGAAGTTTTCAATTCGCCATATTTCAAGTCCTCTATACATACCATTATGGAAAACAAGAGAGGAATCACATGGAATAACACATTTCAATCATATACACATCATAACAATGAATAATGACGGTTTTCACAACAGCAGTTACAGTTTCTACAAAAGCTCTGAACACTTTTTTAGTTAGCCTGAGCTGAGATAGAGTACTACTATGGGAAAATAAATGAACTCAGATAGTTCTTAAACCATGTAGAAATGCATGGATGAGATAATCTCTCCATTTGTATGTCGTATCAAACATGCAATGGCATAATTACTATCTATATAAGAGTGTTTGGTAAAAAAAAGGAAGCAGAAAATGGATAGACAATCAAGCACAGCAATAAGTGCCTAAAATCAAGAGCAATGTCAATTAAGCAGCCAATATGTGGTAACACCAGAGCTAAATATAACTGTACAAAGGGCAGTGCCTGTCTTCACTAAAAATATCACATGGAAAAGGATACGCTTTCTGTCCAACTCCCTGGAAAGCTGGATCAAGATCTTTTTTTGAAATTGAAAATGCCATGTAGATCTATGGATTCAGCTCCTCGAAGTATAAAGCTTATGCTCTAAGCCAGGTAACAATAATACCTGAAAAAAGAAGAAGCCTATAAGGCATAAGTGATGAATGAATATTCTAAATACCCTAATTGCACACCCTTCCCAAGAGGTCATATTTATCTATAGTAATGGTCATAAACTCATAATGTGATTTAACTTTAATGAAAAATATATATTTAAAAAAAACTTCCATTATTGCACTTCTATTCTATCCACCACCCAGACCGGGGCTATACCAGAAACCATCGAAGAACATTAAAATTATGGCGAGATAAAGTATGATTACTTAAAGCTGCATTGGTTCATTTAATTATCTTATTCTCATTTTGACATCTTCAGATCTTATATGTAACAAATAAGGCATGGATAAATTTAAATATTTTGAAAAAAAAAGCCATAGAAGCAAAACAGACCAAATTGGGCTAGAAGCAAAAGAGACCAAGCCAGGGTTAGAAGTAAAGGAAGAAAATAGATCTTTTTTCTTTCTTTTTAATGTGAAAGAAACTGGACCTTTTTTGTTGTTGAAGGTAGAAGGAATTGGAACTTGTAGACGAGAAAAGGTCAAAATTAGCCACACGGATTTTATCATACAATGATTGCGGGGTAATTAAAGACGAAGAAGCAGAATTCCATCCATGAGAGCATAAAATTTGATAAAAAACAATTAATAAGAAATTGAAGCCCTAGAATGGAACCGAAACAGCATTCAAATCAACCACATCAGGCCTTAAAATTCTCCACCATTCAACGTCCATTAAAGAGGCAATAATACAGTTTCCAAGGCGGTTACGAAATTTCACACAAAAATTCAACCAAATAAACCGCTCCAAAGTCCAAATCCACACAATTGTTCTATCGAATACTCAAAATTCCATTGATCTCAGGTAAATTCCCATGAATCAGGCAGAATAATATACAAGTTCTTACGGATTTCATCAAAACAAGCTGGTTTAACTCAGAAAACTTGTTAATCCAAAGAAAAAACTGGGGGAAAAGCCAAATAGATACCTAATACAGGTTATGGTCCGGAGCGAACGAGCAAAAACGAAATGACACACCTGATTGAATCTGTCTGTCGAAAATTTACGCCAAAAATTGAGAACCGAAATCAGCGGGGAGAGGCAACAAAAGGAAGGAAGAAGTCAGAGAGAAGGTTGGAGGGAAGGAAGAGCGCAAGGCGTGTTGATATCATAACGGAAACAAAGACTAAAAATAATGGCCAAAGCCCAACAACAGAAATAAAGGGCCCCACAGAGGTAAGAGTTTTAGTGAAGTGATTAGTATAATGTGAAAATTTATTAATATTAGTTGTAACCGTAATACGATTCGATATTTTATAGACAATATAAATATGATATTAATAAATAAAAATTTAATATAAACTTTAATATAAACAATTTTATTGCCTGTAGAATGAATAATTTTTTTAATCAATATAAATGGTTAAATTTAATGTTGAGAATAAAAATATATTTTAATTTTAAATACTTGTTTAAAGAACCTTTCAAAAGATATTGTTATACTAAATAGATATATGTTTGATGTTAGAGATAAATTTAAATAATTTAAAAAGAAAAGAATTTAATAGAAAAAAGTTATAATAATAGAAATAAAAATTAAATTTTTAAATATGAGGTGGGGACAGAATCATTCTGATTGCTCGAAAAGGAACAACTTTAATATATAGTTATAGATAATTGGAAAATTGAACTGTGCTCATGTAGAAATTTGACATTTTGTGTGCAATTGTTGTTGTTAAAATTGAGAATATGTATTGTTATATCTTAAAATTGAGACTAAATAAGATTATTACGTCTTGTATTAATTGATTTTAAAATAAAATCTATCTAATAAATTTATATATTAGGCTCGACACATATAAATGTGAAAACAAAAATAAAATTAATTATTACTTAATTTTTAAAATCCTTTTCAATCCACCATTTGATACTGCGCCATGTCCCTCACAGACATTATTGCTCAACTTGATAGTTATTTTACCAAAATAAGGTGATGCTAATTTAGTAATTTTTAATAAATTAAATATCAATTTTTTATATAAAAAAAATGACACCGACTCGAATAGTCAAGATTGATCGTGGATTCGTGGGTGTGAAAGACGACGAGCTTGTGTATTTCTTGACGTGCAAGTGTACATAAAAGGCAAATTAACGGGAATGACTTCTCATAAAAATTAAGGATAAAGTGAGGAATTAATAAATTAACGAGGGACAACCCGGCCCGGTCCCTAAACTAGTCGGCAAAGCACACGAATCAGGTAATCAGCTTGAGCTAGTTAGTGATGGAAGAATGATGAGATTTGGTTTTTCACTCAAGTTTAAGGACGGAGGCAAACATTAAACCTAGGACCTCTTAACATTCATAATACCTCTTATTAGGGCTGTCAATTATCCACGGGTGACCGATTCATCCGCTTAACCCATCCGAAATAAACGGGCGAAAACCCAATCAAAGCGGATGATGGGCGGTTCGGGTGACGGGCGAAACGGGTTATGGGTCGGGTAAGGGTGAGATTTTATCACCCAATAACCCGACCCATCACCCATTTCACCAAAACCACCCATATAACCCATTTGTCCATAATTTATAATGTGTATGGGCATTTGAAGTCACTCATATAACTCATTTCGGACCTTTGATAAATAAGTCCATTTGTAACCCATCTTTGACTCCATTTTGATATTTATACTTATGGGATTTGTTTTTGTTTGTGTATGGATTATGGATATTTATTTTAGTTTATGTATGACAATTTATTTATAAACATAAAATACATCAGTTATACAGGTGAACGGGTCACCCATTTAACCAGCGGGTGACGGGTGATTTGGGTGACGGGTAAAATATTTTACGGGTGACGGGTGGGTCGGGTGAGACTTTTTAACCTGCGGGTCGGGTGGTGGAAGTGCTCCAACCACCCATAACCCGACCCATTGACAGCCCTACCTCTTACCACTAGATCATGAGGGACATTGATATGACTCTTTCAACTTTAAAGAAAAGGCAAAATAAAGACCGAAGAAAAATAGGAAGATTGAGATCCATGCATCTTTCTCACCTCTACATAAAAAACATTTTCAAATAAAATTGGAAGAAAATAAATGTACACGAACCTGGATTTTGTGTCGATGGATTTGATGGGTAACTTACAAGTCCTAATGTTACAATGAAGTTTTGTTGTTTGTACGAATTGGCATTCTTGTATAAAACCATTTGCTCTTCTGGGTTTTCTTTCCCCTTCTTTTCGAGTAAAATGATTTTTTACCAAACCGACATTTTGTTTTGATAAATGGTGGTTTTAAATTTGTTTTATTAGAACAATAATTTGGTGTGTTAAGAGTTGATTAAGGAGAAGTATGCCTTTTTTTGAGATGCTCCTAAGAATGAATGCATGGTTGGTAATGTTGCCGACCTCCGCCTTGCAAGGAGAAAGAGAGAATCATGGAAGGGATGTCATTGGCCGTATAATGGAAGAGATGGGATCTCTTATTTTGATTTGTTTGGTCAAATATATTTGTAGAATATAATATTTATATAGCTTGTTTAATTTGTAAAACGAGTCAAAAAAAAAATAAAGATGGTATATGTGTTGTATAAGATCAACATCAGCAGTAAGCACTAAAAAAGCGTCCGGCAAAAACGGTCAACCCAACTCGGGATGTGCGAAAAAAACACAGCCAACGTTCCCTCGACCGAAATGAAGGATCTTTAGAAGCCGCGATGCACAAAGACGACATGTCCCCAAAAGACTCGGTTTGAAAGCCAAAACTCAAGTCCAACAAGCATGAATGATATCATGTGGTTACAATGTCATTCTTCTTTTTGGACAAATGTAAAAATGTATATGAGATTTACAATAGTTCCATATGAAAGTTACAACATCTAACAGCAAATGTACAACTCCATACAAATGTAACCAACCCTAAGGAAGAAATAGTTGCTTAAGGAGTCGTGTGGCGTGATGTCCTCAACTCTTATCATAAGCTTCAGGAACTTGTGAAACATCACGCCAAACACAACCTTAGTGAACAATGTTTCACTAATGCCTCTCATTTGGGAATCAACACTGGGTAGTAACTAATAAGCATCAATCAATCATCTTCAAGTTGAGCTGAGTCTCAACTCTCAAGTAGATGAGCATTTCTAAATAAATCATCATTACAAATTATTGTTGTGGTATTTAGCTTCGCTCTGGTCAGCACCTCTTTTATAGTGGATTTTCTTGATCCGTTCTTTCAAAGGCATTTGGAGCCTTTGGCAACTCGGCTTGCCTTGTTTCCAGATGAGTTTGGCATATTCAGGATGATCAACAAAAGGATTTCTGTTGTGTTGGTAGATCCTGCATATCCTTTCATTTCTCAACTTCTCTTCTCTAGATGGTGGATCCATCTCATTCCACTTTAACAATGTAGACAACAATCCCATCTCCCTAGTTTCTGCATAAACAAATTGAATCTGATCACAGTCAGGCACTCAGGCTCAAATTAGTCATTTCCATTTTTGAGTTTTTGAATAAGAATTTGGCAATAAATCCATAGAATTAAAGCTTCTGGATAAAATTGGATTAAAACAAATAAACATAGTATTTAGCTATGTATAACTTTCTCCGTTACAATTAATGTAATCAACAAGAAAGACAATTGGACAGTGAACATCAGAATAATTCTTCCGTTTTCTAATGGATATGTTTTTAGAAAAACCCTGAATAATGCTAAAATTCTTCATTTTAAGTCCAATGAAAAAAAAAAAAATTAAAACATAAAACAACATACTTGCGCTTGGAGAATCTGAGAGATTCAAAGCACGAACACCAGGCTCCTGAAACCCATAACGAACAGCCATATACATCAACGCCCTTGCAATATCACCCCTAACCTGAGTTCATGTTAAAAATCAGCAATACCATCCTGATCATGTAGCACCTTATCTTGAGATAAAGGTAAATGATTTCAAAAATTAAACCTGCTTTGGTGGAGCCCATTTTTCCTTATCAGTTTCCGTGTCAGACGCAGCTTCTTTGTTTGCAGGCTTCATGCAGTCAATTGAGCCAATACAGCATTCCCCAAAGTATTTATTCCCCCTGGATGAATTCACTGCATATAACTAAATCACCTGCCTTAAATTATTTACCAATCTCCAACTTGCAATGAAGGAAGAAGAAGCATCATACCGTTGACATCTGCAGGACGAATGTTATGCAAATCTGTTAAGGACGGGCCATAAGTCAACCCATAAGAACGAGGCCAAAGATGTTCCCCTGAAGAGAAAGAGATACTTTTATCATCCACAAGAAGTGAATCTCAAATTGCAGATTCATTTAGCTAAGCAAAATGAACGACAATGACCTATAACACAAAAGGTTTTTATTCTTCAGAACTTTTTCAAATTCATGATGTTGAAATGTTATTAAAGACCATCTTTGGACGACTAATTCATAATTTTCCTTTTTAAACCATTATCGATAACCATTACAATTGCATTCGTAGCAGCATTGATAACGCAAAAATTGAACTTGCAGAAGAGGAAAAGAATAACCGACTGTTCCAGCCTTCTGGTTTTCCAGCTAGCTGCGTAGAAACAACTCTGAAAGAGTAAATCTCAACTCTGTTCAAATCAAACTGACAATATGTTATGAGCAGATAAATTTTAAATGATAAAACAGGTATCTTAAAAAAAGCAAAAACCAAGCCCCGGTAACTTACATCCCAGATGAAGCTTCTGGATCATTAACTTCAGAAGCATCAAGAATCTTAAGGGCGTCCCAAACCTGATTTCTGCCCGATAAGTATTCAGTGTTCTCAATGACAAAAAATTCGACAATCTTAGCGTTTAGAGTACATGAGAAGCATTCATAAGGCAAACCTCTTTGTATGACAAAGATTGGTGTCTAGCAACAATGACATGTAACGCTTTCCTCAGTGCCTCGCCTTTTTTGTGCTCAGCAGTAGAATAATAACTTTGAGCTTCTTCACAAGGATAAATAGGCGGGGGTCCAGGGCTACCACAAGCCTCGCCTTCTATAATAAAAGCTAATAAGAAGATGGCAATCACCCTACTAAGCCGAAACAATGGACTGATAGAAAAGAATGCCCGCATCCATTTCATTAAAGAACTGTTAGAAAAAAAAAAACTTAGAAATATATCCTCAACAACAAACAAAATACATATTCACCAGAAGAAAGCAGAGAAGCTCCTATGAATCTATGATGTTACATAGTAGACATTTACATTAAGCCAACCTGACTTTTTTTTAGAGTTCTCAAACTAGCACAAAGTTTCTGAAGTACCAGAAAATAGGCAGACTCTTGATATGAGACCATATTTCAATGGACAACATCTTCATTGATACTCTTGATATGAGACCATATCACCCCTAACCTGACTTTTTTTTTTAGAGTCCTCTGTTGTGGTCTGGCATACAATCTAGGAAATGGAGTTTTTTATGTTGGTTGGCAACCTTGCAAAGGCTTCCTACAGCTGTGAAATTGAAAAGATTTGGCATGCTAGATAATAGCTCTTGTGTCCTTTGTGATGCACATGAAGAAGATGAGCATCACCTCTGGTTTCATTGTGACTTCAGTATTAGAGTTGCAGATAGGATATGGAATTGGTTGGGTGTGAGCACAAGATTTGATACTCTGATGAATTGGTGGAACTGGTTTCTGGCATGTAAAAAGAGGAAAAATAATATTTTCCAAGCAAGACTTCTTGCTTGCATGGGGATAATCTACTACATTTGGTGGATGCGTAATGAAGTGATTTTTAATGGAATGAAGCCTGATGTTGACGTCTGTGTCCAGAGAATTTTGGAAGATTGCACGTTACGCATCACAATCAAGCTAAACTTGAAGGGGAGAAGAGGACAAGCCATGAGAGACCATCTCAGAGTCTAGGCCTTTTCTTTTTCTCTTCTGTCTGATGTTGTGTAGTGGGCTGTTTTTGGGTAAGTTTTTGTGTTTTGAGAGTTGACCCCCTGTATCCTTTCTTGTTGAGTGATCCTGCTGATGCAAGACATTATGACACAAGAGGAACTTGGCCTTAGTTATTGCTTTGAGACCTCTAACACCTTTAGTGATTGTGCATGAGGATAGGGTGTTTTAGCTGGTCCTAGCAGGGCTTTGGGTTGCTCTCAGGTTTGCTTGTTTATTTGGGTAGTTTGTGGGTAGAACTTTTGTCAACACTCCCTTTCATATGGTTGCTGAGTGGTGTTTGCTGAAGCAAGCCTGCGAAGAGGCATAAATATGGAAGACCTTCGTTTATGCTAGAAAATCCCCCTAAACATGAGTGCTGTTTTAGCATGAGGAGGTGTTATGGGCAGGATTTCAGCAGGGTTGTTGGAAGTGTTTAGGTGAGTCCGTTGAGTTGTATTTTGTTCACATTTGTCTTTTGACATTTGTGGTTTGTAATTCCCCTTCTTTTTCTAATACAAGTTTACCATTGGCAAAAAAAAAAAAAAAACATCTTCATTGATACTGAACTACTGATAAGCCAATTTGAAGTAATGAAAGTTTAATTCAATTTTCCAATATATAGAATCTAGGGTTATCACTTATCAGAAATAAGTCTACCATCAGCAGGGAGCCTGAGCACATTCTTTCATATAAAGAGAATTCTAAGAGATCCTGCATGTGCATTGTGTCGATGAGCTTGGTTATAACTAAGTAAATTGCAACCAAATGACATTTTTGGCACTCTCACTCATCAGACTAATACAGTCATTCTGCAATTTACAAGTTCACATTGCATTTGAATTTCCATTGACGGTGCAGTCTAACATACTTAGCATTTTTGGCATTCTCACATTGCAACAAAGATCAAACTTCTGTGCTCTCACTACAAGAGTCACTTTAATAATGTGACTGCTCTGAATAAAAAATTTAGATGCGTTTTCACTTAAATTCAAATTACTTACTTTCATGGTTCACTACTATAGTACTATTAGAATTAAGTTCCAATTCAAGGCACAAATATGGGCTATAGTAGAAAAGTAATTTAATTTCCATTCCATATAATAAACTCCTCCAACCATGAGAAGAGAAGACGAATCAAACCTGGAGGAAATACGGTTCCATGGATGGATCCGAACCGAATGCGGAGTGCTGGATACTCGAATTGAGAATCTGGAATTCAGGGTGGGAAGTTTTGAGGAAGAAGATGAAGTTAAAGGGTCGAATTTTCGGGGTTCTTGGATCGGGGGAAGCGCTGCTCCGTTAGGTGGGCGCGTGAATGCGGGCTTGATGGCGGAGGCACACTGCAACAATTGCATCTTCCTTTTTCGCCGGGGAATGTGGCTGGGAGTATTTCTATTTTTTTGGTTGAAGCTGTGAGTATTTTCTATCATCAACTCACTTTTGTGTTTCCAAGTTTTGTGCGCCGAAAGGAAGAAAAAAAATGTGTTTGTTGACATCGAAACATTATAACCATTATTACAAGTATTTAGACATTATAAGACTTAGATTACACAAAATCTATTTATTTATTTTTGGGTCGGGTTACACAAAATCTATGGTAGATGCACTATTTGCTAGGAGTGTTCATAACTGGATATCCGATCCAATCCGGCTAATCGGATCGGATATCCGCAATAACATTTTCTCTAAACCATATCCGTATCCGATTCATATAGCTCGGATCGGATCGGATATTTGTGGCGGATATTCGAATATCCATATTTTTATATTTTTTTGTATTTAAGTTCCAAATAATTTATTCAATCGGTAAATTTCACCAAAAAATCATGATCCAAATAATCATCCGCATAAAAGAAAGATAAAAAAATAATTTAAAATAAGGTGTTAAATATAAATTTAGGTTTTATTTATCGTTAATTTTATTTGTGGGGTGAAATATATTAAAAATAATTAAAAAAACAAACAAAAAAGTAGTACTAGGAAGTCGAAGCACATAAAACTATTTGGACTATTAAACTTTTTGTTATTACACAAAATATATATATGTATAGTATTATACCCTCGGATATCCGGGGGGTTTGACGACCCAATCCGTATCCGATCCGGTGATCCGGCTAATTTTCTTGGATCGGCTTCGAATAATTTTCCAACGGATTCGGATTTTCGCGGATTGGATTGACTGGAATGGATATCCGGGGGGTTCTTCTCGTCGAGGTACTCGTTTTTTGGCGGCCATTGGAAATACTACTCAGGTTTAATATGGTGCAAAATGTGGTATATGGGTACATTGAAACCGTGTATATGGCCATCGTATTCCCCACATATTTTCCCAAGGTGTGCAGATTCCCTATCCCGACTCGATGTGCTGCGGGCCTTGAATGGGGGAGATGGAGTTCGGTGCCTCGGTTTCATTCGGTGCCTAGGCGCGCCCAACCTCGTCGCGGGGATCTTCCATCCCTAACGAGTCTTGGCAAGGGGCTAGGGTTTCGTTGTTGAGGTATCTTCTTTGCCAAGAAAGGTCTCTTCTTCATGGATTGGTTCCAGAATCATCTTCTTAACTCAAAATGGGAAATTTGACAATCAACAATCTGTTTCATAAAAACAATGCCAATTGTCAACGCATAATTTCAATCAAGGATCGCACTAATTAGGCTCTTCTCTATTTTCTTTAAGTGTTCTTCAATCTCCCTTCTAGACTTGCAAAACAATGGAATAAGGAGTGCGTGGCCCCTTGATCCACCTCCGTCAGATGCCTAAGTCAGAAAGGGTCCAAATTGTTGAAATGTGTCAAGATAAGCGAGTAGAGAACTGTAATAGCTGCGATTTTTAAGGATATTTTCGAATTTTTTTCGGATATCTTTTTAACCTTTTTGTCCGTTTTAATGCTTAATCCAATATTTTTGTTGGAAATTAAATCCTATAAAATTCTTGGTGATATCCTAAAATCACAAAGAAATGATTTTATGGATCGGTGTGAATTCTAGGATTTTTCAGTGGAAAAAGAATATTTATTGGATAAGCCGTCTTTTTAATTATGTACCGGAAGGAATGTAAAATACGAAACGAAAGCCTTAAAAATTGAAGGTAGCAAGATAAAATCATGAAAAATTGGCTTTATTGGTCTACATAATTTTCGGGACGTTTTTCGTTTAGTGAGTTTTTCCACCCGAGGTACATAATTTTACCGCTTTAACGCGAGGTCCGTTCCGGGACGGAAAAGTGCTTTTGACGTCTCTTGCTTAGAGGCTAAGGATTTGGGAGATAGAATTTCACGTAGCCTCTTTCCTTGACTTTTCAAAAGCCATCCTCTTCCTTCTCCTAAAGCAAACCAAAAGAGAGAACGGACGGAACGACGTACTGGGCGAATTCGGTCCTCACCACCGGCCACTTTTTTCGCCACCTCCTTGCCAGCCACCACCCTCAAGTCCTCCTTCATCTCCACCTCTTCTTTGTGTGAAGTCGGGTTGTTGAAAGCTGAAACCGGCAAGCAAGAATCAGGATGACGTCGGACTCGGGGAAAGAGTTCGAACTTCACTCCGGCCTTCTTCTCTGCCACGCTGCCCCGCCGCCGGCGAACAGCAGCTCGCCTACCACCACCCACCGCTAGGGGTTGCCACCGGACGTCACACCGCCACCCTCGGGCCCTTGGGTCGAGCCGCCATCGAGCCGAACAAGCTCGAAGTTCGAGTGAAGGTATTAACGCTCGAAATTAATTAGCGGGGTGGTTACGGAGCCACCGTAAGGACCTTTCGGTTCCGCTTTGCTAATTAAATTTATGGTTTTTATAATCTTGACGTTGATACGGTTCCACAGGTTCAAACCGCTCGAGAAACGGACGTCTGGATCGTTACTTATAGCGAAGACAAGTTTAGACATCGATTGTCAGGTAAAGGACTTCGGATAATTACTCGGGATTCGTCGTTAATCCGTTTGATCTGAGATTTGGTAATCTTGTAAAACTGTTACTAATGAACAATTTTTATTTAGAGAATTGTTTCAAAAGTGAAGCGGATAATTAGTTATAATTCCGCCAAGATGGCTCCTTGAAGCATAATAACTAAGGATATATATATATATATATATCGATATTCGGAAATCAAATCGTTTATCGATTAGAAAGTTGTAGAATTGGATTATACAACTAAGAATTATATCCATGAGCTCGTTGTTGAAGAATCTGTTGTTATAATTGGCAGAAGGCAGATAAAGATTTCTGTTGGAATCACTGAGAGCTTTGAGCGCGCCTTATAAGGCAAGTGGACGGTTCGCTCTTGCATTAATATTATTAAATGAGGAATTGAATCTCATTTAATATTTGTGTTGGGAACAACTTGTATGCTTAATAAAATATGATAGGTTGTTATATTGTTAGAAATAATGGCCATGTTGTTTATTCAGTTTTGCGGTAGAACTGGATTTAGGTCCGTTATGTGTGACCCTGTATGTTGTCTCACGCTGAGACTTTGTTGTGATTAAGATAGTTCAGGGAGTGGTTCTATACCCTCTCTTTAAAACAATACTACATTAGGAGGGGCCTAATCCTAATGGCGAGTCATCACTCTGATCCCCTACTCTCGTGTGAGAGGGTTGATAGGCACTCTAGCTAAGTGTAGGTTCGGTACGGTGGAGTGTAGACGACATGGTAATAGGCCTCTGTGATCTCTACCTCACCATATGCAAATGAAAGATCAAGGATAGCTTAAGTCCTGTGATCTTGGTACAGAGTAGATGACATGGATGAAATACTTCGATGATCTCTACAATACCACGATATTTCGGCAGTAGTTCGAGCCGATTAAAAGCCACCAACTTGTTTGTGAAAAGTTTTGAAAGTAATATAAGATAAGTGCGTTAGGCACACTAAAATACCTGAATGGTTCGTCCAGTCGGGAAACCATTCTTGCTTTTCAGAATGTTATGTGATTAATATGAGTTCCCAACAATTATTCATGTTTCTTAATGGAACCGCGAGTTGTGGTGTCCTATCTTTTGATTATGCATGCCTCATTTCTTATCCTCTATGAGACTGCTAACTGTTGGATCATCGACCGGTTGTCATTCGGATTTCGATGCCAATATGTTTAGTCACTACCATAGGAACCAATCATTTTTCTCCACTTGCTTAGTCTTTCATTAGACTAACCCGACCACCTTATTCAATTGCATGGCCGGCTTGTGCCCACCGTCTGTATACGATGCATCAGCTACTAAAGAAGTTAATCCGCGAAGAGAAGGCTAGCCAAGGAGTTTAGGAAGTAAAAAGGTTTTGAAAGTGGTCGCTTGAAGAAGAACAAATCTGTTGTAAATATTTTACTTTTGTCCAAGTAGTGGTTATGCTTTTGTGTATGGAAGGCAGTCATGCTATGGTTTCTAATAAAGTGTTGTAATACTTGTTGTGATTATAAGTTTTAAAGCCTTGGGTAACCTTGAATTAGGACTAATTAGGGTTACTGACGGTAACACCTCGAGTACAATAGGGAGGGGGTGTTACAAGAATGAGTATTCAACTTATCTTCCAAATGTTATGGTTTTACGTATTTATAGGAGAGAAGAGGAGGGAGTTCGAACACCCTCTAGGCCCGGCCGAATATCTAGCCTAAGAGTTGGATGGTTTCTTACCTTTCAAACAAGGCGTGGTTCTATCTTTAGTTAATAATATCTCCCATAAATTACCAGAAATAATATAATAATAGGCATATATAATTAGAGAGAGTTGGTTTGGGAGAGTCTGGCAACCAAAGAAGTGTTCGGCATGTTTATCCGGATTATCAGAGATATGTACGAGGGTTTGATGACCAGTGTTTACACCCCAGGAGGAGACACTGAGTACTTTAAGGTGGAAGCAGGTCTACACTAGGGCTCAACCTTTATCCCCTTCCTGTTCACGCTGGTGCTGGAAGTTTTGACAAGGGAAATTCAAGGAGACATTCCTTGGTGTTTGTTGTTCGCGGGTGATTAATTGTCCTGGTGGATGAGACTAGAGATGGAGTTAGTAGCAGGCTTGAGATGTGGAGGGAGAAGCTGGAATCTAAAGGCTTCAAACTAAGAAGAACCAAGACAGAATACGTGGAGTTCAAGTTCGGACAAGGAGTAGATGACAATGGCGAAGTTCGTTTAGGGGACGATATCGTTACGAAGAAAGAGAGCTTCAAATACTTGGGTTCAGTGTTGCAGAGTGATGGAAGCATCGACGAGGATATTATGCATCGGATTCAAAGAGGTTCGCAAAAGTGGAGGGCAGCTTTAGGGGTTCTTTGCGATAAGAAAGTACCGCTAAAGCTCAAGGGTAAGTTCTATAGGACAGTTATCAGGCCAGCCATTCTGTATGGGATAGAGTGTTGGCCAATCACGAGGGCACATGAGTAGAAAGTGATGGTAGCGGAGATGAGGATGCCGAGATGGATGCGTGGTCACACGTTATGGGACAGGATCAGAAATGAGGAGATCAGGAGCAAGGTGGGGGTTGTCAGTATAGGGGATAAGTTAAGAGAATCCAGACTACGATGGTTCGGACATGTGCAGAGGCGGGGTATAGGGGAGCCTATCCGTAGGTGTGAAAGCTTGGACCTTGGAGAATTTTGGAGAAGTGGGGGATGACCTAAGAAATGCTGGAGGGATAACATAAAGCAAGACTTGGATCAGTTGGGGATCGTAAGTAGAGCAGTATGTAGGGACAGATTGAGGGAGAAGATTAAGGTGGCGGACAACTAGCTGCCAGGACAGACGGTCCGACGCGCTTTGATTTGTTTTGATGTCTTCGTTTTAGTGTTGTGTTGTGTGTGTCTTTTTTTGTGTTTTTGTTGAGTTGGTGTGTTGTGGTGAATTGCTTGATTTGGGTGTCGACTGTGGTATTGTGCTCTCAGGGTTTATGGTTGGGGGTCCTACCCGGGCCTTTCAGGCACTCCCCCCTCAGCTTTAAGCCAAGGGTGTTCCTATCCTAGCCCCCCAAATTCTGCTGAAGCGGAGTACACTGGGTTGTTGTTGTTGTCGTTGTTGTTGTCGTTGTCGTTGTCGTTGTCGCTGTCGTTGTCGTTGTCGTTGTCGTTGTCGTTGTCGTTGTCGTTGTCGTTGTCGTTGTCATTGTCGTTGTCGTCGTCGTCGTCGTCGTTGTTGTCGTTGTTGTTGTTGTCGTCGTTGTTGTTGTTGTTGTTGTTGTTGTTGTCGTTGTTGTTGTCGTTGTTGTGGTCGTTGTTGTGGTCGTTGTTGTTGTTGTGGTGGTGGTGGTGGTGGTGGTGGTGGTCGTCGTCGTCGTCGTCTAATTCAAAATTTCCTTAATATATGTGTCCAACTCTAAAAATACAAGTAGACTTATACGAAAGGAGTATTAAATTACTAAAATTTATTCACACACATTAAGAATAACTAGTTATACCTGTCGTGACATGCACGACCATATGAATTTAAATACTTAATTTATTTCATGAATATGATTTTAATTTAATATAAAAAAATAACTTTTTTGTTAGAAAGCCTTTATATAAAATTTTACAATTGTTATAATATTAGACAGAACCCAAATCATTAAGATGTCCATATGATTTTGTTGGCTTAATGATACTTTATTATAGAAAAATATAAATAAAATTATTTTAAATAAAATCACTCAAATTTAAAAATATTTTATAAAAATAGATAAGAAGGTAAAAATAATGTAAATTCTTTTTAAAAAATCTAATTGAAATACCTGCAAATCTGCAATCGATTTCTTCAACTTGTAGCTTTTCTTCGTCTTTTTTTTAATTAGTTCTTATATAATGTCATGCTTTATAAACATTGCAATAAAAAAGATAGATACTATGTTTAATCAATAATAATTCAATAGATTGAGATAAATTAAATAAAGAAAATGATTTTATGATATTCTAATAACTCTATCATTATGATTACAATGTTCTATCTTTTAAAAAATACTCCCTCTGTCCCGTTTTGTTTGTCAAAAAGGACAGAGGGCACAAGTTTTAATAAAATGAAAAGTTGAATCTGAAATTGCTGCACCTCATTAAAAAAATTGAAAGTACAAATCACTGTTTTACTTTTACAAAAGGGAGATCCTCCACTTTTCATTTGGACCAATAAGAAACAAGAGTTACATTTTTGTTATCCAATAGAAATTCAGTATTCCTATCCCACGGATCCCCCTTTTTTTTGAGGATCCAACTGCTGTAAATACAGCTTTACAAACTTAAACCCATCATTTACATCTTCACCAACCTTCTAAAAACAGAGCATTTACAGAGTTTACAGAGAATAAAAAGACAGAAGCTTTTGTCACATTTTCTGCATCATTGTCTGGCATTATAATGGCTTCAGCATTTAATCTCAACGAAGCCCCACCTTTAGAAGATGAAGATATTAACTCAAGGGGACAAAATGCATTTAATCTCAATGAAGCCCCAATTTCAGAAGATGAGGCAATGAATGATCAAGGACAGACTGCACAGGAGCATCAACATCAACCAGAAGCAGGGCCAAGCATACCATCAACAAGGCAACATCATCAGCCCTATAGTACCAGACTCAGCAGTGACAGGAAAATGCACATCTTGATGCAACTTCTACACATGGCTAAAGGGGGAGTGCTTCCAAAGAATTCAATGACACAAGTTGCAAATCAGTTCAATGTCTCTTCAAGGACAATTGCAAGATTATGGAGCACATACAAGCAACAAAAAGAAGCAACTCAAAGGCCAAATGTGAGTACAAATTACCACAAATGTGGAAGAAAGAAACTTCAAATTCAAAGTAATGTCATCACTGAAATAGGCATGGGGGACAGATCATGCATTCGGGATTTAGCAGTCCAACTAAACATTTCGAAGAGTGCTTGTCACAGATCGGTGAAAAGAAAAACCATCAAGCCACACACAAACTCACTCCACCCAGGACTCAAGCTTTCAAACATGAAAACAAGGTTAGAGTGGGTTTTGAACCTATTGCAAGGAAGTACACCAGAGACTAAGAGAGAGTATTATTCAATGTTTGATTTTGTGCACATTGATGAAAAATGGTTTCATTTGAGCAAGAAGTCACAAAGAGTGTATCTAGCAGAAAATGAGAGGGGCAAATACAGAGCTGCAAGCTCAAGCAAGTTCATTCCCAAAGTCATGTTTACAACTGCAGTAGCTAGGCCAAGATTCAATTTAGAGGGAGAATGCACATTCGATGGAAAAATAGGTATTTTTCCTTTCACATTCCAAGAGCCAGCAAAGAGAAAATCCAAAAACAGAGAGAAGGGGACAATTGTAACAAAGTTGGTTGAATCAGTTAACAAAAATGTGACAAGGCGCATGCTGATTGATCAAATTATTCCAGCCATCAAGGAAAAATAGCCACAAAATGCAGGACACAAGGTCATCTTCATACAGCAAGACAATGCAAAGGCACACATCACACAAGAAGATGTAGAATGGCAACAAGTGTATAAGCAAGAAGGGTTTACATTCATTTTAATCCAACAACCACCCAACAGTCCAGATTTAAACATATTAGATCTTGGATTTTTCAGGAGCATTCAATCACTCATGCACAAGAAAATGCCCAAGGATATTGATCATATGCTTGAGGCAGTACACCAAGCATTTCATGAGCTACAACCAACTACTTTAGCAAATGTATGGATGTCATTACAGTATGTCATGAATGAAATTTTGAAGGCAAAAGGAAGCAATGACTATGATTTGCCTCATGTCAACAAGAATAGACTCAGAGCAATGAGAAATCTACCAATTCAAGTCAAGGCACCAATGTGGGCTGTTATGCAGGCATGGGACATCATTCAAGGGACTCAAGCAAGCCAAGTAGAAGAAGACAATCAAGAAGATGAACTTGCTGAGAGTCAGCTCATGTAGGTTAATTTCAGAAATATCTCCACTTTTTGGTTGTAAATCTTAACCTTTTGTATATGGCTAAACTTTTGTGTAAGTGTTCAAGGCATATTAATCTCAGAATGTCCCATCATTGAAACAATCTTTTATGGACTGTCTCTCAGATTTTATAGGGGTTCATCACAGATTTTAACAGAGTTCAGCACAAAAAATTAATCTCAGAAGCTCTATTCACCATCATAGAAACAATTTTATCTAATCTGTTTCTCAGAGTTTAAAAGAGTTTCATCACTGATTTGTAACAGAAAAATCAATCTCAGATGTCCCCATTCCATCATAGAAACAATTTACATACACTAAACCCTAACATACAAAGGCCTCATTCAGGCAAATGAAAGGTTGGTTGCCTATTGCATATAAAAGCAAGTGAACTTTCAAAGACAATTGTTTCTCAGAATTTTAAAGATTTCATCATTGATTACTATAGTCAAAGTAATCTCAAATGTCCCCATTCATCAATGAAACAAGTAGTGTCATTCACTAAACCCTAACACACAATGGCAGCATCAAGCCAAATCAATGCCCGGTTTCCTTTGCACATAAAAGGCAAGTGAAAGGATTCAAATTATTTCTCAGGATTTGAAAGATGTCATCATTGATTAGGTGCCAAAAAATGCAACTGAACATGAACAGAGACAACATCAAGTACTAGCCCACAGTCAACATGCCAACAAGGGTTTAGTTTGAATGCAAGTGCATTCATCACAAGATCAAAATCACCAAAGAGTGTATCCCACAGTCAACACAAGCATACAAGTTAACATATAATCATCACACAACAAGCTCAAGCACGTTATCAAAGCCTCAATAAGGGTCAAACAGCCACATGATCCAAGCATACAGGTAACAACATGCTGAATTGAACAAAAAAAAACCAACACACGAAGGGGACAAGTAAGGATCAAAAGCAACAGAGAGCACAGAATCCAAAAGCATCAAAACACATCACATGACCAAGATCATAAACATCACAAGTGAGACAAAGGGGACTTAGCTGGTTCAATCAGCCTCATCTTCATCATTTTCACTTCCATCGACCTCATTTTCATCGTTTTCACTTCCATCAGCCTCGGCTTCAGCATTTTCATTTCCATCAACCTTGGACTCTGATTCAGATGGGGACTCAGGAGGACAATCTTGTTCCACGCATTCATCATCAAGGGGTTGGAGGTCGCCCTCGACAGAAGACTCGGAGCGCCTCGGACTGAAGGAGTGGTTTCCCCCACATTCATTCCCCCATTCACAATAAGGCGCTTCAGAACACTCGTAAGAATCCGAGGAAGCAGAAGGCCAATCGAGCCCAGCAGATGGGGACTCAGCACTCATGGAGAGAGATCGAGAAAGAATAAGGGTTTTTCCGTGAGATCTCAAACACCCCTCGGATAATAGAGAATCGAGAGGCACAAACGGAGAAGCAAGAGCTTTGAGATCTCGACAGGCCACCAACACAGAGATCCACAAACACAACTTCAAGACGGATTTGACGAGATCTACAGCTTTTGAGAGGCTTTGAGAGCTTTGAGAGAGCTTTGAGAGAGATTTCAGCAAGGATTGATAGATCTAGGGTTTGAGGGAGAGGTGGAGAGCCACAAACATAGATTCAAGGCCAAAGGTGAGAGAGCTTCGTCAATTTGTGAGAGTCGAGAGGATTTGTAGGAGAATCGAGAGGCTTTGTAGGAGAGTTCGAGAGGATTTGAGAGCGTTTCAGAAGAGATAAGCAAGCGGCGGTGGAGAGCTAGGGTTATGAACAAGTGATGGGGGCAAAATTAGGGTTTAATGGGTAAGCTCAAGCATGAATCCAATCCGCAATTCGGCCCAAAATGGATCCAAACATGTACTTTCACTATCATTCAGCCAAGAACCCGATCCAGAAATTGAACCCAATCCGAAAACGTGAACCCAAAAATGTGTACAAATCCAAAATTTTGCAATGGGTCCAATTAAATTAGGTATTCTTTGATTCATTAAATTTGGGAAATTTTTGATTAATTAAAAAAATTGAAAGATTATTGTATTCATTGAATAAATTTGGGTATTTTTGAATCATTAATTTTTTTTTTAAAGATTATTGTTTTCATTGAATAAATTTGGGTATTTTTGAATCATTAAAAAATTTGAAAGATTATTGTTTTCATTGCAAGATTTGGGTGTTTTTGATTCATTACCAAAAATTAAAGATGATTGGTTTCATTGATTAAATTTGGGTATTTTTGATTGAAAAATGTGGCAAAAAAAATTGGGTGTTGAAGATGAATGAATGTAAGGGAAGATAATGAAAAAGGAAAGATGAATAATGTGGTAAATAATTTATGTGATTGAGGATAGTATTGTAAAGGAAATGTGATAAAAATGGAAAGAAGGGGATAGTACGACAAACAAAAGGGGACGTCTAAAACGGAAAGTGGACAAACAAATGGGGACGGAGGGAGTATCATTCAACGTGACATTTTTTAAAAATATCTTTAATAAATAAAAGTAATTTAACAAGGAGAAGAATTAAATTAATTTAAATAAAAATTAATTTATAAGTATGTAATAGAATCAGAATCAACGTGTTAGCTAAAAACAGACAATTTTATAATATATATTGATTGATTGATGATTTTGGGCGAGATAATGTTGGTCCAAACTAGAAGGCAGCCACGAACCGTTCCATAGCCCGGAAGGGCGTTTGGCTCGAACAGGGTATGTGAATGTTTGTGATAAATAACTCAAAAGCAAACAAACCCCACCGCACCTCAAAGATACCGAGTATCCTCCCCAATTTAAGGCTTAAAATTTGTGCAGGAGATGGTTGAGAAAAACCTCGAAGGCGGCATGAGACGCTTGGCATTTGTCAATCTCCCCGCCCTCAAAACGTGTTCCCCATGGATATGCATCCTCCCTCCTCCCTCGTCGCCGTGTGCGTCCGCAATACAGCAATAAATATCTCCATTCCCTTTCCCTTCTCCCTCCAATTCACCGCTGCCGTGTTCGATCTCCATCTCCTTCCTCTGCATGCACCGCCACCACCATGAAACCCTGGCAGCTTGTTCAGTCCTTGCGGAATCTGAAATGGCTGCTCACTGTGCGGAGAGCTTGCTCTTCCGCCTGCGCTAAATTCAAGCCAAATTCTTCGTCAAGTCCTCATCCTCTCTATCTTGATTTGATCAATTTTGAATTGACGGATTCGGTTTTGACCTAATCTCTGCCTGATTGTTGTAATTGATGCGTTTGAGTTTTGATTTGTCTGTTGATGATTTCAGGCTGCGGAAGCCGCGGCAGCGCGAGAGGTGGATCGGCTGCTGATCATGGAAGATCTGTTGGAGTAATGGAGCTAGTAGACGAGGTGAGCGAGTGCAAGTACTCGGATGTTCATGTGATGTGGAGTATTTTGAAGGAGGCTGAGAAGCGTCACCAGCAAGCTGCAGCGATGGCGTAAGCAATCAACCAGCCTGTTGTTGTTATACATGCTTAATTGCATTGCAAATTAAGCTAAGAGTGAACTTATAAGTTAATCTCTCCCTCTCTCTTTTTGATCTCCGATAGGAGCTTTTGTGCTTGTAAATACACACTCGAGATGATGCATGTGAGTAGTAATCGACATCCGAGATGCTTTTGGTAGAAGAAAGGAGGTTTTCAGGATTATGATTAATTATGTGCTTGAATTTGGAGCCCTTTTCTTTAATTTTGAATTTAATTTCACATGTTTGACTGGTTTCAGACTCTAGTAGGTTTGGGAAATTTATCAAGTGAGTGAATCAGTAGATTCACAACTTGAGTTTCTCAACCACATGTTTTCTGATTGAAGAACAAGTGTCTTGATTCAGAATGTGGATTACATTAACCCAGATTTGTCTAGTACTTTAATAATGAGTTAATGACAATTTGCATCCTATGAACTTTCCTATTTCCAAACTCTGTTGCTTTGTGACTGAGAATGATCATCATTCACAAAGGATCTGTAACTGTGCAAGGCAAGCTAGCTCCTGTATTGTACTCTTATACAAGAAACTAAAGGGACCTTGTGGTCCACAACTCATTCTATCCAAAACCAGGAAGCTTCCTCTATATAAAAAACCCCAAAAACAAACAAAACAATTGGATACAACCTCATTCATATATAAACAAGCACATTCATCTCAAGACTCACACAACCAACACTCGGAAAAAAAAAACATGTTTTCCACACTTTCCATCTTCTCTTACACTACTAGTCTCTTGTTAACCACCTCCCTAATTCTCCTCGCAACCAAAGCAACAACATTCTCTAAAGACATCATCAACCAAACCTGCAAAGCATGCTCAGAAACCACCCCGTCCCCTACAGACTTCAGCTACGAGTTCTGCTCGGCCTCCTTGGGATCCGTTCCCGTCAGCCACACAACAAACCTCCCGGGGCTCGGCCTCGTTGCTCTGGAGCTAGCCGTTGAGAATTCGACCAACACGCTTTCAATCATTACCAAGATGTTGGATGATGATTATGAATCTCATCATCATTCTCAAAGGTGTACGGATTGTTTGAAGACTTGCCTCGAGCTTTACACTCATGTAACGGCCAAGCTTAACGCGGATTTCATAGACATGAAATACAACCCGGTTTTTATGTGGGTGATTCTCATTAGGAAAGCAACGGAGATTTGTGAAGAGGGGTTTGTCGAAGAAGGAAGCGAGTCTCCATTGACATCCGAGAATTACTCGCTCACGCAGCTTTGCTCGATTGTGCTTTGTATCATGGAAGAGTTTCTTGCTCTCTCTAGATCTTTACCTAACACGCTTAGGATTACATAACATGTATTCTTGATCATCTTTTTCCCTTACTGAAATTTGATGGTCATGTAAGAGATCGCCATTTTCTAAGTTCTGTTGGAGAGTAGTAGTACTTTAATTTGTTATTGCTACATTTTTTTACTTCTCTTTCTACTCGCATGCTGCAAATATGGAATTGATTGATTTTTTTTTTTGTGAACGGAATTGATTATTCTGTAATGTGCATTGTGCAGTGAACTTTGAGGACTTTTTTTTTGTCAAAGCTTTGAGGACTTCTATTACCACTGGTGTATTTGCAGGGTGTTGTTTCATCTACACACCTTGATACAAGGTAACAAAACAAATGTTATCTTTATTTTGTGAAATTTTAAGTACACAATTTTTAACATCAAAAAATCTGAAACCTCTTTTTTTTTTTTTTGAAGAGGCAAATACTATTTTTAACTAATACGGTGAAAAAATAGCTACAAAATGTTTCATTTTGGCTTATGATACGGGATTGATGTGTTCGCGCACTTCATTTCTGTTTGTTTTCCGGGTCTCGATTTTGTCAGTTTTAATCCTATTCTTCTTTTACTTGCAAGACTTGAACTTTGGTTGAGAAGACTCAAACTTTAAGGTTCTCAATAAATCTCTTGGATTGCAAAGCAACAAAGTTTGTAAATTGATTGCTTAAAGAATAAGATCAACTCAATTGGAAGACTTTAAGAGATTGATTAGTGTTTGAGAATTGAATTGGATGATTGAATGAAAGAGTTTCGAATTTTAACTTACTTTATATGTTGGATGAAAATTCAAAGAACAAAAGAGATAGTTTTGGTTGAAGGTCCTTGGAATAAGAAATAAGGTATTCCAAAGATTTAATTCAACATGTCTTTAAAAAGAAATATTACAAGGGTTTAACTTAGGCTCCAAGTAAGATCCATATTACTTTCCATATTTGTCCCGCCAATCTTGCATGGTCCAAATTGATAAAATAATATTTTTCTTAACTTGAAAAACCATAAGCCTACATATTGTGGCTCATAACATATGGTCCATATATGTAGAAAATCCTATTAAAAATAAAAGCACGTTTAGAAAACACTATAAATAGTAAGTCTAGGATAAGAATGCAAACAACTATTGCATGTGAGTGTAAATAACGCACGTAGGGGCTCTTCATCTTCCAATGTCGACTTGACAATGGATGAATGACAAAATATAGATTCTTCAAGACCATTTTATACTTGAAAGCTCTTGATCTCTTGAATGGTCTTGACCTAATATAGCCTCTTATCCTCTTCCATGATTCCTTAGTATTGATCCTATCTTAATCCATACTCCGTATTAGGTTAGAACTTAGAAGCAAATAAATTTTGATGGAGGACAAATGTAATATTTTTTAGTGACGATTATCTAACATAAATTAATTGCATACCATACTTCGACCCACAAAAAAATGCATACACTACCTTATATCATTCCCAAGAGATGCTCTAAAAATTTCTCCAAAATGGAGAACCAACTATCATGTTTTCTAAAAAAAAAAAATGAAGTCCAACTCTAACCGATTCTCTATTTTGAAGATGCTTTTATTTTTACCATATAAAATATTCTACAATATATTTAATTATTATATAAATATTATCTTACTTATGAAAATAAAAGGATTCTAAAATCTTAATCTAATAAATAATAAATTATTTGTTATTTGACTTGAATGATAATAAAATATTATAGAATATTAACCTAATAAATGATAAATTATTTTTTATTTGACTATAATAAAATAAAATATTCTAGAATCTTAGGGCATGTATAACAAATTCTCTACATTTTTTCCAAAATAAAAAACTAAAACCTATATTCTCCTCTTTTTTTTTCCAATTCCAACAAATTCTCTTTGAGAAAATCCTACATATATTATAGTTATTATTTTATGTATAAAAATACTCCGTATTATATTATAAAAATCTAATTTGGTCAATAGGAAGAAACCATAATTTATTAGATACATTTAATGCATTCTAGAGCATACACAATGGTTGCCCAAGAATTTTGGTCATCAAATTAAAATAATGACAGCTCTCTCTTCCATTTTTTATTTTTCAATATTTAATTTTCATTCTCCACTCTTTAATGACACTTGTCATTGTGTCATTCAATGACCAAAGAAGAGTTTTGGTCATCACAATGACCAAAACAATGTCCATTTGATCTTCTCTCTCATCTTTTAATATTTTTTTATACTCTCTTTCTTCTATGACCAAAGTTTTGGACAACCATTGGCAATACTCTAAATGTTTATAGGAAATTCCCTAAATATAAGGCCGAGACATCAACTTTTGGGATTTTTCTCTAAAATAGAGATCACAATGGAGAAACTGTTGAACCTTAAAATAGGCCCAAAATCTCCAAAAGCACAACATCCAAGAATTTAAAGCATTTGTTGGAGATGATGTTAGGAATTTTTAAGTCTAACTTTGACCTTTTATTATTTTTACCTTCTTATAATTATTAAAATAATTGTTATTTTAAAAAGATGCATACATACTTCAGCGACAACACAAGGGTAAAATTCTACGTAATTATGACGTCAGGAATAAAAACTAACTAATATATTAAGCTAAGAGCTAAAACAAACACTAGTAACTTCAAAGTTCGCACAATTAGCAACAATGTTATAAGAATCCCGATCCGATTCTACGATTCTACCGATCCTACGATCCATAACACGCGAAACGATCGACGATCCCAAGTAGGATCTTATTGGAGTAGGATCTTAAATGATTTAGAATACAATATCGATCCGATATCGGTTTTACATAAGATTTTAACGATCCTATGAACGATTCTAACGATCCTACAAACGATTCTAACGATCCTACAAATGATTCTAACGATCTTATAAAATGACAATTTTAACTATATATTATTAATAGTTCACAGTTAACGTATCATTTCCATTAAAATAGCTGACTAGCCCATCCTACAATATTTTTAATAATCTATGTTTATTATTTTCTTACTTCATATATAACAAAATATACAGTCTATTAGGTTATTTTTACATACTTTTAGTTATAATGTATAATCTTATGATTCAACGATCCGATCTTACGATCCGATCCAAAAGACCCTCAACGATCCAACATAAAATCCCGATCTTGATAACCTTGATTAGCAATTATCGTGGTGCATCTGGCACACAGAAAAATAGAAAAGATGACTTGTAATAACACCAAGTATTCATGTTGAACCAATACTAACACGAACTTATAAATCACTAATTAAACAGTATACAAACTATTACGATATTAACCCAAAATAATACAAAGTTGAAAAGTGACTTGTAATAATACCAAGTATCACTTTGAACAAATAATAATACGTACATCCTTTCATCAAGGGAAACATCCTTTCATCAAGTATCCATCTTGTAAAGCTAGGGGAAAGTCGGTTGAAAAACGAAATGTGGGCTGGAAAATATGGCTCAAGGGTTGGTAGGATATGCTTTTTCAAAGAGGAAAGGGAATCTAAACGCTTTTCCTCTGCTTACCCAAAGGAGTAAATGTCTTTATCATCACATGTTTGCCTTGAGAACCGACAATAGACCCTAGGGTCTGCTTCAAGTTTGACTCCTTCACCGTGTCACTATCACGAAGCCCTAGTGGCTATTTTGGACGGACACTACCACCCTCACCATCATCGCCGCCGCCCAGCGTCCCAGTGCGCCCTTAGCCCCCCAAATCAAGGCATCGACTCTTTGAAAAGAGGGTGCTTTTGAATGCATTGAGTTGAGCTTCAAGTTCTTATATGGGCCATTGATACAAGTTGAATGCCTTCCGTTTTGGTGTGGATTTTTCTTGTTCATCCTCCGACATTGAAGGAAAGGCTATGCCTTTCGATTTTGAGGAAGGGGGTGTGCACTTATCCCTCCTTGACTTAGAACCAACCATAAGAGCTCAAAAACCAGCAAGAGAACACCAAGGAAACCCAAAAAGGCCACGAGCTCCAAGAACACACCAATACCAAGAACACAAGCAACTCCTAAAATTATTTTGAGCACTCCCTCACCACTCCACCTCCCTCACGTACCTAGACAAAACCAAGTAGTTCTTGCTAGGTTTCTACCTCACAAAGAACCACCACACTCCACTCAAGGTGTTCGCAGGAAAATGTCGTCGGAAACACCCTAGAATCCGTGTTTTCCCACAAACCTCACACCACCGGACACCCTCTCGTTCTCTGACCGCCAAGGAAGGCCCCACCAAAGATTCACCTCACTAGATGTCGCCTAACCACTTACACTCTCCACCCTAGCCCAGCCGAAGAAGGATGACGCCACCCTAGCCGCCCCTAGGGCCACCGTGAGGAGAACAAGCCCCAGGTTAGAGAGAGAAAGAAGAGAGGTCGAGATCTAACTTTTGAGATTCTAGATCAGATGGATCAGATTCTATGTGCCGAAATTTGCATTTCTCATTTGAGGAACAATGTTATAGCTAAATGGAAAAGAATGGATAGAGAAACTAGAAGATATCTAGTAAGATCTAACATTGTTCCATCAAAATAAGTGGCTACAAAATATATAGTAAGATCTAACATTGTTTCCTGTCGTAAGGCGATGGTCTCGGATACAAGAACAGACTGTCGACCAATCAGTCCGCCGTTAAAATGAATGGAGTCTCCGCTGCAATCCCTGAGTACATACTCGAACGACGCCATCCATTCCGCATTAACTGTACCATCAAATTAAGTTTAATAAAGTTAATTGTGGGCTTTTTCCATTCACCGTATTGTCTTTTATTCTTTGCGACTTGGTCACTAGTAATTGGGTTAGTGATAATAAATTTTGTGCCATTTCTTTATTTGGTTGTGAATAAAATTACATAATTTATTAAAATGTCAGTTGCTTATTCTTATCTGAAATTTTCAGGAGATTTTTTAATTTCACAGTAAAGTAAGGGGAAAAAAAGAGGGAGCGAAAACCTCCAAAAAAGGGCGCATGGAAATCAGGGAATAAACTCCAGACTGGTTTGCTTTCTGTTTCACTAGCTTCTCTCCCCCCTTCCTCCTCACGCTTTTCTCCTCCCATTTTTCCCATTTCCCCATTCCTCCACTCCACTCCCCCACATGCTCCTCGCTCTCCTCCCTCCAAATCCACCTTCCTCCTTTCTCTTCTCTCGTCAATGGAGATGATGGCTCAGTGCTCTTCGCTCTCTCTCCGTCCTCCTCCCAGGGCGAACTCCTCTCACCTCTCAAATCCCTGCTTCACTTCTTCTCCTCCTACTAGTACTATTATTAATAGGAGCAATCGAACTCACGTTCGGAGAAGTCTCGGTGCGAAGAAGAGGAGTTTCGCTGTGAATGCGAGGGAGAAGCGCGCCGCGCCGGCTGTCAAGGTGGCCGGGGAGGCTGACACCGCCGTCATCGAGAAACGGGCGCCGGAGAAGCCGAAGCGGTTTAAGGTTTTCGAGGGGTCTCCGGAGCCGTTCGGTGCCACCGCCATGGAAGGTGGCGTCAATTTCGCCATATTTTCTCGGCATTCTTCCTCCGCCGTCCTTTGCTTGATCAGCCTTTCTGATTTGGAGAAGGTATGTCCTCAATTTTGTTGTTTGGAAGGGTAAAGTTGGAATTCTTGTCCCTTCTCTCTCTGTGGTTGATTCTCTTCATTCCGAATTTAGATTCAGTGTGTCTCTAGTGATCCGTCTTTTATAATGGCAAAGTGGAGTGTGGCAATGAAATAAATGCTGTTGCCCTTACCTTTTGTGCTTACGTTTTCACTCTGGAAAAAGTGGAAGGAGTCTTTTATCTCTCGGTGATCTTTTATGTATCACATTCAATAGAATCAGTTGAAAATTGAGTGGATGGGACAAGCACTGAGAATTCTCAGTTCTATCTGGCTATCTGATTGGTACTCTAGTTAGTTGGACTAAATTCAATCTGAGCCAAAGAAAGATAATCTCCATGGGCTACATACAACCCTAGAAAGTCTGTTGTTACTTGTTAGTAATTAATTTTTTTCTAAACAAATGGATAGTGAAATGGCCTTTTCCTTTTGAATTCTATTATTTTGAAGATGGATTTGTTCGTTCTTGACAGCTGATCAATTGCTTTGATTTCACATTTCTATGCAGGATAGAGTAACAGAGCAGATCTCTCTTGATCCCGTGTCTAACAGGACAGGGGATGTCTGGCACGTGCTTTTGAAGGGAAATTTTGAAGATATGCTATATGGATACAAGTTTGATGGCCCATTTTCTCCTGAAGAAGGGCATTACTATGATCCGTCTCTCATTGTGGTTGATCCATATGCAAAAGTTAGTCTACTATAATCTGAAAAATTCTTTCTACCGCATGTCATATCATCAACCTGTCACATGTACACGAGATGTTTCAAGTAGGAAAAATATGCCTATTTTGTTTGTAGTTATGCACGATAGAATGCTATAATGAGTACCTCTTGTAAATTATTGTTTTGGCCTTTTGGGTCTCTGAAGGCACTGAAAATGCATTCCTTCTGTTTTTCTAGGCAGTTATCAGCAGAGGGAAATTTGGTGTGGTGGGACCTGACGATGATTGCTGGCCTCAGATGGCTGGCATGATACCATCTTCAAAAGACAAGGTAGTGGGACGGTCCATATATGCATCTGAGCACGCTTATCTTTCTTCAAGATACTTATCTTTGTTTAATTGATTTAGCACGGTTGCAGAAGTGGGTTAATTAGTTGCTGAGTAGCTGACATATTTAGTAGATTTTGAAGTTGATGTCTTCTAGTTGCTGACTAATGGATTCATGGCTGTAGATAATGTAGAGAGTAAGAAGTTGAAAATACATTTAGTGCAAAGTATTACATGATCTTTATAATTTTGATCTATTGAAAGCTTGGAACGTCATTTAGTCCAGATCTGATGTGTAAAGCTGGAACAGTATATTATTCAGTAATTTTCTTTGTCCCAGAGTTTGGCTTTGAAAGGCCACTAGATTTATGGAAATGCCATTGGGCATTAATGTCCCTCAAAGTTTTCATCTTTTCTCTGATCATAAAGGGTACTTTATAAATCAAATCTCCTTCTCTTATTGCATGCATAGAAGCATTATGACATCCTCTTTTTTTTTGTTCCAAATCTTTGATCTTTTGATCATTATTTTTGTAGAATTTTCAATCTCTTTAGATCTTGCAATGTTCCATTAATCATTTGTTTCATTCAGTTTGACTGGGAGGGAGATCTACCTCTGGAGCACCCACAAAAAGACCTTGTAATATACGAACTGCATGTTCGTGGATTTACAAGACACGAGTCAAGTAAGGCCAAGCATCCGGGTACATATCTAGGTGTGATAGAGAAACTTGATCACTTGAAGGTACTTGTGCGATGACTAATTTTTTCCCCCTTCTTACTTTATACAAAAATGTGATTTCCCGTTTCTGCCTGCCTATGGAACTTAATGAATGAATTGTCATCTTAGTCTATTTCGGATTAAATGCTTGCTGAGAAAACTTATGAACCCTATATTTGATTTAGAAAAATAATGCCTTATTCCTTTCCCCAGGTTAGTTTCTTGGTCACTTCGACCAATAATTAACCAATTATGTCAATAAAGCTCTATTGGACAATTTGGTTTGTAGTTACAGTCCATATCCAATCTGATATGTTAATATATTATATTCAGTAAAATTAGTTCCAATGTAGATTGTTTATATCTAGTTTGTATCCAATGTACATATCTATATGTATAGAGGAGGGATGGTATTCAGTTCAAACAGGTCATTTGGATTAGACATTTTTGTATGCTCTGTAGCCAATTGCATGACGGTGAAACTGCTTGGCTATGTAGCTTAAAATGTCTTAATTAGTTGATTAATAAATGGACTGTGAAAAACTTCTGCATTTCACTGTGCAGGAACTTGGTGTTAATTGCATAGAGTTAATGCCATGTCATGAATTTAATGAGCTGGAGCACTATAGCTACAACGCCATCATGGGTGATTACAAGTACAAACCTACTCCACTTCTAGCACCACTTATCCCAAATGAAAGCTGTTTTTGAGTATCTTGCTGCCAACACCTAGTGCATAAGCATACACATCCGATTAGAGTACAAAGGAATTGTTCTTAAATGCAAATGGTTTTTGGACATTGTGACTTTATGTGCAACAGTAAGGAAGACGTGAAAGTGGAAGATGCAAAATTTTCAAAGTGTATCTGGAATAAACTGCTGCTATAAAATTACACTAGATAATTTTTTACTGAATTCTTGATGCTAGAATAACCCTTGTTGGTGAAAGGATATTCATACCCGCAACATACTATAATTTTCCCTTTCAATTTTGAGATCTCTTGATCTGCAAATATTTTTGATTTTTATTGGCACATTAGACAAAGGAAAAGCTATACTTTATTTTTTTTTCTCTAAAAAGGATGAGATCAATATATCATTTCGATGTTACATTATATGTATGTCTTATGCCTAATAACCTTTTATAATCTAATAACAAATTTCTTGTTCAGGGTAAACTTTTGGGGATATTCAACTGTCAATTTCTTCTCACCAATGATAAGATATTCATCTGCGGGTGTGAGTAACTGTGGTCGTGATGCCATTAATGAATTTAAACTCCTTGTTAGAGAAGCGCACAAAAGGGGAATAGAGGTGATATCTCACTGCAACATCTTTAACTGGTTCGTCATATTACCAAATCTCCTTACTAATTTTATATGACAGGTGATCATGGATGTTGTTTTCAACCACACAGCTGAGGGGAATGAAAGGGGTCCAATTCTTTCATTTAGAGGTGTTGATAACAGTGTGTTTTATATGCTTGCACCAAAGGTACGAATTGGAATTCCTCTCATTGTGCACTTGCTGGTATATAAATTCCTTTACTTTGACCCGATAGAAAATGTTTCAAAGATTGAGGGGGTGCCACTCGTATAAAAACCAAAACCAAAACATATAGAAGTTTGAACCTCTTTGGCTACTTAAGTGTTATGGGGGATCGGGGTTGTAGTTCAAGACCTGCCTATGAAATTTCCACTGTCATAGTGAGGAGTTATTTATTGAAGATATGACTTTACTTTTCTACATTTATAGGCCAATGCTTGGGCAAAACAAATCGAACTTCTTTGACAACAGTTTCCATAAAATTACTCTAGTTATCTGTTGATGCGCTGATGTGTGGTCTCCACTCTCCACACACATACACACACACACAAATACACACACACACACATGTATATGTATTAATTACATCACAAGAAGAGAACAAGAGCCTTGGTTAAGTAGATTTCTTTCCTATTCTTCTGTCTTGTACAAAATTAGATTATAGAAGGAATAATCCTTTCATATGGCTGTTGATTTGAAGCCTTTATATCTTCATTTTTCGTGTAGGGGTTGGCTTCTTTTGCTATTGCCTAAACTCATTATCATTGTTGTTCCTGTCTTCATCTCCATCATTGTTAATACTTTCCCTTTCTATAATGCAGGGGGAATATTATAATTATTCAGGTTGTGGGAATACCTTTAATTGCAACCACCCAATAGTGCGCCAGTTTATCGTGGACTGTTTAAAGTAAGCTCAAAACCCACCCTGTCCTTTTGTCGTATAAAGTTGTGTCGGACAAGATGTATATTTCATCCTTGTGAAGGACTTCTAGGATATCTGAATTTCTGTTGCTAATGTTTTATTCACAGTGATATATGGTTCCGTGAATATATATTTCTTGTTCTAAATTAGTATTGGCTTGATTTGATAAGAATGAAGACTATAGTATAAGGCATTTTCCATCATCCAAGAAAGATCAAAGTCAAAGGGTTGTTATTTTATGTCATTATAAAGACATAATTATAGAACAAACCCTTAATCTAGAAAATATGTGAGTTACAATGGAAAGAAACGACCTTTATGATTCCCTGTTGCCTGAGCCTATCACAGAATCAATTGGATCAGTTGGTAGGTACCAGGGACCACTCAATGCAAGAATCTCACAAAGAGGATTTGTGCAGGAGAATCTCCCACTTTTCTGACTCTATTGATTGATAAAAACGTGATTACAACTGATCTGAAAAGCTACTTAAATAGACTCTGCTATGTAGTGTTGCCAGCACTACTAAACCCCCTAAGAGAAACTTAATTTGAACTCAAAAGGAAATAATAAGAAAACGGCTAATAAGGAAACGGCTACAGAAATTATTAGACCCAATTACTGAAATTCTGAAAACGGCTACAGAATTTACTATACTCAATTACTGATATTCTTCTTCCTTCTAACATAAGTACGGAGAGGCTGATGTGGCTGCTGGTGTGGGCTCTTATCATCAGTGTTGGTATCTAAAAGCATAGTTCCATGATTTCCATCTACATATCCTCCCAAGGCATATTCTCATTCCAATTTGCACAAAAGCCCTCTGTCTGAAGAATATAATTGAATCATCAAAAGTAACCTGAACTGAAGATTAGACTGAGTCGCCATGGTTGCTTTAAATGAACTTCATTAAGGGAGCTTCTCAAATGAACTTCATTTAAGCCACTAGGGCTTGCTTTATTAAGGGAGCTTCTCAAGTACTAAATTATTTAATGTTGGACACTCTATATCTTACCAACTTTTTTTTTTTTTTTGGTTTATGCTGGGACAGGTGGAACTGATATTTCTTTTCTTGTATCTCTGGGATACTAAATTTGATGTTACCCTGCTTGTATGTCAATAAAGTTTTTTTATGTGAATATGGAGCCAAAGAAAATTATTAGGTGCAAGTTTGGGTTGAGTAAATCTTATGGATGAGTGTATACTAGTCCCTAGATATTGACCATTGATTTTATGTTTTCTGAAAGACAGATTCTTATCTTTTGTGCAACAGATATTGGGTGACAGAAATGCATGTGGATGGATTTCGCTTTGATCTTGCATCTATTTTGACTAGGGGATGCAGGTTATATAACTTACTATGCTGATCTATGATCCTTCCATGCTGTTCTTAATTTTGTTTCTTTTCCTAGGTGGTATTATTAATACCTTTTCATGTTTGTTTCTTTTACTTCCTTTCCATCAGCCTCTGGGATGCTGTCAATGTATATGGAAGCGCAATAGTAGGAGATGAGCTGCAAACTGGAACACCTTTGAGCAGCCCTCCACTGATTGACATGATTAGTAATGATCCTATACTACGGAAAGTGAAAGTAAGTATATCTTACAGAAGCAAGAGACTTAGATTTGACAATATATTAGGACAATACTGTTTTCCAAGGGAAGATTTAAACACATTGTATAAATAAATTGTTAAAATCGGTGAAATACATTGAGAAGGAACCGTTTGTCTATGATTTATGTATTGAGAATTTGACGAGTAATGTAACTTAAGCATAACTTCACTATTTCATTATAATATATGGTACAAAGTGTTGCGCTGAAGTGCCTCATTTCTCCTGCAAAATTTCTAGATGTGTACAATAAGAGCACCTTAGGTGGTTTTTACCTATGTTGTATATAATCTGTCAGATGTCCATGTCTCACATCAAATGGTACTTTTTGCCTGCTAGTGGGCTTTCTTATCAATTATTATGATGCTCTAGCCTATTGCTGAATTGATCCATTATGTGAAACATTCCCTGAAAATGCTTATGTTTATCTTATCTAAAATATTTTCTGACTCACCCTTAATGTTTTCTTTAAGCTCGTTGCTGAGGCATGGGATTGTGGTGGCCTTTACCAAGTTGGTGCATTTCCACATTGGGGTATTTGGTCCGAATGGAATGGGAAGGTTTGTGCAGGATTTTGTTATCTTCTTATTTGCTTCTTGTGTGACGGTTAAATTTCATCAGAATTTGGCCACTAAAATTTGATATTACTGGTCTGGAATGAACCAAGTCCTTTATCTTTTTAGAGATATTCAGCATTCCAGTCATTGAACATTCTTGAAAACCCATGCAGTATTGAGGATATTCTTTATGTAATATACTATGAGGACAACACTTGAAATACCTTAAGAGTCTATCTCTTTTGTTTTTTGGGGGGAAGTTTTTTTTTGTTTTCGACACCACAAAGAGTTTAGCTTTTACATTGAATGGAAATTTTGCATTGCACTAACTTGGTGATTTTCCTCAATTTCAGTATCGTGACACTATACGTCAATTCATTAAAGGTACAGATGGATTTGCTGGTGCATTTGCTGAATGCCTTTGTGGTAGTCCTAATTTATATCGGGTACTTCTTCCTTGCAGTTTTGAGCTTTTAAAATCTTGTCTCATATATTATAGGTAATTTTAGTGGCTCTACCGAAGTGCTGAGCTACTCTGCCTAAATCTCCATATCATGCTAAGATTATTAACTAGCTCATCATTTGTTTTGATCTTCTTACAACTCTTCCTTTCTTTTTTATGTACATCTTTTATTTTTGTCAGTTGTCATTGACTCATTCTACTGTTTTCAGGAGGGTGGAAGGAAGCCGTGGAACAGTATCAACTTCATCTGTGCACATGATGGTTTCACTTTAGCTGATTTAGTGACTTACAATAAGAAACATAATATGGCAAACGGAGAAGACAATAAAGATGGCGAAGAACATAATCTCAGCTGGAATTGTGGGCAGGTAATATAGGTGTGCTTTGAAAGGCACATACTGCTTAACTTTTTTTTTTAGCTTTTTCAGTCCTGTGTTGTTCCTATGGTGCGCTATTATCAACCACATTGACCTATGAAGCTATGACACCCCGATATGACACACCATATGTCCATACCAAAAAAGATATAACTCACACCATTGATCTATACCCTGTTGGCCTGAACTAGATGCTTCTTGCAGCTTGCATTCTACCTGTAAATGATTCAACATTTTCTTCTTATTTTATGATTTATTACATCACCTGCTAACTCTTGATCATAATTTCAGGAGGGGGACTTTGCAAGCGTTCGTGTGAATAAATTGAGAATGCGGCAAATGCGCAACTTCTTCCTGTGTCTTATGGTCTCCCAAGTAAGACTATGCTAATAATTTCACTTCATATTTTAACTGCAATTACAATAGCGGAACATGAAATAGGGTAGGAGAATGATGTTATACAATTATCTTTGCTGTATTTGATGTCCATCATCCTTCCATCTTTCACAAATCACCTGCTGATATTTTGGTATGGCTTAGATTTTCAGTCATTTTGCTGACATATTCAATGCTATGAGCTACTTCTACTTGTATCATTGTAGGAACAACCCAGTCACATTGTTCATCACGTGTTATGCTTAGCCCATTGTATAACATAGTGTATTAACTCTATGCAAGTCCCACCACCCTCACATGCACTGTATTTGGCTTGATCAACATAAGACAAAATTTCAAGGACTTGATGGTGTTTAGTACTCAAAAATACAACTCTTTCAGAAGATTAATAAATCAATCTCTTTGCTAATTAAGTGATTATTGAGCTCATACCAAGAAAAGATTTATTAGGCATTAGATATTGTCTTACATTGACTGTAACATTCTCTTGCCAGGGTGTTCCGATGATCTACATGGGTGATGAGTATGGTCACACTAAAGGGGGAAACAACAACACATATTGCCATGATAACTATGTAAGCCTCTCTGTATAAGACTGGACATCTATCAAATACTAGCCATGTGGTTTCTGTGCAATAATCACAGTGTTGATGCAGATTAACTACTTTCGATGGGACAAGAAGGAAGAAGCTTCATCTGATTTCTTCCGTTTTTGCCGTCTAATGATCAAATTTCGCGAGTAAGTAGACTCCAATCTTATCTTATCGCCAGATTATAGGTGCTTCTCTTGTCATATTCTCCAAAGCTCATGATGTTTGATCTGTAAATATTCTTTTGCAGTGAATGTGAGTCACTTGGTCTGAAAGATTTCCCCACCGCAGACAGGTTGAGGTGGCATGGTCATTCCCCTGGAAGTCCAGATTGGTCTGAAGGCAGTCGTTTTGTTGCCTTTACCCTGGTATGTCAGGCTTGTTCTTATGCAAGTTAAATAAGCAATTTGAAAGAAAAAAAAACAATCATGTTTTAAAAATGTGGAAATATGAAATACATTAAAACTATTATTATGTCATTTTCTTTCTCGGAACTATTCTGTGTTGTGTGAAAATTTGAAAACATTCATTTATTTTGACAAATTTTGAGATAGGAGATGCATTAAGACTGGATAATGCATTCTCTGGGTAAATTTGGGTTATATTTGATTCTAAGATCATGAATGCAGCATGACTTAGTGAAGAAGGAAATATTCATTGCTTTCAACACTAGCCATCTACCGGCGATGGTCACCTTGCCAGAACGACCCGGCTACAAGTGGGAGCCAGTGGTGGACACAAGCAAGCCAGAACCCTTTGACTTCCTCACAGACGACGTCCCAGAAAGAGACCTAGCAATGAAACAGTATCAGCACCTGCTTGACGCCAACGTGTACCCCATGGTCAGTTACTCTTCCATTATTTTAGTGCTCAAGCCTGATGCGGATGCATTGAAGAAGAAAATCCCTTAAGACTCCTCTTCCCTCCTAGTATATTGCTCAAAGGGGAAGGGGCCGCGGAATATGTAATAATCCCGCCTTTTTTCCCTGTACATTTGTATATGAAACCTTCAGTCGTAGCCAGTGCCCAGTTACCCCAATGCTTTTGAGCCGTTACTGGCTGCTGCATTAGCGATGGTAAGTTGCGAGTTCAAATAAAAGGCTTCCAGCTTCCAACATGGCTGGTTCTTCCTAAGTGCTTTAGTTTGTGAATACTTCTTAGCCTTGAAACTTTCAGGAATCTAAATTCGACCGATTTATACCCAGCTGCGTTTAACTAAAAGCTCACACTAATCCGTCAATTTGGGAATGGATGAATTTCGAATAGTATTCACGATTCGGGAATGATATGTCCTTCACAATATACACATGATAAATGAAATAAGGTTCTTTTTAGCACGGACACACATTCATAATCTATTTAACTTTGCAAGTTGTAACTAGCCACTTGCCCATTCTACAAATCACAATATTTTGTGTTGCATTGATAATTTCTTGGGCCTGTTTTCTCCTTGTACATACGCACATAAATTTTTAAAAAGCGCACAGAATATCCGCGCAACGCCATTTCGCGCGAAATGGCGTTGCGCGGAAAGGGCAAATCCGTAAACTGTCAAATGGAAAATGGGAGTCGGGAAATTATTATCTTCCGCGCGAAATGGGCCTGCGTGGCAGCGCGAAACGCTTTCGTGGACCCGCGCAAGCCCGTTTCGAGCGTCTTTAGGTTTAAAAACGACGCACGCCGCCATCGTCGTCTACCTCTGTCTGCGAAACGAGAACTCGCGCAAAAGCACGATCCAAAAAAAACCGAGCCCGTCAACATGGCCACCGATCGATCCACCTCGCCATCGCCACCGCCGCCAGTGACCGAACCGTCGCCCGTCGCGACGGACCCCACCGAGTCCGCATTCGATCCCGTTGCGACCGAGGCCACCGCGTCCGCACCAAGGCCCGACGGCGCGTCTGTCGGAGCTCCGGTCGAGGCTGTTCCGGTGGCTCATCCACCCGTCGGCGTAGATCTGGGCACGAACGCATCCAACGAGCATGTCGCCACCACCGTCCACCGAGCCGATCCGGTTCGTAGTCGGATCCGCACCCGAGCGACATTTACGGCTGAGGTACGTTTTAAATTCATTACGAAATTTTATATTTTTGTAAAATTTCGTATTGAATTATTAATCAAATATTAGGTATTAAATTTCGTTTATATAATTGGCTTATTTAGTAAGATATTCAATTTGAAATATTGTTTACTATTCAAATTTCTAGTTATATTTAGTTTTTGTTATTGTTATTAGTTGTTTAATTTAATTTATTTGTATTAATTTAGAGTTATATTTAGATTTTGAATTATTAGTTATGAACTTGTAATTAATATAAGTAGATAAGTATGATTATCTAGAATTACCTAAATTTTCGTTATTGTTTTATTCATTTTTCATTACAAACGTAATGAAAACTGAAATAAAATTAGTAATGATAAATGAGTTTTTGGATCGGAATTTGAATTCCGACAGAATCGACGAATTCATTAGTTGAATTCATATTCATAGGGTGAATTTCTAATTTTACATAAATAAAAGGAAAAACAATTAATAGAAAACTTACTAATTTAATTTGAACTTGTCGCCTAAAGGACGTACACACTAGCTTGAGCGCCGTCCTCCTCGATAAGAGGAGGAAAAAGGAGGCGCCCAAACACACGTGCGCCGAGATTGCACATGCGTTACTTGCCGGAGTGCCGCCTACCGAGCAGCAGCGGATAGCTAGTGATCCGAAGTTGACGCATGCACCGGAGATAGATGTAGACCCCTCCGTCGAGGTGGAGGTTGATTTTACGGAGGAGCTCCTGCAAGACGACTTGCCAGATGACGTTGCAGGGGACGACATGCCCTTCACGGAGCAGGACGTACAATTTGATGCTCCCTTAGGTACAGCGGAGGATTTGTTGGTTGACGATTACCACATATCCGAGGCCACCATTTCTATTTCACCTCCCACCACGACCCATGTCCGCCACCGCCACCGGTCTTTTCCAATCCTCCACCTACTTCTTCGACCGATCCTACTACATCCGTGGCGGGACCCTCAGCTCCTCCGCTTACATCCACATCCCCTCCTCTCGTTCCAGCAGCACCCATCCCTCCTCCCGTTCTATCATCCCACATACCTCCTCCCGTTCCAGCAACACCCATCCCTCCTCACGTTCCAGCTGGGTCTGCCCCTCCCCTCGTTGCGGAGGTACCCCGCCCCCACTGCACCAACAGCAGGGGCCGCTCATGAGGACCCTCCCGCTGCGGAGGGCTTTCCGGGAGGTCCTATTGACGGCAGCCTGTTGACGACGTATTCCACACATGTGGCGGGCAGGATTTGGATCGACCGTACCGTACGTAAACTTTTTCAAACTACGAGTATTTAATTTTTTTCGAAAGCAATGCTTAGTTTTTCTAAGTCACGTTTATTTTCCTCTGTTTAGTATCTTCAGGTCATTAGAGTCTGGTCTAGGAACTTGGATCCTTTGCACTTGTTTCGAGAGTATATGTATGGAGGACCCGATTCTTGGTGGGGCCTCGCCCAGCGGAGCGGTCTCACCGGGTTAGTCGGCTTGGAGTTTGGCGTGACGGACCACATTCTCATCTCTGCATTGACCAACTTCTTCCACTTCCCGTGGGGCGAAATTGACCATCACCCTCCATGACATGCACCGCATTTTCGGGCTGCGTATAGATGGAGAGGCTATGGTACCCCAGATGGATATGTTGCAGCTCGAGGCTCGTTTAGGGGATTTGCTCGGCCTCGATCCACAGACAGCACACGCGTGGAGGACACGGGCCCCGAACAAGGCCATCGCAGCTATTCTGTTGGACATGTTTAGGGGGACACGACCCGCATCCCCAGAGACCATTGCCATTGTGTTTCTATGGTACTTTATCGGGATGACGTTATTCGTCGACAAGTCCGGGAACATGATGAAGACGTGGATATTGGGGTTTCTATTGGACCACGAGAGGACTGGTCGATATGCTTGGGGGCGGGTTTATTGTCTTTACTATTTCGTGAGCTGGGCATGACGTCGCGCGCTGATGAGGTATTTTCAGTGGTCGTTATACCTATCAAAGAATCCTAACTTAACCAACTCAGTAGAGCAGTAAGCAAGGGTCGATCCCACAGAGACTTGTGTATTTATGCTTTTACTTATGTGCCAAGTAACCAAATAAGAGGGTTTTTTGGAATTATTAATCTAACCTAATATGCAATAATAAAACTAACTATGAATAGAAAAGTTGATTGTGAATATATATGAGAGAAATATGTTCAACTAGTTAAATCCATCATAGATATGCTTATTGATCATTGATATCCCTGATTCTCAATTCCCTTGAATAATCTATTGTGGATTATACTCCTACTAAGGATTATGACCCGAACTTCATAAATAATTGAAAGAACTAACAGTCTAAACAACCCTAATCATTTAACAACCTAAAACAACGTCTAGATTCAATTAAAGACAGCTTTACGAATCAAGTTATCAATAGAAACAAACACTTAGAGCAAACAGACATCTAAGTTATTTGTGGATTTATTCCCTTCTACAATTGAATATCCCAAACGGGTCTAAACAATTATAGATGCTACTTTATCTAATCAACCCCGAACGACATTAATCAGATTAGTTGTAAATTAACCTAGAAATTCTATTAGGTGATCAATCTAACAAAACCCTAGAATAATTCTGATTCAGTTAAAGCACAGGGAATAAAACCTATTCAAGTTGATGAGAATCAATCAAACCTCACAATATTATGCAATCTATGATTTCAATAACTAGTCAAACACAAAGGAATTAGCAATGCATAATTAAATTAAAATCAAACTTACAAGAGGTTCAAAGATTGCTCCTTTGAGAAAACTCTCTCCAAAGAAACCCTAGCCTCCAAAGTTGATCAAAAGTTTTTCTAAAAATAAACTAACATAAAGTATTTATATGTCTCTAAAAATAACCCTCATAAGATATATTAAACACACATCTCGGATAAAATATAAGCCCATAAATCAAAATATCAAAGTCCAAAACTAAGACTCGGCCCAAACATGCGTCCGCTGAAAGCTCCAGATTGCGCGGCTTGGCACCATATTGCGCGGCCGCGCAATCTCCTCCCCTCGCAATTGCTTCTCAGATGGCATTGCGCGGCGTTGCTACGCGGCTTCGATCCCGCGCCTTTGCTCTTCTTCTTGGCTCGATCTTCCTTGCCTTGGCTCTTCATCCTAGCTTCCTTAGCCTCGTCCATCTCGTCCATCACCACCATGTTCCATCTGCACTCGCCCCGCTGTTGTTCCTAAACCTAAAAACCTGTAAAACCGAGCAAACCATCGCATAATACCCGACAACACAAAAACCTAAAAACTACATAAAAACTAACCAAAACCTAACCAAAACATATATAAAACATGCATCTAAACTACTCCTATATGCGAGCTATCAAATTCCCCCATGCTTAACCCTTGCTTGTCCTCAAGCAAGACATAAATCCAATAACACCATAGAAATGCAATCTTACATCCATCTCAAGTCAAACAAACATTTTTCATGTAATTAAAAACTCAACCAAGACTTCTCAGCATGCATTATGACTAGCAAAAAGTAAAGACCATTCATTCATTCTAGACCTCACCAAGGAAATTGTGTTTTTGCACTCAACACTCAAGTGTATAAAGGGTATGTGTTTCACTCAAAATCAACCAATGAAAACTAGACTACCATATGCTTGCATCAGAGTTCTAAATCTCCACCGCTGGGGATCAAATACATAACAAAAATCATGAGGTCTTTTTCCGGCTTGTAATGGGGCCAAGGTAAAGAGACATTTGGAAGGGATAATATTTGGCATGTGGTGCTAAATCCGGGATAAAGAACTAATCCTAAACCCAAACTTTACACTTTTTTTTTCTTTCAACTTCCTCCAAACTTCTTTCTACCAACTCATTACAAGTTCATTAAAGCACTTTGCTTCTCTTTTTTTTTCTTTTGCCTCTTTTCAACTCTTTCTTGCTTTGCTTAATGAAGACTAACAACATTTAAACACTTTTTTTTTTGCTTATTTTGCAACAAACTTCATCTTCATTTTTTCTTTGAAACCAAGAGCTTTATTTCCTCTTTTTCTACCTTTTTCTCCAACTCCCCCATACTTATACATAACTCACACAAAACAAAAACACAACCTAAAGTCCTAAATCCCGGATCCTGGGTCAAGCTTATTCGGCTATGGATCATTTTGTGGAGCTAATAAAAATAGGCTTAAGGCTCAAATAAGTGGGGTGTCAAAACATGGATCTTGTAGGGTAGGAAGGGAAATAATAGGCTATAAAGAAACATTGCCTCAATCACTTTAATGTCATGCATTCAATCATATAAAGCAGCCTCAAAATAGAGTATTAACGCAAGTTCTAGAGCTAGATAATCATGGTGATACACTCAAGAATGTAGAAAGCAATAGTATCATGAAAGGCCAAAAAAAATCAAATCTCACAAGGCTAATTTTTTTGTCTAGAACTTCAGAATGAATCTAAAACTCAAGCTAATTACATGCTCCATCCTATAATCAAGTCATTTAATCAATGATCATGCTTATATCATATCCACTTCAGTAAATCATGGAATTCATGGGTTAGAACTTATACTTAACTTAGAAACACAAGAGGAATCAAACAATGGGGAAATAAGAACCTAAATGCAATATTTTTGTATTTTTTCGACTTTTTCTAATTTTTTTTTCCAGAATTTTAATCAATGCATGCAAAAATTTAAATATGACCTAATCTAATGCAAACTATATGCAATGCAAACAAGTAATTCCCTTCCCCCATGCTTAAAACATACTTTGTCCCCAAAGTATAGTAAAAAGGTAAGGAAAGAGAAAAACTCACAGAACCTAGTTGTCCGGGTAATAGGGCGGTAAATCCTGTGGTGGTGGTGGCTGGTACTCCGGATGAACCTCTGGTTGCGGTGGATAGTATGGTGGAATCTGCTGAGCCGGTGGTGGTTGATATGGTGGGAACTGAGGATACGGTGGATCTGGAAAGGCGTACTGCGGATAAGACTGATGAGGAGGGTAGCCCGCTGAACTCCAACCATCCAATCTAGTGTTGAGCAGTCTGAACTGCTCATCCTGGCGGGCCTGAAAAGCAGCAAGCTGCTGATCCTGATGAGTCTGATATGATGTGAACCTCTGATCCACATAACCACGCATGTCCTGGAAACCCTGATCGATGTGAGATGTCATACTGTTGTAGCGCTGCGTGTTCTCCAACTGCATCTGTCTCATCATCTCCATCATCTGGCTGTAATGTGTATCACCTCCGGCTGGTATAGATGGATCAAAGTGTTGCTGCTGGGTATCCTCCTCAAACTCATCCTCCTCCTCTGTGTCTTCAGCCTCATCGGGCTCTTCCTCTTCCTCTTCTTCTTCTTCTTCCTCAACCATAGTGAAATCCTCATCCATTTCTTCCTCTTCAGACTCCTCAACAATAATTGGGGCCTTATTTTTACCCCTAGCTGGGCCCCTGACAGTAATCACATCCAAATCATCATCCTGGGGTTCAATGTACCAGTTAGCCGGGCTGTTTCCAATCTTGACTCGGCTCCCATCAGGAAGCTTCATTGCTCGCCCAGAATCTCCAAGCACACAATAGTAGGAGTTCCTGTAGAAATATAGGACCCCCATCTTCTTCAGCATAGTGAAGTTGATTGCCACCGGTGGGATATCAACTTGTAACCTGCTCAGATCAATGCCAAAGTGCTTGGCCAGATGGGTCACAATCCCACCAATACAGATAGCTCCTCCACCCTTGTTTGAAACATGGTACATATGATTCATCAGCATAGCACCCATACTCATTCTTTTTCCTTTCAGCAAAGCAGCCAAAACAGCCACATCTTTCTTCGGGCAATTGTTTCCACCTTCACCCCGTCCATTCATGCTACCAGAAATAAACCGTTGAAAAACCTTGATGGCGGGATGAGTGATGGGAGAAGCCTTTTCTTGGGTCGGGTTATAAGTTCTTCTCCCTGTTATGGCTCTCCAGAAATGTTTATCAGCCCATGTAGCTTCAGTTTCAGTAAGCACGACATCATTGTCATAGATATGCAGGAATCCAAATGCCTCATTGACCTCTTTCAAAGTCATCTTTCTCCTCACACCTCCGAGCCAGAACTTAATCTCCCCTTCTCTTCTGAAATCAATGGACAAGGTACTTAGAAACTCTAGTGTTAACCCCTTGTAAGTTGGTTCACACAGCTGCAAGAACTCGCCCATTCGTAGAGGTGCTGCTATCTCATTCAATAGATGAGAAATCCCAATCTCATTCATCAGATTCCAATCAATAAACCTGGTTGCTGCCCATTTCCTATCCTTCAGAAGCTCAAATTTGACCACATGATTGTTCTTTGCTAAACTGATCCCAAAGCTTTCTTGAGTCCTTTCTCCCACCACAACAGGGGGGACATAAGCGGCTCGGGATGATGATGCAGTATCTCTTCTACTTCGTTTAGGAGCCATTTTTACCAAAATTTTTACAGAAACCTGCACAACACCACAAACGGACCAAGCAAACACAATTTTTGTTGTCCCGGCAAGGACAACCACAACAATATTTCACAAATAATCGCTCAAACACTCACTTCCCCCACTACCTAGAACAATTTAATCAAAATTTAAGCAAATTTTAATCAAATTATGGGTGAATTTCGGATTTATGCAAAAAGCTTAAATAAAACACGAATCTATGCTAGAATCATGCAATAAACAAACTTTTGTGAAGAACTTAAGCCTAAATCCGAGCCTAAAGGGGTCAAATTCGTTTTTTTTAGTGAAACCTAGATCTAGATTTAACTATGTAAAAACCGAAATTGACTGGAGATTTGAGACACTTACTTGAATCCTTGTTGATTTTGATGTTGTTGGCTTGATTTGTGGTTGAAATCCCGCTTGGAATGACTTGACAAGAGCTTGAAAGCTTGAGCTTCAATGGAGTGTTAAGAGGTTGAAGGGGAAGGTGGGCGGCGAAGTGAATGGGAAAGAAATAGTCGGGCTTCCAAAAAAAATATATCCCGAAAAAATTGCCAATTGCGCGACATCGCGCTGGATTGCGCGGCCGCGCAATTGCGAAGCCGCGCAATTGCCTCCCAGTTGGGATTGCGCGGCTTTGGGGCTATGGATTGCGCGGCCGCGCATTTAGCAGGCCAAGCCGCGCAATCCCAACTGAGTTGGCATTGCTCGGCTTGGTTACAAATTGCTTGGCCACGCAATTTTTGTCCCTTTTCCGAGTATTTCTGTACTTCATGGCTGGCCCGAGTTTATATAAAATTTGAGGATTATTTCTACCTACACTAACTAATAAAAACAAAATTTGTAAAACAGAAAGCAAAAATCAAAGCAAAACTATCCTAAAACATGGGTTGCCTCCCAAGAAGCGCTTGTTTAACGTCATTAGCTTGACGTAAAAAAGGATATTAAGAAGGATACGAACTATGGAATTCGATCTCCTTCCCATTGAATCCCATCTTCAATGTGCCCTGCGGTATGTCGATCCTTGTATTCGCAGTTTTCAAAAATGGTCGTCCTAGCAACATTGAAATCTTTCCAACTCCCGATCCCATGTCCATCACTAGAAAGTCAGCCGGAAACTTCAAGCAATCCACCGTAACCCATATATCTTCAAGTTTTCCTTTAGGCCTTACAGTGGAATGATCAACCATCTCTACTATGATCCGAGTTTCTTTTAATGGTCCCATAACGAGTTTCTCATATAGGGACGAAGAAATCACATTAACTGATGCACCTAAATCAATTAAAGCTTCATTCACTTTGGTGCTTCCAATAGTGCAAGGGATAGTGAACATGCCAGGGTCACTGCACTTCTCGGGCAAACGCTTTTGAAACACAGCAGATACATGTTCTTTTTCTTTGACTTGCTTCTGACTTTTCTCCTTCTGTCCCCTTTTTAGAGTACACAACTCCTTCAAAAAATTAGCATACCGAGGTACACTCTTGATTAGATTCAGTAGCGGGACATTAACTTTGCATGCACTGAAAACCTCGAACAACTCTTTGTCATTCTTCAATTTTCGGGTTTCTTTCAAGGCCTCAGGAAATGGTGGGACAGGCACATAGACTTTCAGAAGAGGAATAGATTTGCCTTTCAGATCACCCAGATTGCGCAGCGTCGCGCCAGATTGCGCGGCCACGCTTTCCCCCTCGACCCCGCACAATCCCAACTGGGAGCACATTGCGCGGGGTGCACATTGCGCGGGCGCGCTTTCAGCAGCTAAGCCGCGCAATTGCCCCTCGTTCTGTTCTGTTGATTCTTCAGCTTTGCTCAACTGATATACTTGCCCCGCCTTCGAACCATCATAAATAGAGACAAAATTGACATTTGCCCTTGGGTTAAGCTCTGTCTGGGACGGTAGATTACTTGAATCTCTGGCTTCTAGTTTGCTCACTGCCTCAGCAATCTGAATGACTTGATTTTCCAGAGTCTTTATACTGGACTTGGTTTCCTGTTGAAGCTGAGTTAGAGAACCATGTATTGTTGAAACTGTCTGAGTCAGACTTCTGATCATCTGGTCAGTGGACATATCATTCTGATTCACTCCCTGAGCCTGAGATTGGAAAGGTGTTCTGAATTGAGCTTGGCCACCTTGATTGTTGAACTGCTGATTGCTTGAATTGCCATACCTCAGATTAGGATGATCCCTCCAGCCTGGGTTGTAGGTGTTGGAGAAGGGGTCATACCTCGGCCTAGGTGGTCCATATCCTCCCACTACATTCACCTCATCTTTTTGATCTTGGAGTGTAGGGCAAGCGTCAGTGGGATGCATGTTATCATAGCAGATTTCACAAGATTTCACCTGCTGTCTACCACCCTGCTGCAATAGCTATTTCATCATTATTTTCAATTTAGTGACTTCATCTTGGATTCTTGTATTAGACACCACTGAATTTGCAGCTCTTGAGCTAGTCTCTTTTCTGAACTGTCTTGTGCCCTCAGACAGTTGTGTAAACAGGTCAAACGCAACAACAGGAGTTTTATTAAGAATGTGACCCTGGCAAGCTGCATTGACCATTCTTCTCTCATCATCCAAGAGGCCATTGAAAAGATATAGAATCAGGTCTTGATCAGTGTAGCCATGGAAGGGACAACTGGCTACCAACCTCTTGAACCTCTCATAGTATTCGTACAAGGACTCATTAGCTTCTTGTTCGATGTTACTGATTCGCTTTTTCAAATCATTGAGCCTTGTAGCAGGGAAGTACTTCTCCAAAAAAGCTTCCTTCATCTTAGCCCATGTATCAATACTTCCCGGAGCCAAGTAGTAAAACCAGTCTTTAGCCTGATCTTTGAGAGAAAAAGGAAAGGCTCTCAGCGCGATCTGGTCATGAGTTACATCAGCAGGCTTCATGCTTGAGCACACAGCATGAAATTCAGAAAGATGCTTGTTGGGGTCTTCACCACTATGCCCATTGAATGAAAGCAAAAGGTGGATCAACCCGGATTTCAGCTCAAACTTGACTCCCTCACCGAGAGCAGGGAATTGCACCGCCAATGGCTGTTGTGTCAGATTTGGTGCAGTCAACTGTCTCAGAGTTTGGTCACCCATCTCAGCAGATTCAGCAGATTCAGATTCAGATTCAGATTCTTCAAGAAAGAACGGTAAGGCCTGAAAGTGATTCCGGATTTCCTTCCTTAGCTTGAAGAGTGTCCTGTCAATATCTGGATCAAATAACAGGGGAGATGAGTTAGTAGCACGGGTATGAACCATATAACAGGTTCACACCCAAAACAGCACAAAAGTAATAAACACAAATAGCGACGAGTCCCCGACAACGGCGCCAAATTTGATGAGGTATTTTCAGTGGTCGTTATACCTATCAAAGAATCCTTACTTAACCAACTCAGTAGAGCAGTAAGCAAGGGTCGATCCCACAGAGACTTGTGTATTTATGCTTTTACTTATGTGCCAAGTAACCATATAAGGGGGTTTTTTGGAATTATTAATCTAACCTAATATGCAATAATAAAAATAACTATAAATGCAAAAGTTGATTGTGAATATATATGAGAGAAATATGTTCAACTAGTTAAATCCATCATAGATATGCTTATTGATCATTGATATCCCTGATTCTCAATTTCCTTGAATAATCTATTGTGGATTATACTCCTACTAAGGATTATGACCCGAACTTCATAAATAATTGAAAGAACTAATAGTCTAAACAACCCTAATCATTTAACAACCTAAAACAACGTCTAGATTCAATTAAAGACAGCTTTATGAATCAAGTTATCAATAGAAACAAACACTTAGAGCAAACAGACATCTAAGTTATTTGTGGATTTATTCCCTTCTACAATTGAATATCCCGAACGGGTATAAACAATTATAGATGCTACTTTATCTAATCAACCCCGAACGGGCATTAATCAGATTAGTTGTAAATTAACCTAGAAATTCTATTAGGTGATCAATCTAACAAAACCCTAGAATAATTCTGATTCAGTTAAAGCACAGGGAATAAAACCTATTCAAGTTGATGAGAATCAATCAAACCTCAAAATATTATGCAATCTATGATTTCAATAACTAGTCAAACACAAAGGAATTAGCAATGCATAATTAAATTAAAATCAAACTTACAAGAGGTTCAAAGATTGCTCCTTTGAGAAAACTCTCTCCAAAGAAACCCTAGCCTCCAAAGTTGATCAAAAGTTTTTCTAAAAATAAACTAACATAAAGTATTTATATGTCTCTAAAAATAACCCTCATAAGATATATTAAACACACATCTCGGATAAAATATAAGCCCATAAATCAAAATATCAAAGTCCAAAACTAAGACTCGGCCCAAACATGCGTCCGCTGAAAGCTCCAGATTGCGCGGCTTGGCACCATATTGCGCGGCCGCGCAATCTCCTCCCCTCGCAATTGCTTCTCAGATGGCATTGCGCGGCGTTGCTACGCGGCTTCGATCCCGCGCCTTTGCTCTTCTTCTTGGCTCGATCTTCCTTGCCTTGGCTCTTCATCCTAGCTTCCTTAGCCTCGTCCATCTCGTCTAGGGGTGGCAATTCGGTAAATCGGTCGGATTTCGGTCGAGTTATTCGGATTTCGGATCATTCGGGTTTCGATCAGTATCGAATATGATCGGTAATCGGATATTTCGGGTCGGATCGGATCGGGTCGGATGTGTAAATTGTCGGTTACATCGGGGTTATCGGGTCAAAATCGGTCAAGCAAATCCGGATTTCGGTTTAGTCGATTTCGGGTTGAGTCAGTTTTTGTATTTTTCGGTTGAATCGGATTTCGGTTGAATCGGATTTTGGTTAAATCAGTTCGGTTAAATCGGTGTTCGGTTAAATCGATATTAAGAGTTCAAAATAATTGTATTTTAAGTGATAAAAGTTATATGATTTTAATGAATGGGCCATGATAATATTGAGAATTGTTGTATTTATAATATACTATTTGTATTTCAATTTGAATTTAAATTTTGATTTTTTAAAGATGAAATTTACCACTTGTATAATAAATCAATTAGTATTTGACCGAAAAATTCAATCAAATTAATATATGATCATAATTTACAAATTCATAAGATACAATCATACAATTTTCACAAATCACAAGTAAAGATTGTATGCTATTAAACATATGTAAGATTTTATATTCATAAAAAATTCTTATGATATTGCAATCAACTAATTACATGTTACAAATAATGATTATATGATGTGATACTCCAATAATTTAAAATGATCACAATTCACAAATAATAATTTTATAGTCACATACAATTTCAAGATCATATACATAAATAAATAAAATCTTTACATTTTATTGAAGAAATATATCATTTGTGATGAATAATAATATTGGAATCCATGACTATATGAGACTATGGTAAGTAGTTCTAAAGTTATTAAAATATTCAATCATTACTATATACTAAAGTGGAGGTTAAAATAATATATAAAATGATTCCATATTAATATATCATTCATCTTTTTTAAATCAAGTTGATTACTTGAAATTTAATCGAATTATTTCTAAATATTTATATTTATATATATTAAAAAGTATATTAGTTTTATTTTTTGATAAGAATATTTTTTAGATAAGAATATAAGATGAATATAATTCTTAAAATATCCTTTCCTATATCAATTTTTAATGATTATTTTTAGAAACGCTAGGTGTTTTTAAATAAGATATGTATAGTTTTTCTAAAATATTCTTGTTTATATCATCAGTTTGATCAAAATTTAACAAGTACAAATACATAATACAATAATTTTATAAAATTTCGTAAAAGGTGCGAGAATTAACACTATTTTATAAATATGATTATATGATCTGTTATATTCATATGATGTTACATATTAATAACATATAAGATCTTATATTCTATCAACCAGTAGTTTTGAAAACTCAAAACATAAATATTATAAAATCTCATATTGATTTTGGTATAACTATGATAAATAAATAAGATCTTAATAGACTATTATTAAATAAATACAACTTTTTGTGATGAATGATGATATCTACCTAATACATTATAGAACAGAAACCATATTTGTTGAAAAATATGCGCCACGTGACATTACTAGAATAAAATAATGTCAAGCTTTTAAATAATAACTTATACATTATTCTTTTTATACATCCATATCTTATTGAAAGATCTGGAACAATCTACTATATATATAAAAACAAAAAGGATTGGAGCCTCCACTTTGCGTCAGCTCATCATTTGCCACATGTCGTTCCGAAAATATGCCACGTAGGATTTGCCACATGTCTTCACCATATTAATCCATATATTTTATTTTTAAATTACAATTTTTTAAAAAATCTAAAAGATAATTTTCCTTTTTATCTTATGATACGCTTGAAAAATAAAAGAAAATATAATACCAAAATGGAGAAAATATTATCAAAAAAATATAGAATATTCAATATAACATCTAAGATAAAAATAACAAAAAATATTTAAACATATCTTTTCAATTGATTCTAACAACCATATTAGATAATCTACCTATAATTTTGAATATTATATTTTTAATTAATTATTTTATGATCTATTGGAAACAAAAATTTATATTCAAATTAACAAAAACGTTTATACACAAAATAATTATGATTACCCTAATATTTCACAGAATATTTTGAATAATTATTTTATGGGACAATATTTCACATAATATTCGTATATGAGAATATTATGATTACCATATATATGAATATGATCCATAACGCCATACAATCTTTACCCTAATAAGCAAAAAAAAATTACATTCGAATTAACCAAAAAGTTTATACACGGAATAATTATGATTACCCTAATATTTCACAGATATTATCAACTAAATTGGTAGTTTTGGAAACAAATCTTATAATATCATTCAATATTTTAGAAAGAATCCAAATTGGAATTTTGAAAGTTTTTAGCATATCTACTATATACATTAATTATTCTTTCCACTTCATATTCCACTTGTCAAATTTTTGTCACTTAATTAAAATTTAATTTTATTTCCCAAATTTAGATAATATCTTAATTTTTGGTAGGAGATAATATCTTAACTAAAAAATTTTAACTAATGATTGAATTTTTTCTTTATAAGCCAATAAAATATATATGCTCAATCTCATCTCTTCCATAGTTTGAAAATATATCTTTTTTGCTTTATTTTCTTCATATTTTATCAACTTCTTTTAAATTAAACCTATTTATCAAATATTGTCAAGGAAAATGAGCAATGTAGATTATGTTATGTTAATAATCTATGTTTATTCTCAATTTTAAACTTAATAATCTTTATTTATTTTATTTTGTTTGATTTAAAAAATAATTTTTATACATATTACGACCAATAAATTACTTACATTAAATTTTATATTATATTTTTATTTATAAATATCTTTTTTATAATATATCTAAAAAATATCGAGTTAGGGCACGACGTAGACAACTAGTTGTGTGATATTTGAGTATGGAAGCATAATTGGGTTATTGTCTTATTGACTTACTCCTTATTTTATATTTGATTGAATTAATGGTTTGATCATTATTAATTTATCATAGGGACAAATCATTTAAACTTTTCTTTCAAAATTATCTTGTTTATTTCATACTAGTATTACTTTGTGTCAATGTGTGTGACTAGGCGTCATGTATAAATGTATAATTCAGTTTGAATTATTCCAGGTCTCTGGTATAATCGGGTTCGGGTTGTTTCGGGTGTAATCGAGTTCGGATTGTTTCGGTTTTCGGATACAACCGGTTCGGGTACAATCGGGTTCGGGTAGCTCGGATTCGGGTATGTATCGGGTTGGTCTTTTCGGATATAATCGGTTTCGGGTTGGTTTTTTAAACGGGTTGCTTTCGGGTTCGAGTTAGAATCAATCAGATCGGGTCGGTTTCAGATTTCATTTTGTAATTTTTTCCGGATATCGATCGATTCTCGAATCGGGTTGTTCGGTCGGTTATTTCGGGTCGGATCAGAATTTGCCACCCCTAATCTCGTCCATCACCACCATGTTCCATCTGCACTCGCCCCGTTGTTGTTCCTAAACCTAAAAACCTGTAAAACCGAGCAAACCAGCGCATAATACCCGACAACACAAAAACCTAAAAACTACATAAAAACTAACCAAAACATGTATAAAACATGCATCTAAACTACTCCTATATGCGAGATATCACGCGCCAAGACTAAGGGATGCTCGGGTTGCGCTCTTGTTTTGAGGGTACGTGCTCCGTCCTAAATATTTCATTCTTCGAATTTGGTTGGATTCAATATCTTATGAGTATTGTTTCAGACTTGGATCATGAGTTATTTCGAGCACACCCGGGGTCGGATCAAGTTGGCTATGGAGGTGCTAGTTGACCCTCTTGCAGCCGCACGACAGCCTGGTGAGCGGGCCCCTAGCCGAGACGTGAGTAGGCTGGATGCGATGCGACAACTTCTAGACACGATCTGTGCAGAGGAGGTTAGACTTCGAAATCAACCTGACGTACATTGTATAGTGTGAGTGCGACGATTGATGATTTGTATTCCACTTTGCAGATTCACTGGATGCCGTGGGCAACAAGCTGGATTTTGATGGCGCGTATCGGGTGTCTCGCTATAGGGGCGTCCTGGTCATTGGGATCATACAGGAGGCGTACCATCCAGAGAGGGCGTTGCGACAGTTTAGTCGCATCCAGACTATCCCTCCTCCACCATTGCAACCGGCAGTTGTGGTCCGGCATGACGCAGTTCAGAACCGCCCATACATTGTTTCTTATGATCCGTTGGACCATCATTGGGCACAGCGTATGGAGCACCTGATCGAGTTGGATGTGCAACGTGCGGAGTACGCATGGCAGGTGGAGGAGGGCTACTTGGATTGGTTTAGGGCCCGATCTCACGTCTACGTCGACCCGACGTCGCCGCACCAGGATGACCCCCGTCCTCCTGTGCCTCACCCGATACCGTCAGTTTCTGACAGGATGGTAAGAACATATTATCTTTTAGTTGTATGTATAAGTTGATATTTGAGTGTACAAACTAATATGATTTGATTTTATATGCGCAGAGAGTACAACACGCAGCGGGATATGTTCGGAGCCAGCTACTACAGATGCCGCCTGAGCATCCGGCTGCACAGCATCTCAGGCACGTGCTTAGCATCCTAGATTCCGACGCACCGCCTCCCCCACCGATGCCCACCAGGCACTTTCCGGATTCAGTGCATGAGCGCGGCAGTGGCAGCGGCACCTCACATGAGCGTCATCCTTAGATGCTTTCACATTAGTACATTATGTATCTATTTTTGGTGGTTTTGGATTGTTGGTTTCATTTCACATTACTATTCTTCATTTTGGATGTTTTGGATGGTTCGGATGACATGTAAAAAATTGCGTACGTATTTATTTCGACGACACTTACAACCAACTTACCAAAAAAACCGTAAACAACAATTATGACTTAAACCACTAAACAAGTGACACTTGAAAAAACCATAAACAACATACACCCTACACCATAAGCAACCATAATGACTTATACCACTAAACAAGTGGCACTTGAAAAAACCATAAACAACATACACCCTACACCATAAACAACAACTTACTGAAAAAACACTTGGATCCATAAAAAGTGACTTATAACAGTAAACCACATCATTAATTCTCCGGCGAAATATCATCAATCGCCCGAATCTCGTCACCTTCAGTCAGGCGAAGCTGCACCGTGGTATCTTTGGCGTAGATACTGTTGGATCGTAAACGGTTAGCAGTGAGCTTGGGAACTGGCAATTAAGCTGTTCCCAAGGCAGTGGAAGTAAATAATCGCAAGTGATAAAAACAGTAAAAGGCACAGTTCCTTTATAGAGGAACCCCACTACAACCAACTAGTTGTATGGGTAAACCTCTACCTCCTCTTGGAGGATTTTGAATGACTTACTTATATTAATTGCTTTGTTCCTTAGTTACACAGCCAGATTTACACTTCTCTGTTCCTACAAGTTCTTCCTAACTCTAGCAACACTAGTAAATCCTCTCAACTGAGTTCCTAAGCTCACAATAGCAAAACACAAGTAACTCAAACCTTACGCTGACTTCTCAGTTCCCTTGCTCCTGGGAACTTCAGCTTCACCGTCGTCGAGATCACACACTCGCCGGCGGGGACTCCTCTTCCTTTTCTTTCTTTTCTCTGGTGTGGGTATTTGTGAGTTCTGGGAGAAGTACTCAGATCGAGTACTATTCATTTGCCTTTATAGTCCATTGAGCTTGGACAATCGCATCTTTCATTTGTGTCCAAAATGCCCTTTGCTTGATGCCCAAGTTGTACTTTCTTCACATGTGACTTTGGTTTGAACTAGGTCAACTTCTTGGATCAATCGGACCGTTGGATGAAACGTGACAGTCTGATCCTCAGACTGTTCCCTCAAGCTGTCTGAGACAGAATCCCGCGATCTGCGCTGAACGGTCGTTGTCCTCACATGTGAGTTCCCATGTCATGGGAACTGACTTCTTCAGAGTTCCCTTGATGGAAACTCTTCATCGTTGTAAGCTTGTGTTCTCTTGATTGTTTCCGGGAGTTCCCATTTCATGGGAACTTTCCTCTTCAGAGTTCCCTTGATGGAAACTCTTCATTGTGGCCTGCATTGCCTTTTGGTCATTCATAAGAGTTCTTGGCTGACCTGTGTTCCTTAGAAATACTTGAACAAACCACATTAGTTCCCTATGGTGTTTGACATTATCAAAACTTAAGAGAATTAAATCATTGATCCGTTGTTTAGAACCAGAGGTCCCAACAACGTCCCAACAATTCCCCCCTTTTTGATGATGACAAACCCATCACAAAATATGCAAGTATTTCAATGAATGATATGCTGATGAGTTCCTAAGTATGATTTTGGGAAGTCACTTTTAGTGAAACACTTAGATTTAGGGAACCACTTCTGGTGAGACACATAGTTCCTATTAAGCTTTATATGCAATTGTTCCCCCTTAGCTTATGTGTGGTCTGTGATAACTTAAACTTTTAACTCATCTGGCATTTTTTGTCTTTCCCCCTTTTGACATCATCGAAAACAAGCAAAGCAATAATAGGAAAGAAGGGAACACGCAATCAAAATAAAGACCATTTCATTACTTAAGATAATATGTACAATGGGAACCCAAGTACAATTTGTGGTCATTTTTGGATTAAGGGAACATGAAAGGAGAGATCATGGGTTCTAAGGGAACAAGGCGTCACAGAGGCGCGTAAGGACTTGTGTAAGCTTTTCTTGTCCTCTGGCCAACGCTGCTTGGTCCCTAGCAATCTGGTCGAGGGTGTTGGCAATGCGGAACAACACTGGAGAGTTCCCCTCTTGTGTACCAGACTCTAGTGGAGCCGCCTCCTCTACAGGCTCCGAGTGCCTCATCTTCTGGGCAACTGTAATGTCCAGTTCCCTTCAAGCTCGATTTCGTCTTTAGAGGCGTCGTAAAGACCCTCTTTTTGTAGGAGCTTCTTGATCAGCCCGGAGTAGGGAAGGGAGTGGGACTTGGAAGCCATGCACTTCTCCATGTGCCCAAGGATTATTCTGGGAAGATTTATGGGCTTCTTGAGGAGGAAGTGGTAGAGGATGATGGCATCTGAGATGTTGACGACCAAACGCTTCTATTGGCGCGGGATCACCATGTTGATGATGAATTGGTGAGCGAGCTTGGCAACCAAGGACAGATGATGCGTCGAGAGGATTTTAGAGGGAACCCGACCCTCAAAGATTGTGTTGCACACCTCGACGCTATTGAAGTCGCCCCAGAGCTTGTTGGGCACTTCGCTAAGCCCTTGACCAGGGACCTGGAGTTGAAGGCGGATTGTCGACGTTGTAAAAATAAACTCGTCGCCTTCATGGGAGAGAGTTCCCTGAGTGCAGTCATTGGTGATTGTGAAGTTGTTGTAGAACTGACGCACTTGTGAGGGATCTACGCTCACAGTCTCTTGGCAGAGTCTCTCCCAGCCTTGGGCCTTGATCAAGTCCCACAGTTCCCCTAGGCCATTTTCAGTCAGCACGTCTTCTGAAACAATGAGTGGAGGAAGGAGCTTCCTGCGCTCATCCACATGGTGCTTGGTGGAGGAGGCCCCCTTCCCTTTCCTTGATGTGCTTATGGACGTATTCCCCCTAGAGACCGTGCGATGTCCTTTCGGCTGAGGGGGTGCAGCTGCTTCAATCATAAGCACGCGGTCCCTTGGTGGTTGGGAACTCGTGGACACCACCATTTGGTGTCCAGGTGTTGGGATTCGTGCTGGCTCCTTAGCAGCTGGAGCTTCTTCTTCTTCTTCGACCTCATCTTGGGAGGTCCCTTCTTCCTCGGAGGAGCTCGAGCTTGAGCCCTCCGCGTCATCTTCAGGATGACTCGTTGTTGCCTCATCACCTCCAGCTGGTGCGAGGTCCCTTCTCTCCGTGGTCTCTTCAGGAGCCACCTTTTCTGGGGACTTTGTCCCTTGGGAGACTGTGTGCTCAGAGGGGCCCCGATTTAGCTCTTCCTCGATTGCCTTGAGCTGGGCTTCCTCCTCCAGAGTTCCCATGATGATTGGAGGAGGGTCCTTGGTCATTTTGCCGATGACCACTGAGAGCGGAAGATCGTCGTCGTCTGAGGTGAGAGCGACGGTACTTTTGGATGGTGAGGGAGAGGGGAGTTTGGTGGTGGTGGGAGATGTGATGGAAGAGGGGAGAGGAGAAGAAGGAAGAGGGGTGGTTAGTTGAGCGGAAGGGGGAGGAAGGGATCTGGTGACTTGGGGAGTAGAGATCCCCGAAGTAGAAATGGGAGTGGTGGAGATGTGTTTTGGTGAAGAGGGAGGAGGAGTTGGAGATCCCGTAGTTATAGGGACGGGAGGAAGGGAAGAAGGTTGGGGATGTGGAGTTCCCATCGTGGTGGGAACTGGAGAAGGCGGTGGAGGAGGAGTCGATTGTTTTGTGAGAGTGCCCTTGGAGGTGGGAACTGAGGGAGGTGGTGGAGGGGGAGTTGGTCGTTTTGTGGGAGGAGGTTTGGGAGGTCCCTCGATTGGAAGAGGAGGGATGGATGAGGAAGAGGGGAGTAGACTCTGGGGTTCGGAGGTCCCATCGTCGGAAGGAAAGGGGAAAGGGGGTTTGGGAGCACAGGAACTCTCCTTGGAGCAGTTCAGGTATTCCTCAAACTTGTAGAAGGGCTTCTTTCTGGGCTCCGAGAATTCAGAGGCCTCAGACTGTTTACGCTTTTTGGATTTGGAGGGGTCGTGGGAGTGTTTGGATTTTTTGGGTTTTGAGGGATCTTTTGATGAGTGACGACATTTGGATGAATGGCGGTGTTTGGATTTGTGGGGTTTTTCATTGATTGAGGGGCGAGCGTCTCCGAAGTTGTCAACGATGACAACTCCGGAGGAGGTGTTGGTGTTGGAAGGAGGGAGAGGAAGAGATTCGGAAGAGGAAGAGGTCCAGGAGACAGTTTCGTCGGCCGGAGGAGGAGGAGGGGGCAAGAAGGAGCTTACTTGGTTGTAGAGCCCTTGGATTAGTACGTCCTTCATGACGGGGTCTTGCTCTTTTTGGATCTCTCATAATTGAGAAATGAAGAGGATTCGGGGATTGGCAAGCACCCACTCTTTGATCTGGGCGAAAGTGTGTAGAGGGGCCATTTTTGTAAGGAATTGGGAGGTTTTGGAGGTTTCTTGAAAAGAGAGTGAAAGGGATTTGGGGAAGACGAATGACAGAGATGTAAGATGGAATAAAGGGTCCAAAAATAGCAAAGAGGGGTTTTAAAGGAGAGAGGAAGTAGAGGGTAGAAAGGGAAGTGGATTAACCTCGATAACCGTTGCCCAATGAACGTGGGGCGTCGTTTCAACTTCTCGAGCACGCCTCTGGACACGCGTCACGATCTCTTGGGAAGTCCTTTTCAAATTTTGAATACTTGGCCTTTAACGCTTCAGGGCCTCTGACACAAAAGTCCGCTTCCCAAGTGACGGTTTTTCTTTGAAGATTAGTCAGCGTTCCCTTTGTAGATGCATCAGTTCCCATGATCTTTTCAAGGTCAGGGAGAGTGAAGTGGTTAAGGGAACTTCACACTCATCCTTTTGTGGGGCTAGGGAACTCAAAGGGAACCAGACAATTTGCAACTCGATAAAGGAAATATGTTGGCTCATGAGAAGCATTTGTCTGGTCCCTAGCTTAGGGTGGGTCATATGATCAACCGTCATGGTGGCTTGTAAAGAGGGATAAAGGGAACTCTGGTTGATCATTTTGGGCCAAAAGAAATAGAGTTCCTTTGTACACATTTTTCTCTAGACTAGTAATCATGGCATAGTGAAAGCAATAAATCCAAGTTCCCTATCATGCAATCTTATATAAATTAGTCAGGCATTAAGAGAGAGACAAATAGGGACTTGTTTAGTTTAGAGTTATCATCCCTAGAAGCATTCGAAAACGCTGGTAGGGACGTCTGTCTAAAGCTTTGGTAAGAATGTCCGCAATTTGCTCTTCAGTTCTACAGTGTTCCATCGAGATGTTCCCATTTTCAACATTGTCACGTAGAAAGTGATGCCTTATGTCGATATGCTTAGTTCTAGAATGATGCACAGGATTTTTGGAAATGTTTATGGCACTAGTGTTATCACAGAGTATGGGAACTGGGCCAAAAGACATACCGTAATCCTGGAGTTGTGAGTTAAGCCATAGAACGTGGGAACAACATGATGCGGCAGCCACATATTCGGCTTCAGCTGTGGAGAGTGCCACTGAGTTTTGCTTTTTAGATCCCCACGAGACTAAGCATGACCCTAGGAACTAGGCCATTCCTGATGTGCTCTTTTTGTCAACCAAGTGCCCTTCAAAATCTGCATCTGTGTATGCAATGAGCTCAAGGGAACTGTTCCTTGGATACCAAAGGCACAAGTTATCGTTCCCTTTGAGATACCTGAAAATTCTCTTCACCTCTTTCAGGTGTGATTCCTTAGGGTTAGCTTGAAAACGAGCACAAAGACATACGGAGAACATGATATCAGGTCTACTAGCTGTTAAGTAGAGAAGGGACCCGATCATACCTCGATAGTTCCTTTGGTCCACACTAATACCTGTTTCATCCGTATTGAGCCTTGAATTTGGTGAGATGGGAGTGTCGATGAGCTTGGAGTGTTCCATCCCATACTTTACGAGCATTTCCTTGATGTATTTCTGTTGATGAATCTTTGTTCCCTCCTTGGTTTGGGATATTTGAAGTCTCAGGAAGAACGTGAGTTCCCCAATGAGACTCATTTCAAACTCACTACTCATGAGGTCCTTAAACTTCTCTACAAGAGTTTCGTTAGTTGCTCCAAACACAATGTCATCAACATATACTTGCACAATCAAAATGTCTTTAGACTCTTTCTTTAAAAACAAAGTCTTGTCTATGGAACCACGAAGGTACCCATGGGACAAGAGGAATTGAGCAAACCTCTCATACCAAGCTCGGGGAGCTTGTTTGAGTCCGTAAAGGGCCCTCTCCAGGAAATTGACATGGTTGGGTAGTTTCTCATCTTCGAATCCTGGAGGTTGGGCTACATACACTTCTTCCTTGAGATGTCCATTGAGGAAGGCTGTTTTCACATCCATTTGATAAAGCTTGAATCCCTTGTGAGCGGCATAGACGATTAGGAGTCTGATGGCCTCGATCCTGGCAACCGGCGCGAAGGTCTCATCGTAGTCAATTCCTTCCTCTTGCTTGTATCCTTGTGCCACCAACCTAGCCTTGTTCCTTGCTACAGCCCCAGTATCATCGAGTTTGTTCCTAAAGACCCATCGAGTTCCTATGATGTTCTTGTTTTTGGGCCTAGGAACTAGCTTCCAGACTTTGTTCCTCTCGAATTGGTGGAGTTCTTCTTGCATGGCTTGAATCCAATCTGGGTCCTTCAAGGCTTCTTTGATATTTTTGGGTTCCACCATAGAAACAAACGCGTTAAAAGCACAAAAATTATTGAGAGAGGAACGAGTTTGTACTCCTTTATCAAGAGAGGAGATGATGTTCTCAATGGGGTGGTCCTTCCTTTGTTGGAAGGTTCTTGTATGAGTGGGTTCCATTGCATGTGTGTCATCCTCAGTTGGTGTTTCTTTGCCATGGGAACTCTCATCTTCAGCTTCTTCATTTCATGTTTCTTCAGAGATTTCTGGCAGGTTCCCTCGTTGTTCCCCTTGAATACTTGATTCTGGCAGGGTATTGTCTTGGGGGACAACAGAGTTGTTCCCTGAAGAGGGAACCTCGAGAGAGTTGGAGGTGTCTTGTAGTTCTTCTGAGGAATTCCTCGAGGGAGGTTTGATCAGTGAGGGTTGGACCTTCGTCGTTGTTCCCTGGTTGTGGGATGTTGCTTGCACTTGGATAGTCTTCATCCCTTTTCCTTGGCTCATCCTCGTCATCATCCTCGTCTTCATGTCTGACTAGCTTGAACAGAGTTCCCTTCCCTTGGGTCTCGGTTCCCATCTTTACAGACTTTTCGTTGAAGACGACATGAATGCTTTCCTCTATCTTCTTGGTTCTTTTATTGTAGGCCCTGTAAGCCTTGCTTTGTGATGAGTATCCCAGGAAGATCCCTTCGTCGCTTCTGGGGTCGAATTTGCCAAGATTGTCTTTGCCGTTGTTGTGAACAAAGCATGTGCAACCAAATGTTCTCAAGTGTGAGATGTTTGGTTTTCTCCCTTTGATGAGCTCATAGGACGTCTTGTTGATCAGGGGCCTTGTCATGGCTCGGTTCAGGATGTATGTAGTTGTGGAAACGGCTTCAGTCCAGAAGTACTCAGGAACTCCACTTTCAATCATCATGGTTCTAGCCATGTCCTCCAGAGTTCTGTTCTTTCTCTCGACCACTCCATTTTGCTGAGGAGTGCGAGGAGCTGAAAAGTTGTGAGAGATCCCATTTTGCTCACAGAAGTTTAGGAACTCCGAGTTTTGAAACTCAGTTCCGTGATCAGATCTGATTGCTTTCAGTTTCAGCCCCAAGCTTACTTCTGTTCTTTTGATGAAGGGCTCAAATTCTTCAAACGCTTGTGATTTTGCCTTCAAGAAAATAACCCAGGTGAATCTTGAAACATCATCAATTAAAACATACATGTACCTTTTTCCACCGTAGCTAGCTGTTCTCATGGGACCACAGAGATCCATGTGAATTAACTCCAGGGACCTGGTTGTGCTTACCACCTTCTTAGGTTTGAAGGAGGTCCTGGTCTGTTTCCCTCGAACACATGCTTCACACATTTTGACTCCTTCGAGATTGATCCGTGGAAGACCAATGACCAGATCCTGTAGGTAAAGCTTCAGGATTTGATTTACACCAGCATGTCCCAGTCTTCGATGCCAGAGTTCCGTGTCATCTTGGGAACTCGCAAGACACAGCTTCATTGGTGGTTCAAAGTTGGTGTCCACCACATACACATTGTTGTATCTTCTTCCTCTCAAAATTACTTTGTTGGTCTTCTTGTTGATGACGAGACATTCATCTGAGTCGAAAGTGACGATGTTGTTCCCTTGATCACACATCTGGGAGACACTCAACAGATTGTATCCCAGATCCTTTACCAGATTTACGTTGCTAACTTTGATAGATCTATTGAGCAACACTTCTCCTTTTCCAATAACTTCTCCCTTGTTTTTGTTGCCAAATGAGACATGGCCTCCTTCGGCATGAGTGTGGAGTGAGATGAGGATATCCTTGTTTCCTGTCATATGGTTAGAGCATCCACTATCTATGAACCATGTACTGTTCCCTCTCACTGTCACCTACAAGGAAAAGTTAGTGTTTTGAGACCCAGGCAAGATGACTCTTGCCAGGTCCCTTGCAAGGGAAAACATTTTCATTTAAGATATAGTCAGAAATGTTGATGTCTTTGGAGTTTTGAGAGTTGGAGTTCCTTTGGCGATGAGCATGACGTTTTTGTTTGTTTGGGAACTCATGGCGTCTAGGGGTTTGGGCTCTCTTCTTGGGACATGCATCCTTGTAGTGCCCATGAGCACCACAGTGCCAACATGTCTTATAGTATTCTCCCAGGTAGTATTTTGGGTGTGGTTTCTGGATACGGTTCCTATCCATGGTTTCTTTGTTGTACACCCGAGACCCATTTCCCTTAGCAATTTTGACATAGATTCTATGTCCGGAGTTCCCAGTATAGTAGTCTTTCTCACCATTGTTTCCACTCTCTAGGACCCTGATTTTCTCCTCGAGATGAGCATTTTTCTGTTTCTCGCACTGGAGTTCTAAGGCCCTACACTCATGGATCTCATGTTCTCTCAGGGGTGACTTTCCGTTCTTGGAGCACTCACCTTTGTATCCTATGCCATGTCTGGATGGGACAAACTTAATTTGGGAACTAGAGGCTTCAAGATGTTCGGGAGTCTTACTCAGGTTTTGCAAGAGGGTGTTCTCATCTTTCTCTAGAGTGTTGATTTCTCTTTCTAGATCTACAATGTGAAACACATGGGACTTGAGTTTTTCTAGAAGGGATATGCAGTTGGGACAGGGCTCAAAACCAACTAATTGAGAATTTATGTGCTCTTGTTTTTCTAACTTGTTTTGCAGTTTTATGTTATCTTTGACAAGACTTGAAAGAATTTTCAACAACTCAGGTTTTTCATAGTTACTCAAAGAATCAAGAACAGTTTCAATGGTTACCTCACTGGGTTGTTCCCCAGTGGTTTCTCCTATGGCCATGCCACACATGTCTGGGAGTGCCCATGACTCGGGATCTTCATCTTCATCATCGCTCCAGGTAGCGATATAGGCTTTCTTTCCTTGCTTCCTGCCATCAGTTCCTTGTGGGCATTCCTTCGCAAAATGTCCTTTCCTATTGCACTTGTAGCAGGTCACATCTGAGAGATCCTTTTCTGTGGGCTTTCTTTGGGAACTCTGTCCCTTTCCCCAGTTCCCACTGTTCCGTTGAGACTTCCCTTTGTAGAAATTTCGAAGAGCCTTTGTTACTAGAACTATCTCCTCATCCTCTTCTTCTTCGGAGTCTTCATGTTTTTCTTGGGTTGATTTGAGCATTTTTTCGATCTTGAGTGCGATCCCTCGATGAGCTCGAGTTTGTTCCTTATCGTCGATCTTTCTCTTCTCGTGTCCCACTAGCTTTCCAAACACTTGATGGAGCATAAGTGTTCGATTTTCTGGATTTTCCTTGAACATCGTTCTCTCGTTTGCCCATTCTCTAGTCAATCCATTGAAGAGCTGTTGGACCTTCATTTTGTGGGTGATTTCTTCTTTTGTGATCCCCAATCCCTCCATTTTAGTGCAAAGTCCTTCAAATCGGGATTGGTAGCTATCGACCGACTCTCCCATTTCCATTTGGAAGTTGTAGAACTCCCTTTTTGCATTCATCTGAAGATCTTCTCTGAGATCTGAGTTCCCAACGTGCATTTGTTGGATGGCCTCCCACATTTCCTTAGCTGTGTCAAGGTTTGCAACCCTGTCACAATCTTGTACGCACATGGACCTCTTTAGGTACTGTTTGGCTTTGTAGTTTGCCTCCATGCACTTGTACTCGTTGGGTCCCCACTTTGAGAGGTCGTTGACTATAGCTGGATCGATTTCGAAGTTCCCTCTCTCGATGACACACCAGGCTTGGTAGTCTTGGCCACGCATCCAATCCTTCATGTCGCGTTGCCAGCTTTCAAATCTTCCTGTAATAAGCCTTGGCGGCTTACTAGTATTGTTCCCCACCTGAGTAAGTTCCTGAGCCATTTGATACCTGCGATGCTAACACAAATCTAGAGTGCAAGCTCTGATACCAATTGTTGGATCGTAAACGGTTAGCAGTGAGCTTGGGAACTGGCAATTAAGCTGTTCCCAAGGCAGCGGAAGTAAATAATCGCAAGTGATAAAAACAGTAAAAGGCACAGTTCCTTTATAGAGGAACCCCACTACAACCAACTAGTTGTATGGGTAAACCTCTACCTCCTCTTGGAGGATTTTGAATGACTTACTTATATTAATTGCTTTGTTCCTTAGTTACACAGCCGGATTTACACTTCTCTGTTCCTACAAGTTCTTCCTAACTCTAGCAACACTAGTAAATCCTCTCAACTGAGTTCCTAAGCTCACAACAGCAAAACACAAGTAACTCAAACCTTACGCTGACTTCTCAGTTCCCTTGCTCCTAGGAACTTCAGCTTCACCGTCGTTGAGATCACACACTCACCGGCGGGGACTCCTCTTCCTTTTCTTTCTTTTCTCTGGTGTGGGTATTTGTGAGTTCTGGGAGAAGTACTCAGACCGAGTACTATTCATTTGGCTTTATAGTCCATTGAGCTTGGGCAGTCGCATCTTTCATTTGTGTCCAAAATGCCCTTTGATTGATGCCCAAGTTGCTTCTCCGGATCCCGACCGATGTCCCTTCGGCAAGCCTTCCAATGGTCAATCCTCGGGGGAAGATCCTCGAGCCAATAGTCAGCGCTAGGGTCATGAAATTGACACCATGCATGAGGAGGTGGGGGGATAGGCGCGTTCCCCGTAAGCCATACCTGAAAATAAATGTTATGTCACATGAACGAAAGAAAAATGTACGAAAACAAAAAACTTACAAAAAAGTGATTACAAATTTCTCACCGGTATGAAGTGGGGAACCGTTGACCAACGAGGGCGATAGCAACGACTGGTGGCGGTATCCCATGTCCTTGATTGTTACCAAAAATCCGCAACGGTAAACACGCGTGGGAGCCTCGATCCCTCGATAACAACACAAGTGGCACTTGATAAAAGGTAGAAAACACAAGGTCGTGTAGCGGCATATCTAGCCAGTATCTTCTCTCGCAAGGAGACTCCACATGGCCGATCTGCTCCAAGAAATCAGCAAATGATGTAAGGCCCCTAGTGAACAAGACTTCATACATATCTCTGTTACGCATCAATTCTGCCTGAAGCTCCCATCGAATACTGTAATACTCCTCCTCTAGCCTCCCAATACGCAAGCAAGGGACCGAAAACCACAATGACCGTCTCCCATCACGTCTCTAGCATCATGAATGAACGGAAATACAAAACTATCCACATTACCCATGCCAAAGTTAACCCCGCGCCATTTGACGCTCGTCGGGGGGCCACGGTGGCTTCCATCGGCAGGGGTAGCGGTGCTAGGAGGCGCGGTCGCAATCGGAGGCGTATCAACTCCAACTCCGGTCCATTTCTTATTCCTAGATCCTTTAGGTCGTCCACGTGGTCGGGATGGCGCCGATGTATTTGCTTTGCTCTGACCGTCTTTGTCTTTCCGTCTTTGTTGCTCCCTCTCGTACTCTTCCATTACGTGCTCAAGGTGTGTTTTCTCCCGGGTGGTTGAATACTTGTTGGCTCCATCTGGCGCCTCGTAAGGTATGGGCTCAATAAGGTTTGTGTCTTCAGGATGCTCTGAATCTTTGAACGCTGATGTGATCTGCAAATACTGGTCTCTACGCATCTGACCGCTATTTCTTTTTGCCACCATTTCGTCCCACGTGGGGTCTTGAATGGTCAAGGGTAAGCATGCAAGGGCAAGATCGTTGTCATCGCTAAGGTCATCCCATTCGATCTGTTTCCAAAAAGGATGTATCTCCTCCAGATCGATGGGTACTTTAGTTATGATAGCGTGTGCAACTCGTTGCTTGCATGGAAGACCATGACATTCCCTCCAAAAGTAGTCGTGGCACTCCATATCGAGTGTACCCTGCGTCAACTCAATTGCTATATCATAATACATGTCTAACAACTTACCTAGGCATTGCCTTGAAACGTGTTCGCGTATAGGACGAAACAACGCTTTGAACTTTTTCGCCAGTAGTTTGTATTTTGTTGGTTTCTGTATTCTGGTTCTCTCAATGGTTGTCCTCAAAGTGTTGGTTTGAGATTGCATCTGGATGTGAATCCTTAGTATCACGGTGTTGAAGCCTCCTCGAGATGAATCCAATATCTTTTTCAGCACAGCGTGCATCCCTTCGACCCTAAAAAACACATGTCAAAGTTTAAGTATTGAACGAATACACTTTCTAATATTCAAACTGAATTCAAATGCTAAAAATGAAATTACCTATTGGTGGTTCTCGTCTGAAAGTGGAGTGTATGATCCGTCCAAGCACGAACTATGTTCTTCTTGAATGGATTAAGCCGCACCTTCTCCACGTATGCAATAAGCGTCGGTCGCCATCTTCTCTTCAATTCTACATACCTTTCTTCAAATGTCGCCTCTGTGGTGGACGAAAAGAGCGCCCAACAAGCGTTTGCAAACCCGCGTGACAACTCATGTGGTTTTTCAGCGTTCGCAAACACCTTTAGGCCGTACGCAATAATTTTGTGTCTGATGTGCAACCAACACAACAAATGTTGGACTCCGTCCCCGAAAACTTGACTTATCGCCTTGATTAGAGCCTGCTCGCGATCTGTTATGATTGCATTGACCTGGACTCCAAGCTCGTCGTACACGCCTTTCAATTGAGTTAACACCCACCTATAACTAGCGACATCTTCGTTTGAAATAAATGCAAACCCGATGCTGAATGTATTTCCGGTGCAAGTGAAGCCAACCATCTCCAATAAAGGCATGTCGTACCTAGCACAACAAGTTGTTTTAAGCATTTATACTGGAAAATACTAATCAAGTCGATTACATATTAAAATAACATACCTATTGCTCTTGTATGTGAAGTCCATAATGACGACATAGGGAAACATCTTCAGCATGCGCAGACTTGTGGGGTGCACAAAAAACAAGGCATTCATAACATTAGAACCCCTTACTCGTCTTGGATGGACAATGTATCCTCGGTCTTTCAAGAACTTTAGAGACCATTGTGTCACCGTCAATTCTCCGCAATCCTCAAGAAGTAACTTATCCCTCATATTGTAGATTTGTCTAATTGAGGTCACATTTTCCGGGTACCTTGACCTCAACTCTTCAAGTATCATCTTCGGGGTGGCTAGATATAGGAACTTCTCTTTCACAAACTCCTTCTGCTCAGCTGTCAATCGGCCCGCATATGGATGAGCTAACAAACTAGTGGGGAGGCGATGATTGTGTTGTCCACACTTTACCGTTAAGATCCATCCATTTTTTCCCTTGAGGCGGACCCCATTCAATTCAAACGGACATCCACACTTCCTAGTCGGTGTTCAGTAAGTGGCTTATAAATGCTCCTATTTTCCAGTCCGGGCAACACCCTCTTGCCACATCTATATCTACCGGCTAGGTCACAAGTGAGTATGACACTGTTTGGATTTGAGGTTTTTATGACTAGTACAAAATTCTTCGAAATTGCAATTTGTCTAGCCCAATCAAGCATTTCTCTTCGATCACTCCACAACCCATCGTAGTGGAAAGCAATAGAAAAATCTATTTCGACAACCTATGATTTCAAAATGTAAAAACAAAATATTATAAATTACACTATCCTAACTTTCAATATACTACGTTCGTAAATGACATAATATTATGGGTTCTTTGAAAAATACATGTTCTGACTCGCTTGATGCATCGGAGTCGGTTCCGTAGTCTTCTCCCGATACACCTTCCTCATACTCAGCTATGAAACTATCGATTGACGATGAATCTTCCTCCTCGGGATGATAATCGCTCGATGATGTATCTTCTTCTCCTGACGACATTTTAAAGCAATGATGTGGAATGAAAGTATACTCCAACTATAATGTGGAATCGAAATGGGTATTTATAGGGGACAATTCGACCGTTTTTTTATCGTTGAGATCCGCGCAACGAGGCCTCGCGCCAGTCCAACGACACTTTTTTTTACCGTTGGATTGCGCGCAATACCGTTTCGCGCGCAACCTCGTTGCGCGGGTCCCCTTCCGCCACGCTCCCGAAACCCTTTTTTAATATTCCGGAATTGCCCCCTTCCACGCAACGCCATTTCACACAAAATAGCGTTACGCAGATATCTACGTGCAATTACCAATTTTCTGATGCGTATAAATCAACAGCCATTATAAGGATCTGTGTTCGTATACGATAAGATAGTACGGCCATATTAAGGAGGAGATTTTCAACTGGGCTAGCGTTGGCCCACTTCGCAACATGTTGAATGTTCATTTGTTCATGTCCCTACCACACCGTAAACCATCCTAATCAGATTGCTACTAATCTACTACGGAGTATATAGTCTGCAGTATGAGAAACAATTCCGGCGTGGAAGCAAAATTAGCCAAATCTTGCCAGCGTTAGCTTAGCTGCACTGCAACCCATCCACAGTTACACAAACAAGACGTCGTAACCAATTCCGGCATGCTTTAATTGCACATTACACTATTTCATCCACTTGATTTCACCGATCTCTTTGGGAGCAAAGATCTATCCCGCTCCGGCGCATTCGCAGATTCGTCCAATTTCCTGTTTACCTTGATTGATTTGCGCGCCGACAATGGGCGGTGGGTCTACATGGCCTTCCAAGGAAGTGGTAATTCTCTTTCTTCATTTATTCCGTTGCGTACTATTTTTTGAACTTTTGTCTGGAGTTTGCATTTGATTTGGGGCTGATGTACCTTTTGGCTGTGTGACTCAATTGCCCTGATCTCCTGCCTGCTATGTGAAAAATAGTGATCTTGGCTTGGCTTTGATGTTCTCGTGCTTTTTAGTTTCCTCCGTGTCTGAATCTTCAACCTTGTGGTGCTGGTTTATGTGAATTTCACTGCAATGTCGGTTGGAACTTGGAAGCCTGCATTCTTTTATTGGTTTTGGTTTGAAAAATCTGTTGTTCTTTTTAACTCATTCATCTCAGGCAAAATTTGCATTAGGCTGCAGATGTCGACAAACATGATTTCCTCCCTAGCAGCAAAAAGTTTATGGGCCATGAAAGTGGGAAAGAACTCCCATGGTTTAGTTGGGTGTTAAATCTGGGATTTCTTCAATTCAAGCTTAGCATTCTCTTTATGTTGGAAGTTGCAAGAAGTTTTCTGGGTTGGAAAGTCCTTGCTATACTATATTGGATGTTATTTTGAATTATTTCCCTAATACTCCGTATTTGGCTAGTTGCTGTCTTATCATGGTGCAACTTTGGTTTCTTGGCAAATTCTAGAGCAATGAGCTTTTCAATTGTTGTGATACAAGATTTATGCACGAGTAGAATAAAAATGGTTCCTCAAGTGGATATTATATTGAGAACTCTAACAGCTTCCACACAAGCATATTGTTTACTATTTTTTAATTTGTTTTTTGATGAAATATTGTTTACTATTATTTCAACTCTACTTCCATTTAATAGTTAGTAGATTTAAAGCAGTTACTTAAATTTGATTTGCTTAACTTCCAGTTGGATGACTTGAGAGAGACAGTTGCCGAGATGTCAGGAAGAAGTTCAACTGAAGTTAGGGTTGTTGTCTCTCCTTACAGGATATGTCCTCTGGGAGCCCATATTGATCATCAGGTTGGTTAACATATTTAATTTTTGCACCCATGTGATAATACCAGATCTACAGGATCTGTCACCTAGGGCTAGGAGAGCATATTGAGGCTTTTGAATAAAAAATGTCACCTTGGATGGTTCAGACTTCAGATTGTATCTGCCACAAGTAATTTCCAATATAGATGAAAATGTCAACTTAAGTGGTCAAAAATTTACTTTATGGTTTGCGCCACAATTAGGTTGAGCTTTTGATATCACAAATTTAATGGTTATATTTTCCGTTTGTGATGTCTTAGGGAGGATTTGTATCAGCCATGGCGATCAATTTGGGAATACTCCTTGCTTTTGTGCCTTCTGGAAACTCTCAGGTAACTATCATCAACTTATAAGCTATCAATAAAGGAGCAAGTATAATTTCTTTTTTGCCAGAAAACATATATGATCACTTTACATCTTAAAATAGAATTAGTTCAGTTCAGAACAACATTAAGGTAGAAGTATCCATCACTTTACATCTTTTTGATGAATGAACTATTTTTCCTGTGTCAATTGCCATATTCATTATCATTCATTAATAACAATGTTAAGGGCAAAAGATAAGCTCACACATCCTTTTCATCACCAAAAGGCTTTCTTGTACAGGTTTTATTGAGGTCAAAGCAGTTTAAAGGAGAAGTGCATTTCAGGTAGAAGTATTCATCATATCTTAATTATTTTTCCTTCATTTATATACATGCTCAAGTGCACCCCTCTCCATAAAAAAAGAAAGAAAGAGAGAGAAAGTAAGGGAAGGGATCTTGCATTCATTTAGTAAAGAAGCTTACTAGCTATGTTTAAATGAACTTGGTGCTTGACATAAACACAGTGCTTGTTCAATCATTAACATGCCATTAAATTTTCCACTTAATGTTTGTTCAGTTAGTAGGTGTGTACTGAAGTTTTAAGATTATTGTAGACAACCACTGATATCACATTAGGGTCAATATTGATCATAAGCTTTCATATAGAAAACTGTAAAATTTCTGTTACTAAACCTTTTTAATATTGTGTTTTGACTGTACATGAATTTGTACAAGGCAAGTCAACTTTACTGACTTGATGTTGTTTGTATGCGTTATATGTTTTGATAAATGATTCAGAGTTGATGAAATTCAGCATACAGTGAAATCAGAAAGAGCAAATGGCTGTATGACAAATGGGCAAAAAGCAGCAGAAGAGTGTTCCTGGGGTAGATATGCCCGAGCAGCTTTATATGCATTACAAAGTAGAGGCAACAACATCAGTCAGGTCAATATTCTGTAACTCATTGCGTTAGTGTGCCAAATTTTAACTTTAGATAGATGTGATCATGCATCAGTTCATGGATTTGATATTCATGCTAATTCTTTATTTAGAATTACTCCAGTGTTCGAGTAAATCAGTGTAGTTTATAACATGTTGATGTTGCAGGGCATTACAGGAGTCATTTGTGGTTCCAAGGGCCTTGATAGCTCTGGTCTTAGCTCTTCAGCTGCTGTAAGTATTATATCTTTCTTTTTTCCCACTTGCAATGAAATGAATGCTTGATCTGCATAATATTTACCGTTGTATTTTGAAACTTACACTTGCATTTACCAGTGAACCTGGACACGGATATGGTAGATATTTAGCATTCATTCTCTGGTTATCACATAGTCTAAGTGAAAAATGGGGTTAGCCACTTATGTTATCTATATCTGTATAACTTTGGTTTTATGTTTGCTTTGACAGAAAAAAAAAATCTATATATAGTCTTCCTATAGTAAAACCTGGCATTCTAGTTTAAGTCACGAGGTGCACATTACTGTAGTTTGAGGCTCAAGTAACCCTCCAGCATCCTGAATTAAAGATGCAATATTGTTATGCTTTCTGCTTGTATCTGACAATTGCTTCCCGTCTTCTCTGATCCACATATCTGCATGTTCAGGTTGGTATAGCTTACCTTTTGGCTTTCGAAAGTGCAAATAAGCTTTCGGTATCTCCCACAGAAAACATTGAGTATGATAGGTATGTTTTTGGCATTATGTCAAATGGTTCCAATTTAGCACCCATGTTTAGATTCCAGTACTCATTGATTCCCAATAGATCACTATTTTTGTTCAAGATCTCTTAATGTTACTGAAGATATCATGCTTTCTGCTAGACATTTCATATTTGAAGCATTGCAGTTGTGCAAATTATTGAGTATCCTTTCAATTATACTGGATTATGCTTTTCTTTTTTTTAACAAAATCATTTTCCTTATTTAAAACCATTAATACTTCAATAGTCTCTTTTATATTCCATCAAGCCTGTGAAAAGTGTATGCTTCTATTGAATTGAGGAAATTTATAAAAGAGCTTAGATTTTAAAAGTAGGACCTTCTGCGCTACTCATTTCTTCATTGCGTACATGGTTACATACAATTTCTAGAAGATCAGTTTGCCAAACTATAGCAATGGGCATTTACTACCTCCGAACCATCAAAGTTTTGAGCTTAACTGGAACTTTTATAACTCGATAAGGTTAATTTACTACCAAAATTGCTGAGTTTCTTTCTTTGCTCCAAGGAGGGGATAAACATCATTTAAATTACAAGAAGGGAAAGTTATAGGTGCTCTCCAAGCAACAGGAAACTGCAATCACAATTACAACTGCTAGATTTTTCATACATTTTTTATTTTTTCATGTTTTGAATATGAACGTTCTTGCCAAATTACATGGTTTACATGATGTCTTTGTGCCATAAACAGAAGATTATTATAATTCCGATTTGGTTACATAAAGCTTGCTGCTACTTCTATCACTTTTGTGATTCAAAGGGTTGTATTTACTTCTAAAGAGTCTCTTCTTTTTCTAGGCTGATTGAAAATGAGTACTTAGGTTTGAATAATGGCATCTTGGATCAATCGGCTATACTGCTTTCAAGATATGGTTGCCTAACATTCATGGAATGCAAGGTAATGTTATATTGGCATTCACTTTCCTTTTTCCTTCGAGAAGTTTCATATTACATGATATGAAGATCATCAGGACAGTAGTCAAAGTGGATTTAAGAACAGACTTTTGTGTAGACCAAAGAATACAAGCTTATACACCCTCCCGAGCTTCAAAAGATTGACACAAATGGAGGTATGAAGACATACAAGATATTACTAGCCTGTTCAGGCTTGAAGCATGCTTTGACAAGTAACAAAGGGTACAATTCTCGTGTTGCTGAATGCCGGGAGGCGGCAAAGGTCCTGCTAAGGTAATAAAATATTATCGTGGGAAGCAGCATATTTTTTACTGGTGTCTTTCATTGTAGTTGCTCTACTTGCCATCTAACAATAGTAGCTAAGTAAATTATTAGATCAATAAATTATTATTGCGGAAATCAATATGTAATTCAAAGATTAAAATTAAAATATTGCAGAAATTCAAGGATTAAATCAATATGTATGAGCGTCTTTCATAGAATTTTCTCGAAAGCATTTTGAATTTGCCATTGTACTGACCAGTGGAAATCCTCGTAAGTTTGTGTCCGTGTTATCATCAAAAGAATAGGTAGGAAAAAGAAGTTGCTATGTTTGTGGTATGAGTTGCTTAGAATATGAGACAACCCTATAATAAATCGTATATTCGTATAGATGAAAACAGACTTTAACATCTCTGCTTCCAGTTTTATAGACAAAGGAGTTGCCAACTTGCCATGTTTATGGTATGAGTTGCTTAGTTGCACTCATTATTTTCTTCTCTCTTTTCTATTATGCAGTGCTTCGGATCAGCCTGACATGGAGCCTATCCTGTCCAATGGTAAAGAATATAAACTTTTGTGCATCCATTTTAATAATAATTTATTCTACCAAATAGAGCTTACTATTATCTCAAAATCCTGATTTTCATGCCTGCTTTTTTTTTTACACAGTTGAGTTGGAAGTGTATGAAGCTCATAAGGTACTCATATTTGATTGAAAGTATTATTTCATTCTAGTATACTTCTTTTCCTGGCCCAGACATACATGTAATCACCTTCAATTATAACTTCACACCAATGTAGCACCTGCTTTGAATTGTTCTTAATTATGTTGAAAAATACTGGTGACTTTATTCCTTACAGTTTCCTGCTTCTGCCGGACTCTCTTATAAGTGTAGAAGGCTTAAATTAGGGTAGAATAGTAGAGGTGTTCACTGCAAAATTGTTATATATGACTACTAAACATTGCTCCATGTCCTATTGAGTCTCAGTTGAATTCAGGAGCTGACAGAGCCATATCCTTGGACCTCTAAAAATACATATCTTGTAACTTTGGCTTTTGTAGCCTATTTCATTACAACTTGTAGTTTGTTTTAATAATTGGATATTCATACATAGGCTGACACCGCATGCAATATAGACTACATAGTCCAAAAGAACACACTTAGAGCTGTATAATACTAATGTATGAAGCATTACTGAGTCTTCATTTGTGCAAGACTTAAATGTCATCTTCTTAATGTTAACAGGGTAAGCTAAATCCTCTTCTTGCTCGAAGGGCGGAACATTATTTTTCAGAAAATATACGTGTTAAGAAAGGTTTGTTTTAATTAATGAGACTTATTTATGTTACTACCATAATTTATGATTATAACATCACCCTTTGTTTACCGTGCAGGACTTGAAGCCTGGTCTTCAGGTAAATTGGAAGAATTTGGGAAGCTTGTTACAGCTTCCGGTCAAAGTTCCATTCATAATTACGAATGTGGTATGTAATCTTTTGTTTCCGACTTCGTTTATCTAATTTATGATTAATAGGTATTTCTCTATCAGTTTCCAAGTCTCAGCTAGTTTTAAAACCAAATCTGATGTAATTGACTTGTAATTTTCTTAGGCTGTGAGCCATTAATACAACTATATGAGGTTCTTTTGAGGAGTCCAGGCGTATTCGGAGCAAGGTTCAGTGGCGCGGGATTCAGAGGGTGTTGCATTGCTCTAGTGGACGCTGATTCTGCAGCTGAAGCAGCATCATATGTTAAAACTGAGTATGCAAAGCTTCAGCCGGAATTGGCTGATAAAATTGACCCAGAAACCGCCGTTTTGATTTGTGATTCATCCGATTGTGCTCGGATTATATGAGGCAGATGAGGATGAACTACCCTTGATATCAAACCTGCGTTTGTTTGTTTTTTTCCATTCATTTTGTAATTTGTATGTTTGATTATATCACGGTGTTGGAAGCAGTATTTTGGTCATATTTTCGCAGTGTATGTATAATGTCTGGTATATCATATTATTATTCTAAATGATGGCATAGTTGCAAGTTGAATCCATCTCCAATTCTCCATAAATTATATATATATGAGAGTATCACACATTGTGAATCTCTTCCCCTTCGATTGAGAGCTTGAGGTGTGCTGTAGATCTCGGATTCTCTCCTTTGCCTCTCAGTTTGAGGAAAAATGGTGAGAGTTAGCGTGCTGAATGATGCTCTAAAGAGCATGTACAATGCTGAAAAGAGGGGGAAGCTCCAGGTCTTGATCAGACCATCATCAAAGGTCATAGTCAAGTTTCTTTTGGTGATGTAAAAGCATGGTTACATTGGAGAGTTAGAGTATGTTGATGACCACAGATCTGGAAAGATTGTGGTCGAATTGAATGGAAGGCTGAACAAGTGTGGAGTCATCAGCCCTCGATTTGAAGTAGGTGTGAAAGAAATTGAATCGTGGACTGCGAGGTTGCTTCCATCTAGACAGTTTGGGTACATTGTCTTGACCACCTCTGCCGGAATTATGGACCATGAAGAGGCCAGGAGAAAGAATGTTGGTGGTAAAGTGCTTGGTTTCTTCTACTAAAATGATGTTCGTCATGGAGTTGTGTCGGAAACATTTTTGTTTACAGAAACATGGTTTTGCTGGGTTGTAATTCAGAACATCAATCAAGAGTAGAGATGGCCAAAAGTGCGGGCCGGCCTGGCCCGGCCCGCATTTTTTACATGTAAAAGAAAAAAAACCGGGCTTGATTATGGCAGCCCGGCCCGCAGCCCGACCCGTTCTCAGCCCGGCTTTCCCATGTGCGGGCCCGGGTCCCGTTTTCCCAGCCCGGCCCGGTGGCGGCCCGGGTCCCTAACTAATCAAGAGTTGTTATTCTCCTTTTTCAGTAAGATTTATTTATCATAAACCACCTTTTACAAAAAAAGGTGGTCGGTGTGGATACTTGGCCCGCCCTTTCTGAATTAAAGGAATATCTTTGTAAGAGATCGAGTTATGGGCCAATGACGGATTCGGATCCCCTAATCAGTTTTACGAGGCTGGTTGGTGTGGTCTCTTGGACCCACCATCCACTTTTTTTAAGGCCTTGCTAGATTGGTAATTCGACGAGTCTGGCATGAGAAAGTAGAGAGTCGACTTTAGCCAGGGATGACTTCTCGGTGTGTAATTCTCATGTTAGGCTAATTAAGAAAATGGATGGCCTCACATGGGGTGGCCTAGTGGTAAAAGGCATGGGAGGATGTTGGGAGGTCCCTGGTTCAATTCTTACATCCGCCCCTTCACTTTGGGGAAAAAACTAAATCTCACCAGTGTCCCTTCCACTAGGTCGAGTTGGTCGGTGCAAGTCAGTTTACTTGGTCCGTGTGCTTTGCCAGCTAGTTCACAAACCCGAGGTTTACTACCAAAGGTGGGTTCCTCGTCACTAAAAAAAAGTACCTAAAGACTAAAGAAATGGATCGAAAAGGGGGACTTATGCGACGGGCTATGCCCCTATGCCACCCAAACCAAATGCCACCTTTTAAACATTTTTTTTTTCTAAAGCACCTTAAATAAATTTTTTTGATAAGGTAAGAAGTCAAAATACTAGACAAGCTCAGTAAATTGAGAGACCGAGAAGAAGCTCGGTAGTCAGACAAACTGGCATGAAAAGACAACCAGAAGAAAAAAGATCCGCAAATGTTTTAACATAGGATGTTCTTCTATTAGTGAATTGATTCAACCTTGTCTATCAGTTTTTGGAAACAAATATTTTCATGTACGATGTGTTTGTCGTGTTTTAAACTTATGTGTTCAGGATGGTTTGAGAGTTTAAAACATATTTCTTTAACCTATTAAATATGTTGTTAACTATATTTGGCTAAAAAAGAAGACCACAAGTGAGTAGAAGAAGTTTTGTAACGAAAAGGGTGTTATAGCAATACGTTTTTCAAAAGACGTCGGTCATCGTTGGAACTCCACTTATAAATTAATTCATCAATGCTTATATTAAAAAGATCTTTTGGCTTCCTTTGCTGCTTAACATGTTCCGAATTCTCAAGCAATTTGTAATAACTGTGGTTTTTGAGGATATTTTTGAATTTTTCTCGGATATCCTTTTAACCTCTTTGTCCGTTTTAACGCTTAATCCAATATTTTTGTTGGAGATTAAATCCTAGAAAATTGTTGGTGATATCCTAAAATCACAAAGAAATGATTTTATGGATCAGTGTGAATTCTAGGATTTTTCAGTGGAAAAAGAATATTTATTGGATAAGCCGTCTTTTTAATTATGTACTGTAAAAGATTTAAAATACGAAACGGAAGCCTTAAAAATTGAAGGTAGTGTGATAAAATCATGGAAAATTGGTTTTATTGGTCTACATAATTTACGGGACGTTTTGTATATAGTAAGTTTTTCCATCCGAGGTACATAATTTTACCGCTTTAACGCGAATCCCGTTTCGAAACGGGAAATTCCTTTAATTAGCCGACCTTTGCTTACTTAGCGGGGGAGGAAAGTCTAATTTTTATCCACTTTGTTCGGAACTTGTGGATAGAAACAAAGGATAGGGAGAAGGAATTCACACCGCTAGCTATCTTCTCTTCCTCCTCAAACCGGCGAGCACCTTCACCGCCGGCCACTAGCTTCCACCTCACCTCCTTGTCTCCTCCACCTCTCACCTTCTACTTCCATGAGCGAGTTGCTGCAAGAGGGAGCTGGACCAGCCGGGAAACCAGGACGGAACACTGGGCTCGGAGAGGAAGGAACTCACCGTCGGCTATCTTCATGCCTCGTCAAGCGACGTCGCCGGCGTTCGTCAGCTTCTTCGACCACCACCCACCGCAAGGGCCGCCGTCGGGCAACGCCCATCCACCCTCGGGCTCGGGGATCGAGCCAAATGAGCCATGGGCTCGAGTGAAGGTAAATACGATCGAAATTAATTAGCGGGTTGATTGCGGAGCCACCGTAAGGGCCTTTCAGTTCCGCTTTGCTAATTAAATTTATGGTTTTTATAATATTGACGTTGATACGGTCCCACAGGTTCAAACCGCTCGAGAAACGGACGTTAGGATCTCCCGTTATAGCAATACAAGTTTTGACACCAATTAGTAGGTAAAGGACTTCGGATAATTACTCGGGATTCGTTGTTAATCCGTTTGATCCGAGATTTGGTAACCTTTAAGAAATGTTGCTAATGAACAATTTTTATTGAGAAAATTGTTTCAAAAGTGAAGCGGATAATTAGTTATAATTCCGGCAAGATGGCTCCTTGAAGCATGATAACTAAGGATTTATTATATATCGATATCTGGAAATTAAATCGTTTATTGATTAGGAAGTTGTAGGAGTTGAGAATACAACTAAGAAGTGAATCTGTGAGCTCGTTGTTGGGAAATCCTTTTGTTGGAATTGCTAAGGACGTTGAGCACGCCTTCTAAGGCAAGTGGACGATTCTCTCTTGCGTTATGGTTATTAATGAAGAATTGAATTCCATTTGATCCTCATGTTGGGAGTAATTTATATGTTGAATAAAGTTTGATAGGTTGTTATTTTGTTAGAAATAACGACCATGTCGTTATTGCAGTTTTTGCGCTAGAATTGGATTTAGGTCTGTTATATATATGTTGTCTCAAATTGAGACATTGTTGTGAAGTAGAGTAGATCAAGGATAGATGATCATGGATGAAACAGGCCCTCTGATCTCGGTTGTTGGCCGAATCTCAATTGTTGGTCGAGCTCATTTAAGGATCATGGATGAAACAGACCCTCTGATCTCGGTTGTTGGCCGAGCAGTTGTAAATGATCATGGATGAATGAGCCCTCTGATCTTGGTTGTTGGCCGAACTACGAAAAAACTATTAAATGGTGCGAGTGCACAATTTGAAAGTAATGAAAGATTGATGCGTTAGGCACATTAAAGTACCACAATGGTTAGTCCATTTGATAACCATTCTTGCTCCTGATTAAGAATGATTCTTAATCAAACTTTGATTAAGTTAAGCTGTTTAGTCGTTGAAGACGATGGTGAATGTTGAGTGGTTAGTATAAGTTTCCATTAATCATTTATGCTTCTTCAAGAAACCACAAGCAGTGGTGTTTTCTCTCTTGATTATGCGAGTCTTCTTCTTATCCTCTATAAGACTGCTAACTGTTGGATCATAATCCGAGTCTATTCGGATTTGGATGCCAATATGTTTAGTTACAACCATAAGAACCAAGTTAGTTTCTCCGCTTGCTTAGTCTTTCATTAGACTAACCCGTCCATCTTCTTTTCTTTTATATGGTCGGCTGGTGTCCACCGTTGGTTTACGACACATCAGGTTCTTCTTGGAAGTTGATTCAAGAGGCAGATTCAGAGGTTTGAAGCTCCAGAAGTTGAAGAAAGGTTTCCAATGGCTATACTTGAGTGAAGATCATGGTTGAACTACTTCAAAGCGAAGCTGAGTTTCAAAAATAAGAACTTAAGAAAGACTTGATAAAGATTTTGTTTAAATAGAAGGTTGTTCTATTTATTTACTAATTCTTTTTAAGTTAAGGCTTGTATAAGACCTTTTATTCTCTTTTCCGTTGTAAAGTTTTACTTAATTTTGTTAGGTTTTAAATGGCTTCATTTACCTTGTTCTAGTAAGTTCTGTCAGGTTAAAGCCTTGGGTAACTCTAGTTTAGTCCTAATCGGGGTTACTGGCGGTAATACCTCCAGGGTAAGTAAGGGGCTGTTACACAATTGATCCCTTTTCGGACTAATGCTACAAAACCAAGGAAAGTTTAAAAGTTTTCAATGATGCAACTTATAAGTTTAGTCATACCAATGCACCAAGTGCTTATACATTATTTTGAAGCTTTGAATGTGGTGGGAGCCTTTAAGGAAGGGCTTACATGTCCCGACATTGTTGATGTCATTTTACTCATTAAGAGGAAGTGGTTGAACTATTACAAAATTATTCCTGATATTTATCTTGTTGATTGCGTTTTTTATCCTAAATGTAAGATATAAGGTTTGCAAAATATTTTAGAGGCATACTATAAGTTATTGCAATTAGAAGAGTAAGATCGAGATTGTAATGTTGATGTCATTATGGAACATATTAGATCTCTTGTTGATGATTTGTATAACGTTTATAGCATGGGTGGTGAGGCGCATTCTTTGCCTCAATTACCCCCATCACCCTCCTCATTTCGTTGTTCACTTCTATGAATGGGTTCTCGTTTATTGCAAAATCTTACAAAAAGACCAAGATACACGAGCTCACATACAGTGTTTAATACTTATCTAACCACTAGCTTTGAATTTGTAGAGGAAACTTTGATACTTTAGATTGGTGGAAGCAACACAAGAAGATGTTCCTAGCACTAGCAAAAATCGTCGCTCAAGTACTCGTTGTTCTCGCCTCAACGGTAGCGGTGGAGCAAAAGTTTACCCAAGGTGGCCACATCATAGATGAAGGGAGATCAAGATTGGCGCCCAATGCAGTGGAAGCTCAAATTTGTGTCGACGATTGGAAGAAGATGGAGCTTAGAGCATAATCGATGAACCATACAGAGTCATCAAATGATATACTTGACCACAACACAAGTCGTTCTTATTCCGTCGGTTTTGAAGGACCGTCTTAGGTAAGTGGGGTTTCGTATCAAAGGTAAGAGAACTATGTGGGTTTTGATTCCTATATATACCCTAGAGGATAAATAGGCAACTTAATATTAAGTTCAAGCCCTTCAATTTCCCAACTCTTCCTTTCTTTAAGTGCACAATCGAAAATATTGCATCTCGGGAAAAAATTAGGACAGTCACGACCGTGACTGCATCAGTCATGGTTGTGACTCGCTGTCGAGCCTATGTCACAACCAGAGGTGGTGGGAGCGGTTCATTATGGGCATCATGAGAAGAGTGGTGATGTGATTTTGCTAGACACTGCTCACAAACATGCCTTTTAATGATTTTGCCTTAAAAGCAACGATGAAGGGTGCTTGGAAGACTCGAGGTGAGTTTATCTTTTTCGAAATTCACACGAACTAGTTTTTGTTTTAGTTTGCGGATTCTAGGGATAAGGAGAAGGTTTTGAACGAGGGGCCATGGTCTTTTGATAGAACTTTGCTGGCATTGAGGGAACCTGGAAAGGATCAACAAACATAGATAGAGATAACTAGGGTTCAGTTTTGGATTCGAGTTTATTATTTTCTTTTGGAGGTGATGACGTACGGTGGAAATTGTAGAGAAAATATGGAAGGTGTTTGGAGGTTTAGAAGAGATAGCTAAGGAGGACTTTATGGTATGTGCTAAATTGTTATGGTTAGAGTGATGGTAGATATCACAAAGCCTCTTCACAGAGGGATGTTGTTGAAGGTTGCAGGGAGAAGAATGTGGGTGGAGATAAAATATGAGAGACTACCAAATTTTTTCTATTCTTGTCGGCGATTAGGGCCTGTTGAGATTGATTGTGAGGATGGTGAGTCAAAAGACATGGAGGGAGATGTGGCGACTAGATGAGGGCTTCACCATTTTGCAAATATCAAGAAAGGAGTGAGTATAAGAGACGGAAAGAGATGGAGATTATATGTTGTTTTAGTGGAAAGGGAACAAAAGGCAGTGATGCTTCGAGTAGTAAAGATGGAAGAGGGAACACATGAAGATCCATGTTGAATTTGTTGGAAGGGAATGAAGAAAATGAAGGAGATGATTGTGGGTCCAGAATTAAGAGGGCAAAGAGTGTGGAAGAGAGAATGGAGGAAGTCAAAAGTGGAAAAGGAAAATGCAATAACGTTCGAGAAGTAGATGATGGAAAATTAGAAGCGATGGTTACTAAGGAGGTGTTGGAAGAACATGAAAAATAAGGGACAATCAGGATAGAAGATACCTTGGCTACTATGGTAAGGCAAAAGGAGTGAGAATGGGAAATAGAGGGGTGTAATAGGTTCTTCTACTTTTCAAGAGGGTGAAAGTATGCAAAAAGTATGTGGGGACAAGAAAGGAGTCAATGAAGGACTAGAAGAGGAAAAAAAAAAGGTTGGGTTCGTGGAAACGAAGGGCTAGGAAAGGATGTGAAAAAGGGACTTTGCAAAAGGATAGTATTCAACGGAAAAGAAAATATGGGGGAAGTGTGGATGTTATGGTGATTGATGAGGAGTTGCAAGGTAAGAAACAAAAACTTTTATCGGCAAGAGAGACAAGAGGTCTCTCTTGCCGATCATTATGAATATACTGTTATAATCGTCAGGGATTGGGGACGGCTCGGTCAATTGGTAGACTTACTAATCTAGTGAGGAGGGAGACCTCAATGGTGGTTTTTCTTATGGAAACAAAATGTGACAGTTAGAAAGTAGAAGAAATAAGGCTAAAAGTTAGGCTTTATGGGTGTTTTGTGATGGATTGTGTACGGCGTCCGGGTGGGCTAAGCATGTTGTGGGAGGAGGAGGAGGTGTAATTCTCAGTTAGATCAAATACTTGTCATCATATAGATGTTGATGTTTGCATGGAAAATGATGGTGAATGTTGACGGTTCACAAACATATATGGGTGGCCAAAAAAGGAGGAAAAGAAGTTCATGTGAGATTTAATAAAGAAGTTAAATGAGAATATACATGGGGCGTAGGTGTACATGGGGCACTTTAATAATTTATTATAGGTTGAGGATAAAGATGGGGGGATTGACGTTGGAATAGGAGATGATGCTTGCTTTATGGGACAAATTTAGAGCATTGGAAGTGGAGGAGTTGCCATTCTCAAGGGTTAAATTCACAAGGGATAATGGGAGAATTGGCGTTGAGTTCGTTCAGAAGAGATTGGATTTTGGTTTTGGAAATGAGGTATATATTGATATATTTTCGAGGGGAATTAGACACATGGAGAGGGTGGGCTCAAATCATTTACCTATTATGGTTGAATCTAATAGATGTGGGTGCAAAACCAAGGTTTATAGATGGTGGTGGCTAATGCTTGGTTAAATCCGAGTGTGCGAAATGTGGAGACTGGGGCGGTCGGGAAGATTGAAAGGTGTTAAGAGGATCTTAAGGAGTGGAACAAGGACTTTCGTAACACTATGGAGTAGGTAAAGAAAGTTCAGGAGGAGCAATGATATTTAAACAAGAATGGGATGTGGGGTGCATTAGTAGGGCGTAGGAGACAGTTGGAAAGGGAGGAGAGTGATTTGATGGAAAAGGAGAAGTTCTTATGGTACCAAACGGCAAAGGAGCATATTATGAGATGGGGTGATAAAAAATACTTCCTTTTTCCATACCAAAGATAATAGTAGAAGGAAGAGGAATAAACTGAGGTGACTAGTAGATGATGAGAGTTTGAAATGGAGGAGTCGGGCTAATAAAGAGAGGGTGAAGGTGGATTACTTTTTAGGGTTTTTTAAAACTAATCTGAGCACATATTTAGAAGCGACTCCTCAAGTAATCTCGCTTTTGTTGATGGAAGAGGATAACCTTGAGCTGACATGTCCATTTATTAGTAAAGAGGTATTTTCTGCCCTTTCTTCTATGCACCCTACTAAATTTCCCCGTCATGATGGTATGTTAGCTCTGTTTATCAAACACACTAGCATATTGTTAGGACAAAAAAAGCTACTAATTTTGTTCTTAACACTTTGAATGTAGATGCCATCCCAAATCGTCCAAATCATACTTTCATTGCTCTTATTCTAAAAGTTTCTGACCCTTATTATATGAAGGATTTGTGGCCTATGTAATATCTTGTACAAGATTATATCAAAAGTGATTACAAATAGGTTAAAGGTGGTGCTCAAGAAGGTGATAGTGTTGCCTTAAAGTGCTTTTGTACCGGGAGGCTTAACAATATTCTAGCAACGTTTGAGCTTTTTCACTTTTTGAAGAGTAAGAAAACAGGGAGGAAAGGGTATATGGCACTAAAGCTAGATATGGCTAAGGCGTATGATAGGGTGGAGTGGGGTTACTTGGAACAATGTATGTAGATGATGGGTTTTCATGATAGTTGGGTGAATTTGATTATGAGATGTGTTATGAGTGTCTCCTTCTTTGTCTTAATTGATGGATGACTGTCTCGTGAGTTCTTTCCTTCTAGGGAACTTTGACAAAGAGACCCACTTTCTCGTTATCTTTTTCTTATTTGTGCTGGAGATATTTTGGCTCTTTTAAGAAAGAGTGAGTTGACAGGTCAATTGTAGGGTATTCGGATTGAAAGGTCGGCTCCATTCATCTCATACTTGTTTTATGCAGACAATAATATTTTGTTTGCTAGAGAAAGTTGTCAAAAAGACATACAAGATGTTTAATATTCTCCAGTGGTATGGAGAACATCGGATCAACAAGTTAACCTGGTAAAATCTGAACTGTCGTCATTTAGCAAAAATGTGGGGGGAGGGGATTGAGGCATGTAATCCAAGGCATTTTGGAGGTTAACGAGGTTGATAAACACGAGAGATACCTAGGATTACCAACTAGCAGGTTAAAGACAATTATCTTTGATCAAATTAAGGAGAAGCTTTGGAAGAAAATAAGGAGTTGGAGAGCTCAATCTTTATCTAGAGTGAGAAAAGAGGTTTTGCTCAAGTCAGTAGTGCATTCGAGTCCAATTTATGCGATGTCATGTTGTTTACTTCCACTGGCCTTTGCAAAGATTGAGAAGATTATGTGTGATTTTTTATGGGGTGGGCAAGGTGATAAGAAAAGTTTGCATTTGATGAGTTGGAGTAGAATGAGCTTGCCGAAAGCGAGAGGAGGCTTGGGTTTAGGGAGTTAGAAGCTTTTAATCTTGCTTTTTTGGAAAGACAAGGTTGGCGACTGATACATGAACTAGAGTCACTTATTGGTCGTTTGTATAAGGCAAGATACTTTCCTAGAATCACCTTCCTAAAGTTGTCTCTTGAATATTTGTCGAGCTACACTTTGAGGATTATCTTCAAGGCGAAGGAGGTTATTGAAGCTAGATCTTATTGGCAAGTTGGGAATGGGAGTATTATGTTTGGCGTGATAGGTGCCAACAAGACCAACAACTTTCAAAGTTGTGGGTAACTTCAAAGGAGTTGACCTTAGTATGACTTAATTGATTGAGAAAGAGGTTGTTGGAGAGAGGAGGTGGTTAAAATTAAAGGTGGATGCTTCCTTGTGATGTGGAGATTGTCCTTTATATCCTAGTTGATGCATGTTTTTCGGACCAATGGGCTTGACATTACATCGAGGATGGCAATTTCTCATTAAGTCAACATACCATTCCATTGTTGCTAAGAAGGTTGCAGTTTTGGGAAAAGGAGAACAAGTGGACGAAAGTGGTGCACAACATCTTTGGAAAATGGATATGGAACCAAAAGATTAAACCACAAGGGAAGTCTTTTTTTATGTGGAGGGTGTGTAAATAGGTGTGGCATTGGGGTTATCGGAAGAACCCTGAATGGCAATGTTGTTTTTGTTAGCTCAAAGAAGGGTCAAGACAGAACCGATGTGGAGATAGAAAAGGCTAAGGCTATAAGATGGGGACTTCAAGTGGTGAAATCTCTCAATGTACGTTACCCATGTTGTGGTGGAATCAGATTGCCAACAAATTGTTCAGAAGCTGAAGCATGGTGTGCTTCCTCGTTCCGCCTTTGGTTTCCTTGCAGCTCTTATCTTAGATTTCAGTTATGATTTTACTTTGTATCATTGAGAGTTTGTAGCAAAGTGCCATTCAAACGACGAATTGGCTTGGTCGGTAGCTTCTATCCTCTCCTTTTTCCTATTGTCTAGTTATTTTTATTTTTTTGGCTGATTTTTATGATGTTTTATCAAATAATATAGTGTTAATTTAATAGTAAGGGGTATTTTCATAAAAAAGTATGGTACATCATAACTATATACTAAAGCGGAGGTTAAAAAAATTATACGACACATGTCGCTTTTAGATTGGACCAATTCTCCCCTTTTATTAAAACCAATTTTGGAAAAATAATTAAGTTTAATATAAAGATAGTGTAATGTATGTACAATCTTATATCACTATAATCAATGGATAGAAAATTTCATTCCTAATATTTTTTATGCTATATATTATACAAATATTAGGATATTTATTTTATTTTTAGATAGAATGCATATGCTAGGTTTAGATAATTAAGTTAAATATAAAGATAGTGTAATGTACGTACAATCTTATATCACTATAATTAAGTTTATTTTGAGCGGTCCCATGTATATAATAAATTGATAAGTTTTTATCTTATTACTTATCTATTTTCATAATTAAATAAATTATTATAATTTGGATATTAATTTAATTCATAATACTAATAAAATATTATTGTTTCAAATAAACAACTTTTATAGTTTATTAACTTCAAATGTTTATTCAAAGTTTATATTTAAGTATTTACATGATTATTTTTCTCGAATAATAAATATATTTGAAAATATTTTATTATTCATATTTTATTTAAGAAAAACCCGTACAAGGTACGAAAATACATACTCCCTCCGATTAATTTTATGTGACGTTTGATGTGTTTGCACATCAATTAAGAAAATCATAAATACTCTTTAAAGTTCTCCTCTAATCCTCAAAAAACACAATAATTAATTGAACACTAATTAAAAAACATGCAACAATTGGTTACTATTCTCAGAGTTTGGTTCAAATGAAACAAACTCTTATCCTAAAACGTGAAACGAATGCACTTTTCCTAGTTAGTAGTGCACTTTTTATACAAAAGTGCATTGAAAAATACAAAAAGTGTACTACGAAAAAGTGCACTACAAAAAGTATAAAAAGTGCACTAAAAAGTACGAAAAGTGCAAATGCGAAAAAGTGCACTCTGAAGTAGGAAAAGTGCACTACTAACTGCAAAAAGTGCATTCGTTTCAGGATAAGAGTTCGTTTCAGGATAAGAGTTTGTTTCATTTGAACCAAACTCACTATTCTCATGTGTGCTAACGTGATATTAGAATTCCAAGAAGAACATAAAATTCTGCCACCAAAAACTGTGAAAAATAATTGTAAAACACTGGTATTTAATTGAAAAAAGTAGAATTATTTTCTAACTACATTAAATATGAATCAACAAAACAGAATTAAAATGACACTTAATATGGATCCGAGGAAGTATTAGTAATGATGTAAATGAGGAGTCGTTTTTGTGTAATTACTTATTATCACCCTCTAAGTTAGTAAGTACTTATTTTGGTATAATTAGTTGATCTGCTTACACCCAACTAAAAGTAGCTAATCTGTCATGTCATGTGTTGGATCCTACTTGTGCACGCATGAAACTCAAAATTGCTACGTACGCCAAATAATGGAGGTACGGTCAGATGCCCATCGATTAATTAATCAAGATTCTTTTTTCTAGCAAACAGAGAGAGCTGGGAAGGCATGTCATTCAGTCATTGCCAGCTGAGGTAATGATTTTTTCTTACCCTAATCCTAAGAAACATTTATGATAGTAGATTATAGGATTAACATGCTATAATTATGATGATAATAAGTAATTAGAATGTCTGATGTACTCCACCGTCCCAATTAATGATATGTATTTCTAGGGGAGAAAGACATGCTGTATTTCAATCGAAGTATTTTTCAATAAACTAGAGTACTAACCCGTCTGTTGGGCGGAATAAATTCTATATCACGTGTTTTTATTTTCTTAAATATTCGGACTTTTAAATATCATAACATGTGATTAAATATATTAATTAATTTTGTTAAGAAATATTATAATTTATTGTATACAAAAAAAATTAAATATTAAAAAATATACATATATAAATTATTTGATTATTTAATCAGTGCATATTGTAGTGCGTACTATTTTAAGATATGAATTTCTTTTACGTTCTAATTTGATAGTCCAAGCATTAATTTCACTTTTTATACTTAAACTATTATCAATATTAGGTTTATTTTTTAATCTATATTTTTAGATTTAGATTAATGCGATTCTCATTCATATAAAATTGTGAATAATCGATATGCATTGTATGTTTCATTTACTTTCTAAAAGATAAGTATTGTTCATTATGTTATTATATTTTAAAATAAGGAAATTTGAAACCCTTAAATAATGAATAGACAATTGTAAGTATTTATTTAATTTTCTTCAAAAAAAAATTTTAAATATTTGTTGCAATTTAATATTGGTAGAAATTATTATAAGAAAATAGAACATTTATTGGACATAGAGAGACAACTTTTATAGTTGTTAAGATATATAACCCCTCTTTACAATAGGAAAGGATTATGTGGGACGCCTATGTATAAAATAGAATAAATTTTACCTCCGGACATTTGGTTTAGTGATTAAGACTTTGGAATAATATCCTGAGATCACCGTTTCGAACCCCGCGGGTGGCGGTTTGCCCATTCCTCACTAGAATTGGTTAATAACTAGTTCTCATCCTTAGTAAATGCTCTAAGTGAGCCCAAGTAGTACTTGTGGCGACCCTAATCCTTATCATATAAAAAAATGAGAATAACTTTTATTTGTTTTCAAAAAAAGAGTAACGATTTAGATTAGACTTTCATTACAAAGAAAAAATGGCATGCACGTATTTTTCCTGTATTGTTTGTATTTTTTTTTTAAATCCGTTTCTAGGGATACACATCTTGTACATAAATTTCACCTCAGATGTGCATCAAAAAAAACTTCACGTGCACCAAAACTAGCTAATTGTGCATCACTTTTTGTATGCAAAATAATTCAAATATTTTTATTTTTAACTTTATTTTTGTGCATGAATGGCGATATGCACAAGGTTTCACCTATATTCATCAAGTTTTGATACACATATTTTTAGTTTTGATAGACATATATAAATAAGATGCACTCTTCGACTATTTTGATGCACATAAAACTAATTTTAATATACATGCATAAATAAGATACACTTTTTTGTTATTGTGATGCACATAGATGTATCTATGCACATTATTTTGTATGCATATTCATTAAGTCGTTGATGCACAAACAGTTAATTAGTTTTGATGCAAATACATAAATAAAATACACTTTTGAGTTATTTTAATGCACATGCATGAATAAGGTACACTTTAAACTATTTTAATACACATAAGGTTAGATTTCAACTATTGTTGCTCATTTAGCAAGTTTTATTAATGTACATACAATTTGGTTTGGGTTTTGAAGCACACAAACAAGATGAACATTCGGTTGTTTTGGTGAACATATAATTCATTTTGATGTACGTATAAAGTTTAGGTTTTAACAAATACGTGGTGTTTCTTTCTTTTCATTTTTATTGAACCAAGACTTGTAATTTAGTTAGAGTAGCTTTTTCACTCTTCAAAACAATGGATCTTTCCATCAAACCATAATAATATTATAGATAATAAATCCGGTCGTTGAGATTTAGAAAGGTCGTTCTAGCTATATAAGAAATTACACACATTAAGATATGAAGGCGACCGTTAATTCACTGAATGATTTGCCGAGTAGATATCAGATTCAGACGTGGTTGTTGCTTTGTGGTGATACGGACTCGACCCGCTCCTACCCAACCACTCGCCATCTATTTTCATTATTCAACTCTTGGACAACACTCCTTACTCTATATTTTTTGGCAGAATTTACACGTAAATGCATTATCTGCTATAATGAGGGAACCTTAGTCAAAAACCAGTTTAAACATGTTAATTCATAAATAATAAGAGATTCACAAAGTAAAACAGAGAATAGATTTACACAAGAAATGAGAGAGAAGTATTGATTCTGAAAAACGAAATAAGATTGCAATTGCACTGTGGCGAGTTTACTCCTTTATGATTCTGGATACCAATGGTAAGTCGTAGACACGTTAACTGATAGAAGAATAGATATCGAAATAAATAGGCAAAAATATAAAATAACGAGAATAAACTTCACTATGATTGCATTCAAGCGTTGGAGAACAGTTGAGGGGTACACTAGAGAGAAGATGAGGAGAAGTATATATATTGAGGTCTTGAATGAATAATTGAAGAAAAGAAACACAATTGTATGTAGATCGGTTTTCTAGTAGAGAGAGAGAGTCCCCCCGTTGGTGTTCTTCTTCCCCTTTTATAGGCCCACCTCCCGGTCATTTATGAGTATCAACCCCGATAATCTCGTCCTGTTATTAATGCCTTCCAACGACTAGTTTGACCACTTACTACTTTTTATAATTTTTGCTATGTCGTCGACGCGTTTAGGCATTTAAGGCATCCGTGATTTTTTTCCATGCAGTTAATGCGTTCCAACAACTCTTTTCCGCTCCTTGATTTCCTCCATGCAATTTAATGCCTCATTAATGATTAATGATATCTTTAATTCCTTCCGATCTCTTCATATCTTCTTGGCCCCACTTCGGAATTTAGCCCGATATTTTAGGGTCCAACACTCTCTAAGGCCAAAGACGAGGTCTGTGGGCCATCCACCTCCACGCGACATTGCTCTATTAGGCTTTCGTATACCGCAATTGAAGACTTTGGTTTGCGTCTTTTTCGTCCTTAGCAGGATCACTATCATCATCAATACCATCAATATCCATATCATCGAGTGCTTCCATATAGTCCTCAAGATTCTTAAAATTAGTGTTACACAAAAAAATCGGTCTGCAATAATTAATATAACGAAAAAAATAATTTATTTTATTTTACATGAAAATAAATGTATTATTATATGAAAATAGGTCAACATGAATTAATGCAACGAAAAAATAGCTTAAAGGAAAATTATTGTCTTGTAATTAATCTACACGTATCATGAAATAACTTATTGTAACTTGATTGTGATAACTTCAAATAATGTTAACAAGAACGTAACTTGAAATTAGACTTTTGAAAGTAGTGTGTAACACGAAAACGTTCTACTCCAACTCCATAAATAGTTCCACACGAATAAATTCATCTTTTAATATTTATGAAAATTTATTTTAACGGTATTATATATTGTGATTTAAAATGTTAAAAAAAAAAATTCAACGAGGATTTTAGAAGTTTCAGACGAAAATCCAAATACCTACCCAAAAACATATACTATCTACCCAAAAATGTATATATAAAAATGAAAAGATTTAAAAAATGGACAAATTTGTTGGGACGCTCGAAATGAAAAGGCGGACAAACTTAATGGAACGGAGGGAGTACGAAATATCATGTTATAGTAACTCTCTACATTAAAACGATTGCCTCTCTTCTTCTCGCCCCTCCCCCCTCCCTCCCTCTCTCGCCCACAGTTTGGTTTCTTGGTGTCTTGTTCAAGTGATTGAGATTTCGATAAACCAATTCTCTATTTTCAAAACTTGAGTCGTTAGTGGAATTTTCTGAAATTGGTAGGGGGTGCAACATTATGGTAGCTTATGGACATTTTTTACCCATAATATCCTCACTTTTTCTATTTTTATTAATGTTTTGATAATTATCCTTGTCCTTTTTTATCATTTCACAACTAAAATAAACCTCAATCAACCATTCTTCACCAACCACCCTACTAGCTTATTTAAAAAATAAATAACCTATTTCAATTACTAATTTTAGCAAGTGATATCAGATTTTGATTCTGCTAACATAAACTTTAGTTTCATCAGTAGTTTATATCACATATATGTAATAATTTACCAAACAAACCCTTAATTAAAGAGTTTTAAGGCGTTGAACATGATGTTAAGAAGGCTTCTTGTAGAATAGAAACATTTGGATAAAAGATGTAAGAGATTTGGGAAATTTACCCCATAATGTTTATGCCAAACACTCCGATCAAGTTCTTAGAACATTCAAATAACTTATTTTAGGAAAATTTTGATTGGTACCCTCGATTTTCTTACTTTTCTGAATAATGCTGTGAAGAAAAATTATTCTGAGTGGTATCTCCGAACTTTTGCAAAAGTTAGATTCATACACTTACTTGTAATTAGTGTCATCAAGAAGAACTCAAATAATTGTAAGAGCAAACTTGAGCACAAGTATGATTAATTTGGAATTATAGACACATTTGTAGATTAAAAGAACAATTTAGCGTCCGTTTGGATGGTGGGTAGCGGGAGCGGAAGTAGCGAAAAACACTAGCGGAATTGAAGACCCTTGGGTGTAGGAGTTTCTTCAAAAAGCTCGAAATTCTGCTATTGCTAGCGGAAGACGCTCGAAATTCCGCTACATCCGAACGGACCCTTAGTTGCACCCATAGATAACAAAATCAAATCAAATACAAGCCAATGTCTCCACATAAGGGAACACATCAACCCATTCAAAATCAGAAGCAGTCTCACTACTTGGCAACACATCTCTCATCTCCCACAATCTCTTACTCTCCAACCCATAACCCAACACTTTCCCTGGTATCCTCATCACCACCACCATGTCAACAACACAGCACACTTGAAACTTGCAATACATCTTCGAGCTCAAGCCGTCATAAACCCTCCCAAACACCTGCGGATAGACCTCCGAAACCCCATCAATGGCGGCAATTTCATACCTGACTTCCCAATTTGAGTAATCCTCTTTCATCTCCAAAACCCTAATTTCGCCCTCCTCGTAAACCTCCACCAGTAACAGCTTCCCGCCGGACGACTCCAACGTCCTCTGCCGCCGCTTCCTCCGGCGATTGGGCACGGGCGGGGTCGGCATCGGCCCGAACCTTCCCTCTTCCACGTGGAGGAAGGACGAGCCCTGATCTGTTGACGCGGGCCCCAACCAATGGAGGGACCCACGCCAGTAGACCCCGCCGGAGAGGACCAGACCAAAGGGGGCCCGGAAATCGGGGGCGTTGCACGGGGTCCAATTCCCGGTGGCGGAGGAGTAGCGGTGGATCCGATTGGAGGAATTATGGATGGAGATTATCTGGTGGTGTGGGGATTCGGCGGGGTCGAACACGAGGTTCGTCCACGTGGCGGCGGCGGTCAGATCGTCGGACGGTTCCGGTGGAGAGGAGGAGGCGCCGGTGGTGGGGTTGTACACGTGGAGAGTCCGGCGGTGGGGTCCGCGGCGGACGGAGCATAGCAGGAGTCCGTTGCAGGACTGTAGAATCCTGACGGAGTTGTTAACGGAGTCGTTAACGGAGGCCAATTGGGGCGGGAAATGTGAAGGATTGGGGCGGCGGCGGGACTCGGCGTCGAGGAAGGCGAATTCTAGGGTTGATTTGGAGGGGCGGTGGAGTAGGACGCCGGAAATGGTGGTGTGGTGGACGCCGGAGAAGAAGGTGGAGGAGATGAGGGATCGCCATTCCTTGGAGACGGATTTGAAACGGAGGAGGGATTTCGCCGGCAGCCGGAGGAGGATCTCGGTCAGGAGGTCGGCGTTTCCGGCGACGATTTCCGCCTCGGAAGGGTACATTTTCGGGAGCCGCTTGGTTGCTGGTCAATTTTTTGGGATGGTATTTGTAGGCTTGTAGGAGGATAAGAAATTTGGCTTTTTGCGTGAAGAGGGAAGAACGTGGATCGTGTGAGGTGAAGGGGCTGCTTGCCAGCTTGCAAGATTCAACGGAAAGTTGAAGCCCAATAATTTCAGAAAGATCTAGTTCATGCCTGATGGTGGTGATGAAACAGCATATAAGTTGTTTAATCTATCTATCTATCTATATGTATAACTAAAACCACTAAGTTTTCTAGCCTTCTCATTGTGCCACATTTTTACACATGATACTCTCACATTTCACCACATAAGATTTCGTCAAATATCGCAATTTTTTTAATGGATGCTTATTACATTTCATTTTTTTTTCAAATAAGATGACTAGATATTACAATTCATCAATCCTACACAATCTATATATTCTTCAAAATTATTGTTCTATTACGTAGATTTTAAATTAAAAAAAATATCAGTTCAATTTTTTTTCCATCTATTACACCCCACGAATTCAAATTGTTCACAATCAGTTCACAATCGGTTCACAATTTTTTTGCAATTAGTTTATTTATTCTTCCGATCTTCTCCGGTTCAAACTATTAGTTATAGTTTCAAGCCCTTTCAACATACTTTGGGTTTCAAGATTGATTAATTTTTACTTTATGAACTCTCTGTCTATATCTTTCTCCTTCACCTTTGTTGTTGTTGATCTCTCTTGATAATCCACGCATACAATAGAGAAAACTCAAATCTTAAGTCGATCGATCATGGTCTACAAAATGAATATCTTTTCACTAAAGTCAAAGATTCGACTGAGGATGAATTATGAATATAATGGATTTGAGCACTGATGAGGAGATATCGTAGTCGTCGTTGAAGACGTGTTCGGGCTTCTCCGTCTCTTGAAGGTGTTTGTAGGTAGAGATACTCCGAAAAAATCAATGGAGATGTATGGCCTATGTGGGAAGCAGATTGCCAAAGTAGTTTGTCATCTCCGATATTGATGATTTTGATCCACCGTCGTTATGATTTATTGTGTTCTTCATATCTTCTTTTTGATTATTCGTATCTATAGATAAGGAAATGTTGATTATATATTACCATAATATTCTATAGAAAGCTAGCAAATCTTCAAACCATAACAAATATTAACGTAATGAATTTAAAAATTTAATTATTCCGTTGTAGATTTTATTAGTTATCAAAAGGATCATTCACTTTTGATTTGGTATTATCTCTTCGTTTTATATCTAAAATTTATTGTCAAATTATTATTGTTTATTAACATTAAATTTTGAGCTTGATAGATCACATTGTTTTAGGGAATGATTAGTTTTATCTCTTGGTTTTATATCTAGAATTATTGCAAAATTATTATTATCATTTACTAACATTAAATTATAATTTTGATAGATCACATTTTTTAGGGAATGAATAAATTACATATTTTAGGAAATAAATAAATATATAAGAGAATAAATAACTTATGTGAAGGGTAATATTGTATTTTGCTTAAGCTATTTGTGTAATGTAATTATATAAGAGTATAAGACAATAGTTCACTAACACACACACATATATATATATATATAATATTATATATAAACTTTTGTGGATATGTAATGCTAAATATTTATATTGAAGTATTACTGTATTAATTTATTAATTAAATTTTTTTACATTATTTAAATTTTACACTTTATATTAATCTTTATGCATATTATTTGTGAGAGTGTAATATTGACATATAATTTTAGATTTCTATAAACAATTTTTATATTTATATAATTAGCTTTGGTGGTAAGTCAAATCCTTAACTAAATTCTTATATAAATTGTTTGAATATACCTAATTTGAGAGTTATAGAATTAAACATATTCTATATAAATTATGCATACACGTTTTATCATATGATAATTTAACTTTACATAAATAATGTTATGTTATTTGATGGGTTATTGTTGAATCAATGGTATTATAGACTTTAAATAATAATAAATTATTAAGATACAATCTATGTATTTAAATAATTGATTTTGTTTTCCTAACTCTAATTAAAAATGGCTAATTTGAAAAGATAATTAGAGATAATATAAAGTTAGAGATAATTAAATACTTATTATTCTTAATAACTATGAAAATTATTAATCTGAAAAGATTATTTCCTAACAAGTCTTTAATTTGAGATTTTTTCCTAATAATTTTGAGTAATTTTTATGCTAATCCCGTGCAGGGCACGGGGATTATACTAGTTATGTATAATTAAAATTCAAATAATAATTAGATAATTAGGTAGAATATGAGTTGAAACTTAAGAAAAATTTAAATTGTATTTAAATATTAAAAAAATTAGTTACAGCTGTACTAATTGTTATTTTTTTATTTAAAAAATTACTAATATTTTTATTTTTGAATAACTAGCCCAACTTCTTGTTTTTTGAAATTTTCACTTAATAGTTAATTATTAACTTACTATATATTATTATTATTTTTAACTTGTAACTAGTTAATGTGGCATATGTGGTCATCAGCTTGGGAGGTTATTTTGAGGTTTTTTTGATGAAGTTTGGGATCATTGAACTCAAGGTTGTGCAACCGGTCTAGATCGGACCGTATAAGTCTGATTCGGTCTAGATCGGTGGAGATCTAAATATCTAAGACAATCATTTTAATTTTCCAAAGATATTTTCCCATATCCCTCAAAGCGTTATTTTTTTTTCTGATAAGGTAAGGATTAGGAGGCCCTCTAAGGAGGGCGTCCTAGAGCATTCTTGTGGATGAAAACCTAAACTTCTGAGTTATCTAAGAGGAGGCTGGTAAGGATGTTGTGACTTAGTTTAGCGATTTTATCGGCCACAGCATTGCATTCCCTACCCACATGATGGACTGATACAAAGTTAAATTGTTAAGGAATATCATAATATCCGAAATCATTATTTCAATCTCCCAAGGACATTTAACTATATTGTTAACAACATTTATAACTATGAGGTTATCTTCTTCAATCTCATTTTTTGTAATTTCTTTTCTCTGAGCTTCTCTAGTTCCTTCTTTGAGTGCAAGAGCTTCCGCCTTCACAATTGAGATTGGTCCTTGTTTCTTGCCTCATGGTCTCGTATAACAAAATCCGAAGAAGAGTGGTTGGAATCAAATTTAGATCCATCAAAGTTTAGTTTGACTATATTATCAGATGATTTTTTCCACGCATAGTTCCCTCGAAGAGTTAATGATTATGAGGTTGTTACCCAACTCAAGTCAAGCTGGGAACATAATTATTGCACCATCTCGCACACAATAATTTGAATGTGTTTTTTTGTACATGATATTGTGATTCATAATTCAACCATAATAAGTGATTATTTTATTGGGATCAAGAAGGCAGCTGGTTAAGAAGTTGTCACATGGAAATGGAACATTTTAATATAGTATATCATATGATTCTAGCTAGAATATTTTACTAACACGATTAGAATTTTCCTTGTATTTTCAAACAACAAGAATTACATAATTTATTGGATTAAGATATTGATATAACTCAAAACTTAGTTGTATGCACAAACTCATCCAATATAGAGAACAGAGAAAAAAAGACTCAGACCTACGCTGGCCATTGGTAACAGGCCGCCGGACGGGAGCATAGCAAATCATGATGAAGATATGGAGAATGCTAAACTATCAAGAAGATCATGGAAAGTGAATCAAGAAGAAAAAAGCTCACCACATTGAAAATATTAACTTGGCTAGTATATATATTGTTAGATTACTTCTCATATTGTCATTTCATTTTAGGATGGAACCTCATATGCGTATGACCTACCGGAATTTAACAGAATTAGGACAGGAAATCACTAAAGCGAGAGATATAGAACAAGACATCCCTACCCTTAACGCTGCAATGGGGAAGATGAAAGCGGAAAGTAGACACATGGCGGCTGGAAAAGAAGGCGAAGGAGGGCTTATGCAATAATAACGATCCATTATGGGATGACAAATCAGTAGAAGATGATTTAACAGATGATATGGTTTAAAAAACGCGCACTGATGCCTTGAGAGAAGGGGACAGGAACACAATGTATTTTGGTGAGCCATAAATCCATAATCATCTAAATAGACAATCGAGTTTTGTATTGAATCATTACCTACATTACCAAAATCTTAAAATTGGTTGATTCAACTATATTTGAAATCAATCGGCCACAATTTTAATTTATCAAGCATTGATAACTAACATACCTTCCTCAATATCATACCCATAGTTTAAGTCAAAGCTTCTCGTATAACTCATATATAGTCTTTTGATTGATCATGCTGCAATATCTTAAAAAGAAATAATCATATAATAATTCATCTAAATGTAAAGATTTCCATGCTTTTAGTACAAAGCTTATAAAAATTCATTTAAAATGCCCATATGCTAAATTCGTATTATTATGCTGAATGCCCTGACATCTTTGTCATGTGATTTCATATAATCCAATAAATAAGAATATGTACATTAATTTGGTATTCGATATATCGAGATCTTCTTATACAAAATTGCAATACACAGGTTATAAAAATTCCAGTAAATAATTCATCTATGCTTTATGCCGAATTTCAGTACATAGCAACATTACTAACCGGCGCAATACCAATACATATAATTCAGCACCGGGGCCGGGGGAGACACCTCCAGCACCACCGCAATTCCAGTACATAGCTTAGAAAAAATTTCTTTGCTTTTATGCTGAATTCCAGATTTCCAGTAAATAATTCATCTAAATGCAAAGAATAAGAACAAGGGGCCAAACCATGGAGTGGTGTGATCAGTAATCTCATTTGGAAACATGTCAAAGCTCGGAAATGGAGCTTCCACTTTTGGCTTGCTTATCTTGGTAGGCTTCCCACCAAAGATCGCTTAAGGCAAAGGGGTTTTGAAACCGATGAAGCTTGCGTTCTTTGTGGAAATGGAGTAGAATCGAGGATCCACCTTTGGGTAGAATGTGAGTTTGTCCAAGAAGTAATGAATAGAGTGTGGACTTGGCATATGGTCCAAGTAAGGAAGAATAGTCTTGAAGAATGGATGGAGTGGTTCCTCACCTCTCCAATGAAGAAAAGTGATCTCTTCAAAGCTCGGCTTTATACACTCCTAGGTATCATCTATTTCGTATGGGATCTACGTAATGATGTGATATACCGTAGAGCAACACCAAACGCAACCAAGTGCTCCATCAAAATCATTCAAGAATGCAAATGGAGGATCAAATTGATGCAAGTTAGATGGAAGAGAAGGGGCGGGGTTGCGGAGCATCCTACATATGTGATTCTCACCTATCTCCCTCTCACCTTTACTCTCTCTTTCCTCTTTTTCTAGCTTGGTGTTTTGTCTATACCCTCTCGCTTGCCGGCGGATGTGTGTTGCTGGTTATTTTTTGGTTTGCACAACTTTTGCCTCGGAAGGTTGTTCCCGGGGCTTTCTTTATCTTTGAGAGCCTAGTTTTAGACTAGTGCTTTTGCCTACTTTGTCACCCCCTGGCATGCTTGTCTAGGGTTGTTTTTTGGGGCCTTGATATGCCTAGGCTTTGCTAGGTTTTTTTAGGGGTTGTAGGGTTTTTGGCGAGGTGGTAGGAGGCTTGTTGGATCGTGTTGATCTATTTTTGTGCCTTGTATTTTATATCTCGACCCTTGGTTTGGTAGAAATTTCTTTGTACATGTTCGCTTCATATATATGTACCATATTCCAGGCAAAGAATTCTATGTTTTTACATACAAAAAGCTTAAAAAAATTCATTTAAAGATCAAGATTACTAACCAAACTAGGCAAGAGACTTCGATTAACCGTTGGGAATTATTTTGATTTGAACAGGGGGGTCGAAGAATTGAAAATTAAAAAAAGGTTGATGAAGATGATAATTCATAGCTAATCTTCTGTAGATGGACGTTTCGTATTCTGCTCATGAGGAGGACAATCTAATCTTCTAATCTATCTACTATAAACAACTATAAAATCGTCCCTCTATGTCCAATAAATGTTCAATTCTCTTATAATTTCTACCAATATTAAATTACAAAAAATATATAAAAGCTTTTTTGAAAAAAATTAAATAAATACTTACAATTGTCTATTCATTATTTAAGGGCTTCAAATTCCCTTATTTCAAAATAAAATGACATAATAGATAGTACTTATCTTCAAAAAGTAAATGAAATGTACAATACATATATCGATTATTCACAATTTTATATGCATGAGAATCGCACTAAATCTAAATCTAAAAAATAGTTTAAAAATAAACCTAATATTGGCAATATTTTAAGTATAAAAAGTGAAATTAATGTTTGGACTGTCAAATTAGAACGTAAAAGAAATTCATGTATCTTAAATTAGTATGCACTGATTAAATGATCAAATAATTTATATATGTATATTTTTAATATTTTTTTTGTATACAATCATCATAACAACTTAAAAGTTATCCTAAAGGATACATAAATGCCAAAATATTTATTACAAATTTATGTATAATATAAATTTAGTTGATAAAAATTCAAAAAAATTATAAAGTTCAAATCTTTTTGAGAGCATTTTATTTTGCCAAATTATTTTTTTACTTCTAGAAATTTATTATATTATATACTACTATAAAGTAGAAGGTTTGAACTTAAGACCTATAGGTTAAAGTTAGAAGGTTTTGCTCAATAATGGTCAATCTTAACTTTACAACTCTTGGTATTACACAAAAAATATGACATCAACCTTTGTATTATACACAAAGCATAATATCAACCTTTGGCATTACACCATTAATTTAGTAACCATTAATATTAAACACAATGATAACATCAAACTTTTGGTATTACATAAGTAATTTAAAATCATTAAATGATAACTTTTGAGATTATAAAAAAAAAAAAGATAAGACAACCATTGACATTAAAAACAAAAGATAAGTTCTAATTTAATGTATAATTTTTTATATTCTACTCTTTTCTCATTATAAGTCTTTCACTTTTTACATATATATTTCAATCACTATTATGCAAAAAAAAAAAACAATTTGCAAGAAAAGAACAAACAAGACAAGATTTTGCTCGAGAGGTTATTACGGAAAAATAGTAGAAGTTAAATAGAAACATATTACATACCATAAACAAAATAATATTATTTCGTTCAAGTTAAAATTTTCACGATTTATTTTTATTTAATCTTTTTATATGATAATATTTAGATTTTAGTCAATACATGTTATTACCTTATGATTACCAAAAATATATTCATTTTTCAATAATAAACATAAAGCATAAATTTGTCTCATCCAACGGATGGGTCAAGCATTCTAGTCAATTATAATATTTCATAACGAAATTAATTAATATGCTTAATCACATGTTAGGATATCTAAAGGTCCAAATATTTAAGAAAATAACAAACACGTGATATAAACTTTGTCCCGTCCAACGGACGGGTTAACACTCTAGTGCTTTTAATGGAGACTGCCCCGATATACTAATGTTTTAATTTTTTTTCTACATAAATAAATTCTTTCTTTTCTTTTGTATTTTTTTCCACATTAGATTGCCAACTCAATGAGTAAGTTTACAAGTAAGGTAGGTAAATGCCCATATTTTTTAGAAGAGGAGAAAGTTGTGAGTTTGTTTTTACAAACACCGGGAACCCCGACCACTACCAACACATGGTAACCCCCAAACACCACCATTACTGGTAGGGATGGCAATGAGGCGGGTTCGGGGCGGGGAATACCCTCTCCATACCCATACACATTTAGATATATGCTCCCCATACCCGTCCCATTACCCATCGGGTAATAAAATTTATCTCCGTCCCCATCCCCGTCGGGATCCCATCCCCGTTGGGTATTCCCCATCCCCACTTGATTTACCCATTTATAATCCCCGCCGGAGATTACCCATCTTCGCTTGATTTTCCCATTTATAATCCCCGTCGGGAATTCCCCATCTCCGTTGATTTCCCCATTTATAATCTCTAGCGGGGACTCCCCATCCTCGTTTGATTTTCACCTTGTATAATCCCCACGAGTTACTCATTTTATTTTTCATTTACTTTCATGTACACTTTCCTCAAAAATTATATTGATCCCCAATGGGTCCCCCGACGGGATTCCCCACGAGGTTCCCCCAATGGGTCCCCCGGTGGGGATTCCCCAATGGGTCCCCTGGCGGGGATTCCCCATGGGGTTCCCCAAAAGGGTCAGGTTCGGGTCGGGTGGTGGGGCGGGGACACCTATCCCCGTCCCCATGCCCATACCCTAGCGGGTAATACTTTTCCCCCCATCTTCGCCCCCATCCCCACTAAAAATCCCCATCTCCGTACCTGTAACGGGGAATCCCCACGGGTTATAGGGAATCCCCGCCCCATTTCCATCCCTAATCATCGGGCAACTCCTGACAACCTGAGGAAAAAAAAATGAAGAAAAAATCAAACTAGCATCATAAGGACGCTTTCTTAAGTTGGAAGAGGGCAAAAAAAGAAGCACTTTCTTTTGTTAAACCTAATTGGCTAATTTTCTTATCCGTTAGATACCAAAAAAAAAAAATCAACCAACCCATTCTTTAAAAAAAAAAGGGGCCCTACCGATAACCAATTGGTCTAGTGGAATGAGGTGCTAGACTCCTTAAATGTTTGTTCAGGAGGTTCGAGGTTCGAATCTTCCTAGCGGCGTGTATGGAAAAAATTGAATTGGGAGGGTCGCCCCCAACAATGGGCCTTTGCAGTACCCGGTTCGGACGTAGATTGGTCCTGGCTAATCGAACCGAGCGAGAGATCAAAAAAAAAGGGGGGGCCATGTTTGCTATAAAAGGCCCATATCAAATACAAAGAATGAACTAATTAGTAATTCTTCTTGGTTGGCAAACAAAGTGGGAATTCAACCGAAGTAAATGTTCTCCTGTTGATTGACCAAATAGGAAACTCTCAAGCCGATCTTGTGAGCCCTTTATATCGATTAGGAGTTGATTTGGATTAGATCGAGTCGTGTTTGGTTGAGGTCGTGGTCGAGCCTCCTTCCTGAAGATCCCTCATCTAGGTGGGAGCAACGTCGAGGAGGTTCATTATGCACTCCCAGATGGAGATGACCCGTATTTCCTGCATACCGGCGGTGCTGCATTTGTACTGCTTGGCTCACTCATCCCGTCCTCTTTGTTAGCTTCCGTTTGTCTTTTAGGTGTCTCCCCTGCTTGTTGGGAGATTTTTTCGTTTTCATGCTCTTTTATTGGTTTGTCCGATTGTCATTTGTTTCGGCCTCTCGATCTACCAAACATGTCTGGTACATCGAATTCCTTTCCTTATCAAAAAAAAAGTTTACAAGTAAGGTCCCAAGTAAAAACTTCTCCCTCTCTTGTTAATTAATGTTATTTATTTAATTTCTCCCTCATATGGTTAATCTTTTTAAAAAAAATTAAACAACTAAATTTAAAACAATAATACTCTATCTACTAAATTAAATGTAGAATCGAGCTACTTGCTCCGATTCCTCAAACTCAATCAATATCAATCACACAAGAAATCAAGAAAGAAAGATCATTCTGAAAGAAAACCAACTAACTATCTCTCATTATTCTGTTACAACATATTGTTGTTTCTTACCGACTTACATGTACGAGTGAGCATTTTATATCATTTGTCACTCGAGTCTATCAAAGACTTGTACACCCGGGTTCACACTGAATTGTATCTAGCTAGAAATACCAAACTCACTTATCCAGCTAATTACAAAAAATTACAATATAAATCTGACTTATATCTCTACCCCCCCCCCCCCCCCCCCTCAAATTGGAACCTCTATGAGGCCCAATTTGACACAAATTAAGTAATGTCGAGCCTGTCCGAATGCTTTTGTCATTAGATCAGCAAGTTGTAAATCAGATGGAATGTATGATGTAGAGAGAAAACCCTGTTGCACCTTTTGACGAGTAAAATGACAATCTATCTCTAAATGCTTCGTTCGTTCATGAAAACAAGGATTAGCAGTAATTTGCTGAGCAACCTTGTTATCACAAAACAAAGTTATTGGCCTAGGAACTTGTATGTGCAAATTCTGGAGCAAAAAGTCTAACCACACCAACTCAGATGTTGTAGCAGCCATGCTCCTATACTCAACCTCAGTTGATGATCTAGAAACAGTTGCCTGCTTCTTTGTTTTCCAAGAAACTAAAGAATGGCCAAGAAAGATGCAAAACCCTGTTAAAGATCTCCTAGTATGGAGACAAGCACCCCAGTCTGCATCTATAAACCCAGTAAGGTTGAGATGGTCTTGTACTGGATAAAACAACCCAAAACAAGGTGTATTTTTGAGATCTTTCAACACATGCATATCAGCAGTCCAGTGAGGCAAACAAGGAGATGAAACAAACTGACTTAGATATTGGCAAGCATAGGATATATCTGGTCTAGTGAGAGAAAGGTATAACAACCTTCCAATCAACCTCCTATATTGCTCTTCATCACGCAGTCTCTCTCCCTCATCAAGAGTCAACTTCAAACCAGTAGGTAAAGGAAAGGTAACTCCTTTAGCATCTTCAATACCATAATCAAGAAGAATATCATGCAAATATTTCCTTTGACATAAAAATGTACCTATTTCATGTAACACCCCCTTCCTACCCTGGAGGTATTACCGCCAGTAACCTCGATTAAGACTAAACCGAAGCTACCCAAGGCTTTAAACTGACTGAACAAACTAAAAAAAAAGTAAATGAAACCATTTGAAAACCTAACAAACTTAAATTGAATATTACAGCGGAAAAACACGTAAAAGGTCTTATACAAACCTTAACTTAAAAGAATAAATAAATAGAACAACCTTCTATTTAATCAAAATCTTCATCAAGTGTTCCTTGAGTTCTTATTTCTTAAACTCAGTTTCGCTTTGAAGTAGTTCAATCATGATCTTCACTCAAGTATAGCCATTGGAAACCTTTCTTCAACTTTTGGAGTTTCAAACTTCTAAATCCGCCTCTTGAATCAACTTCCAAGAAGAACCTAATGTGTCGTAAACCAACGGTGGACACCAACCGACCATATAAAAGAAAAGAAGATGGACGGGTTAGTCTAATGAAAGACTAAGCAAGCGAAGAAACTAACTAGGTTCTTATGGTTGTGACAAAACATATTGGCATCCAAATCCGATTAGACTCGGATTATGATCCAACAATTAGCAGTCTTATAGAGAATAAGAAGGAGACTCGCATAATCAAGAGAGAGAACACCACCGCTTGTGGTTTCTTTAAGAAGCATAAATGATTAGTGGAAACTTATACTAACCACTCAACATTCACCATCGTCTTCAACGATTGAACAGCTTAACTTAATCAAAGTCTGAATAAGAATCCTTCTTAATCAGGAGCAAGAATGGTTATCAAATGGACTAACCATTTTGGTACTTTAATGTGCCTATCGCACCAATCTTTCATTACTTTCAAATTGTGCACTCGCACCATTTAATAGTTTTTACGTAGTTCGGCCAACAACCGAGATCAGAGGGCCTCTTTCATCCATGAGCATTTACAACTGCTCGGCCAACAACCGAGATTCGGCCAACAACCGAGATCAGATGGCCTATTCCATCCTTGATCCTTAAATGAGCTCGACCAACAATTGAGATTCGGCCAACAACCGAGATCAGAGGGCCTGTTTCATCCATGATCATCTATTCTTGATCTACTCTACTTCACAACAATGTCTCAGTATGAGACAACATATACATAACGGACCTAAATCCAGTTCTAGCGCAAAAACTCCAATAACGACATGGTCGTTATTTCTAACAAAATAACAACCTATCAAAATTTATTCAACACATAAATTACTCCCAACATGAGGATCAAATGGAATTCAATTCCTCATTAATAACCATAACCCAAGAGAGAATCGTCCACTTGCCTTAGAAGGCATGCTCAACGTCCTTAGCCATTCAACAGTAATCTTTATCACCCTTCTGTCAAATATAACAAAAGATTTCTCAACAATGAGATCATGGAAACACTTCTTAGTTGTATACTCAACTTCTACAACTTCCTAATCGATAAACGATTCAATTTCCGAATATCGATATATAATAAATCCTTAGTTATCATGCTTTAAGGAGCCATCTTGGCGGAATTATAACTAATTATCCGCTTCACTTTTAAAACAATTTTCTAAATAAAAATTTTTCATTAGCAACAGTTCTTAAAGGTTACCAGATCTCGGATGAAACGGATTAACAACGAATCCCGAGTAATTATCCGAAGTCCTTTACCTGTCAATCGTTTCCAAAACTTGTATTCGCTATAATTGAAGATCCTGACGTCCGTTCCACGAGCAGTTTGAACCTGTGGGACCGTATCAACGTCAAGATTATAAAAACCATAAATTTAATTAGCAAAACGGAACCTAAAGGCCCTTATGGTGGCTCCCTAATCAACCCGCTAATTAATTTCGATCGTATATACCTTCACTCGAGCCCATGGCTCGTTTGGCTCGATAGTGGCTCGATCCCCAGCCCGAGGGTGGTTGGGCGTTGCCCGGGAGTAGCCCTCTTGGTGGGTGGTGGTCGGAGCAGAGGTGGTCGCCGGCGACGACGCTTGACGAAGCAAGAAGATGACCGGCGGTGATGGAATTCTTCCACCCAAAACCGTCGTCGTTCCGTCCTCTCACTGGCTGGTTCAGTTCCTCTTTTGCACAGCCAAAGAGAGGAAGAAGAAGTAGATGAGGTGGAGGAGGAGAGGAGGAGGAGAAGGTTGCCGGCGGTGAGTCTTGCCCGAGCCCGTCGTTCGTCCGACTCTCTCGTTCTCCCTTTGTTTGTTGGAAATGAAGTGGTAGACTTTTGATAAGTCAAAAAAAATGTGTCGTGGATTCGTCCTAATCCCACACTGGTTCCTTCCTTTCTAAGGCATAGAAGAGGCGGTTTAAAACAAAACTCGTCTCAGAACGAGACTCGCGTTAAAGCGGTAAAATTATGTACCTCGGGTGGAAAAACTTACTAAATACAAAACGTCTCGTGAATTATGTAGACCAATAAAATCATTTTTCCATGATTTTATAACGCTACCGTCAATTTTTAAGGCTTCCGTTTCGTATTTTAAATCTTTTACAGTACATAATTTAAAAGATGGCTTGTCCAATAAATATTCTTTTTTCACTGAAAAATCCTAGAATTCACACCGATCCATAAAATCATTTCTTTGTGATTTTAGGATATCACCAAGAATTTTCTAGGATTTAATTTCCAACAAAAATATTGGATTAAGCGTTAAAACGGACAAGGAGGTTAAAAGGATATCCGAGAAAATTCAAAAATATCCTCAAAAACCACAGTTATTACATTTCAGTTATGAGATTATCCATACCTAGAAAGTACTTGGCCAAACCAATATCCTTAATGGTGAATTGCTGATGCAAAGCAGCTTTCACAAATTCTATCTCCTTTTCATCTGAACCTATTACCAAGATAATCAACATACACTAATAAAGTTGTAAATCCTAGATCATTCTTTTTGACAAACAAGCTATAATCAGAATATGACTGTGTGTATCCCAATCTGAGCAAAAAACTTGTTAACTCAATGTTCCATTTTCGAGCAGCTTGCTTCAAACCATATAAAGACCTTTGCAACTTACAAACCTCACCATTTCTTGCCTTGTCATAACCCTCAAGAGGTAGCATATAGATTTCTTCATCTAAAAAACCATGCAAAAATGCACTATTAACATCCATTTGATTTATAGGCCAACTCCTAGCTATAGCAAGTGCTATCACAACCCTTATAGTAGGAAGTTTAGCAACCGGGCTAAAGGTAAGTTTAAAATCTTTTCCTATTTTCTAATTATACCTCTTGACAATCAATCTTGCCTTATATCTATCCAAGGTACCATCACTCTTATACTTCACCTTATACACCCACTTGGAAGAGATTGTTTTTTGTCCCTTTGGTAAGGATGTCAAAATCCAAGTACCATTTTTCTCAAGAGCTTCTATCTCTTTATTCATTGCCTCTATCCACTTTCCATCTTTTCTTGCTTGTTGATAAGTTTCTGGTTCATGCACAGACAATACTTGTGTCATAAAAGCCTTATGTTGTATAATTGTCATGTTAGATGAGGTTGTATGCACAGAATAATCTTTTAACCAAGAAGGTGGAGCTCTTTCCTTGTTGGATCGTCTCAGCACTGGTTGCTCTGGAACTGGTGCTTCTGGTACATGTGGCAATACACCTAAATTACCTTCTTCAATATCTTGAACCTCATTATCACCACTATCAACCTCTGTACCACAGAAAACCTGTGTAGGTGGAACTGATGGAAACACTTTAGAACAATCCTTATAAGGAAAATTTTCCTCAAAAAATTTTACATCTCTACTGCAAAAAACATCATCTGTATGTAAATCTAGCAACCGGTATCCTTTTTGTTGTGCAAGATAACCTAACAAAACACATCTCCTTCCCCTTGCTTCTAACTTGTCATGATGACCATTAGCAACATTAGCATAACACAAACACCCTACTACTCTTAAATGATCATAAGAGGCTTTCTTGTTCCACATAACTTCATAAGGAGTTTTCCATCTTAAATGAGTCATTGGCATTTTGTTGATCAAATAAGTTGTAGTCATAACACTTTCTCCCCACAGTCTTTTTGGAAACCCGGCATAACTCATGAGGCCTCGAGTTGTATCTAATAGGTGTCTATGCTTACACTCCACCACCCCATTTTGTTGTGGAGTGTAAACTATACTTTTCTGGTGCAAAATCCCAAATTCAGCAAACAACCGTTAACACTCATGATTCACAATTTTTGAGCCATTGTCTGATCTAAAAGCCTTAGGTACCCTTCCAAATTGAGTTTTAGCCATATTGATAAAATCCCTCAGAATTCCACAAACCTGAGTTTTAGTTTGCAGCAAAAAAATCCATGTGGCTCTACTCTTATTATCTACTAAGGTAAAAAAATACACTTCACCTCTTAATGTGGCTACCCTATAGGGTCCCCATGAATATGCATGCACAACATCAAATCAGTTTTCTGAAGCACTCTCACTTTGCTTAAAAGGCAATCTATGAAACTTAGCTTGTTCACAAACATCACAAACAAAGCTAGAAGTACTTCCCTTACAACAAGGTAAATGTGTCAATTTAGACATTGACATATGACCAAGTCTAAAATGCAAAGTCTTACAATCATAATGTGTGTCAAAAGCTAAACACACTTTATTTTGTTGTCCTTCATCATTCACTTCAGTCTTTACTTTTCCAGCATCCAGTTTATATAGACCTCCTTGTTGTTGTCCAATAGCCAAATTTTCTTTAGTCAAATAGTCATACATCACACGACTTTGTGAATAGAATGTAGCTCCAATTTTCCCATTACTCACCAATTTCCCTATAGACAGTAGGTTGTATCTTAATCCTGGTACTAGCAAAACATCCTCCAAAACACAGTCATTGCTAAGTCTAACTTTCCCAACTTGCCACACAGTTTTAACAGAATTATCAAGAGTTCTCACATAAATTGGACACTTCAACATCTTAATATCAGAAAAAATCTCAGCAAAAGGTGTCATATGGTATGTGGCTCTTGTATCTAATATCCACTCCCCTTTGTTCTTAGACAAATCATTAAAAGAAATGCGGGACATACTTGAAAAAATGCTACCAGCTCCTCCAAATTGGGATTTGCAAGTCTCAACATTCATCACTGCTTTTCCTTTAAAAGCCTTGATCATCTCCTGGCAAACAGCTTGAACTAACTCTGAAGTAATCCCTGCATTTGGCTCAAAAGGTGTGTCCTGTTTTGCACCTTCATCCTGTTCTGAACTGACTTGAGTTGCACCCCTGTATCCTCCTCTATTGCGTTTTCCTTTGTACCAATCAAGCCTGTAGGGATGGATGCACATGGGGGAGGGGCGGGGCGGGGAATACATTCCCCGTCCCCATCCCCGAATAATATTATGTCCCTCATCCCTGCCCCGTCCCCATTTAATCCCCGCGGGGAACGGGATGTGGAATCCCCGTCGGTTATCGGGTTGTTAACGGGGCCCCGTTTATTATAAAAAAATATTTTAAACTTAAAAAAATTACAAATATAAAATTTAATAACATAAATTTTAATTTTTATTATATAATTTGTAGATATATATAAGCTTTTAAATTAAAAACTACAATTATATTTAAAATCTATTTTTATTCCATGTTTTATAAATTTAAAAAAAAAAACAAAAAAAACATATCGGGTAGATATAGCGGGGATTCGGGGTGGATAGTACATTCCCTGCCCCATTTAAAATCGGGGATACGACTATGATCCCCATCCCCTCCCTGTTCTCCACTAAGTCAGGGAATCTCCGCCCCATTAGGGGCGGGTCCCCGCGGATCCCCGTCCCCACGGATTTTTTGTGCATCCCTTAGTCAGGGTACCCAATCAAATCAAAACATCGACTCTTAACATGCCCTTCTTCTTTGCAATGAAAGCAAACCTTCTTATCTCCATTTTTCCATTTCTTCATATCTTTCCTGTCATCTGAATTGCCATTGTTACCAGAAGAATTCATACTTGAATTCCCTTGTTCTTGATGTCCTTTTCCATGATAAGAATTCACAGAAAATCCAGCAGCTGGCTCTTGAATCTTCATCACTACATTCTTCTGTGTCTCAACAGATAAAACTGGGTAATATGTCTTGTTAACCTTTGGTAAAGGATCCATGGATAGGATATGACTTTTCACTGCATCAAATTGATCATTCAACTTCAACAGAAACTGCATTAACCGATTCTGGTTTAGTACTTCTTGAAATTTCCCGGACAAATCACAAATACAATTTCTACTTCCTCCGCAATCATAGCTTGGAATTCCTTGTAGATTCTCCAATTCATCCCAACATTGCTTCAATTTGGTGTAGTATGCTATCACGGACAAATCTCCTTGCACGATCGAAGCCTACTCTTGTTGAAGACGATAAATCAAAGGAGCATTGCTTTGATTATATCGCTCTGCAATATCCTTCCAGAGATCTCGAGTAGTTGGAGCAAAAACGAACGCAATAGATAACTTTGGACTAATCGAGTTCAACAACCAGCACTTTATCATATTATCACACCTAATCCATCGACCTTCATCTCGATTTCCACCCGCAGGTTTTGGCAAGGTGTCGTCGACGAACCCTAACTTCAGCTTTGCTCCGAGCGCCATTGTCACTTGTCAACTTCAAATCACATAATTGCTACCATTAAATTGCGTCTGAGTCAATCCGAGTCCTGGATTGTCCGAATTATTCAAAGAATACGGATCTTCGTGATTCTGTCCATTGTTTTGTGCCGCCGTGCTCGTCTTCCTCCGATCTCACAGAAGCTTTCACTAGAAAAAACATGTAATGAGCCCTCACAGATGTTCTGATACCATGTAGAATCGAGCTACTTGCTCCGATTCCTCAAACTCAATCAAGATCAATCACACAAGAAATCAAGAAAGAAAGATCATTCTGGAAGAAAACCAACTAACTCTTTCTCATTATTCTGTTACAACATGTTGTTGTTTCTTACCGACTTACATGTACGAATGAGCATTTTATATCATTTGCCACTCGAGTCTATCAAATACTTGTACACCCGCTCACACTGAATTATATCTAGCTAGACATACCAAACTCACTTATCCAACTAATTAATTACAAAACATTACAATATCAACCTGACTTATATCTCTACATTAAAATGCAAACAAATTATTTTTGACACCAGAACTTAAAGTTCTCATCCGTCAGAATGCCTTAGGACGCCCCCTCCTTAGCGGAGTGGTTCCTAATCCTTACCTAATCAAAAGAAATAGTTTATACATATTTATTGTAATTTTTTTATAGATAATTAATTAAGAATTATAATAAGTACAATGAGCCTAAATAATTGTACTTAATTATAATATTACATGTATATTTTGCATTGTAATTAATCAGTACTCCTTACATCCAAATTAAAAACCCACGAGACGAGAGCTGCTAATGCGTGTACGGCAACACGGGTCGCTTTGCACTCCATATACGTATAATATTTTTGAGTGGATACTCCATAACACATTTTTTTTGGTAGAAAGATAACACATTATTTAGTACGGTATAATATTATTATTATTATTCGTATTATTTCTTATATCATATTGATTTGTCAGCCACAGCCACATTCCATGATATATGCATGAGTGTTATTTGACGTGTTCAAACTATTTGTTTAACATGTTCATCCACGTATTTAACTTTGTATTTGTTTAACGTGTTCAGACGATTCCATGATATATGCATAAGGGTGGAAGAACAAGTCATTTAAACACAAGCTGTTTAACGTATTCAAAATATAATAGTATGATCACTCGGACTAACGTATTTTTAACGAAAGACAATATCGAACTAATATTTTTATTTTGTAAAATGTACATGTTAGTATTTTTTTAGAATTTATAAGTGTTTTGTATTAGGATAAAATTAGTGATAATTGATCCGATTTGTCAAGCATGATCATATTTTTTATATTTGGTTAATTACTTAATTATTTTCCAATTCTATTATGCTATATATTTAAATCAATGTTGAGCACTTCTTTTTCTAGGTGGCACTCTCATCATTGTGGCCTTTCCCACCATTCCATTCTATTAATATGATATCAGGGTGGTATATATGCTTAATTATTTTGACACTCTTCTAAAAAAATTCATTTTATAAAAAAAATTCTAATCCATACCACCACACACACAATCGATTTTAGATCAATGTTAGCCTAAACTATTAAATTTGCGACAAATAAATAACATCATCTATGGGTAAGTATCATTACAAATCATGATGATACTTTTTTTATTGCTAATGATCACGTAACATCGTAAAAGAGTGATGTTATCCTTATTCAATATTGACAAATTAATGTCAATATCGTTAGACCGTTAACTAGCTATAAACTCGTTCTTAATGATGTTTAGGATAGTTTACTCAGCCTACCCCATGATTGGTGTTATTTGATGTGAATTTTGTAGTTTAGGCTATTTTTTCCAACTGGGTCCAAAGGTTGTTTATTTTTTGCAATTTTCTTTAAATTTATGTCAAAGGCTAAAATTACATGTATTTATTATCTTCAAGAGGCCGGAATATGTTTTACCATAAGCTTTTGATATTAATAATCTAATTTTTAATATTTAATTTAAGAAAAAACATCATGTGAGATCACCTGTTCAGATGAGAAATGAAAACGACTGGGAGTTGTTGAACTTTAAAAATTAAATATGACCAAATTTTATTTTAAAAAATGTGTATTTTTAAGAAAAAAACTCACTTATTTTGTGTGTCCAAGCTAGAGTTTTTACCGTGTGTGAGTTTTGTGCAACTTGTGTAAGAGTTTGTAATATGTGTAAAAGAATGTTGTGCAATGTTTGCAAAAGAATAATCCGTATTACATTGCATATGCAAATATTATGTGTGTCGTGTGTACGATTTTTTTTCAAGTGTACCCCGGGCTGCCCTCTGAATTGTTTTCATTTAATGAAGTGGTAATTTCCTTTTTTTTGAAGTAAAATTTATTAATTAATTAATTAATTAAAAGACATAAAATAACTATAGCAGAATCCAAAATCTAAAAAATACATAGCAAAATGAATCAAATTGAACTCTTTTTGGAAAAACTACGATCGATATAAATAAGATCTGACGCTTCTGTATATCCTCTTTTATATCACTGCTTCTTACCATCTTTCATGAGGGGGTCTATCAGTTGGTTGTAGTTTGGAGGCCGGATTTGATATGATTCAACTGATCGTAGACGAAGGCTTAAAATTTGCAAAGTAGAGATTAAACTTGTACTAAGAATGTTGGTTGTAATTGCACCCCAAATAACGCCGGAAACCACCAGACGAGACAAATAACCGTCAAGTAACTGCCATCGTCGTCAAAATTGGTCATACGCCACATAGTACCCTAGATATTGTACGTAGGGACGAGAGAGAACAAAAGAACAGATTGTGAGAAATCTTGTTAGAGAGAATCAATTCACGTCCATTAGAGATCTGCCAAGAAGAAGAGTTTGTCGCTGAATTCGCCGAATTGGATTTGGCGATAATTTGTCGGATGATGATATAAACAACGATGACTTCTAATATCACGACGGCGATCGCACCAATAATAATCAGCGCCATCTCCTTCGATTGAAAGTTTAAGAACTTCTCTAAAAGATAGTTTTTTTCATAACCGTCCAAACGATCAATGAAGTGGAAATTTCGGTCCTTACTTTTGTTTACCTTTTGACATTAAGGTCAATTTATTTGTGTACAAGGAAATAAAAAGAAAATGAATTTAATCCATTATAATGACATAATACATTAGCGAAAATGTTGATATTGGTTTGCAAGATCATATTTTTCTTACACATGAGCTTATGACTTATACTATGTATTTATTAAAAATAGGACTAAATTACAAAATACTCCCTCCGTCCCATTTTGTTTGTCCAATTTTCATTTTAATTGTCCCAAAATGTTTGTCCAACTTTTTTTCTTTCCTTTTATATCCAACTTTTCTTACAATATTACCCCTATTCAATCCCACTTTTTACCTACATTAACCAATAAAAAATCTACCTCTCAATCAACTTTTTAGTCATTTCCTTTTTTTTTCTCTTTCTTCCCACCTTTATCCATCAACATCATACACTCTCTCTTCTTCCTATTGGCTACTTTAGCTCCTATCTCATTTTCTTAAATTGTGTGTGAATTGTCCTTTTGGACAAACAAAATGGGACGGAGGGAGTAGCGAAATTATTCTCTCCTACCCTTTTCTAGACACACGAATATTAGAGGAGCAAAGTTAAAGCAAAAGTAAAAGTAAAAGTTTTTGTCTCATGTATATAACACCAAAGAGAATTAAGAGCCTATTCAACAACAATGAAATATTTTTATGGTAGCTTTTTATGAAGGTTCGACATCAATAGTTGAAATTTTGGCCAAAATAAAATTTTCATTTCACATTTAAAAAAAATTCGTTTTTCATCCACGTTTTCATGGTTTGTAGTTTTGTACTTTGTACCGAAACATGCCTAAACCTATTTCATTAATGGCGGTAATGCTAATCAGGCCAACGGTTTACACATATTTATATCAGTAGGTGGCGGGCGTGAAAGAGGCGGAAAATTTCCATCAATCTAGTGGGCCACGTCAGCGTCATCCCCTCTCCTTTACCTGTCTTTATAAAAATGCTCTCCATACCTGCTCCAATCCCGCTTTACTCTTTCGGCCTTTCCGCGTCAATTCGCATGCTCCTTGCAGAACACTTTCCCGAAACGTCAACTCTATCTTTCACCAAATCATAGTTTTCGCTCGATTTCTATCAAATTGTTTGCTCACTCCCTCGTCAAACAATCTATCGACTTGGAGATGGATGACATCGCGAACGCGAGGATGGAGGAGAAAGCGGGAGGAATAGCAAAAGCTGAAGAACAGCGCATTCAGAAAACCTATTTTGACGTTCTAGGGCTTTGCTGTTCGTCCGAAATCCCTTTGATTGAGAAAATCCTCACTTCCATTGAGGGAGTGAAAGATGTTTCTGTAATTGTGACTTCCAAAACTGTCATTGTTATGCACGATTCTGCTCTCGTAACTCCCTTTGATATAGGTAAGAGACTATTTCTCCTCTCGCGTAATCGATATTCATCGTTCTTCTATTCTGTTAAAATGAATAATATTTTGAACTGTATTTGACAGATCTTAAAAATCGGCGCTGTTAGGATGCTATAATTCTATGTTTCTAGATGGAGATCAGTGATGAAATGCTTAATCTTAGTTGTAAAAATTTGCTTCTTGGTTTAGGAAAGGAAATGGAATGGTTGATTTGTACTGAAACGAGATAATCACAATTTGTCTTCTGGGTTGCTTCTCGTAACTGTTTTCATTTTAGAAAAATACCTGTTCAGCTAACATACACCAAAGTAATCCTACTTCTAACTATATTTTCCGGTGACAGAAAAGACATAGATTGTTGAGTTTTTTTCCCCCTTTAGTTTAAGTTGAGGATTAAACTCCTAAAGGTTTAAAATAATGAATTTGTCATGACATAGGTTGCTACCTGTTTGATTTACTCTGGGAAAACCAATCCTTGAGAATTTATTTTTGAAAAAAAATAAATAGTTTTTGGAAACCAATCTGCTTATAAAAAAATCTGCAAATTAAGATTCCACATCATGTGTAAAGGTAAATGCAAAGTTTTGTTGCGAAATATTGCAAGTCTTGAAATTGTTGTCCTACTCCAAGAGATAGGTAAGCTAAAACATAGAGGGTGAAATCCTTGACATACTTTTATTGGGTATCAAAGTTGAATTGTTTAGGTATGTTGTTGTTTCAGAGACCACTTAATATTTACTTCACCTCTCATGTGGTGTAATTGACAAGGACAGCCAAGGCATTGAACCAAGCGAGACTTGAAGCAAATGTGAGAGTGAATGGCAAAACAAGTCATCGCAAAAAATGGCCAAGCCCGTATGTAATCATCTGTGGCTTGTTGCTCGGACTCTCCTTTCTCAAGTATGTGTATAGCCCTATGCAGTGGTTGGCATTGGGAGCTGTGGCTGCTGGGATTTGGCCAATTCTCATGAGAGGGGTTGCAGCAGTTAGAAACCTAACTCTGGATGTTAACATTCTTGTTATCATTGCAGGTAATTTTATATTTTGCTTTAATCCTGTTGTTAGTTTTGACTTTTTGTTTTAATTTGGATTATCATTATGTTGATAAAAATGGAAAAGGTCTATTACATATAACTTGGTCCACCCTGCAAATGGTGTTTGACAACAATGTTTGTGTAAGATTTGATCAGCTTCTGATGTTGTTATCTATTATTTATAACTTGGTCCACCCTTTGTATCTTTGAAATGCTCATATTAGGGTGCTATTCTAGGCCGAGTTTTTTTTCTTGCTTTTTGTATGTGATTATTTTCTTGGATGTAGGTTCCTGTCAAGGGTAATTACTCACCATGTATAATTGGGAACTAATTGAAATTTTGATGTAATCCGGGTTCTCATTCATATGAATATAATTCAACCATTTTTTACTGACATTGAGAGAACATATTATTATTTGCAGTGGCAGGCACACTCGCTCTAAGAGATTTCTGGGAAGCAGGGACCATTGTCTTCCTCTTCACCATTGCAGAATGGTTGCAGACACGTGCCAGCCACAAGGTTCTCTCCTTAAACAATGTGATGAAACTTTATTCACACATTAAAGCCTTAGAATTTACTCTGGCTCATTTTGAACTGTCTGCAACCTATCTTGCCCAAAACCTCTAATAGGGTAGCGTTTCCCATTTCCGTTTTATGTTGGAAACTTGAAAACGGAAATACGGAAACTTGTTTTTTAGTGAAATTATGGAAATGATACGTTTCCTCTTATTCGTGTAACACATTCTGCAGCTAGTAAAGAAAAATAGAACTTGAATTCTGTAATATGAGTTAAAAAAAATATTTAGTCTACAAAAGCATTACGAGATGATTATACACATCATCACTTAGGACTAAATGAATATGATTAGTTACAATGTAATAAGAGCTGCTATCTGTTTCAATAGAAAGTTAAAAGTAATCAACATTGAACATATGATTATTGAAATAACAATTTACTACCGTTACAGGCCAATGCAGTTATGTCATCATTGATGAACATAGCACCACAGAAAGCCACCATTGCAGAAACTGGTGAATCAGTCAACGTGGAAAATGTGAAACTAGGCACTGTTCTTGCTGTAAAAACAGGTGAAGTTATCCCCATTGATGGCTTGGTGGTGGAAGGAAGTTGTGAAGTCGATGAGAAGGCATTGACAGGAGAGGCTTTTCCCGTCGCCAAACAAAAGGATTCCACTGTTTTGGCTGGAACCATCAACCTAAACGGTAAATCTTTCTCGAATTTTCCACACACACATGCGATGATTCTTTGTTTCTGATAATCGTTTCAATCATTTCAGGCTACATAAGCGTGATGACGACAACTCTTTCAGAGGATTGTGCTGTAGCCAAGATGGCAAAACTTGTTGAAGAGGCTCAAAACAAGAAACCTCGGTTTCAAAGGTTAATAGATGAATGCGCCAAGTACTATACACCAGGTTAGTTGCTAGCCTAGAGTGTGTCTGTAAAAAATGATATCCTATCATGATTTCTGCATAAGCCTCTCTGTCTCTCTTATGTTTTTTGCAGTGGTTGTATTATTATCAGTTGGATTGGTAGCTGTTCCTGCTGCAATGAGAGTTCACAACCTAAATGAATGGCTTCACCTTGCTTTGGTTGTGCTTGTCAGTGCATGCCCGTGTGGTCTCATCCTTTCCACACCTGTTGCAACATTCTGTGCACTATCCAAGGCTGCAAGTAACGGTTTACTTATAAAGGGAGGAGACTACCTTGAAACTCTTTCCAAGATCAAAACCGTCGCATTTGATAAGACTGGTACAATCACCAGAGGCGAGTTCTTAATGTCAGGCTTCAGATGTCTTGCTGAAGATATCAGTATCAACACATTGCTTTACTGGTACCTTCTTTCTCCTCTTGAAAATCTATTTCAGTGTATATAGTAGAAATCACTATATGTTGCGCTTTTTCTAAACTACATCATATTTCTGGATGATTGAAGGGTTTCAAGCATTGAAAGCAAATCAAGCCATCCTATAGCAGATGCAATTGTTCACTATGGTAAATCACAATCAGTAGAACCAAACCCAGAAATTGTCCAAGATTTCCAAAATTTTCCAGGAGAAGGGATTGCTGGCAGGATCAATGGTAAAGAGATCTATGTGGGGAACCGAAAATTGGGCCAGAGAGCTGGGTGTTTAGCTGGTGAGTAGTTCTTAACTAGCACTGTAGCTAACAACAGTTAAGAAAATCTCAATTGAACTGCTTTCTATTATTCACTTTATCTATCTATAACCAATAACAACCTATTACCATTATGAATTTCTAGCCCCTGAGATCGAAAGCAGTTCTGAAGACGGGAGAACCCTCGGTTTTGTATATTCTGATGGAGTTGTGATTGGAACATTCAGTCTCTCTGATGCATGTCGTTCTGGAGCTTTAGATGCCATAAGAGAGCTTAAATCAATGGGTATAAGAACTGCCATGCTTACTGGTGATAGCCATGCTGCTGCTGCTCATGCGCATGATCAGGTATCTTACACTTTTCAGTTTTCAACACTTCTAATCCCCATTGAGATTATACATTGTTTAATTATCAATTTTTTTATGTTTCCAATTATCTGTTTTCTCTTGCTTACAAAAGTTTAACGTTTTCAAAGTGAAATATAGGATGATTTTTGTAACTTATAATAAATATAATATATGGCAGTTAAATACAAAAACCTCGAAAAAATTTAATTCCAACTGTTTTATTTACAATTTATTAAAAGAAAAGTAAATGTTTTAAGTTCTCTGTTTTCTTTTGCTTACATTTTCTCTTGCCAGATTAATAGCATAATTTGTCTAATATTCAGCTTGAACACACCTTGGATGATGTCCATGCGGAACTCCTGCCAGAAGACAAGGCTCGAATTCTTGAAGACTACAAGAAATCAGGGCCCACAGCCATGGTTGGCGATGGTGTAAACGACGCCCCAGCTCTAGCCACAGCTGACGTGGGGATCTCAATGGGGGTATCCGGATCTGCCCTTGCAACTGAAACGGGCCACGTAATCCTCATGTCAAACGACGTCAAACGGATCCCCAAGGTCATCAGGCTTGCCAAACGTACCCAACAGAAAGTAATCCAAAACATAGTCTTCTCAATCGCCACAAAAGCAATCATTCTTGGCATCGCCTTTGCTGGCCACCCCATCGTCTGGCTAGCCGTGCTCACCGACGTCCTGACTTGCTTAATAGTCATCTTCAACAGCATGACGCTTCTCCGTGGGTCACACAACCATGGAGCTGAAAAAAGCAACGGAGAATCACACCACCACAACCACAACCACGCCCACAGTAAAAAGGGTAAATGCAACGGTGCTTCAGATTCCGGTCATGTTCATGATCATGCAGGGAGTTGCCACACTTCTGGGGCCCACAAGCACTCATGTTCATCGAATACCGTGGCTACGAGGAGGGCCAATGCTGGAAAATTCTCCTCAATTGAGGATAACTCGACGCTTTGCAGTAGTAGGAAGTGTGGAGTGGACCCACTTGTTCACCACCAGCAGCATGGAGTTGGCGTTGAGAAGACGAAGTGCGTTGAGGAATCTTGTTCAAAGAAGGTTCTGGAATGTTCTTCATGTGAAGAAGCAGGAGATTGTTGTGAGACTGTAGTAACCCCGATGGCATGCCAGAAAGAGGAGTGCAAGGATATTGAAGGACAAGTCTGTGTTAATGAAGTCTCATCGGCTGTGGAGTCTACAAAGCCAGATTTGAGTTGTGAGCATGAAGCTGAATGTTGTGGGGAAATTCACGAGGAGGAGCTGAATCAGAATGTGGGGTCCAGCGGACATGCCCATTCTCATGATCATAAGCATGGATGTGTTGAGATAACAAACAGAGAGATTGGAAGCTGTTGCAAGAGTTTCATGGAGGTTGATTGTAGATTGCATGGACATAGGCATTCGCCTGTCCACTTTGGTGGTGGCTTAGGGGGAGGATTGAGGGAGATCGTAAGCGAGTAAAAAGCATAAGTATTGGCATGTACAGGCAGAATAGTACTGCTTATTGTCTAATATCATGCTTATTAGTCTATTTAAGTCTTACTTAAGGTAACTAGTGATTAAGTTTGTGTGCTGTGTTTCCATTTTGTCCAGGTTTATACGTGTGGCTGCTTGTAGTTGTGTAAGTATGTTTGGTCTAGTGTAAAATTCAGTAGTTGCTTGAATTTCAAGAAATAAAGAAAAAAAAACATGTATGCAGCTGTTTATATAAGAAATTTTATGTGCCTTTTCCTGTGAAATTTTAGACTTGCAATTAACATCATAACATGCTGCAATACTTTGCTGAATCTCATAGGTGTAAAAATACATGATGTTCAAAGAAACAAAGAAAGGTATGACGTTTTACCTGTTGTAGTTGCTCTTGAGTTTGAATCCATTTTCTTAATTAGCCTGACATGAGAAGTAAAGAGCAGAATGTAGCCAAGGTAAACTTGCCGATAAACGATGAAACGTATATATACGCACCACACACACCGGCAAGTCATCCTTGGCTAAAGTCGACTCTCTACTTTCCCATGCAAGACTCGTCGAATTACCAATCTAGCAAGGCCTTAAGAGAGTACTGTATTTCTTATGAATGATGCATTTGGTTGATGAATGTGACACATATAAATGAACTAGACGAAAGACCCAAGTGCAAGGCAACTGAGTAAATTCTCATCGTACATGATAATACAACAAGAGGTGTATTATTTTTAAGGGAAAGTTTGGCGGAAAATGCGGGATATGTGTTGGGAGATAATTGGCCAAATTGGGCTTTTGCTGATGCCCACTTTGCTGTACAATGGTCCATAAGTCCATAACCACCTTGCTGGTTACTGGTTATATTGCAGGGCTCAATTTTCTTATCTTTTGGTAACATGTATTTTGGGATTCCTTACTTGATCTCGTGACTCTCTGTTAATTTTACTAGCGTAGACACAATGTAAATAAATGCAGAGGACTCATATTAACCGATGTTATCCCAGTTTTCGGGTCTTTGTTTTCAAAAACTAACCACAAATAAACGAAAAAATGGGTGATCTTTGTGATTTTGATGCTTGATAAGAATTACGCTTTTTTTTCATTCTTTTATTTTTGAGTTATTATTGTCACATAGTTGAATTCGGTTATTATTGTCACCTAGTTGAATTTCAGTTTTACTTGATCTATGGGACGTCGACGATGATGTTGTTATTTTTTAGTTGGGTGGGAATAAATGCTTTGATAAAGAACCAGTAGGAGATTTGATTTTGAGGCCTTTTGGGCATTAGGCATTGGGCATTGGTCATTGGAACGCCCCTTCTTTTTTGCGATGAAGATTTGATTGATCAGTATGGGACATGTATCAGAGATCTGTGAGGCAGAGTTTTGACTTTCTTTTCCTTTTTTCCAGCTAGATGTTGAATTGGCCGGATGTGGATGATTGATTCATTAATTCTGGATGATGAGATTCCGAAAATTCTAGGGTTAAAGTTGTTTATGGATGACAAAAAAGCTTCAATTGTTTGTCGAAACATGGTTGGGCCGTCGCCATGAAGTGAGAGATTCCTCAAACTTGAAACTACAAAAGCTGTGAATATCTTTTTAATGATTCTCCATGAATGATTCATAAGGTTATGAATAACGGACTTGATCAAATTTAAGAAAAAAGGAACAAAAGATTTGTTAATCATTTGCATCAATTTTTGTCCTCAAAAGGTACTTAAGCCACAAACGATTCGAACTCAGTGACAAGATTAAGAACGTCATCACCTACCAACTATGTTAGTAAAGTTTAATACACATTTGTATTATTAGAATGAGAATTTTTTTAAGACAAAATCCAACTTTAGTAGTAAATCTTGAGCTCGTGACTTAGCCTGCAAAGACCTCAAACCAAGTAAATGGTTTGCGTCAAGTCATCAACCATCCAATAAATAAAGAAAATTGTGAAAATTAGTTTTTCACCAAAATGAAGAGGCGGAGACAGAGACGTGACTCAAAACTTCCCAAGATCCTCATACCTCTTGTCATTAGGTCATTCCATATGAGACATTAGAAATCGGAAATTAATTTGGGGAGGGCAAGGAATTCATGTGATCTCTTTAGAGAACTATCAAACAATGAATGGCTATGCAAGGAATATGTGGCGCCATAAACTATTTGTTATTTAGCAAACGATTTATGTCACCTATGGTTCTAAACTTCTAATGCATCTACACAATATGCAGTACACATGAATAGTGAATAAATATTTTAAGAGATTTTACATCATAAAAGTAAATATGATGTTTGATTTACAGATTTAATTGATGATTGAATTCACAATCATATTTCCTTATAGAGCTATTTTTAAGGGGCATAAGTATAACAATCTCGAAATTTCATCATTACACAACAATTTTAATTGCCCATTGTTTTTTTCCCCTCAAATCCTTTATTAATTATCATTATATGTATTGTTAAAATATACCCAAACTATACATTGCCTCACCATTTATTACCCAAAGTATAGAAAGATTGAAGGGGAAGAATCACTACTCTGTGTTCCTTCAAGAGCAATCTCCCATCCGTAGACTCTGTAGAAGCTTCAAGTATCCAGGAGCTTCAGGACTAATGTGTCTGCATATACAAAGAGGTAATCACATTTTTTGTCACTTTGGACAAGAAATTCAGGAAAAAAAGGTGTATAACATTCTTGCAAACTTATGAAAGCTGATGAGTTTAAACACTAAAGAAGAAATTCACATACCCATGGCGAACAAGGAAGTCGATGATACCAGGAGAGCAATTGGGCCTGAAGAAATCAGTCTTCTTTATTACAGTTGCAACGAGCGGCACTGGTACCAACTCAAAGCTTTCCACCTCTCCATCTGTAAATGATTTTGATTGTAAGGACATCAGTTAAGTGCAATTCTTCTTAGATGACAAAAAAAAAAGCAATAGAAGATTGTGCAGTTGAATTACCCAAATTCTTAGGCATAAATCCTTCAGGGAGTTTCAAGTCATAGCAGAAATGAACCTCTCTTCTGTATCTATGTCCATCAATGTCGGCATAAGAGACGGCGCCTGCTGATTTAACCCTGTAGAGCAACTTAATGTATTCAGGTATACCATAAAAACAAGATTGTTCATGAATGGATTAAGACATTTCATTTATAGGTATAAAGATTGCCTACTCATTCAAAATGGAATGGGGTATTGCTGCTTCCTCCTCACATTCCTTCAATATATTTTCAGTGGGGCTGATTCCATGAGGCTGCAATGAAGATTAAGAGACAGAATCAAATACTATAAGTCAAATCTGTCAAAAAGCACAGTAGTGAGAATTGGTACTAGACTACTAGGAGATTTGTGAACTTTGACAGTTAAGTGACTAACCAATCCTCCAGCTACAAGATAATCCAGCATTCCTGGAAAAGAGGGCTTTACATGACTTCTTTTTCCGACCCAAAGGAATGTCTGTCCGTCTTTTTCAACATAGCCATTCACGTAGACACAATAGATCTGCGTTATAATAGGAAAAGGCGGCCATTAGTTACAATCTATTGACATGAGATACAGGAAGAAGGGGGCAGAAGAGTAAGGCATTTGAACCAAGATAAGTTTCGAGTTAGATTATCTTTACCGTATACATAGCAATCATTAATTGCAATCAAAGAAAATTACACACCTTTGTTCCAAAATATGTTGCTGCAGCTCGTTCCAGTAAGAATAGCACAGGCGACCCAAAGGATGGTGCAACCGGGTAGAGCTGGTTCACAGCAAAACAAAGTGTCCTTAGAGAAGAGAGTATGCTTTGACAATGTAAGCTAATCACAATTTTACTACCAATCTTATATAGATGTATAATTAGAAGTACTTTATGATTACAATTAAAGTTTATAATTCAGCTAATCAGACATCAGTCATTTTTAAGTAGCTACAATCAGTCTCTTTAGTTTTTGTTCCAAACACATGCTATGAAAACAATTGCACACATCCCCAATTCTACACAAAGATGAAAGTGTCATCCTTGTATTCTTGAGTACCTCATCTCGTCTACCTGGAATGAGTTCTTCTCCCAAGTTTTTGATTACGTAACCAACAGCTGAAGTCCGATCCTCACAAGTCTTAAGTGAGGGGTGCAACGTTACATAGCCACCAAAAGAGCCGCCATAAGAACCATTTTTCCGAAATACAAACACATCTTGAAACTTCTCCAGAATGTCAAAGAAACTGCAGCATTTGAAAACAGATTCCATTATAAGTTATTTATAGCTGTCAAGGTCATATCTAATAGCAGATTTCCTTTCAACAACAGTGAATTTGAATTAGCAACAAATTAGGCATGCAACTATAACACCCTTGTTATAAAAATTGCCTATGGACAATAATTTCAGCAATGAAATAAGAAAATTGCAGGCCTGGAATTCAAATTTAACAACCCCTATGAAAGAAAGAGATCATATTAGTGCTCACCGATTGTGTATGTGGCCAACAATATGGCCCTCGACAACAAACGGAATAAACTCCCACTGCTTCTCCTGCAAAACCAATCAATCATCACATCAATTAGAACCTACAACAAACAAAGAGCAGTGTAGAATGGCTCAAAGAGAAAGGAAGCAAGCAAACTCACGAGATTGCGATTGCAAGAGTTTATCTTCTCGAAAAAACCCTTGAGATCGGAGGGATCGTCGAAAGGGAGTCGAAACACATCATCCCAAGTGAAGCTGGGGAAGGCGAGTGGAGCAGGAATTGAAGGAGGAGAAACAATTGAATTTTGAGTCTGATTTCCAGAACGTAGAGACTGGTGAAGCCTCGGAGACTGAGAAGTGGGAGCAGAAGAAGAAGAAGACGATGAAGAAGAGAGGGTTTGTGAAATGGAGGTGTTTGAGTTTCTAAAGGCGTTTGAAACGGAGAAGTTGTAGTAATTGCAAGCCATATCAGTAGTAGCAGAGAAAAGCAGAAACAAAGGACCAGATCGCCATTTTTATGGACCGAGATGGAAAAAACCTATAATTTTTCAACTATAATCAAATTGTTTTTTCTGGTGATAATAAAATGTGAGAGATGAGTTCAGAAGGGGACGGAATTGCGGAATTGGACAAAAGGGGAGAGGGAAAAATCATAATTTGGGGACAGATCGTGGACGCAATTAGTGATGAGAGCTTCAATCACATTCAAAGTGACATGAATAGGAAATTTGTGTGGTGGAAAAAAGCTCTGCAAGAGAGATGAATCGGAGTTTAGAATTCAGGGTTAGAAGAATTTTTGTGAGGGATGATAAATTTGGGGTCGTTCTTCGGTTGGTTGAGAGCGAAAGCGAAAACGTCATTACGTGTGGCGGGAAAGACATTTTCGAAGATGGATAACGATTTTTCTTTTTTCTTTTTTTCTAGAGGAAATGAAATTGCAAGGATTCTTTAGATGAAAAAGATGGGTGCAGTGAATGCAGATAGCATGGCTTCGTTCGGGTTCATCCTTAGAGACTCTGGAGGCTCCCCCATCCACATTGACGGAGGACTGATTGGTCGACAGTCCGTTCTGAAATCCGAGACCATCGCCTTGCGCCAGGGACTTCTTGAGGCCACCAGACGTGGCATTTCTCGGATCCAGATTGAAGGCGATAATTTGCAGCTAGTCAAGACCGTGCTCGGTGACTGGCGCTGCCCGTGGGAGATTGAGCTGTTGCGTTCGGACATCCACTATTTGCTTACCCGGTTCCAGGATTGGAGTATCACTCACGTCTATCGGGAGTGCAATTCTGTGGCGGACTTCATCGCTGGATCTTTCAAACGTGTCTCTTCCTTCCCGCTTGCAGTTGATCCGGGTTTACTTACCCTCATCCGTCAGGATGCTCTAGGGCGACTACTAGGCTGTTAGTGGTCACCCTAATTACTTTCCTTATCAAAAAAAACAGATGGGTGCTTATTGGGTTGTATTACTGAATAATTGTACATTTGTATCTAAACAAATGTAGACTTTAATTTAGCGGGTTGGCATAAGTAGTATAAGGTTCTTCTGCGTTTACACGAAAGGAGGACGATCTATTTAGCGAGAGGTTTCGTGTTCGATTTTCTGAATAATTGTATCTAAACAAATGTAGTTTTTAATTCAATGGGTTGGCGTAGTGGTGTAAAGACCTTCGTTCACACGAAAAGAGGACGATCTATTTAGTAAGAGGTTTCTTGTCCAATTTCCTCTTGTATGCGAAATTCCTTTAGGTTAGCGACAGCCCATAACAGGGATTCGTCCTCAATCCATATAGATTTAGGACACCCTAAGTCTCTCAGACCAAAAATAAACGCAGGCTTTACTATAATATTTGTCTAATTCCATGGTAAAAATGAGGTTATTCTAACAAGTAACAAGGACTATAGCAGTAAATTGTAATAATCACACTTTTTTTTTGGACATTAAACACACTTCTTTTGGAAATTAATTATGGTCCACAATTCCCTTTGGGACTTTGTTCTTATCCAGTAGTAGTAGTTAACTTGGAGTGGAGTTGTTTCATTGTCACCGGTCTAATCCCAAGAAAATAAAAGCCAAAAATGGGTTCCATTTAGACCATTTCCATTACATTTCTAATTTAACACTCCAACAAGACATAAAAATTAGTACGTCAGGAACTGAGTTTCTTGGTGGCAAACATAAGGCCAATTCAGCCTATAATAATTTCAACAGTCACAAATACAAAAATTTATGCAAAAAAATGACAAGGCTTAACATGTTCAGTTTGTCCAGATCACACTTTTTTTGTACCCAATATTATGATTTTTTTGGTCTTAATAATTCTGATTTCTATATAAAGATGTATCGATATCTCACTACTAGTTGCCATATATTGATCACCTCTATTCCAAATCAGTTGAAACAAAGCCTTGACAGCTTCACAAATAGTTCATCTTTATCAACTTCCTATACGGATGCCCTTCGCAGAAAAGAAAGCAATTGATCAAAGCAGGCAGTCTTTCTCATCATATATCATAATCATATCAACTTAATAACAATTGGCTAAATATCAAGGATATCACAGATTTTGCCCATCAAGTTTATCTGCACAATTCTGCTATTCCAAAGAAAGCAAAAGATCTGCTCATGAACCCACCTTATAATAATGATTGAAACAAGAAACTTAAACATGTCATATTGATATTTGAGTTACCCATGCCATAACTTTACTGATATTCTCTAGCATTCAAATATGAAGAATGACAAAATATTGAGTTATCAGATTTGGAAACAGGAATGAATGACTAGGTGAAGCTTCAGGAGAATGTGGAGAGAAAAGCGACAAGAAACGTAAAGAGTGTATCCTTCCTTGGGGAGGGTCCATCACTCCATCATCAATCCAATCCATTTGAGAAGCATTTTCATACAAATGTCTCAACTGCAACCATCCAAATTAGGCTTATCTTTTTTGTCAAGTGGCTTCTTTGTTTCTTTCTTCTTGGGCAAATACTCCAGTTTCTTGAATTGCCTTTTTTCAATGATTTTCTCATTTTTCTCCAATTTCAATACTATAAATCTATAATACAAGTTTTTTATTCCATGCAATGAAGATTGAAAAATGAAGCTTAGGGTAAACATTTTCCTAAATAGAAATTGAAGTTTTAACATTTTACAACAACTTTTTACTTTTAACTCAAGCAACAAACTTTATTAAGATCCTGTACTCTAAGGCACTGAAGCAAGAAATGAAATTCTCACCATTAATAAATTGCTAAATTCCTTCTTCTTCCATGTTCCTAAATCAAATTCAAACTCAGAGGTTCAAGTCGCTAGGTGGCTTGTGGCTAGTTCAAAGGGTTTAGCTTTGGCATAGAACTTACAGAGCTCAGTAGTCATTTTCCAACTCATGAGCAATCTCCACTTCGTAAGCTTTGGAGTAGCTTCAAGTACCCTGTCTCATCAGGGGTGATATACCTGCAAATGAAGAAGAAAGTGATCACAAAGCTAGTAGTTGAGAAACCAAAGTTTAAAATATTCAAGCTTTTTTATTGCATCACTCAGAAGCTCACAAAGGAGGTAAGTTGACAAGTTCTACTTCTAGTGTATCTACCTCTAATATAGTCTTTGGTTGGAGCCAAAAGGTAAGGACATTTCTACACAGACAATTTAGCAGAGCTAGAGGTAGAGACATTGCATGAATTTGTTCATTGTTCAAGCTTGAACAATATAGCAAGTAGAATCAAAACCATCAATTCTGAACGTGTAAGACTTCATCTATCATGAAATTTTTAAGCTATCCAGAATTTGTCTTCTACTGAAAAGAAATAAAATGACCAGCTCAATAATGTTAAATGTTTTGCCACTGCAGGACAGATGAAGAAAGTACTCAACTAATCATCATGCTATATAAAAAATAATCTCCATACCCATGTCGTACAAGGAAATCAATGATGACAAGACAACAATTTGCCTTGAAAAAATTTGTCTGCTTGATTACATTCATGACACGAGAAACAGGGATCAATTTGAAGCTCTCCACTTCACCATCTGGAGAGAATGAAATAAGAAACAAAATGTCACTGTCACGGATACATAAGGAGACTGTACATAGTTATACACAGCAGAAAAACCAACAATATATACAAATAGGTCATGAAATCATTGAAACGGCGAGAAGCAACGGACAACTTTGACTATTTGACAAGCTGAACAAACTTACATCATTGCAAAGTTATACAGTTATGTTATTTTACAAGAGCACTATTAGGCTTACCCTGATTGTTGGGCACAAAATCTTCTGATAGTTTTAAATCATAACAAAACATAACATCTCTCTTGTATCTATACCCATCAATGTCCGAGTAAGAAATAGCACCCACTGCTTTAGCACTGTAAAAGAGAGCCAATAAGATCAACAAGAGTCATAACCCGATTAATTTTGGATCAAAAATTAAATTCAGTTTAAAAACTCCAAAGGATTCTAATCTTATAGCCTGTTAGACTCCAATAATAAGTTAATAACAAAACCTGAAAACATTTATTTCTAGCCCAAAGGGAAAGAGAATAAATAAAAAAATGCCAATAAGATTACAGGATGAATGCAAAGTGGCAAAAAGAGAAACCCAACCCCTTGGCAATAGATCTGGGAATTCCTGCTTCCTCCTCACACTCCTTGATCATGTTCTCACTGCAGGCAATTCCATGGGGCTGCAATTATAATTACAGAGACACAAGATAGCACCATGAAATGATCATTAGCAGATGCCGAGACCAGACTTCTAATTGAAAAAATAAAACGGCGCAAATAACATCATAATTTACAAGGGCCAAGTATTCCAAAGTGTGAAAAAGGCATAAGCTCATACATAGTTTAAGTTATGTGATAACCTATTAAAGTATAAGAGCACAATATACAAGGTGTAGATCAGACTTATGGTCAAAATTACAGAAGAATTGTGACATTAAAAAAAAACTAAGAAAATTAAAATAGGCTAGTTCAGTCACTTGTGGATGAATAAGAGTTCTCTTTCTCGTGTAAGGGAAAAAGACATAAAACCATTCATGTAAAAAAAATGTTGATTGAGAAAGCCAATAGGATAGATGGGGCAGGATTTGGGGACCCGGAATGGGTGGAGGTGAGGACATAGCATGCATCTTAGGAGACTACTCAAACTTAGAAAGATGATCAATAGAGGACTGTGATTTGATATCATGAATTTAAACTATATGACCAGCCTCGGAAATTGTAGCAAGGGATATTGTGAAGTAATGGCTATCAAGGAGTAATAAAAAAATTTATTGTCACCATTTCAATTAACTTGACTCATTACTTGAAGTGTTGAAGATGGTGATTCCACTCATAGACATGGGACTGCCTCATAACCAAAGAAAGAAATAGCTGATTAATAAAAAAAAATTGATAAAAAATCATCACTGACCAATCCTCCAGCAACGAGATGATCAAGCATCCCAGGATATGTGGGTTTTTCCTGGCTTCTCTTCCCAACCCACAAAAACTCTTCACCGTTTCTTTCAATATATCCATTCATGTGGACTCCATAAGCCTGCTTCAAAGAAAGGGAAAAAAAACTAACTAATCAAACTTATATAGCTTCACAAATAAGTAATGAATGAGACAAATAAAAGTTTAAAACCAAATGCATGATCCAACACAAAATGATAAAAAGACCAAATAACACTAGAAGTGAATTTTTAAAACTTCTATGTGAAAATAAGGTAAGGAAATGAAATGTTGCAATTGCAAGGTAGTCTGAATATATGAGACGGCATGAAACAAAGCTATGATGCATTCCCTCTTTCTTCAGTTCTATCTAACATTTGAATGGAAAAACAAACCATCATGGTGAGAACTGAGAAGTGATAACCATGAACCCTATAAGGCTATAACTAAATGTGAGGGACTACAATTGCGTATAGATTCCCCAAAACTGGACCATTATTATCAGTAGAAATCTATAAGCCACAACAATATTGCTTGCCTTTATTCCAAAATACGGAGTGGCGGCCCTCTCCAGTGAGAAGAACTCCTTTTCTCCAAATCTTGAAGTGATAGGGTAAAGCTGGTTTTGATGATGAACACAAGCGATCAGTGAAATAACGGAAACCGGTATATTAATAAACTATAAGCTTGTAGATGTGTTTCCATAAGATTATAAGAACATCATAGACCAATCTCATACAATGACAATGAATGCAGGTGGGCCATGTCAAAAAAACTGTCTTATACAAACACTACATAGAAGCACCTCATTTCGGATTCCTGGTATCACATCTTCTCCTAGGCTCCTAATAACATTTTCAACTGCATTGGTCCTCTCCTCTGAAGTCCTTAATGCTGCTTGTAGTGTAACATAGCCACTTGAAGACGCATTTAAAGTCCCAATTGGGGGAAACATAAACACATCTTGATAACTCCTCAATATATCAGCAAAACTGTGACACTTTGAAACAAATCCATCAGTCTAAATTTCTATTTCCCCCATCCCACAAACCCCAGTCCCTCATAAGTAATAAATATGAGCACTTACATTTCTAGAATAAAATACTGTCATCATTTCTAGAATAAAATACATTTTGAACCTATGGTGGGGTTTTTACTTTCAAGTGAGTTCATCAGTCAAAATCATACAGGGTTTTCCCTTTTACAACTTAAGGAGAAGTTAGAAGAGTTAAATTTGACCTAAAATGCTATAAATTCTCACCCGTTATGTACAAAGCCAACAATTTGGTCTTCGATTACGAAAGGGAGAAACTCGCTCTGTTTATCCTGCAAACCAAATTATCTTTCACTTCAGCTAACAATCATGTAATGGATGAAGAAGCAAAGCCAAGACAACACTTACATTATTGCGATTGCAGGCGCTGATTTTGTCGAAGAAACCTGAGAGGTCGGCTGAGCCGCTGTTTTCGGACCCGGAAATTCGGAAGACGTCATCCCAGGTAAAGTTGCTCTTCGCCGGTGTCGAGAAGGTTCTAGTAGAATTCGCCAGAGATTGGAAATGAATGGAGCAGCTAAAGGATGGGATTACTCGTTGGAAAGGGATTGGGGGCGCTAGGGATTTGAAGAAGGACTTGGAAGAGCTTCTGATGGAGTGAGAAAGACGAGAGAAAGCGCAGTTGAATTTGGAAGCCATCGCAATTTGCAATCGCTTATTACCGAATTTAGCAGGCAGGGGCGTAGCAGCCTAGGCAGAAAAACTCAGCTGAAATGCCCCCTTGGGTGGAAGGAGGTTATATTTTCCGAAAGGCTAAATCTGTTGCAGATTGTCTTTTTAATTTATCTTTTTCTTATAATACTAGTTGTCCCCTGATTCGATATTTTTTAGATATACTATAAAAAAGATATTAATAAAAAAAATATAAAATTTGACATAAGTAATTATTGATCGTAATATGTATAAAAATTATTTTGTATTTTAAAATCAAATTAAACAAATTAAATTTAGATTATTAAGTTTAATTAATGAGAATAATATATACAATACTTTTAAATACTTGTATAAGGAAGCTTTCAAAAGATATTGTTATATTGAATAGATATTTGTTTGATGCTAGAGATAAATTTAAATAGTTAAAAAAAATCAATAGAAAGAAGTTATAATAATAGAAATAAAATTAATTTTTTAAATTTGAAATGGAGCCAGAATTGTTCTGGTGGCTCGAAAAGGGACAACTTTAATATATAGTTATAGATGGATTCGAATATTATGTGAAATATTGTCCCATAAAATAATTATTCAAAATATTATGTGAAATATATTACGGTTATCATAAAATAATTAATTAATGTGAACGAATATTCTATGAAATATTGTCCCATTCTACGTATAATATTTTTTTGGTTGATTCTCATATTTCATAGAAAGATAAAGTGGTTACGAATTTTGATATATATGGTAATCATAATTTTTTTTTGTGCTTATTAGGGTAAAGATATCTTGCATATATGGATTCGAATATTATGTGAAATATTGTCCCATAAAATAATTAATAATTAATAGTTTTTTAATAGTTTTTTTATTTATAATTGTAGTTAAATATGAAATGTAAATGACATGGCAAAAATAATATGAAGGGGCATATGAAGTAAAAAAAATAATATGACATGGCTTAATAAAAAGATGGCATATGGCAAAATCCAATATGGCATATTCTCGAGGCGACATGTGGCAAAATCCTAGGTGGCACAATGTGGAGACTCCAAACCTTATTGCTTTTATATATATATAGTAGATTGGTTTCGGATTTTTCGTCTGGTAACACTGAGAATTTACCAATTTCGCACAATATCCATATGTATGGATAATTTCATGAGGTAACCCTCAAAATTTGCCAATTTTTGCCCTGTACCCATCCGTTAACTTCACGTTAAAATTCAACGTTAACTGGACAAAAAAAATAAAAAATTACAAATAAGGATTAAGGAGAGGAGAAGGGTTGGTAACGCCTGATGCGCTGTTGTTGCTCGACGAAGGAAGACGACGACGCTGGTTGTTGTTGGACTACGAAGGAGGGAGGAGTGTTGGCTGCGCTGCAAGATCAGGTACAAGTACCGATTTTGGGGTTAGAAAATTTAGGTTTTTTTAGATATTAAAGTTTGTTGGATTAATTTTCAGATTAGGGATTCAATTTTTTTAGGGGTGGTATTGACGAAATTAGGATTTATTGACAATTGAAGAGTGTTGGATGATTTGATTCATGACTGATTTTTAGTTGATTCATATGCCAAATTATTTCATGAATGTATTTCTCTACCATTGTTAGCTTCAATAGTTCGAATTTCATGTCGTTGAAACCACACAAAAGCACTACTTTTTGATAATCTTTAAAGAATTTTGTTAAGCTATGCAAATACTGTCGAAGATTTGTTTGAAAGGATCATTTTAGTTCATTACCTAAATTTTAGAAGTGCTGATATGGTATGTAAAGGCCAGGATGTATCTGAATCATATCTGGATTAGTATGAAGTGAATTTATTTTGTGTTGAATTGTGGAGAATCAACAAACTCAACTGATTCTAGGATGCTGAAGATGAAGATCGACCAGCTTGATCAATAGAGCAGTGAGGAACGAAATAGATAAAAGCAAAAAGGAGGCAACTTGGAGAGAAAACTCTCTTTATATTGGGATTTGTATTTACCGGCGCTTCTATCTCCCTCGTCGTCCAACAACGGTGGTCGACGTCGTCTTCTTTGCCTGCGTCGAGCAACAGCAGCGCAACAGCCCTTCTCAGATCCCTTCTCTCCTCTTTATCAGTTATGTTTGTCGTTTTTGGTTAACGTTTAAATTTAACGTGAAATTAACGGATGGGTAGCAGACGAAATTTGGAAAAAGTTGAGGGGTTACCCTGCGAAATAGCCAATACCTATGGGTATGTCGTGAATTTAGTATAAACTTAGGGTTACCAGGCGAAAAATCCGTGTATAACCCTCCTAAAGGTGTTAATTCCTTTTTATTTGATGATGTAAGGGGTTGGATTATCCCCCGCTTGATTACTACTTGTCTACTTAGCCTTTTTTGTATTAATAAAATGCCCCTTGAGGAGTCGGAGAGTTGAAATGGGTGGAATTTAATATTAGCTCAGCGTTCCATCTTAAAACCAACAATAGAATTAATTCGCTTAGTTATATATTAGTCTAATTCACTCCCATTTTTCACATGTGAAATGCACATATTCTAACACGCTTTCTCAAGTGCAACTGAAAAAATTAACCCGGTTGACACTTGACAACACAGCGGGGCAGGATCAGGATCGAAAGAGGTCGTTAGGAAGATGACTATGATTAGCCCAACGATGTTCCATCCTAAAACCAATTGAAAATAGGAGGAGTAATCCGCTGAGTTATATTGAGTGCAACTGGGGGAACAAGCAAATAACTCTGATACCATATTAGCTCAGTCGGGTTCCATTAACCAACTAATAATACTTGTTGTGTCATGCACGACTATAACTCAAATTGTAAAACTATGTTTAGACTTATTATAAATAGGATATTAGTATAGAACAAATTAATATAAAATTTAATATAATTAGGTATGAGCATGCTAATTTTTTTTAAAATTGATTAATTTAAAATAAAGTAAATTATTAATATATATCTCTAAAAATATTTGTCAATAAATATCATGTTGGAAGATAAAAGATATAATATAGTAGATAAAAATTAATTTAATGCAAAAGATAAAAATAATCAATTTATTAAAAAGATAAGAGTGTAATAAATTCATATGATATAAAGCAAGTCCAATTTGCTGTCTATTACTAATAACTAAAGCTGAAGCAATTTATGCCACCACGTTGCGCCACATCACCCTTTTATTAAAATAATAATTTTTAATATTCAATTATGTAAAAAAAGTTATCTCCTAGTAAACATTAAGATAAAATAATATTTGTAAAAATTTATACCCAAATAAACATAAAGATAAAATAATATTAGCAGATTTGATTAATATAGATAAGAAAAGGACATTATATTTGTAAAAGATAAACTTAAAAAAAAAAAGAAAAAATATGTACACGTGATCACATACATATCTTTGAAATAAAAATAGTCATATCTATTTATAACTATATGTTAAAGTTGTAATTTTTCTAGCTACACATTAATTTTGGCCCCAATTTGTATTTAAAAAATTATTTTAATTATTTTTTCAATTAAATTTCATTCTATTTATTTATGTTGAAAAAATAATTTAAAATTTTAAGTAAAAATAACGAAAATTATTTTATCTTTATCTTTTTATCTATTTATAAAAAAATATTTATCTTAAATCAAATTTTGATAAAAAAAAAAGTAAAAATTTAAATATCTATATAATTACTTACCTAAATTAAATTTTTATAAAAAATTATATTATCTTTTTCTTAATTTTCTTTTCGGATTGTTTATGTAAATATAGAATACGTTTTATCTTTGAAATTTTTTTTTTTTATCTTTTCTTATTAATTATCCTTTTAACTTTTTATTGAAAAGATTTTTAAAGAATTGAATTTGATTAAATTTTTCTAAGAATTTATATTATTTTTGGCTTTTTAATTATTTTTGTATAATTAATTTATTAATATCTTATTATAATATATCTAAAAATTGTTGAGTTATAGTAGTGCATGGCACGACGGGTACAACTAGTATATATAAAAGCAATAAGGTTTGAAGCCTCCATGTTACGCCACCTCAGCCTTTACCACATGTCCTTCTAATAATGCACCATCTCAGCTTTTGCCACATGTCATTACCATATTAATCTACATAATTTTACTTTTTTCTAAAAATACCATATAAACTTACACTATTAATAAATTTTCCACGTCATGTACATATCATAAATTATTTTTTATACTATTATAAAAGTTTTACTATATTGAAGATTTGATTCTACCAAAAAAAACTATATTGAAGATTTGTCAAGTCAAACTAACCTTATTTAAAAAATCTCATATCTTCCCTATTTCCTTTTAAAAAAATTACGTATAATTTTATTGAAGGTTTTCTACATGCATTTTTAAAAAAATCATGAAATAACTCACTTTGTACCTACTCATAGATTTTATTTTTTAAAATAACAATATCTCATATCGATCTCATTATGTTATAAATCACTTTCTTTTGGTTAAATAATTATGGATTTTTTGATATATAAATCTAAATTTGAAAATATTTTATAAATCTTTTATTTTAGATATATATATATATATTTAATTTTTTTCCTAAGATTTATTAGTTCTATTTTATAACTTTAGTTCTTTTATTTAACCATATGGATATTTAAAAAATTATTATTAATCCACAAAACAACTAAGTTGAACAAACTATTAAGATTATACTATGTAAGCAGATTTTTTTTCCAAACCTAAAAAAAAATCTTAGTCTTTAGAAAATATATGAATTTCTGAAATACAATGAAAAGGGATAAAATGTAGGGCTAATTTAAATTCCATGCAATTAAATACAAGGAAATAAAAAAATTCCAAAAACGTGAATGCAAGGTAATAATTATGAAATTCAAAAAAATTGGTGATAATTTTGTTACATAAAAATTAATGAAAAGATATACACACAATATAAGTTCGCTTTTATAAGTCAAGCAAAAACGATATTATTTAGATAAGAAATCTTAACCACGTTTATAATTGTATGTAGCTATTTGTTTTTCTTATTTAAAAGATATACTCACAAATTTCTTATTTAAAATATAAATACAAATTCAAATCCTCATTCTAGTGTTGTAATGTCTTAATTAGCTCTTATTACACCAAAAAATTAATAAATATTCCCTTCGTTTCGCAATTTAGGGTTTTTTTGAATTTTGCACATATATTAAGACAAGCTTAAAGTGAAATTGATGAGATTTTGTTTGGTGTGTACAAAATTAATATGGGATTAAATCATATAATATCACCCAATGGGTGACATTTTTTAGTATTTATAAGTACATTGGAACTAGAAATACATTAATTAAATATTATTTTTGTCAAGTTTTAGTATTAATTAATTAAAAATGGACTAATATTTTGAAAATTCATTTGAATGTTAAAAGCCCCAAAATTGTGAAACGGATGTAGTAATAATTATGCATAAAATTCTAGAAAATTTCTCTACAACATATCACGGGTAAAAAATAAGTCCATTACATTAATACACCTCGATTTTATAGCAAGGGTTTGTTCGGCGGTGTTTATTTTGGGCTTATCCATCCTTAAGTTAATAAAATAAAATCGGTCATGTTTGTTAGGCGCAAAGATTTAATAAAGCTACTTAAGCTTACAGGACTTAATTTGAGGCAAATTTCACTTGAAATTTTTGCTACCCCTTCCAACCTTATCCGAGCTTAAGGATGTTATTCTATTTTTTCCGTTGATTGCCCTAGAAATTTATTTTGGAAAATTTTTAATTTATTAGTATATCTTTTTTGGTATTTTTGCATAAACTCTTTTATACAATAAATCTCAGTAAACTTTGTGTGTATCGAACACCTACATGTTTTTTCACAAAAATAAAATTAATAATTTCAACACCTAAAATGTTCTACTAAATTCAGCGTCAACTGCTCTATCAGTATCAACATCAACTTCAACTCATATCATCTTTGAAGCACCGAAAGGAGTCCAAAATATTAGTTAGTATCGTAAAAATGATCAAATACAAGATTAGAAAAAACATTTTTTTGATATTTCTCACATGTCGCGAGAAAGAAATAAGGTCATCACATTAAGTTACATATTTCGCCCCATGTCGTTCCCATATTATTCCACCTCAAATATTTTTTTTGCCACATGCAACTAATAAAAAATAAGATGCCGTCACATTAAGACACATCATCTTTGCCACATGTCACTCCCCCTTAAGCCCCTCATTTAAAATTTTGGACCTCACGTTAATTATAAAATAGATGAAAAATAATTATTTTAATTAAATAAATTTTATTTTCAAATATTTCACCCGAATTTTCAAATAATTATTTTAATTTGTAGGTCATACTTGATTCATTTTTGTGTTCAAAAATAGTACAATATATATATATATATATATATATATATATATATATATATATATATATATATATAGGGCATACTTGTTTCATCAATGTGATTTGCTAATACTAGCTGCCTATGATTTTTGATATTCAAGGCAACGTTTTTGGATTAGAAATTTTAACCAATGCTACTATCTTTTTTGAGGGATGGGAAGACATGGGCGTGTTTTATATAAAGCTTGGGCCAAGCTTACAAAATAAAATGAGATGTGGAACTTTTAATTGTTCAAAAAAAAAGAAGTCAGTAACATCTTTGTTGAGTTTCAGTTGATTATTGCTAATATTAGAATTGATATTTTTGTTTTGTTTCAATTTGGACTATTAGCTTCATCGTCTATATTGCTGAATCATATTGTTCTTGTATCCAGACTCCACATTCAAGCTATATAAATTTTTTCAAGTGGTTTTTTTTTCTTGTTTGCGCACTCGATTTATTAGCCGAGTCTAAAATTAGAGCCTTGAGTTGTACTGTGCTCAATCTAAGTTAAAAACTCAGCTGGAAAATGGAACAAAAAGGAGACAAGTCAGCTATGAAGAAGGCTAGTCAAGAACTGATGCTGAACTAAGATCGTACAGGTAGCCAACATATGCTTATTATGGTCATGATTGAAGGCTATAAATGTAAAAATAAGGCCAACATGCAATTATACAGGAAGAGTAACTTGTATATATTTAGAACTATAAGTGAAGACCCAAACATTAGAAATAGAACAAAGTATTGGCATTTGATCAAGAAACATGCATCAAAGAGGGAGTATGATCAAAAATTGAACTCTCACATCTTTATTTATGATTATGGTGGATTAGAGTCCAGATATACTTGTATATACTAATTTGTGATTGTCTGAATACGATATATAATTAAAACAATTGCTGCTTGAGGCACAAAACTTGTCTGTATGATAGTTCAACACCCATTGTTTCCTTTATTTATTGCAGTGAAAGCTTATATAATCTGAATGGTGATATACCTTGCTTGTGGGGATGCAAGAATAGTAATTGTTGGATGATTAGGCTGAATAAGCCCCATCGGAAACAAGAAATGATTAGAAAGCTAAAACATGAGAAATGTGAGCGGGTCAAAATTATGAAACTAACACCTTTAGACAAGATAGAAAATGGAAAATGTAACCCTGATCATCGACTTGAAAGAGAAATTTGAAAATGGATAAAAATAGGAAGGAGAAACTAAGGAAGCAGGAGTATTAGAAATTTGCTTTCTTTACAGAAGTGTACAAATGATGAATGTTGTCGGTGTTCTCATCGTGACTCTAATTAGAACTATAAAACCTTGCTAAATAAAACCCTTTGGAAAAATTTGAGGAACAGAGACATTAGAGGGGAAAGACCCCTTTATTTTATTCATGATTATTATAATAAAAATATGGTAAAGAATGACTTTGATCAACCAAACCCAGGAATCTGTAACAGAGCCAGAAATATCAGGATAGTAGTTTGCACTGCCCAAATAGTCAACTATAATTGGATCCGGTTAACAAAATGGATATGGAGTGGAGGTGCACTCAAAATAAATTGGTATATTATGAAGATTGCACTATGGAATTGTAGGGGGATGGGGAAGAAATCTTTTTGGTCAGAAATTGATTCGTTCTGTAAAATTGAGCGTATACAAATCATGGCAATTGTGGAGACAAAAACGGATAAACTACCAAGCGATCAGGTGTGGCGGCGAGCGGGGTTTGATAATTTGGTTTGGTCCCCTGCTAACGGTAGAGCAGGTGGCATTGCAATGCTTTGACAAGAACACCAAATGGTCAATGAGCAAGTATCTATATTAGTCCAACACCCGAGGTATGTCATTTTAAAATACTATAACATTATTACTAAATATAATATAGCGATTTGCTTGGCTTATGCACCGCCTAATGCGGGGGATAAAGAGGATTTTTGGAAACACCTAACTGAAACCTTACAAAACTTGAATCTACCCATTCTAATCATTGGTGACCTAAAAGAAATACAGGATCCAAGTGAGAAAAAAGGGGGTGCGACCCCGGAAACAAGTACATTTGAACGACTAATTAGATTTAAAAACGACTGCCTTGTTGAAGATATTCCGTTTACAGGTAACATTTTCACTTGGAGAAAGAATAGAACGGAAATTGATAATATTTACGAAAGATTAGATAGGGTGTTGATTAGTAACAATATCATTCAATGGTTTCCAAACATATCTACAACGAACTATGCTTTCACTAGTTCGGACCATTGTAAAATCTCGGTTGAATTACCAATGAAGAGATAATTAAAGTTGCCCCTTTAAGGTAGAGAAAATGTGGATGTATAAAAAAGATTTTAGAAATGTAGTCAAACAATCTTGGCGAGTTCATTTTCTGAGTTCTAATATGTTTCAACTTATGAAAAAAACACAATTATTTAAGAAACAAGCTAAGAATTGGAACAAGGGTACCCTTGGAAACATATTTGAACAATTAAAAGGTATTGAAGAACAACTTGTGGAAATTCAAAACAACATTTTGATCTCACCACAACCTAGTTTCATACAAAAACAAATTCGACTAATGCAAAAGAAAGAATGTATCCTAAACTACCACAGAACATATTGGAAACAACGAGCCAAGACAAAACATATTAAATTGACGGATACAAATTCAGGTTATTTCCATAAGATTGCAAATGGAAGACGAAATCGTAAAACTATCAAAGAAATAATAACAAATGAGGGTACAGATATTATAGGAACAGATAACATCCGAGAAGAAATATGGATGGACTTCAAAAGAAGGTATACAAAGGAACCAACGAGCAACAATGGTGCCCAAGAATATCTTAATTTAGTCACGAAAGAAATAACGGACGAAGATAATGCTATACTAATAAGCCCGATTACCAATGAAGAAATTAAATCGATAGTGATGGGATTAGGAACAGATAAATCACCAAGACCTGATGGGATGACTGCGGAATTTTATAAGAGATATTGGGATATTGTAGGTCCGTCGGTAATTAAAGTGATTAAAAGTTTCTTTCACTCTGGGAGATTATTAAAGCAGTTCAACCATACTTTTATAACGCTAATTCCGAAAACTGAAAATCCAAACTCGACTAACCATTATAGACCAATTAGTCTATGCACAACAATATACAAAATAATATCTAAAATTATAATGGAACGATTGAAAAAGGTAATAGACAAAATAGTACACCCTCTTCAAGGAGCTTTTGTATCAAATCGAGTGATTCAGGATAATGTTCTCATAGCCCATGAAATTTTCCACTCTTTTAGGAGCTCCAAAACCAAAGATGGATGGATTGCTATTAAATTAGATATGGAAAAGGCCTATGATCGCGTTGATTGGGGATATCTTTTTGAAGTACTACAAAGATTTGGATTCGATAATAAGTTCATTGCTTGGATAAGGGAATTTGTATGCTCAACATCCTTTTCAGTATTAGTAAACAATGGTCCCACGGACCCATTTTTCCCGGAAAGAGGTTTAAGACAAGGTGATCCGTTGTCGCCTTTCCTATTTGTTATTGCGACAGAATTCTCTCAAGAAAGTTACAAATTACGAGTCAAGTGTATAAAAACATATTCGGTTTCCCAATCTCCAAAGGTGGAACTAGGATTCCCTTCCTTTCATTTGCTGATGATATCATCATCTTCGCCAAAGGCTCCCAGGGGGACTGCCTAAAGGTGAAAAACATTTTTGATACCTTTTGCATGATTTCTCGATCAAGAAAACTCATCACATTGGAATGAGTTTTCTTGCTTTGTAACGAACTCTCACATTGGAATGAGAACGCTCATTTCTTGCGCTTCGATCACTCTTTCTTCTCTCTTTCTCTAGCTCATCCAATCTCTAATTCTTCAAATTCAACTTGTAATATATTTGAAGCAATTTAAATTGAACTCGATCAAGAAAACTCATCAAAGCTTACGCAAAAAAATAAAATCTCACACTAGCATTCCGCCCACGTAGTTGATGGAAAAACTTATCAATGTTTAATAAAATTCAAAGTAGTTGAAATTTTGCCAAAAATATAAATTATTATATCCCCTAACTAAATATGAGCTTGTGGGAAGCTTATCAATTTTTTTCCATGTATTACGTTTAAATTATAAATAATTTTTTTATTTAATTCATTTAAACATCTTTTCCGTAATTTACTTTATTATTTAAAAAATCAAGTTCAATCAATTTTTTATATACAAAACATCTAGAAAATTTATCCACTAAAATAAGTTTTGAATTCTAGCTATAAAATTCAGCCTCTAAATAAGTTTCAACTTCAACTCATATCAACTTCAGCTCATATCAGTTTCATAACGCTGAATGGACCTTAATTATATATCGATTAAGAAAAAAGTGGGAAATGGAAATTAAATTTATTTTTAAATATCAGGAACAATGGGCCGACTGAGCCTTCCCACGTGATCGTCAAATATGAGTATGGATATGAATGATATCCATATTTTGTGCTTGACATATTTTAATGTCAATATGAAATGTTAATACGTAGTTTGATATATGAGGATTTCGATAATTGTTATATCAGAGTGATATCAAGTTGAAATCAAAGTGTTATTGTGATATTCCCCAAAAATTAATTTATCAAAGATATCATTCATATCCATACATATACTCTAGCTATATTTTGCGGTCTTGTTCTGATGGGATTTATTAGAAACTCTGTATGTAGAGTTCTAAACTCTATTGTAAATTAGTGAATCCTAGGGAGAAAAATATATCGATAGAATTTTTGTTAAACTCCACTATAACTAAACTCTATATCTTGATATCGCTCATACTCGTACTTTATCGATATCGGTATCTGATATTAGATATCAATACTAAACGAGCCTTTATATCATTTATAATTAAATTAAGCCTTTTTTTACCTCTATTGAAAAGGTGGTGATTAATCTTACATTGGATAAGCAATATAAAATTATTGGGACGGTGTTGGGAACTCTTGTTCCAAACATCGGAACAACGACACTAGTCTCCAGTTTTGATAATGACAAACTTCATATGGGAACTAACGTACTAAATTCAAGTATTTTAAGGGAACACCGGGTTTAATAAAGAATCTCCAAGAACGAAAAAGGAACAAAGGAATACATGATAGCGAGTTCCAATCAAAGGAACTCTGGAGAGAACAGTTCCCATCGCAAGAGAACTCACATGTGAAAATAAGACCGCTCAGCGCAAATCATGGGATCCTGTCTCAGACAAAACAAAGGCTTATTCTGAGGAACAGACTGATGCGTGTGATCCATCGGCCCAATTGATTCTTAAAGTTGACTCAATTCAAATCAAGTCACATATGAAGGATAAAGACTTGGTGTGCAAGACAAAGAGCATTTTGGACACAACGAAAGTCAGGATTGCAGCCCTAGTAAGGAGTATAAAGCCAAATGAATAGTGCTTGGAATAAGTACTTCTCCCAAAACTTACATTCACTCACAAAGAAAGAAAGAGAGACAAGAGAAGAGAAGTACCCGACGGCGAGTGTTCGATCTCGACGACGGCGAAACCAAGTTCCCTGGAGATAGGGAACTGCGACATTGACCTCAAGGTGTAAAGTTCGATCTGTCTTATAATTAGTTGAGGTGTTCGCTTAGGAACAAGGTCAATAAGGCTTACTAGTATTATTTTAGGTAGAACTGCTAGGAACAGAGAAGTGTGTCTTGCCTAAGTAACTGAGGAACAATCAATAAGATAAGGAGATCGTTCAAAATCCTCCAAGCGGAGGTAGAGGTTTACCCACACAACTAGTTGGTTGTTGTGGGGTTCCTCTATAAAGAAACTGTGTCGTTTACATTCTGTCTTACTTGCTTTTACATTACTTTCGCTGCCGTGAGAACAACTTAATAGCTATTTCCCAAGCTCTTACTAACCTATAACGAACGATCCAAAAAAAAAATTCACAAAATTTTAAAAACAACATCATTCTTGAGCTCCACACTTTTAGTTCCAAAGTAATTTCACTTACGTGGCAAATGGGTAAATAATTGAAGCATATAATATCACGCACTTTAACATGTACTATTATTGATTTAGAATGATTTCATAAATTTACATTCATCATCATAGCCTATCGAAGTTATTGTTACCGGTTTTTTTGGGGTCCATTTCTAGCAATGTAAGAAAACAACAAAATGGAATACCAAGAAAGTGAAATTTTAGATATGATCTACATATGTTTAGGTTCGGATACAAGAAAATAGAAACAGAGATCGAATATCAGAGAACACGATAAGCAACAAAAAACAGAATTAATCATAATTGAATAATAAGATTTGAGAGGGCCAAAGCCAACTTTGTATGAAGCAGATTTTATATCAAGCTAAATCTCATGAATTAACAAGTTAAAGCTAGTTAGATGTGATATTGTCGAGCAAACAAATTCGCTAGAGACAAATTTAGAATTTGTGGTAATGTTATTATATTTAGATGTACATAGTAAACTCTAATTTTGGGGCTTATCTATTAAGTATTGTATTCTCTATATAAGGCCCCTATGGGTGACCTAATAAGACAACTCTGATCTCCCCCCTTCTCATAAATTTTCTATTTTATAACACGTTACCAGTACGATATGATTGTTCAAGAGTGAAGGTATGAATTCCAATCTCTATAGATGGCCGATTACTTCGTACATATTTGATCGTGTATTGCTTGATTATATATTGTAGTTTTGATTAATTCGTACATGTTACACGATCATGTTTTTTTAAATTGTATTTTATGCTTCGTACATATTTGAGTTTTGTATGGCTTGATATGTTTGATTCGTACCTGCTTTATATAAACTCCAATCAAATCGATAATGTTTCCCCTGTTTGTATTGCTTTATATAAACTTTTAATGTTCCACGAGGGGTCTAAGCCTTTAAATTAAAGGCTTGAACACGTACTAATTCGAATTGCTTTATATAAACTTTTAAACAAATTTGTGTAACAATTAAACTTGAACACGTACTTGTTTATATAGATACGAATTTGCTCTGGATTTTTTTTGGGTTCAAATCGTTGTTTAAACATTTGATATTAATTTAGTACATCTGAATACATATATACTATATATGAATATATATTGTATTGCCTCTAATTATTATTTTCGATATGGTATACAAATTGTTCATTTGTATGTTCGATCGGTTCTCTCATCTACATATACATACATATGAGTTTTTCATGCACATATATATAATTTCATCAAATGCATATAGTAACCTTTTTACATGTACAAATTAGTTACATGATGAATATGTACATGAATTGTCTTGGTTTGATCATAAAACCAGGAATACTAATATTGCATCTTACTCTTATTTAAGCTTATGTATCAACAATAAATTTATCTCTGGAGTGACAAATAAAATCATTCTTTCATCTCTTGAAAAGGTACACAATAATTATCCCTGGAGTGATAATTTCTCGATTATTCATCTTCTGAGAGTTGAATATATTAAGATCATATTACCCTCGAAGCGGTAATTTTCATTCCATGAAGCGTATGAAACATCAATATGTAGCCCCCATAGTGGTTACTTCCATCCCTTGAAGAGATTGGAATATCATTATATTATCCCTGAAGCGATAATTATTTCCTCCTGAAGAGTTGATTTTACTAATAATATTATCACTGAAGTGATAATTATTTCCTTCTGAAGAGTTGAATTTACAAATAATATTATCCCTGAAGTGATAATTATTTTCTTCTGAAGAGTTGAATTTAAAAGTAATATTATCCCTGAAGCGATAATTATTTTCTCTAATAGTTAAATTTACAAAATAATATTATAATTTTATCCCTTAAGTGATAAATTTCATTCCCTGAAGTGAATGAATTATTTTATTTATTTTATTGTTCTTATATTGTTCATTTATTTATTATTTTCATATACTTAATTATGTTATATTATTTTCTCTTGAAGAGTTAATTGAATGTACAGAACAAGATTATCCCTAAAGGGATAATCCTCGTTCCTTGAAGTAAATGAAAACTTCATTTTATCCCTAAAATGATAATTCTCATTCCCTGGAGTGAATGAAACCATTTTTCTATTTTTATACTTGGAATGATAATTTCCATCCCCGAAGTGGATGAAACAAATAATCCCCCGAAGTTGATGAAATAATTGAATCAATCCCCATAAGTGGATGAATATAATAAAAGTTCCTACTCCTTTGAGTGAGTAGTGATACTAAAGTCGTCTCTTGAAATAAATGACATGATTCATGTGCAAATTGAAAAGAAAAATATCATCTCCAGAAGTAGACGATAAAGTTCATATGATAATATTATCTCTTGAAGTAGATAATAAAATACTCACATGGATATCACATCCTGAAGTATGTGACTAAAAGGTCTCATTGAAATCACATCCTGAAGTATATGATTGAAAGATCTTATGAATAATCACATCCTGAAGTATGTGATGGAAAGAAGTCTGGAAGACTTCGTATACAATCTCTTATCACCAGAAGTTGACAATATTTATGATAATTTATTTATTTATTTATACTGTTCAATTTAATTATTTATGTTATTGCTTATATACATTTTTATTTGTTCTTAAAATTAAAACTTGTCATCTACTAAAGCAGATATATTTGTGGAAGTTAGTTAATGATAAGATATATTTGTGATGACACTAGAAGAGTATATCCCATTGAATAATGTAATCTCACTAATTGGAAGTTAGTTAATGATAAGATATATTTGTGGCATGACTAACTTGGTCACTAATAATGCGCATGATTGGTATAGGACTGAAAGATCTTGAGACTTGAAGTCTCTTCATTAGAGTGACCTTGAAAGGCTTGTGCTCTTGGTAAAATAGTAGCAAGGCCAATATAAGTCAAGTAAATACAAAGTCTCATATACTCTTTGACAAAGTTCAAGTGATATAAGAGGACTAGCTAAATCGCCATGTGGATTATTGTGGATTATCATAATATCGAAAGATGCCTCAATCCATTGGTTCCAAGAAAAATGGAGGAGAATGGAATAAATCAATATGTGTAGTGATTGAGCATTGGATAGCTCTCACACATATACACAAAACGACCCAGGTAGAGTCGTCAATAATGCGGTCATAATTGATAGTCAAGCAAGTGCTATACATGGAATACGCGACCTGGAAGAGTCGTGGTTAAATAGGGTCATGAATATGAATATCGATTATTTAATTCGACAAGACCGACCGCTTGTAGCAAATTCTCCTAATGGAAATGCTATATATGTCCTCCACCCCCAGATAATTTTTAAGTAATGCCACAAATTGAAATTTGGGATTAGACGAGGGGTTTGGGTCCTTATCGTTTATAAAATACCTAGAGCTTATAAGCGGTGATCAATATATTGCTAGGTATTATTGTATCACTTTGGCGAGGTGAAAAATCCCAACTTTAGGGGGAGAAGATAATTGAGACTACAAGTAAAGAGTTTGCATGGGATGCAATTTGTTATCCAAAGAAAACTAAACCAGAAGTTCAACATATTGTATAACTAAACCAGAAGTTTAGTAACTAAGACATAAATACTATTTGAGAGTACACCAGTCATTTGGAGATTCCAGAAGTGACTCCAAACTAACACATAAGCATGCTTGAAGCATGAGAGACATTTTCGGATTTAAGGATACATTACAAAAGTGGAAAGAGCCAATTACATCCCAAAAGGATGATATGTCGACTGGAAATAAACATGAAGATAGAACTCTTGAAGAAATTCTATCTAAAGACTCTAAAAGCAAAGAAAATGGCATGAGCGACAATTTAGAAATGTCGATTAATTATGTAAGTATCGGTATAGGGTATCGGGAAGATATATTTGCTTGTTCAGTTATCGTAAAAGTCATTGGAGAAGATGACAATAATCCCCAAACAATGGAGGAATGTCGACATCGTAATGGTTGGGAAAGCTGGAAAGCAGAATTAGATTCGTTAAACAGACTAGATGTTTTTGGGCTTGTAGTTCCAACACCATAAAGTGCAAAATCAATCTGTTATAACTGGTTGCACAAGGGTTCTCGCAAAAACCTGGAGTGGATTACATGGAAATGTATTCACCAGTAGTGGATGCAACGATACTCAGGCTCCTTGTTGCTTTAACCATTGTTGAGCGTTTGAAAATGCAACTCGTGGATGTGGTAACAACATACCTATATGAGTCATTAAGTATCAACATATACATGAAAATCCCAGAAGAATTGAAAATGCCTGAAGCATTTGAATCAAAACCACATTACATTTATTCCATTAAACTTAGAAGATCGCTATATGAATTAAAACAATTGGGAAGAATGTGATATAACCGCCTTAGAGAATATCTACAAAGGCGAGGATTTGTCAGTGATCAAAATAGGCCCTTGTTTGTTCATAAAATAACAAATTTGGGATATGTAATCTATCATTGTTGTTTATGTTGATGATTTCAATATTATTGGGCCTCCAGAAGAGATCCTAATAGAAGCTGATTATTTGAAAAGAGAATTTGAAATGAAAGACTTAAGAACTACCAAGTATTGTCTCGGCCTGCAGTTCGAGCATACAAAGGATGAAATGTTTATCAATCAATCAAACTACGCAGAAAAAAGGTCCTAAAGCGATTTAATATGGATAAGGCGCATCCATTAAGTACATCAATTAGAGTAGATCGCTAAGTGTAGAAAAGGATCGCCTTTTGTCCCCGATTAGAAAATGAAAGAGATATTAGATCTTAAAGTATCATATCTCAATACAATAGGTACATTACCGTACCTTGCTTCATTACCTCACTAATGTCATTTTATGTGACAATGAGTTATTGTCTTCCTAAACATAAAATAAAGATTATTGGTCCAGAAGTACCAATCTTCTACAAAATTCAGTGATGGCATATATTTATTGCATGAAGATTGTGTGTTTAATTGAGGGGGAGCATTATTATACGACTGCACTCTTTTTCCCTTGGTTTTGGTTTTTATCCCACTGGGTTTTTTCAAACAAGGTTTTTAATGAGGTAGTTCGTCATATAAGGTCTTTAATGAGACAATCTCGGCCTGAAGTTCGAGATATGTGAAAGAATGGAGTTTTTATCCATCCATCAAATCAAATTGAAAGGAGCTAATAATGATATATATATATGAAAAGAATTCAGCATGAAGTGATCAACCAAAGTACATATCATCAAGTGTTCTCAAACTACAATATTCAACCCAAATGCAAGATGGATGCTCAATTCAGTCAAGCAAAGAGAATATATTTCAAGTTGAGAGGAAGACTCATAACTACACTCTTTTTCCCTTAGTCTTGGTTTTGTCCCATTGGGTTTTCCAGACAAGTTTTTTAACGACGCAGTTAGTGATTTACATCTAAGGAGGAGTGTTATAATAATTATATTTAGATGTACATAGTAAACCCTAATTTTGGGCTTATCCATTAAGTCTTGTATTCTCTATATAAGACCCCTATGGGTGACCTAATAAGACAACTCTGATCTCTCCCCTTCTCATAAATCTCTCTATTTTATAACAAGAATCAAATAAATTTCAAATTTTTACAATTTGTATAAATAAATAGAGAAAAAATTTATTTGAAAAAGATAAAGTAATAAAAGTTGATATTTAAAAAAAAAAATTGGGTCAAAGTCAATGTGGTATCTCAAAAAGATACTCTTTAATGCATAGTTATAGATAGATTTTTTAACCAAAATTTAATTTAAAAAAAATCACTAACATCATAAATGGATAAAAAGACATAGGTAATGTAATTTTATCATCTTATATTTTTTTATTTTTTTTATCATAATTTGATTTAAGAAAACCTTTATCGAAATAGATATATAGATAAAGATAATGTAATTTTTATTTTTTATATAAATTTCGAATTCTTAATTTTTTTATAAATAAATAGATAGAAAATAAATTTAATTGAAAACGATATAGTAATATAAATAAAATTTGACTTTCTAAAATATAAAGTATGGTCAAAGTCAATATGGTGACTAAGAAAGATAACACTTTAGTACCCTATATAGTTATAGATATAGATTATAGATCCTATAGTTAATTGTAGTTGATATTGTCCAAGAATATGTAATAGATATTGTTTTATAAAAGAAGATAATAAAATTCTAAGTATATAAAAAACAATTTCTTTTAATATATACTGGCCCCATAAGCATAAAATAATTTTTTCTAACATAAATAGATTATAAAAATTTAATAAGAAATGGTGAAATAATATTTACATGTTTCTAAAATAATATTGAAAATATTAAAAAATCTTATCATAAATATTCTCTAAGATAGTTGACCAAATTAAAAGATAAATATTAGGAAAAAAATATACAAAAAATAGAAAATCGATTAGGAAAGTTAAAATAATATGAATATAAATTAATTTTTTTAAACATGAGGTAGGGCCAGAATAAACGTGGTGGCTCAAAAACGGTCGGATTTTATAATATATACTAGTTATACCCGTCGTGCCATGCACGACTAAATAAATTTAATACTTAATTTATTTAATGAATATAATTTTATATTAATTTATTAGAAAAAAAATATTAGAATCATTTATTTTTAAAATAAAAAGGTAAAAATAATTTTAATTCATGTAATTTTTTTATCAAATTCAATTACTCAAAAAAATTTGAATAAAAATTAAAAATATACTTAGTAAGAAACGATGAATAACAAAGAATGAATTGTTTAATGATAAAAAAATCTTTTATATTTACAAAAATAATTCAAAAAGAAAATCAAGGAAAAGATGACCTAATTTTTTATATCAAAAGTCAATTTCGGCAAGTAGTTATCTAGATTAAAATTTCTATTTTTTATCAAAATTTTATTTAAGATAAATCTTTTACATAAATAAATAAAAAAATAAAAACAACATAATTTTCTTTAATTTTAAATTAAATTCGAATTTTTTTCTTCATATAAATAGATAAAAAAAATAATTTGAAAAACTAAATTGATATATCTATCTTAATGTTGTATAATTTAGTTTAATTTTAGATAAATTCTTTTAGATCTATCCTAATTCATAATATATAATAGATAACATCTTTATTTTAGATTGAATCTCAATGATTAATTTATCATATTTCTATATTATCCTAAAATAATATCAACATATGTAAATTTCCAAAATAAAAAAACCTATGTGGCGAAATCCTTGATGGCTTAACGTGAGAACGACACGTAGGAAAATCCTAAGTGGCGCAACGTGATGGATTTATTCCTTGCGTCTTTTATATATATACATAGATTGATTGATTGATTGATTGATTGATTGATTGATTGATTGGCAATAAAATAATTGATCTTTCTAACTTATGCCCTTAGTACATAGGATTCGTTTTCCGGTTTTAGAAACTAAAAACCTTGAAAAAGAAAATCTCTAAATAAATAAAACTACTAAATATTTCTAAAACTAAAACAAGATGCTTAAAAAATCCGTAAAATAATTCACGACGTCGTTTTTGCTCGTGCAATGAAAATCAGGTGACTTTTTAGTCCGGATCTTCTACAACTCATGGTGCAACTTACTATACTCCATTATACTTCATTTAATTATTTAAATCATCAAATAATGATAAAATAAATTTAAAAAAATATATTTATATTCTAAATGCTTATTCTCAAATATTTATAGAGTTTTATCATACAAATTTTTAACCAATATTTTTAAAAGTTAAAAAACCGCTTATTTAACAATTTTTAATGTAGAAAAAAATAGTGACTTTTTTTATCACAAAACTCTACAAATATATAAGAATAAGAATTTACAATATAAATACATTTTTAAATTTTTTATCATTATTTAATAATTTAAATAACTAAATAAAGGATAGTGGAACATAATAGGTTACACCGTGAGTTGTAGAACATCTGGACTGACTTTTTAGCTCTAGCTTACACAAGTTAAAGCGAAAGTTGTACGTTTTTGTTCGTGCAATAAAATCAGGGTCAAAACGATCTTAGGTTGTCAAGTCGTAAATACTTACCATTAAAAATTGGTATTTAATATAAATATTACATTTTCAATCCTTAATACCCAACAATGTATAAGTTCTTCATACTTCATATCCAAAAAAAAAACCTTAAAATAACATAATATATATGGGATGAAAGATAATATGAACTTCGAAAGAAAAACCAAAAAAGATCGACTTGGGACAAGCAAACGTGAATCATGTATTGTTATCAAATGAGAAGTACATGGTTTGAAAGGAAAATGTGTAGTAATTGGGAACAATCAAACACATGAATAAATCGAAGCCATATGGCACTTCCTAAGAAGAATACAAGAATCACCCTAAACTAGTACACAAAAGTGCATCGTCGAATCAATCAAGTATTGGAGCTAGGCGGAGGAAGAACAGTGAGCGCCAATATGCCACTAAGCGTTGCCGAGACCGCGCCCAACATGAACGCCGGAAGGTTGCCGCCTCCAAACACTTTGTCAAATGGCCCGCTGATCAGAGAAACGAACATTTGTGGTAACACAATCGCCAAATTCAATACTCCTAGCGAAAGCCCTGCCATATCATGAATCACATTCATACAAAATAATTAGCACTACATTTCGCAAATCATTAGATTCTATTACATGGAGAGAGTAAGAATTTTAGTTACCATGTCCAGCTCCAGAATCCGACGAAAATATTGATGCTAGAGCAAACGGAACACTATATGTCACCTGTTCAACAACCATAAATAATTATGATAAAACTTTTGTCTTGAAAAACGTAAAAAGTAAAGTCTAGAACACCTGAAGGTATCACTATTGAAGATGCCCTTACCGCTTGAGGTATGCCCATGGCCGAGAACAAGGCTAGAACGCCGGCCTTGATGTCCTTACGAGGGGGCGTCAATGGCGGCAAAGACTTTCTAGAATGCTGCGCCTTTTTCGTCACCAAGACGGTGAACGACAACGTGATAGCCAACACGAAATTCAAGGCGCCCCACAACCTACGGTCGCCACCGAGCGCCTTCGAGACGGGATCGATAAACAAGGACGTAACGCCAAGGGTGACGGCCATCAACAACAGCCCTAGTGATCCGTAGCGGACACCGGTGTCGTACAACGCCCTCTCCTGTGGCGTGCCGCTCACGTCTCCTCCGTACACGTCGTCGCCAACCCAGTCGGTGTCGTACATCAAGAAGGGGAACCACGCGATCCAGTTGAGGGCGGTCACGAGGAAGAGGAGCCACATCGGCCTCCCGAGGTTCCTGAAGGCCGACTTGACCTGCTCCACGAAGGGGTCGGAGTTAGAGTCGAACTCGGACCTGTCGAAGGAGGGCTCGGGGACGAAGACGAGGGCGGAGGCGGAGAGGGAGAGGAGGAAGACGATGTCGATGAAGAAGCAGGTCTTGAGGTTGGCGCAGTAGACGTCACAGACGTGGGTTTGGGTGAAGGGGAGGAGCTTGTAGAGCTTGGAGTAGGAGCCGGCGGCGTAGCCGAGGATGTTGCCGACGGCCATGAAGAAGGAGAACCATGCGTTGGCTATTCTTATGCGCCTGTGGTTGTGCTTTGACAAGTCCGCTAAGAATGCCCTTGTTGGATCCTACATTCATGCATTGCCCACATTAAAGTGTCATTAAAGTGTGTACAACATTCTATATAATCATGTTTTGGTTTTACCAAAAAAATATAATCATGTTTTGGGTACGTATTCAATTCATTGCAAATTTCACTCCTCAGAATCAGTCGTGATCACACTATAAATATGGTAAGTATTTGACCAAACCTTATCCAATAAAGTGGTTGGTAAGCTTATATTTTTGCAAACTCTAAACCGCCATAATTACTTGATTGAGCCTAATCTCATGATGTATATGATGATTGACTAATTACATCAAAAGTAAGGTATATGTAATGTTCTAAAAAATCTATCTAGACCTTCCGCATAGCCGTCCAATTCGTCTGAACGTTCGTCTAAGACCGTCTAGACAACCATTTTGACCGTCTAGGTGTTATAGGCATAGTCAGCTCAACCCAAGATTGGCCTATCGTTTTTAAGAACATTAATTGAGTATTTGAATAAATTGAGAACCAATATTGTAGATAGTTACCTGGACCATATTATTAGCAATGTCAAGGATCCAAAAGCCAAGGACAAAGAGAGCAACCGCCCTAGGCTTGGTTTCATTATGGAACGAATCGCCCAACCGCGATCCGAGGTCCAACGAGTAGCCGATCAGAAGCACCGCGGTGCAAATGAGCCCTGTTCCGGCAGCTATAAACGGCTTCCTCCTCCCGAACCGGTTAGTGGACCGGTCGCTAGTGTAGCCCACAATGGGCTGAACCACCATGCCCGAAATGGGCCCACATAGCCATATGAACGAGGACCACACGTGCGGGACCCCCAGATGTTGGACGTAGGGGGTCAACAAAGAGAGTTGCAAGGCCCAACCGAATTGCACCCCAGCCGCGACGGAGGCCACCACTATGATCTTCCACAATGGGCTTGGTGCATCCTCCGGCTCAAAGGGTTGTATGGGATTCATCACCATTGTTTTTGGAGAATGAAAAAGTGGAGATTTGATTTGGATGAGAATAGGATGTAGGGTTTATAAAGAAGGGTAAATTGCTTGATTGGTATTGAATGAGCTGATCAATACTTGGAAACGTTATCCTTTGCTTGATTTGGTAAGAAAGGGAAGTAATGAATGGGGAGATTGAGTTGTGAGGATGTTAGGTGGAGAAGAGTGATCCTTTTAAAGGAGTGTATCTAGAGTGAAGTAAAGTTTCCAAAGGAGTGAGATCTGGTGGATGTACACTGATATCGGATCTCTCGATCATTTGTCTAAATTAGGTAAAAACATTTGTTTCCTTTTGTCTTAGGATTAGATAATTTCGACACATTATCTTAATGGATAAGTGTTAATCACCATGTGATGATGCTGAGAAAATATAGAGTTATTATTAAAATTAAAATGAAAGGAGTTAACCTATCCTACACGGCTACACTAAAATCCTAGCTAAAAGCAAAATAAATAATTTTTTTTATTTAATCCTAACTCAATACAATATAATAAAATTTGGAAAAAAAACGATTATTTATTTTTAACTGTAATTATAATTTAAATAAGTGGGTGTGGTTATGAGAGGTTAGTGTAATACTCGTTTTTTCACAAAATTATCATTTCATCCCGTTATTAACTTAGGGTATCCATGAAATCCTTTGTGCATGGTATTTAACAAATGGTTCTCATAATTATACTTACACTAGGATTTTCGATCGAATGAATTGATGCCTTGCCAATGACCATGAAACCTACTTTTTTTTTATTTATAGAGGCATGGAGCGCCCAAACGCCTAAGCGTGGCCGACGGTAATTTCCCACATGGGGCGCGCCCTTGCCTTGTTCCAATCTAGCATGCCTAAAAGGAACGCCAATGTTGAGTGTCGTGTCCTACGTGCGTTGCTGTATTGTGCCTTGTCCTTTCTATTTTAGTTTTTCTTAGTTTTATACTTAGGGTGAGTTTGGACATATAAGTTGTTTAACTAATTTTAGTTTAAATTGGAGTTGTAGTTAGATAAATAGGTAAAATATGAGTTGGAGTCCAAACAAATTACTAAACTTCATTTGAATATAAACAAATAGTTATAACTAGTAACACGTTACAATTCACGTTTTTTATTTAATTAAAATTACATTAATTAATTACTATTCTTCTATTTTAATTATTTTATACAAAATAATTCTAAACAACTACTCAAATCTCTTATTTTTTGAGATTTTTATTTAAACTAATTAACAATTAATAACTAGTTAATTTGACTTCTCAAATATTGTTAATGTATTTTTAACTACTAACTAGTTAAACAACGAGTTAAAATAATCATACAAACACATCCTTGGTTTATTTCAAAATATACTTTATTCTTTCCTAACTCAAATTATAACTAGTTAGAATTCATTATCAACATAAAAATTTCAATCATACGAAGTTGTGATACTAAAATCTCCAAAAAAAAGGGTCCATTATTTGCGTAATAAACTAATTTTGTTATAAGAAGCCGGTTTGTGTTTGTTGTATAGCTAGTGGTCACTTAGCAATCCAAATTAGCCTTGAGCTCCAAACAGATTTTTAACAAGTATCAAGTTCGGTCAAATCTATGTGACATTCACGTATTTTCTGTGATTGTTATTTTGAATGTTCACGTTTATTTATTTTTGCCCTTGATTGTAGGTAGTCTAATTTTTCTCTCAAATCATGAACATGTTTCACAAACACAAAAATCTTAAGAATTCGGACTATTTTGTTAGAAAATAATTGTCAATTTTACTTAAAAGTATTGATCTCTACTTTTACATGTTAAACATGACATAAATTAGTCTTTTTGAAGTTTTCTCCGTCAATAATTAGTGATTTTAAACAATATTAAAATCCTTTTTTTTCATTAGCCATGTTTTTAATGTCCCAACAAAACCGAAAAAAGACATATCATATTTACCAGTTCAAACCTCTCTTGTTCACCACCTTTATTTCACACTATACTAAAAATTTACAATACATTTTTTAAAATAACGTTTTTAAACCTTAAACCTCAAAACACAAACCGTAAACCCCAAACTACGATTTTTAATAAATATAACAATTCTTAAAATCCTAAATTCTAAACCCCAAACCTCAAATTCTAATTGGACCAGCTGAAAATATTATGAACATGAATGCATCAAATATGTGAACATCTAGTAAAATGTCATGCTTTTTTATTTCAATTACATAAAAAGCGAAAAAAATTACAATTTTTATTTTTAAAAAATGCCAACAGAGAAACTTCTAAAACACCATTTCTCACCCAATGATAAAATGAGGGGGAAAAAAGGTCGGGGGCACAGAACCTTATTTTTTTCCCATTTTACTGTTGTACGCTTAAGATAAACGCGCCAAAATGTACTTCTAAGTTAGGCACACCAAATAGTGTACGAATAGACAGAAAATAGCGTACATATAGCCGTTAAATTTCAACCAATTGAATTAATTATGAAAAATACTAATGTGGTTCAATGTAAAATTGACATATATCATTAATATATTATTTTAATCTATATTTAGTTAACTATTTAATTAAATAATCTAAAATTTTAATTATAATTATGACATTGAATGTGAAGAAATACAAATTTATTGGAGTATATAGATGGATAGATAGATGTGGAGTATACAATTAGATTTTAACCAATCAAAAGATATTTCAATTAAATTTCAACAAATTAAATTAATTATAAATAATTAGTAATGTAGTTCAATGTAAAGTTGACATGTATCATTTTATATATTATTTTAATCACTATTTTCATATATAAGAAATTAAGAATAATGTAAAGTTGACATTGAATGTGTAGAAATACAAATTTACTAGATTGATGATGATGATGATGATGATGATGCCTTAGGTGTTGATGATGATTGGTAGATAAATTAACAGACAGATAGCGGGCCTGCCTTTTTACAGGCCCAAGTTCATTCAACTGATAGCAGCCCCCTAGGTAAGGAACCAGAACCAGAACTCTGAGAATCAGGACGGAACGACGGCCTCGGGGAAAGAAAACGAATTCTTCACCGCCGGCATATCCTCTCTGCCAAGTCAAAGTCTACAATTTCGTCTCTGAAATTGATCGGTTTGAACTTGCCATTCTCAATTCAATTTTGTTTCCTAATGTCTTTATGTCAATCGTGGTTCTTATTTCTCAACTGAGAAACATCCAAATCTTCACTTGTTTTTTTGCCGCTGGTGGTGCCTGGCTGAGGATACCCGGCCGCCGGTGGAGGTGGCCGCCCTCCCGCACCCCCACCTGCTTCCGCCCACTGTTTAAATTTGATGTTGGAATACTTCTTTTTCATTGCAATTTGACTGATTTCAGTGGTGGTGTTTTTGGTCAAGTACTTCTGTAGCTGTTTTTCATTGTACATTTGTAAATTGACTGATTTCATTTTACTATGAAATTAAATTAAATTAAGCTTTTGATGTGTAGTTATACTCCCTTCATATCAACTTTAAATTATATTTAAACTACTTTGAACAATTTAAACCTGATATGGCTACATCAAGTTATATTTCCCCCTTCATTGTAAAGCTTATGTTCAAATACTTTTTTTCATTGTAATTTGTCTGTTTCCGTATCACTCTATGTTTGAGTGTTTATTGTTTCTTGCCATTTCTGGTGTCTGTGCTACAGGCATATGTAATTGTGCTTCCAACCACTGATTTCACCTTCTTCCTCTGTTTGCTGCCATTGGATGCCAATTTCTTTCATCTGTTGCACAATTTGCTACTAAGATGGAATCCTTTGTCAAAAAATCCAGGAATTGGCTAGATATTGATTGAAGAAGGCTCACTCGAGGAGATCCGATTTCAATGGGACCTAGATGGAAAGGAAAGGGCTCAAAAGCCAAAGCCCTGGAGCAACCCATGTCACAAATAATATCAGAGCTAGAATCATCGTTGCGTGAGTCAAACTCCAAGGGACTACTTTCAGGGAGCAGCCTTCTCCTGGAAGCGGATTCACAACAAACTCGTCTCCTAAACCTCGCATGCTTTGGACGCACGATCCAGACATCCCAAAACGAAAAGCAATGGTTTCAGTTCGGCCTTGAAGAGGCCTTCTTTCTCTTCCACTCCCTTAAGTGCTTGCAGATTCTCACAGCTGAGGGGTGCGTAAAATCCGAGCAGGAAATATGGAGTTACATGTGCTCAAAGCTTCCATCTTTCCCTCTGATTTACAAAGCGTACTCTCATCTGAGGTTTAAGAATTGGGTGGTGAGGCCCGGCTCTCAGTATGGCGTGGACTATGTTGCTTATCGCCACCATCCGGCTCTTGTTCACTCTGAATTCGCGGTTCTTGTGGATTCAGATGATGAAAGTGGAAGCGGGAGATTAAGAGTGTGGTCGGATTTTCATTGCACGCTTAGGCTTTGTGGGAGTGTTGCTAAGACACTTTTGGTGATTAGGGTTCAGAGGGATAATAACAGGTGTGACTCTGTTTTTCCGGCGTGTTTGGATGCGTTTAGCGTCACGGAAACAACTGTTACTAGATGGAATCCTGAGCGAAATCGCGAGGAGAAGATTGATGCCAAGTGTGATAATCATACACATGCTGAGTGAAATCATACTTGTGAAAATTTGTAGTCATTTATAATTCATGAACAATCTCCACTCCTGAGGCGTTGAATTAGCTTCAAGTATCCTGCATCATCAGGTTCAATGTATCTGCAAATGTAGAATGAATAAAGTAATGAGAAAAAATTGTTCATGCACTTTGCAATTAGCTTGGTATATTTCATTTATTCTGAGTAGCTAGATGGATCAAGAATGTTGTCATCACACCAAGAAAGAAAGAAAGAAACTACCATACCCATGTCGTATGAGGAAATCAATGATGACAAGACAACAATTCGACTTGTAAAAATTAGTCTGCTTTATGACATTCACAACGCCCGAGACAGGAATCAATTTGAAGCTCTCCACTTCACCATCTGAAAAGGAAGAGAACTCAATGAATCTGTCATGGATACCCACAAAAATTAAAGGTGGCAATGTACATAAAATGATAGTAGTAAGGCTTTACCTTGATTATTGGGGATAAATTCTTCAGGGAGTTTTAAATCATAGCAAAACAAAACATCTCTCTTGTAGCAATACCCTTCAATGTCCGAGTAAGAAACTGCACCCACTGCTTTAGCACTGTAAAAGAAGCCAATTACATCAGACAAGAATTACAAAGCAAATTCTAGGTTGAAAATGGTATTAGTTAGTGTGGGAAGAAACTATTCTTTGACTACAGAATCATGCTGCATCTCATAGAGCTCATAGAATGACAGCAAAACGGCACAAAGAAAACCGACCACTCGGCAATAGCTCTGGGAATTCCTGCTTCTTCCTCGCACTCCTTTATCACGTTCTCAATGCAGGCAATTCCATGGGGCTGCAAGTACAATTTCAGCAACTCAAGATGCAAAACGGCCTCATAAAGATGTGTAGATAACCAATAGCACACGTAGAGACAGGGATAGTACATATGCTATCATTTTACCAACTTTATCATTGAGCAAAGCTTGGTAAATAGGCCTTAACTAGTTTCTAAAATTAAATTTGAAATTCGAGTGTACCAGTCCTCCAGCAACAAGGCAATCAAGTCTCCCAGGAAATGTGGTCTTTTCTTGGCTTCTCTTCCCAACCCACAGAAACTCTTCTCCATTTCTTTCAGTATATCCATTCATCTGGACTCCATAAACCTACTTCAGAATTCAGAAAACCAGGGAAATACAAATTAGCCAAGCCCTTACAGCTTTACTTTATAAGTGATGAATGTGACAAGATAAATTGTAACAGCAATTTTAGAGTTCAGTGGGAAATTAGAAAACAAAAGAATGCTAGAAGTGAATTTTTGCCAGGACCTATAACTTCTCTGTGAAAATGATAAATATAAAAAAGATTTTTCTAACCATGAGAATCTCCTCTTGTTTCATCAAGTTTAAATGAAAAAAATTTGTGTTTAGTAGGGACACAATAAAAATATACTTGATTTATACATCAGCAAATAACCCAAACATTTCCAAAATGAAAATGATCAATTATGATTAGTAGGGACACAATCAAAATACATTGCCAATTACAGACAGCAAAAAATATTGCTTGCCTTTATTCCAAAATACGGAGCAGCAGCTCTCTCAAGTGAGAAAAACTCTTTGGCTCCAAAGCTTGAAATGACAGGGTAAAACTGGTTCAAATGAACACACAAAGTGGTTACAGACTAAAGAAACAGCCATATTAATAAACCATAGGCATCAATGCATAAGGAAAGTCTTTCAATCTCAACAAACTGTCATAAACATAGCAAAATTAGCCACTGGCATTTAGAAGCTTTGCAATGATTACAGACACCTCATTTCGAATTCCCGGTATCACATCTTCTCCTAGGCTTCTAATAACATTTCCAACAGCATTGGTCCTCTCCTCTGGAGTTCTTAATGCTGCTTGTAGTGTAACATAGCCACTTGAAGGCCCTTTCACGATCCCACCAGGGGCAAATACAAACACATCTTGGTATTTCCTCAAGATATCAGCAAAACTGTGACACTTTGAAACAAACCCATCAGTTTAAACTTCTGTTTTTGTCCAGCCCACAAACCCTAGTCCCCAATCTACATTAACCTTCACATCTACCAACTGCTCCCGCCCCCTCAAATCTCTTTCAGGAAAAGGGGAAAAAGTTGCAAAGAAAAGATAAGTAGATAACAAAATGCTTAAAATGCGTTTCCGCCCCTTTTCAATTGAAAATTGCGTTGAGATTAACTTTGAAACTCACCGATTATGTACAAAGCCAACAATTTGGCCTTCAATTACAAAAGGGAGAAACTCGATCTGTTTATCCTGCAAACTAATTCTTTCAGTCAGAAAACAGTTGTGTAGCTATGAAGAGAGAGAGAGAGGAGAAAAGCAACACCTACAACATTGCGATTGCAAGCGCTGATTTTGTCAAAGAAACCTGAGAGATCTGATTGCTCGTTTTTTTCGGAAATTCGAAAGACGTCATCCCATGTAAAACTGCTCTTTGCCGGTGTCGAGAAGGTTCTAGAGCTCGCCGACGGAGATTGGGGGTGAGCGGAGCTGCTAAATGCGGAGAAATCCCGTTGTGCCGGAAAATGTGGGGCTAGGGATTTGAGCAATGATTTGGATGAGCTTCCATTGGAGTGGGGGAGAGGAGAGAAAGCATAGCACAACTTGCAGGCCATTGGAGTTCACAGTCGCCCGCCTTTCTTGCCCATTCTGTAGGGAGGAAGATTGATCACACAAAATTCCAACCGAATTTCCTACCCGTCTGGGGGTAATTTGGTAAAATAAGGTACGGAGAATGGTACTGTAGTGTCAACTGTCAAATGGTAAAACAAGAGGGTTTTGGCCGGCCAAGAAGTTGGAGCTCAGCCTTTCCTGTTCTCGCCAGTCGCCACTACCTTCTTCTTCTTCTCCATCTGCCATTCTGCCCCTATCTCCCTCCTTTCACCGCTCTCATATGACTCTCTCTTTCCCCTGCATCTAACCTACGAGTCCTCAACAGGCGTGTCGCCTGGAGCCCGGTGATCCCCGCATCTGTCTGCCGATAGCCTTTGTCTGGGTATACGATTTTCTTTCCGTTTAGGAATTTCTCGTCCTTTTAAGCTGTGATTTCGGATTTCGTGTTAGGGTTACTTTGGGTGGTTGGCTGCTTTTTATACTTGTTGTTTAAACTGATACTCTCTTGCCTTTGTTCTCGTTGCAATTACATTTGTGCTCTCAACTCAACGCTTTTGTCACAATTTGGTTAATTTGTTTGAGATCTATGTGAAGTTGTAGTTGTTTCTTGGTCTGATGTTTCCAGCTCTAGGGTTGTGAGCCCCAATTCATTCCAGATGGACCCTGAATTTTAGGGTTTGAATTGTTTTGGATTCGTAAATGTGTTCCCTTGGTCAATTTTGCATACTGCCTGCTATTTCTGTGTCATTTTCAATGTCGTTTGTTTCCTTGTGTAGGAATTGAATCCTATTTATGTTTACTTTAGGTTGGCTCTCTCGCCCTGAATTTTTTTACTATTGATCATTATACCCTATTTTGCTGGTGCATCATCTAATCAGTTATACTTTTAACAGATTGGAGTGTTGCTGACACTGCTTCAACCAACTGCAAACGCTTCAAAGATCACTTCCTCAAACTACAAGGTAAATGTGATGAGTTGAATAATTGATTTTGCTGGTGCATCTTCCTGCTCAAGTTTGCTAAGCGATCCCAGTTTCTATATTTTTCTCCCTGTTTCTTTCGCAGTGTGGGGGAAGGGCCTTACTTGCTAAATTGGGATTAAAACTGAATCTAATGAAAGAACATAAGCTTGATTAGTATTCTTAGTTCTTATAAGCATTTACTGTTATTAAGTAATATGTGTATGTAATCAAGTCTGTAAGTAGTTAAAACAGAAGATAAGTGTTTTGACGTGTAAGACAGGGCAAATAACTGTCAAGACAACTGCTCTAGAAGTTAGTTAGGAAACGGTTGGTGCAGACTTGTGTGTGTTATATATGTGTGTGTAACTCATGTAAACAGACGGTTGATTCTGTTAATAAGAAGTTCAATACAGAAGTGCAGTATTGATCATAAGAAGTGTGTTCTTGTGTGAGAATTTACATTGTGTTTATCAGAATCAATTGCTTTTATCTCTACATCTAATACTTCAACTCCACAACATATCCTAAAAACCTTAACAATATATTATAATAACACAACAAAGGCTTAGTTGTCAAGACTAACCATTACTACATCACTGAATTCCTGACAGCTTTGGTTCGGTGTCTTTTCTGGCTTTAGTTCTTGATAGTGTTTTCATGTATGTGCTTTGGTTGGGTATTCTATCACTCCAAAGTGAACTTTTGTGTGGACAGTAGACTGGAGTGTGAATCTATAAAGAGATGAAATGATATAGAATAAATTTGGGTTTCATTCCAGAAAGTAAATGTTGTATCTTATATTTGCTTGTAGATTTGGGGCGCATCCTCATGCTCATTGGCAAAAATACACTGCCTTTGAGATGGATTTAGTCCTTATATGAATTTTGGTGCATTCTAACTAAATTCAGTTATTATTGTCACATAGCTGAATTTCAGTTTTTCTTGGGTCTATCGGGTGTATCCCCTTTCCCATGGGCAGGGGTACCCCCATCTTGACCCCCAGATTCCGCTGTAGCAGATCCTCACTGGGTTAATGATGATGGTATTTGCTTGTAGATTTGTGTTCTTACTAAGTCATGTCCAAAGTTGCAGTGAATCTTTTGGTTGTTTGAAAGAAGAAACATCCTTAGATTACCTCTTTATTTTCTTATGACTAAAGTTTGGGAATTTGCAGCATAAGAAGGCCGTGGCTAGGAAAATGGGACTTTATTCCACATGGACAGATATTTTGAAGATCCAAAGATTTCGTGGAATGGTGTTAGGTGCTTCATTTTATTGCTTTGTTACAGTATTGAGCTACGCTTATAACAACAACACGTGAGTCTAATACGACAGTTGCCATTTTGAGTTGCTAAATTAAAGTCACTTTGTTCAATTTGCATATTCTTCATCATTGTGCAGGACAAGAGCTGGCTACTCTAGGGCTGACCAGTACTATGCAGCTTATCCTGCAGGAACTGAGCTCTTGACCGACACCGCTAAGGTAGTTCTTGATGTCTAGGATTTTTTAGTCCCTGATTTTTTTTTTCAAAATGAATGTTTGCATAATGTGATATCGGGGCGCATCCTCGTGCTCATTGGCTTTAATACAGTGCCTTTGTGATGGATTTAGTCCCTATATCAATTTTGGTGCATTCTAGCTAAATTCAGTTATTATTGTCACATAGCTGAATTTCAGTTTTTCTTGGGTCTATCGGGCGTACCCCCTTTCCCTTGGGGGCAGGGGTACCCCTATCTTGACTCCCCAGATTTTGCTGTAGTGGAGCCTCACTGGGTTGATGATGATGATATATATAAACAGTTTGATTTTTTAAAATGAAAGTATAGGTAGTTTGATATTTGGTTTCTGTCTATATGAACAGTTGTATAAGGCTGCACTTGGTAACTGCTTTGAGGTGGAGGAGTGGGGACCTGTAGAGCTTTGCATCTTGGCTAAACATTTTGAGCGACAAGGGAAAACTCCATATGCCTATCATGCAGTAAGTTAAATAATAAGGGATAACTTTTCATCTCGGTTTCCATTTGAAGTGACCAACATAACCCATAAACATGATTTCATATTGAAGTAAGTTTTTATTGTAATTTGCTAGTAATAGGCATTCTTTGTATTTCACTTAAGTTTTTTTTTTCCACTCATTTGATGATTAATTGAATCAGCATATATTGCTCTAAATTGCATATAGAAATCTGGAAGACATGGCTCATCTGTATGTAAAACCACACATTCCATTCAGAATTTTAACCTCATGAGCAATGATCTCTGCACTTACTAATAATTTCTTTATGTTTCAACTTAGGATGGTTTTTTAATCTATGCGTATTTTGACTTGTTCCCATACTTAAGCTTAATATCTGTGTTACTTCTAGAAGTTGAAAGCTTCAATTTTTTTATGGTGACAGCAATACATGGCGCATCTTCTATCTAATGGACAGCTTGATGGAAGTGGATAAGGTGTATAACAAGAGGAAGTGATTCAGCTAGATTGCTCTATTAAAGAACCCCCATTGGAGTTTTGGACACTTGATTTGGATAATTTAGATCTTAGTGGTACTGATTAGATTTGTATTGATGATCTGTGCCTTTAGATGTAGCTGCATTTCTAGTTCCTAGAATTAATTTATTGTTGATTTCATTATTTGTTGATGATTGATTTGTATTTTTCCCGATTAGTGTCAATGGGTCGGGTTATGGGTGGGTGGAGCACTTCCACCACCCGACCCACCCGTCACCCGTGAAATGATCTACCCGTTACCCAAACCACACGTCACCCGCTGGTTATATGGGTGACCCGTTCACCCGTATAACCATTGTATAACTGCTGTATTTTATGTTTATAAATAAATTGTCATACATAAACTAAAACAAATATCCATAATTCATACATAAACAAAAACAAATCCCATAAGCAATAAATATAAAAATTATAAAAATGGAGTCAAATATGAGTTATAAATGGGCTTTTTTTATCAAATGTCCGAAATGAGTTATATGGGTGACTTCAAAGGCCCATACATATTAGAAATTATGGGCTAAAACGGGTTATATGGGTGGTTTGGGTGGAACGGGTGATGGGTCGGTTTATTGTCGGGTTATTGGGCGATAAAATATCACCCTTACCCAACCCATAACCCGTTTCGCCCATCACCCGAACCGCTCGTCACCCGCTTTAATTGGGTTTTCACCCGTTTATTTCGGGTGAGTTAAACGGGTGAGTCGATTACCCGTGGGTAATTGACAGCCTTAGGCAACACATCAGAGCAAAGCCCGTGAGTTCTAAATCCATCTCAAAGGCAGTATATAAAACCTAATGAGCATGAGAATACCCCAAATTTCAACTAGAAAAGTAAAGGATATACATATTCACAAACGATCAAACAAAGCAGTCTTTCTCAATTCTCATCATATATCATAATCATATCTACTTAATAACAGCTGGCTAAATGTCAAGGCTATAACAGATTTTGCCCATCACCAAAATATTATTTTTCCTCTAAAGGAAGTGGTGTATTGGCAATCTCGTTCAAGGTTTTCGTGTGTCTCAAACTCCGTTGAAGTTTGTGATTGCTTCGTGATTTAAGATGATGTTTCGGTGTTGTCTGATGGTGTTTTTTTTGTGTTTTTCAAGTGATTTGTCACACCACCCAAGTCGGGCCTTGTGTTGTCTTGCGCTACGACGACTCTTACGCCTGTGTTAGTCCTCTACTAGCATGTGGAAGTGCTTCTCTCCTACTTGACTCAAGTATATTCGATCGGCTTTCTTTTTCAGTGTTTGTTGCTGGTTTACCTTGTTCTTTATTTGTTTGTTGTTTTACTTTTGGATGTCTCTTGTTTTTGGTTTTTCCGATTAACGAGTTTCATCTCGGTGTCTCGATCTATTAGACATGTCCTTTCTTTGTCAAAAAAATAAAAATAAAAATAAAAATATTCTTACACATTATATAGCTCGTTTATATCCTAATCGGGGTATGAATAAATCTTTGATTTCGATCTTCCGAATAGTATTGTAGCCTTGTCGCTCTCAAAACAAAAATCTTGATCGTGGCTGGGATGTCGTACGTTGACAGCCAGCTCATTGGTTATTGGTGTTTAATCTCTTGCTTGTATGTCATAGGCACTTGCCAAATAAACCTTAAAGTATCACAATAAAGGAGTAGTTAATTTAATTAATTAGCGTATGTCATTACTCATGATTTGAGATATAGCACTGTCATAGTGGATGACATAAGACATCACAACATACAAGTCTTATGTGGCACTCATGATTTATACACGTATTAATTAATGCTCCCTCTAAATTACTTTTTTTTTTTTTTTTATCTTTCATATATGCCACACATATAACATAATTATACATTAATACACTAATCAATTAGTTAGGGTCTGATTGCATCCGGTACATTTTCAATCGTCAAGAGTCAAGATCGAATAAGTGGTAGCTGGCTAGCTTTTTTGTCGTTTGAATGGAAGGAGTAGTCACTTTACAGCGTGTCAACTTCTGGCTTTATCTTGGTGCGTACGTGTGCAAGTGTGTTAGGACTCGATCGGCAAAGCTGATATCTTATTCTAACCACCAAAAATTTGCATGTTTTAGGCCTGTTTTCATCAGATCAGCTTAGCATATATGTGTCTGCAAACTTGGAATTATCATGCTTCGATTACTTCAATTAATGTTACACAAATTTTCACTATATCAATATGACCCCTTAATAGTTTTCTCCCCCTCCAATTAATGGGGGATAAGTACTTATGATAAAATTTATAGGCACTAATTAGATAGATTAGGAACGTGTCGGTAAGAGCTCAAAGGTTTATGAAAAAATAAACCTTAGCATATAATAACCTAAAAAACTTATATAGTAAGCATTATAATCTCAAATTTTCATATGAGAAGAGTTTATTTTCAACTTAATTTTCAGCTTATTAAAAAAAAATCCTTAGCATACCCAAGTTTGTGAGTGTAGCTAGATACCAACCAATTAGTGGACAACAATAATGGTTAATTTAATTACGTGGATCGATCGAGGAAAGAGAGTACTCCATTAAAATGATTAAAATGGGTCCAATCTAACCAATTTTCCCTCATTAATTGCATCCCTACACGTCGTTTTGTTCTGGTCTTTTGGGTGTACCAATCAGCCAGTTGGATTTTGAATTGGACTCCATCTATATATATTTCGAATATCATGATCGAGGTCGTTATATACCTAATACTTTTCTTTTTAATCATTTGACAAAAGAAATAATATAATTATATAAATATCCTCTCAACTTTTCCATATTTTCAATATACCTAATAAACATACACTACAATTCACCTAACTTAATCAATTTTGCATGGCCCATGCAAGCTTAATTAATTATAATAGTTGTTCCAAGCTAGCTAGCCTAGGGTCCACACACCATGTAATCGGTCAAATCCTACTATGTTTTATATAAAGACTTAAGGATCATATATATATATTAGGGGTCCATGATTATTTGAAAACATAAAACATATATGATGAAGAAGTTCTTCTTCTTCTTCACACCGACGACGTCCAAACCAGGGAAAAAAGATTCCGGGCCGGAAAACAGCTGCCGGAGGAGGATTCAGACGATGGTGAGGCAGAAGAGGGCTCGGCTTTACATCGCTCGACGGTGCTTAGTTATGCTTCTTTGTTGGCAAGACGATGATCCCATGTTGGATTAACGTACCCAATTCACATTTATATATATAGTTAGGTTGCTAGGATTAGTGCTAAATTGCCCGATTAAGTGTGCTTTCAAAAGGTGTTAGCTCACATGTATACATGTACGTTATCTTTTGTCTTTGTTTTTCTTTTCTTTTTTCAAAGATGTATAGTGGAGACTCGATCAAGTCGCGATCGATCTTTTTTTTTGATCTTGAGACACTGTATATGAGAGTCCAAACGAAGACCTTATAATATTATCTAAGATCTTTACTGTTTGATTAGTTTGGATTATATTTGGAATCCCGCGAAATATATATCGGCTAAGAATGGATCCGAATAATGTAGTCTGGTCCGATTTTTATTATTTGGTCATCCCGTCCAAACTGCTCTACACCAAAAAAACAAAACTCTGATCAAATCGGTAATTTGTATCCTGTTGGTCATGATCCGGCTTATTATGGTTTGGATTAATTAGTGTGTATGACAAGACATATATTATAAGGAAAAAGTTGTATTCATGGTTTAGAAGCGGTGCAAGGAAGAACTTTGGGTGTAGAAGAGCAAATCATTGAGACGTAGCACATCGGCGAGTTGATCCTTGTGGAGATGTCAGATTTGAGTAAAAAGATAATTTCCTTGATAGAATGATATTACAAAACTCTCTTTTATAAGGGTTGTTAACAAGGCTTTCTCCCCAAGCTATATATTAATTACATAAGATATTATAAATGTAACTTAATATATCCCAATACTCTCCCTCAAGTTGGAGCATGTAAATCAACAATGCCCAACTTGGATAATAGATAACAAAACTGTTGTCTGCATAAGGGTTTAGTAAATAAATCAACCGGTTGTTGTGATGAGCGAATATACGATAGACATTGCCACGAACAAGCTCATCACGCACAAAATGACAATCAATTTCAATATGTTTGGTGCGCTCATGACAAACTAGATTGGCTGCAATATGCATAGCAGCTTGACTATCACAATGAAGCTGCATAGGGGATGAATGCAAAACACCAAGGGAGAGAAGGAGATATTTCAGCCACATTAACTCAGCACATGTAGAAGCCATAGAGCGATATTCTGCCTCAGCAGATGATCTGGAAACAGTGTGTTGTTTCTTTGTTATCCAAGAGATAGGAGACTCCCCAAGGAAAATAAAGAAACCTGTAATAGAGCGCCGGGACAAGGGACAGATGGCCCAGTCCGAGTCACAAAAAGCCGAAATCTGCAAAGAACTAGAAGTTGACAATAAAAGTCCTTGACCAGGATGAGATTTAAGGTAGCGCAAGACTCGAATCGCAGCATGCAAATGATCAACACGAGGAGACTGCATAAATTGTGCTAAAGTATGAACAATAAACCAAATATTTGGACGTGTAATGGTTAAGTAAATGAGTCGACCAACCAGACGCCTATACTGATCGGATTGATCAAACATAGGACTCTCAGACGTGGCTAGTTGCTGATTCTGTTCCATTGGAAAGTCACAAGGCTTCCCGGCGAGCTTGCCAGCTTCATTCAAGAGATCAAGGTTATATTTCCGTTGAGAAAGAAACAACCCCTTAGATGAGCGGGCAATTTCAATCCCAAGAAAATACTTTAGGACCCCAAGATCTTTCATATAAAAGCAATAGCTCAAATATGCTTTGAATCTGGCGATAGTAGAGGCATCATTTCCGATGATAATAAGATCATCTACATAAACAAGGACATGCAGAATCACAGAACCATGAGCAAAAGTGAAGAGAGAATAATCAACATGACTCTGTAAGAAGCTGAATTGTGTCAAAGCATTAGCAAGCTTAAAGAACCAATTTCGGGGAGCTTGTCGGAGTCCATAGAGGGACTTTTGGAGGCGATAGACTTGTCCCGGAGAGGCACCATTGAATCCCGGGAGAAGCTTTATAAAAACCTCTTCATCTAAATCACCTTGTAAGAATGCATTGTGAACGTCCATCTGATGTAATTCCCAACCTTTAATATCAGCAACAGCTAGAAAGACTCTTACAGAGACCATTTTTGCAACATGCGCAAAAGTTTCATGATAATCTATACCCTCTACTTGGCGATTTCCAAGAACAACAAGGCGAGCTTTGTACCTTTCAATTTCACCAGAAGAGCGGTATTTAATACGAAATACCCATTTGCAACCAATAGGAATTTTCCCGGGAGGCAAATCGTAGAGTGTCCAAGTCTTATTCCTTTCCAAAGCAGCGATTTCAGCTGCCATTGCCTCACGCCAAGGGGCGTGTTTAACTGCTTCAGAATAATTACGGGGTTCAAAACTGGTAGTGAGGGCAGCTAGAAACCTAGAATGAGAAGCAGAAAAATTAGTACAGGACACATAAGCTGCTATAGGATAAGGTATACTTGAGGATAGTGTAGAAGAGACATGTGATGTTGAAGCAGAGGGGGGGTAAGCGCTCGAGTAGTGCTTCAAAAATTATCCTGCAGATAAGCCGGAGAGCGGTGCTGACGAGTGCTCTGACGTGTTACAGCAGGCGGACTCCCCCTGTCGTTGACAATAGGAAGAGCCGTGAGAATAAACACGTCAGTAGGTGGGTCAACATAAACAGCAAGAGAGATATCAATAGGCACTGTAACAGGGACATCAAAAACTGGTGTATTAGACAGAAAGATCTGCTCATAGAAAGTAACATCCCTGCTAATAAAAACTTCCCGAGATTCAAGATCAAATAAACGCCATCCACGTTTATCCCGAGATTTCGGAATTTGTGGAGCATAACATAGACATCCAAATACCCGTAAGAACTTGTAATTAGGCGATCGGCCATACAAAAGTTCATACGGTGTGCTCCCATTCAACAGCTTAGTTGGGGTCCGATTAATCAAATAACATGCAGCAAGAACACAATCCTCGAACTTAGGTCCTGTAAGACACATAATCTGTGAGTCGGCGTCACAATACAAGAGAGATCGACAGTCAACTGAGCAAAGGACAGTAAGTTACAGGTAAGACGAGGTACAAAAAGCACATTCGGAATTCTCAAAGTTCCAAAATACAATGACCCATCTTGGGAGGCAATAGAAGTCTTGCCATCAGGGAGAATAATATTAATAGAATCAATATGAGCAATATCAGATAACAAATCAGGCTCTCCTGTCATGTGGAAAGACACGCCAGTGTCTAAAATCCAAGGCTGAGAAGTCTTATCAGAGAATTTATTTGAGGCAACAGAGTTATTCGTAGCATTGTATAGAGAAACCATAGTCTGCCATTGAGAATCGAAGAGATTCCCGAAGGCTTGCCGATCTTGAGCGTTGGGCTGCGAACCCGAAGGAGCGCCCACTGGTTGCTACTGCGCGCATTGGCGCTTGCTGTGTTGCCTCGACCTCGACCAGATTGGCCACGCCCAGCCCCGAAATCAGCCGACGACCCGTGGCCACGACCATTCGATGAAGATGACGACCCGCGACCGGTGTTTTTCTTCTCGTAAAACCAGTCGGGATACCCGATAATCTTGAAATCTTCATATAGATAGATATAGGATCTATAAGGTGGCAATTATTTATAAGTACATTTTGTGCAACATCCCTGAAATTTTCTTGTTTTGTCAGTTGATCTTTTTTTCTTTTTTTTTTTTTTCTAATTCACCATCGTGTCCATCCCGACCATAGTGAGTACAATGCAGCAGGCTGCGATTGATGGATGGAGCGCTAGGCTGGCGTGGCGGTGCCGGAGTACGAGCCGCAAAAGCCATATTATCCATCTGTTGGTCACGGTCTTTTGTTGCTTTTTTATGGCATTCTTCTTGAATGACCAAAGCATAAATACGAGAGAGAGGTTGAAGATGATCTGACGCCATTAGATTGGATCAAAGAGTTCCGAACAAAGATTCATCAAGCCCCATAAGAAATTGTTGTGTTTGTTCCTCTTCCCTCGCCTTTGTTAAACGAGCATTGAGGCCGCAGGTACAACCCGAGCAAGTACAGTTTTCAAACGGAACATAAGTAGAGAGTTTTTCCCATAGCTTCTTAAGAATCCCATAGTAGGCGGCTACGGAATACCCTTTTTGACGACAGTTTGCGATATCCGAACGAAGTTGCAAGATTCTCAGGCCGTTACCGACACAAAAGCGTTGTTGTAAGTCATCCAAAGCTGTTTGGCTGTAGCATAATACGTAATTGACGATCGAAGGGACGGATCAATAGCCTGTACAATCCAACCGACAATAATGGAGTTGACCGGAAACCAGTACTCAGCATTGGGGGATCCATCGGCAAGTTTAACGACCGAACCATCAACGATACCAAGCTTTCGCTTGGCATTCAGGGTGTTGCGCATACTCGTCACCCATTCATTATAATTATCACCTTTAAGAGCGATAGGGCAAATTGTAAGACCGGGATGATCCGACGGATATAGATAGAACGAGGAGTTCGGTTTTGGATTTGTGTTTGCAACGACTTAGGCAGCGGCGAGAGCCTGTTGAAGGGCGGCAATCTGCGCGGCGGCGGCGACAGCAAAGGTTTCTTCACCGGCCATTGGTGGCGGCGATCAGAGAAAAAAATCTGTGCGGAAGGTGGTGAGCGGAAAAAAATTAGGGTTTTGGAGGTGGCTCTGATACCATGTCAGATTTGAGTAAAAAGATATTTCCTTGATAGAAAGAGATTACAAAACTCCCTTTTATAAGGGTTATTACAAGGCTTGCTCCCCAAGCTATATATTAATTACATAAGATATTATAAATGTAACCTAATATATCCCAATAGGAGAGAAAAGCCACTTATATGTAAAAGTCTTGTTCTGAACTCGTTTCTTGACAAAGTGGTAGTCAAATGAGATGTGCTTGATTTGGTTATGCATTATGAAATTGACTATAAGGTATGTCACACCAAGGTTGTGACACTAGAGTAGTGGTGTTTGAGGAAGGAAGACAACTAACTCAGACAAGAGAGATTGAAGCCAAATCAACTCATATGTTGCATGTGTAGGCTAAGGGGGTGATAGTCCGCTTCATGTGGAAGAGCGTGCAACAATTTGTTATATATTTGCGGGAGCTCCATGAGATCAAGTTCGAGTCAAGATAAACAGAATATGCCCGAATAGACCGAGCGTCGATCGGAAGAATCACAACCCAATAGACTGAGTCTAGAATGAGCAGAAAGATATAATGCATAATGTTGAGTTGATTTCAAATACTTGAGATACGCTTAACCAATTGGTAATGATACTTAGATGATTGATGCAAATATATATGTTGGCATACCTTGTTGTCAAGAAACGAAATATTCAGGCGAGTAAAAGCCAAATACTATAAACTACCAATTATGCCCTTGTAGAGAGTAACATCCAAGAAGGGCTTTGAGTCATGCATCCAAAGAAGTGGTGCAATTGGTTGACATCAGAGTGGTAGTAGGCTTGCAATTTGCCATATTGGTCGTGGAGAGAAGAAGATCTTCTATGTATTGAGATTAATGTAGAGTGACGCTTGACTTGTCACGATGCACTTGAATACCCAAGAAGAAATTCAAATTTCCCAATTCCTTACCAAAAAAATTTGGAGAGTGAGTGACCACAGAAACTGAGGCACTAATTTATCATTTGAGGCAATTACTATGAGATCATATATCCACGTACATGATACATGAATACAAAAACACGCATGAGACTAGAGTTGAAAATAAAGAAGGGGTTGTCTGCTCTGGAAGGGGAGAAACCAAGGAGTCACTAAGTTTCGAAAACCAAGGACGAGAGGCTTGTTTCAAGCCGTAAAGAGATTTCTTTAATTTGCACATGTAGTCGAAAAAGTGAGGATTTACAAAATTAAGAGGTTGATAATGAATACCTCTTCTCACACACGTCACTATGAAAAACGTTGGTCCATAATTAGTTTATTAAAGTGGATATATAATTGTTGGAGAAGTCGAAGCTTTAGTTGTAATAGGGAAAATCCATAAGTAATCAAAAAAGTCGACAATAATTCGTAGACGTAGAATTAGAAGGGGTGAGGAAGAGTATGGTCCTTGGCCTAGGAACAAGTAGAAAAATAAAAATATGCCTCAATATTACTCGTTCTTTGTACATGATGGAATGCAAAAGGTGACTGGTGACTTGTTTTGGATGTGTGACCTAACCGACTATGCCAAATTGAGGGTACAAGTAGGCTTATTAGATGGCAGTAAAGAAAGAAAAAGGAGAGATTGTGATGACACAAATTATACGATCTTTAATGTTGCCACAAAGAAGAAGACCTTTCACTTTAACCAATTGGTCTAGTGGGGTGAGGTGCTAGGCTCCTTAAGCGTTTGTTCAGGAGGTTCAAAGTTCTAATCTTCCCGGCGACGTGTATGGAAAAAATTGAATTGGGAGGGTCACCCCCAACAATGGGCCTCTGCAGTAGCCGGTTCGGACGTAAATTGACCCCGACTAATCGAACCGAGTGAGAGATAAAAAAAAAAGAAGATCCTTCATTTGGCATCCTAGACAAGAAAGAAGTTAGAATAAAATTCAATAACTAGATTATTATTAATGCAAACTTCTTGAAAATATAATATTATTTGAAATATCAAGAACATGACTCAATTTGTGAAGGAAAAAGGAACGAGAGGGAGTAGAAAAAGAGGTGGAACCATGGTGCTATATTAGTAATATGAAGCCGTCACCTAGAGAGATTGTTCTAGTACCTAAATAAGGGAGTGACTCCAGGAAAACATTTGAGAGATCCAGAGTGAAATGATGCGTCTCGGCGGTGTCGGGATACTAGTTCGTCAAAGCTTGTGTCAAATTGGCTTGAAGGAAGTTCGGGGGTGGAGTTGAGTAGGAATGATAAAAGCGGTACAAACAATAGAGAGTAGTGTGTCCAGATTTACTACAAATTTGGCATATTGGCTTGAGATCGGGAGCTCTAGTGAAGTTCCACTTTCCGCCTCCTCCGTCGTTTGGGCTTGATCGTCATTGTTGTTGTTGTTGTTGTTGTTGTTGCTACTGCGGCTTTAGTTTATTTGATCACATTCTTCCTTTATTGCAAGTTGCTTATCAACCTCAGATAATGTAAATGGTGAATTATGCTTATGATTTCATATGTTCAAGTTACTCGTATGTATAAGGAAGGCTTTGAAGTTATCTGCGTGGAATTTGAACATGAGTTCAATAAATCACAAGGTGAATGTATTTCAAATTTGGCATGGGTGAAGATTGAACATGCATTGTTGTATGTTGTTATTGATTCCTATGAGAGCCTTGCAAAACTTTAAACTCATCTCCTATCAAGGCACTTGCTTTGGCAAATGTTTTTCTTGTTGGAATTGTGAAATATATTTCGACAATGTGTGTTTATTTTGTTAGGATGTATTGTAGTGTGCTTGGATCAAGTGTAGATGGTGTATTACTTTGCCAAGAGCATGAGGCACATTGATGTGTTCCCTTCTCTCGATTGAGGGATCACCTTAACAAGGACCGAAGCCTCGTCGATGGAATCTTGGCACCAATCTAGGGCAATGGCGGAAGCAATAGGCGAGTGTGGTACTAACAATGGCACGAAAGAAAACTCTTGTTGGCGAGTTCAATGGCACGAGGCCTAGAAATTGAGGGCGAGGGAAAATGGTTGAGAAAATGAGACGTCTGATATACCTAGGGAAGAGGAACTCAACTCTCAAAGGCAATTTCTGATTTCAATCAAACATAAGAAATAATACACTGCCTTGGCACTTTTATAGTCTAGGGCTTCTAAACCCTAGACATAAAGGAGTTGGGCCAAACATGCAAGTCCAACCCCATAACTCATTAAACTAACCTAATTAGTGCAAATTTAGTACTTACTAATAATAGAACGGTGCTAGTTTAAGTTTGTAAAAATAGCAAGTATTAAAGCTAGTAGATAGGGCACACTAGGCGTTGGCGCGACATCGGGTGACTAGGTGCGCCGAGCGGCAAAGGTATCGGGGAAGCGAGCGGCATGGCGTCGAGGATGGGGTGTCGTGGGGCATGGCTTAGAGGGCGCACCACTAATGGCGTCGTGGCTAAGGCGCGATCTTCTAAAGGGAGAGTAAACTCACCTGTTGACTCAGGTCATTGAGGGAGCCAGGAAAATTGAGTACCTTCCAATCCATGACGGTACAAAACCTTGTCATTCAATCCCAAAAGCTTTTTTAATGAATAGTTCGAAGACCAGGAGCGATTTTCGCGCTTCGATTTTTTGAATCGATGGTTCTTATTGGAAAATTAAAGAAAGAAAAACCTAATGCAATGAGAAGGCTTGGCGTGGCAACATGGCGTCGAGGCTAGGGCGCACCGATGTCTTGGGCGATGCCAACCCTTGTTGTAACACCCCGATAATTTATAAGGGATTGAGGTGCTCCCCATGTCAACAAGAGCTCTTCCTTTTCTGAGTTCGAGTGAGGACAAAGAACTCAGAAGTTAAGCGTGCAAGGGCGAGAGTAGTACCAGGATGAGTGACCTCCTGGGAAGTTCTCGGGTTGGCATGGGATAGCACTTCTATGGTCTTGGGCCTTACAAATGGTATCAGAGCCGACTCTAGGCTACGAGTGCACTTGGCCCGGAGGGCGGTGACTCGACCTAGAGGGCGGTGCTTGGGCCTTGACGAGGACGTCAAGTGTTTAAGTGGGGGAGATTGTAACACCCCGATAATTTATAAGGGATTGAGGTGCTCACCATGTCAACAAGAGCTCTTCCTTTTCTGAGTTCGAGTGAGGACAAAGAACTCAGAAGTTAAGCGTTCAAGGGTGAGAGTAGTACTAGGATGGGTGACCTCCTGGGAAGTTCTCGGGTTGGCATGGGATAGCGTTTCTATGGCCTTGGGCCTTACACTTGTCTTCACTTGGGCCTCGAGTTGGCTTGGCGCGTCGTCTTGGACTAAGGAGGTGAGCAACATGGTGGAACTGAGTTGTGGACCAAGCTTACGGCTTGAGTAGACCAATCAATGAAGGAATTTGTAGCCCTAGCTATGGCCTTGGCGCGGGCGCGCGTCAAGGGTCCGTTGAAAGGCATGGACATGACTTCTTCTTCCTCGACAATGGTCATGGAAGGGATTTCATCAAACATGTTTCCTTGAATATCAAATATGAATAATTAAGGTGATAGTACAAGGAAAAAATAATCTCAAATTAATATGAACGTGCTTAAATTACTATATATACATTAAAGAATTATATATGAACATTTATGCGTAACAAGAGAAACTTAAGGTAATATTTGAACTTGAAAATATATACATTAGGGAAATATATATGAATATCTACACACAACATATGAATCATTATCTTATATACGACTTGAACATGTTTTTATAGTTTATAGACCAAACATGAACGTGCTCAAACTTCTTATATGAACATTAATTTGGGAAAGGCTCAACCTTCTCTGAACCTTGGAGCATCTGGATTATATTCATGAAACCTAGTGACTGTTGGGGGTGGCGCTCAGTTCTTAACCTCCGTGATCTCCTTCTCAACAACCAATCTCCAAGCCTTATTTTGGAAAACATTACTAATTTTAATGGAGGCTTCTCTTCCAAAAACGCCTACAACCTGCTTCGCTCTCGTGGTACCAACTGGCCTTGGGGAAATATCATTTGGAAAGGACTTCATACACCAAAGTGTTCCTTCATCACATGGATGGCACTCCACCAACGCATGCCCACCAGAGACCGCCCCAGCAGATGGATTCAGCTGCCCATCACTTCATGCGTCCTTTGTAAGCAAGCCATGTAAACCTCACACCATTTATGGAATGATTGCAACTACACCTTGGAAGTCCTCAATGATCTCTGTGATTGGTTCAACAGCGCCTACAAAGCTTCTACTCTTCACAACTGGTTTGAATGGCTTCTTCACCATCACAACAAGCGCAACACCCTCTCTCGATCGTTTGATAGCAACCAACTTCACAAATTTTGTTTACTATATTTGCAGAAAGCGCAATGATACCATCTTCAACAACGATACCAACTCTCCACGCTCCTGTGCCAGATCGATTATTGCCCACCTCCAGCATTGCTTGGCTGCTCATAACCTAAAGCGTCCCATTATCTCCGGAGACTTTATCTTATGAACTCTCCTCTGCTTTTGTTGTTTTTGTCATGTGAGCTTTTTGTAACCTGCTGGTGTCTATTGAAAACTACGAACTCCTGCTGTACATCCTTTCTCCTTTAATACATATTTTCTCCTTTTAAAAAAACATTAATTAGGGAATTATATATGAAACATGAACATAAAATAAATGAACCTTAGGTAATATGTATGAATGTGAACATGATGCAAGAGAACCTAGCTAACTTTGAATGGAGAAATCACAATCACAATATGCAGCATATGGAGATTCGAACCCATATTCATGTGTACTAACAGAGTACTCTACCATTTGAGCTAGTAAGCTATGACAAAATCAATTATTTGGACGTGTAACACATGAGAATTTAATCCTTAATATTTATTTTAACATACATTTCCACTAGAACCAACATAATTTTAATCTTAACAAATAGTAAAGTTATTCTTAGTGGTCAAATAAATGTGCCATCATTTTGTATTGATTTCTACCAATATTGAAATACAACAATTATATAAATATTTTTTAGGGAAATTAAATAAAAATTTACAATTAGCTATTCAGTTCCTTTAAGGACTTTAAATTTTCTTATTTTAAAATAAAATAAAATAAAATAATAAATATTATGTATCATATAAAAAACATATGAATAATAAAATATCATTGTCGATTATTCACAATTTTATATGTACAAGAGCCACATTAATATGAATCTAAAAATTTTTATTAAAAAATAAACTTAAAAATTGGTGATAGATTAAGTAATTAAAGTCAAAATATAACCCTTAAAGTACAAATCAAGATGGAAAAAATTCATATATTAAACTGATATGTAGTTATGCGCTGATTAAGAAATCAACTAATTTATGTTGTATGATGTTTAACATTTTATTTTATTTTACACCAATTGATTATAACATTTTATAATAAAATTATTTATTATACTTAATCACATATCATGATTAAACATAAAATATAAAACTTTGTAAGTACTCTAGTGAGTTAGAATGATTTATGCATAAGCATCCCCATTAAATTAAGCATTTTATGTTAGTTTTGGTAGAATAATTAATTGAATATATTACATTAATGAAAAAATATATAGTAACTTTTTTTGGTAAGGAAAAGCTTGGCTCAATTTTTCTTACCAAAAGAAAATAGGTGGCTTTGTGTCAGACCGTTATTCTATTTTTACTTATTTGCAGTCTGGTTGATTGGGCAGTTTTGGTGCATTTTATTTAGCTTAAACTAATAATCTGTAGAAAACATATTAAAAAAACTACATATAAATTATACTTTACTTAATTTTGTTTTTCTAAAAATTTCTATATTGAAAACTAAAAGTAAAAAATGGTTAAGCATAATTTACCGGAAATGAGAAAAGAAACCAATACAGTGAAAACGATTTCTTCCACATAATTGCTGAGATCAAAAAACCCCTTTCTAGAGATAGATCTAGGGCTTCGCAACAGAAGAGAAAAGAAAGGTAGATCTAGGGCTCTTTTTTATTGAGAGAGAAACAGGGACTCAGATGTTAAATTAATCAAGCGCAATCAAGATCAGGTCGATTGCTTTGCAGATTACGTACTGCAATTTTGGGCAAAGAATATTTTGATTTGCAATCGTCGGCAATGAGGTCTGCGCAATCATCGCAACGGGATCGGACCCAAGAGTTTCAGGGCATTGCCGACAGGCTAAAGAAAACGATTTCAAATGCGCCGAGTAGCACAAGTAGTAGTAGTAAATCTCAATTGGATGGATCGAGATCCGCCGTCTCGATTCAATCGGAATTCAACAAGCGTGCGTCGAAAATCGGGTTTGGGATTCACCAGACCTCTCAGAAGCTCGCGAAGCTCGCAAAATGTAAGATCAGCACCATATTCTTTGGATTTCTTTCCTGTAGAGCTGTTCTGTATAGTGTCGGTTTTGATAGCTTGATGTAATTTGAATAGATTGGGAATGACTTGTGGATATGGAGGAATAACGAGCTTCACAGTTTAATGTTGGTTTTGCTTGCTTTTAATTGTTTATGCTGACAAGAAATGGTGCGAATGAAGAACCGCATTTTATCATTATTGGTTTAGATCTCTATCTACTGTCACCGTTCTCATAATCTGTGTCAGCTTTCTGGTTGATAGATAAACTATCCGCTTGATTGTTTAATTGGTATTGTGTGCCCGATCATTTTGCAGTGAAATGGTGAAATTTTGCGTTTATCTCCAGTCATATATGTGTGTTTTCATAGGATTGGTTTACACGTAAATCTTCATCTTCTTTGACCTATATGAAAAGAAATCATGAATTGAACCTATATTGTTCTACCTGGCTGGCAGTGGCAAAGAGGACATCTGTTTTTGATGACCCAACGGTTGAAATTCAAGAGCTAACTGCAGTCATCAAGCAGGATATTACTGCACTGAATTCAGCTGTTGTAGATCTGCAGCTTCTGTGTAACTCCCAAGGTGATATTGGGAACACTTCAAGTGATACAACTACTCATTCAACAACAGTTGTAGATAACCTTAAAAACCGGTTAATGACTGCCACAAAGGAATTCAAGGAAGTTCTTACTATGCGCACAGAGGTATAAATTATAAATGATGCTATTATATCGTGCATATAATCTGTTTCATGGAGAACTGTCTAGCATATGTATAAAATTTGGGTTGCGAATGCAGAATTTAAAGACTCATGAGAACAGGCGACAATTATTTTCTGCATCCTCATCGAAAGAGTCCACAAATCCATTTGTCCGTCAGCGTCCGTTGGCCAATAGACCAACCACAGACGGGTCTGCTGCACCACCTCCTCCATGGGCCAATGGATCATCTACATCATCATCATTATTTCCAAGGTATGTATCCTATGAGACTGGTTCTTTTCATTTTGGAATGTATGTGTTAATTCTGGTAATTCCTTATAATTTTATAGTGACATTTCTCGATCAATCATCAATCTCAGTCTATAATGTCTTGTTCAGGAAGCCAAAGCTGTTGGCATAATAATACTGAACATTGAACTGATGTATTTCTACAAAGTTGGTGTTTGAATTTATTTTAAGATACATAGTATCAAGTATGCTTACAGATATTGGTCGAGGACACTTTAGATTGGCATTTTTGAAGGCTTTTCCCTAACTTTTTTTATTTGTTGCAACTAGCAATCAGACATAATAGTTGGCAGTTGCTCTATCTATAGTTACTTTTGAAGAAATAGTTGTCAAGGCTTCTGATTTTGATGTCATTGTTCTATGGCTCAAATTGATATTCTTTTGAGTTATAAAGGTATTGCGGTGCAGAAGTGCTGTTACCTAATGCTTTTGTTATATCTAGGAATACTTAATTTGTTACTGTGGAAATAAATTGCTCAGAAGGTCAGCTGCCCTATAGCTTCACCTTAATTTTCATGTGAATTTGGTTTGCTATTCCAGGAAACAAGCAGATGGGGATTCTCAACCATTGTTGCAACAGCAATCACAACAGCAACAGCAACAATTGGTTCCACTACAGGACAGTTACATGCAGAGCAGAGCTGAAGCGCTTCAAAATGTAGAGTCGACCATTCATGAGCTGGGCAATATTTTTACACAATTGGCTACCATGGTTTCACAACAAGGAGAGCTAGCAATCAGGTTTGTTCATTTTCTTTATAGTTGAGGCCCATGTGAGGGAAATAATATGATTTTTCATAGGTCCAATTCCCTTGCTTTTACATGTAAACATTTCTGCATTCTCTTAGTAGATGATTTAACCCTCTGTGTACTCTCTGAAGCACATGGACTCAGACTGAGTTCATTTGCTGTATGCAACTTTTTCAAAGTAATTCCTGACATCTACACCAATACTACATAGAACACACAAACATTGCTGTCAAACATAATCCTTATGGACGTTCTGACCAGAAACTTTGAAATATTTGATAATTGTAAAGGGAAAACAACTACCGATTTTAGTCTTATAGATCCTATTTTGACTTCAATGGCTGTTTTTTGGTGGCTTTAATAAATATGAATTTGGAGTTTTGTGAATGATTTATTATGTGTTCGTTTCAGGATTGATGAGAATATGGATGACACCCTAGCAAATGTTGAAGGAGCTCAGAACCAACTTGCTAGGTACCTGAATAGTATATCATCAAACAGATGGCTGATGATCAAGATATTCTTTGTATTGATAGTATTTCTTATGTTTTTCCTATTTTTTGTGGCATAGATTAACAATGAGAATCATTATGTTCAGTCATAGTACAAGAAGTTGTTCCTGCACATCAGATCTTTTTTTTCCGCTTACTATAAATTTGTGCCTTGCTGTTAAGGTTTTGGAGGGATGGAGTGGGAAACTTGTAATCGAGAGATGAATTCAAATGATGTTTGATTAAGATTTGTGATACATTTCAACATACTCTTTCTCTCCCTTGCTATTATCTTTTATATTTTGTACTTCATGGATGGGTCCATTGCATCATTTTGAACCGAAACAATGATCAGCTTGTAAAGAGTAATCCCATTATCCCATTGATTCAATTTTTGTTCTCACTCAACTTTTCAGTAATATATTCAAGTATCACTTATTTATATTGCTGAGACTCAAATTACTGTTCAACTACAGTTTTCTTTTGGCTCAGGTTTGTCATGCGCTCCACATGAATTTCAAACTAGGAGAATGCATAATTGTCAGGTAAAAGATTGTCAATTCTTTAATTCTTTAAAATCCTTGCAAAGATTGGGAGGTCATATTACTAATCAAAACACGACAGGTGAGAACAAATATAAAATCAAAATGCAATTTGAATGACAAAATACTTGAATTCTTGTAACATCACGCAAATTCTACATCTAATTAGGATATTTCTACTCATGTTCTATAAATCCACTTTATTTTTCACCACCTGAACCTATGCTTTCCTCATGGCTTCGTTAGTTGAAGACCTCCATTTCCACAAACTCTCCATCCCTATCTCCATCAAAAGCTTACACACAGTTACACCAGCAGATGAAATCCCGGTTAAGCCAGGAGACGCCCTCTACCTTTCAAACCTAGATGATATGATAGGATCCCGAGTCTTCACCCCAACCGTATATTTCTACCCTTCAAACCGTGCATTCCCTTCTCCAAAACAATGTTCAGAAACACTAAGCAACGCTCTTTCCAAAGTTTTAGTCCCATATTACCCTTTTTCAGGAAGACTCAGAGAGGCCAAAAATGGGAAATTAGAAGTCTATTTCGGTCCAAATCAAGGCGTACTCATAGCCGAGGCAGAGTCCGCTTTGTCCCTAGCTGATCTAGGCGACCTATCTGTTCCAAACCCGGGATGGAAACCTTTGAACTACCACTTTCTCAACGAGGAGCCTTATAAAGTTATTGACATGCCGCTTGTTATAGTTCAGCTAACTTACTTTAGCTGTGGAGGATTCAGCTTAGGCATGAGGACTTGTCATTGCCTCTGTGACGGTGTAGGAGCAATGCAGTTTCTTGGTGCTTGGGCTGCCACAGCTAAGGCGGGCGTTTTAGTTGCAGACCCAAAACCTTGTTGGGACCGAGATTTCTTCCTCCCGCGTGACCCACCTTGTATTAGCTTTCCCCATGTCGAGTTCATGAGTGTAGAGGACAGTTCCACACTTACAATGTCACTTTGGAAAGACAAACCGGTTCAAATCTGTTACCGGGTTAGAAAGGAGTTTCAGTGCAAGTTAAAAGACTTGGCTCAAAATGATGAAGTCTGTAGCGGTTTTGATGCGTTGGCTGCTCATGTTTGGCGGTCTTGGGTGAAAGCCCTTGATGTTAAGCCTCTGGATTTTGAGCTCCGCTTGACGTTTGCAGTTAATATGAGAAAGTTGCTAAAGAACCCGGTTTTGAAAGACGGGTTTTATGGCAATGCAATTAGTGTTGCTTGTGTGAGGAGTACAGTGAATGATCTTATAAGTAGGCCTTTGTGTTGGAGTGCTAGCTTGGTTCATAGAGCTAGAATGGAGGTTTCCGAGGAGCATTTGAGATCGACGGTGGATTACGTGGAGCATAATAGGCCTAAAATGCTCGAGTTTGGAGGGAAATTGACAATTACTCAGTGGACAAGGTTTTCTATGTATGAATCTGCTGATTTTGGAAAGGGGAACCCGGCTTATGCTGGTCCCATTGATTTGACGCCGACTCCGCAGGTTTGTGTGTTTCTTCCGGAAGGAAAGTTTGAGTCTGATGCGAAGATTTTGGTGTGCATTTGCTTGCCAGAGTGGGCTACTGATAAGTTCAAGAGGCTCTTCTGTCTAATGGAGAGTTAGTTTACTCATTGAGTGCTTTTCTTAAGTTATTACCCTAGTAAAAATCCTATCAAAGCTTTGATAAGTATATTAGTTATTGGGTTGTAGCAGTTCTGTAAGCTCTGTTAGCATTCACTAGTTCAAATCAAGAACTATGAATGTCAATCTCATGTAGTTCCTATCGTTGGTAGTAAAACAAAGTGATTTCAAAAGTGTGCAAGTGATTTTCTTATAAAAAGGCCCATACCGTGCTTATGCGCACGAACGAACGTGTGGACAACCACGTTATATATTAGTCTACCGGATTTTAACATAATGACATTTTAAGAACTTTATAAATGAAAATGTCTTTAAAATGCAGACGAAAAACAAACCATAAGTTATTTTGGTGCAATCTGTAAGGCTTCTAGAGATAACAAGGAGGCTCATTGAGTTTGGAATTCTTCCAAGAAGTTGGTTTCATGCATGCAAGGTTTAGGAGGATCATAGATGGCCAATTCTCCCAACAATTGGATAATTCTCCATGTAGTATGTTCATTTCACCATAAAGTTGTTGCATATTAATCTTACCAATGTGATGTTTGTGATCAACTAAGAAGGCTGTGATAGTAGCTTTCGGGCATCTAGTCAAGCGGTTAAGCCTCCAAGGGAGTAGTATCTAGAGATCTTCGGTTCGACTCTCATGGTCAGTACCCTTCACCAAAAAAAAAGAAGAAAAAAACAAGAAGAAGAAGATTGTAGTAGTTTACAATGATATATTTATCTATAGATTAATAATCAGTATCAACTTGACCATGTTCTATTCTGGGGAACAAGTGGCCAGTATATCAGGTACGTACGTCATAACGAACAAAGAGGAGGAGGCACAAAACCTTGAAAATCTTAAGGGTAAACTTTACATTTTCTGTTTTTAGTCAGGTCATTGCCAAGTTCTTCGATCTTTGTCTTAGGAAAAGATTCAATCTTAACCAGTTAAGTTTTCACGTACAATCAATTCTCTTTCTCAATTGTCATAATCTAACTAGTCTTAATACAATGAGTTTGCTACCAAAAATAAATCTTTTCAATTGAAAAAAAGCCTAAATACTAGCAATAGAATATAACCAATCTCAACACGTTGACCAAACAAGAAGTATATATATAAGGTAAGATTTAGGGTAGTCCAAGTACTACTTGGACTAGCCTAGAGCACCCGTAAATGGGTGAGAACTGATTTACTAACCAATTCTAAGAAAGAAGGGCAAACCGCCGCCCTGGACGCTCGAACTTAAGACCCTTTGCACATGGACAAGAGGCTCAACCGTTGAGCCATGCGCACATGCGCACTGTAAGAGGCCTTTTGAATACATGACAATATTATTTCACATTTTCATATTAAATTTTTATTATCTATCTATAACTATATATTAAAGCTAAACCTTTTCGAGCCACCACGTTGATTCTGGCCTCACCTCACATTTCAAAATTAATTTTTATTTATACTAATTTAGCTTTTATCAATTAAATTCTTTTCTATCTATTTATATGAAAAATAATTTTTAAATTCGAAATTTAATAAAAATAATGAAAATTATTCTATCTTTATATTTTTATCTATTTATGTAAAATATTTATCTTAAATAAAATTTTGATAAAAACATAAAAATTTAAATATCTATATAATTACTCGTCTAAATCGAATTTTGATACAAAAAAGTATATTATATTTTTCATAATTTTCTTTAAAAAATTCATTCTTTATTCATATTTTTTCATCTTTTCTTATTAATTATCATTCTAATGTTTTATTTAAAATATTTTTAAACAATTGAATTTGATTAAAAAATATAAGAATTTGCAAAAATTTTGCGTTTTATCTATGTTGTAAAACAGTAACTAAAATAATTTATATTTATTTTTTTCATAAAAATTATCATTAAGCCGTCAAAATCATATTGAGATCACTTTAATGATTTTGGATTCATCTCACATTATAAAAAATGTAAAATTTTATTAAAATATTTATAATAAATAAGTTTTTCATTAAAAAAATTTAAGTATTAAATCCATGTAGTCGTGCAAGACACGACGAGTATAACTAGTTTAAGTTAAAAAGAAGTTTATATCATGATTATGGGCCCACCATAGATTAAAACAATTTTTTGTTAATATATAAATCAGCTAGAAATTCTTTTTCATTGGAATTAGCTCTATATCAATGGAATCCTTTTTATGTAAAACAATATTTAGGTAAACAATACTCTTAGGCAATATCAACTACAATTAAATATAGGAGGATCTACACTTATGAATTGAAGTTGTATTTGTTGAGCCACCACATTTACTTTGACCCTACTTGATATTTTAAAAATAAAATTTTATTCATGTTAGTTTATCTTTTCCAATTATTTTTTTCTATCTATTTATTTATAACAAATTTAGGAAATAAGATTCAAATAAAACAACTTCTTATCCTATAAAATAAGGAGTGTTTAGAGCTCTTGGATCAAGGTGATCCAATGACTGATGTTCTATCCCTTTTAGGGACGCGATGACATTTTTGTAATTTTCAGAAATTACTAAAGTACATCGTTATCGTGACAAGAAATTACTAAAGTACATCGTTATCGTGAAAAAGTGCATTGCGAAATCACAAAAATTGCATTACTAAACCAAAAAAAATGCTAATAAAAATGAAGCCAGCGGGACACACACTCCATGTTCAGTTCATTGTAAAAGTGCATCGTTATCGGAAAAAAGTGCATTGCGAAATACCAAAAAGTGCATTACTAAACCAAAAAAGTGCATCATCCAAGTCGTTTGATTGACTCGATTCCGACTAAACTCAATCACCCAAAATATTTGGGTTAGTAATACACTTTTTGTATATTGTAATAAACTTTTTCACCATAACGATGCACTTTTGTAATTTCCAATAAATTACGAAAATGTCGCCGCATCCGGCCGTTGCAAAGGTTCTAAACACTCCTTATTTTTTAGGATAAGGAGTTGTTTTATTTGAACCAAACTCAAATTTAGGAATTCAAAATTTATTTAAAAATAATAAAAAAATAAATAATCTTTATTTTTAAATCAATTTCTATAAAAAAAATTCTTAAATCAATTTTTTTATCAAAAGAAAATAAAAAATACAATAAAATAAAAAATACATTATCTATATCTCTTTTTTTTTTATCTATTTATGATGTAAAAGATTTTATTAATATATTTTTGATTAAAAAATGGTAAAAATTATCTTATCTATTTATGATTACTTGCCAAAGTTATATTTTGGTAAAAAAAGTATTTTATAGTTTCCAATAAATAGTTTTTTTATTCTAAATTAAATCTTTTTTATTAAAAAATTTTATTGTTAAATTATGTTTTGTCAAGTTATATTTTTCTTATTTTCTTTTTATTTTTTCTTTCTTTGCTTAGAAACAAATTATAAAAATAAATAAATATTTAATAATATGTCTATACATGCATAATATTTCAAAAATGAATACAATGAGTTTTTTGAGAGGTAAAAATTTATTTCAAAAATCAAGTATAAATAATCTATTTATAATTAGAGGTTGATTCACCGGTTTGGAAATGAGGCTTATCATGAAAACTAGAAACAAATGAAGATACTTCAATTTGAAAAATGGACGACTAAAATTAAAAGAAATAAGGGAAAAATGCTAATTTTGAAAAAATAAAAAAAAATGTAAAAAAAAATATTTTTTTCTGCTTGTTTTTGCCAAAATCATGATGTTTGACTTTTTACATTATGTTCACATATTTTATGCATATATTCACACTATTATAGGATATGTTTACATATTATCAACTAATAGTTTAGAGATTTTATAATACGTTCACATATATTGCAAATGTGTTGACATATTAGTATTGTTTGTTCATCCTGAAATAGTTACCAAGATCATGGCAACCCCAATCCCGGAAAATCACATAAGAGACCGACTTTACTGGGCGCCAAGTAAAAATGGATGGTTTTCAACTGAATCTGTGATTGAACTAATTACTGGAATTCAACGACAAAACCAGTTCCCTAACAATTGGATTTGGAAATTAGATACATATCCCAAGGTCAAAAATTTCCTATGGAAGATTGCCCAAAATGGACTCCCAACAAAGGAAAGATTATTACAAAAACGAATTGCCCCCCCCCCCCCCCCCCCCGGGCTGTGTAATGTGTCATTGTACAAATGAGACCACCATACATCTTCTAGTTGAATGCCCACACACCCAGAATCTAATACAAAAAATAAGTGACAAAATTTGGACAACACTACACAACTATGATACATTAGGTAAAAGTATAACTACAATGCTTAACGAAATCTACCAAACATTAGGTAAAGCGGACTTTATAGAATTATCAACTATGTGGTGGTGTATTTGGTATCAACGAAACAGATTGGTATTTCAGCAAACAGCTAATGATTTCATTCAAAATCTAGAGCAATACACTAAAAACCAAATAAACCAATGGGAACGAACCAAAGTTTGGAATGAGGAGGATGATGCACCGATACCAACAAAAAGAACCTCTCATAGAAAGATGAAAAGAAACAAAATATGGCAAAAACCGACCGTAAACTACCACAAACTTAACTTTGATGGATAAAAAAACAACCCAACTTCCGCCGTAACAGGATATGTAATTAGGGATCATAATGCACAAACCATTAGTTTAGGAACAAAGAAATATGGACTCATTTCAGTCTTACAAGTGGAAACGTTAGCACTTCGGGACGACATTAAAGAAGCAAGGGGAAGAGGAATAACCAATCTTGAAATTGAAGGGGACAACTTAACAGTAATCAATGCAATTAAAGGAACAAATAAATGTCCATGGGAAATTGAGATGCTGATCTCTGATATCATGATATCACTCAAACAATTTAACAATATTTCAATATGTCATGTTGTTAGGGATTGCAATGCTGTGGCCGATAAAATTGCTAAGCTGGGCCAGAACATTCCTAACAGCCACTTGATGGATAATGCAGAACTTCACGTTCTCATCCGCAAGGATGCTCTAGGAAGACCTCCTTAGGCGCTTCCTAATTCTTACCTATATCAAAAAAAAAAAGTATTGTTTGTTCATGTTTTATGGTCATATGTTTATGTTCGATTAAATCATCATATCGGGCTCAAAATAGTTTGAATTTTTTTTTTTTTTATTTTTTCGCATGTTTTTGCCAAAATAATGACATTTGATATTTTACGTTGTGTTCACATATATTTTATTAACATGTTCACATTATTACAAAGGTTGTTCACATATAAACACCTTTTAACTTCAGAAAATTTAGCATACATTCACATAAAATATATGTACGTTTACATATTAATGCTGCATGTTTATATTTTTTATTTGGACAAACTTTCGAGAACGAATGGGGATATTAATTAAGGGTTTGGTACATAGTAGGGCTAGCAATTTCCCTCAGGCGACCAACCCATCTATTTAACCCACCCAAAATAAACGGACAAAAATCGAAACAAAGCGGGCAATGGGCAAATTTGGTAACGGGTGAAACGAGTGATGGGTCGAATATGGGTGGGAGTTTGTCACCCAAATAACCCGATCCATCATCCACCCACCACTCAATCCATCACCAATTTCACTCAAACCACCCACTTAACCTTTTTATATCCTAGTTATCCTAAAATATTTTGATGTCGTTCTCATATTTCGAAAGAAAATTTCAAATATCTTGTTAAGATTAACATTTTAATTATGATGTAGTTTTTTGTGTGTTTTTAATATTGTTTTATAATCATGGATTTGCATTTCCTTTTTACTTATTGTATTAATAGTTTACTTATTGAATCATTATCTTTGTATGTTTTTTGTATTAAATTATCATTATTAAATGATCTCATACAAATAATGGAAAAAAATACACTAGTTATACGGGTCACTCATATAACTAGCGGATGACGAGTGGTTTGGGTGATTGGTGGAACATTCCACAAATGATGGATGAATCGAGTGGGGCATTTTTCTTTGCAGGCTCTAGTGGTGGAAGTGTTCCACGCACCAATAATCCAATCCATTGACGGTCCATAGAAAAAGAGGTTGTGAACAAATTACGATAATGACATAGGGAATGTTGCGGGTGGGGCAAAATAGGGTTGGACATTATCCGTTGGTGACCGACCCACCCGCTTCACCCGACCCAATTTTACGGGTAAAAAACCGTTTAACCCGTTTAACCCGACCAGAATGGGTGACCTCCTGGGAAGTTCTCGGGTTGGCATGGGATAGCGCTTCTAAAGCTTCGGGTTTTACAAGATAGATTAGATTTTAAGGACAAGCTAGTTAGTGTGTTTTGCGTAGTTAATTAGATGGGACGTCGTAGGTATGGTTAGTATTTAACTAGTCGGTTAATGGGTTGTACACGGGTAATCGGTGAGAGGTCCGATTGTATTAGTTTAGTGGAAAAATGTTATTTCGGTTAGAGTGTTAGTTCACTCGGGTATTTAATTATGCTCTTTGTTTTACTAGGGAATCACTACTACTCGGGTTCCTAGCTTTTCATTTGATCAGAAATCCTTCACTTGAGGTAAGTCGTTTTCGACTTGCTCGATTCTTTTCTGTCTTGTTAGATTTTGTGCCGTTATTGTAGGATTGGTTTTGGGAACTAGTCCCGAATATCTTTTAGAAGCGCTTTGGAATTGCTTGTATTGTTGTGTGCAAATTGGTTTTTAAATGGGTTTTATCGGCAATAAGTTTTTGAACGTTTTCTCTGTGTTGGTACCGTTTCCGGCACGGCCATCGTAGGTGGCGGAGAGGAAGAGTTGTCTATGTATGGTCCGTGTGACAGGGAAACCTGTGCCTCTTCAAAACGAAAAATGTTATCTATGTGTTTTGGCAAGTGCTCCAGTGGAGACTTAGCCGAGGTTAGAAGGGAGATTGTGAAGTAGAGTGAGAGGGCATGCCTCTGCACTCGGCCCGGGTTTGAGCGCCTTGGATGTTGGATTGCGAGATGGAGGAATTGCATTTTTGTAAGATTGTGTTTGTGAATGTGTAACTAACCAAAACTAATTTAGGTATTGGCCTTTAGAGTTATGAGTGCGTTTCTGGACTTGTATGTTGACCTTAATGTTTTTTTAACGTCTTGCAATTTCCGCATTCTTTCTAACTTGATAGATTAGTACCTGACCCTTCGGGGAATATTTTTCAGTTCCAGATATGAAGCAGGGAATCGTGTATGAGTCGAAGCCACATGGCGGGACAGAGCGGTGAAGAGCGCGTGTCATAGTGGGGCAGGGTTTATTTTGTTTCTTTTGTTCTATTTGGAAGTTGAATTTATTGTTATTTGGATTCATTAGCGTGTGATGTTTATTAGTGTTACTAGGTAATTCGTTAATGATATGATTTTGTCTGGTTTGAATATTTATGTTTTCGGGAATGCATGCGTAACTATGTTTTCTAAGTTTTACTAAATGAAAGGTTGGATGTTTTATTAAGTTTTCTCGTCGTGCCCGCGTTGCAAGATCCTAAGGCGTTGAAAGGTTGGATGCGTAACTATGTTTTCTAAGTTTTTCACCTTTTCACTTCCGACCTTATCTCCTTCCTCCACTTCCATATTCGACCGCCTTTACCAAATTTCTTTCGACATTCTCCATGGTCGACGACGAGATTATGCGTCGTCTTAGGTCAGGTAATAGGAGATTTATTATTGAGCTTTTCATATGCCTTATTCTTATTGTGATTATCAACATCATGCTCATAATCATTTTGGTTAAAACTTACTTCCAATTCAAGTGGTGAAGTTGAAGACATTCGAAGGAGAAATCAATTTAAACTTCAAAAGAGGTAAGCAAATCTAAATGTTTGTTTGTATCTTGTACATATCCAAAAGCATGATTTATTTTTGGTAAGAAAATTGTTTCAAATCTAGGAAGAAAACGAGTTTCTGATGTAGAAGATCCCAAATCGAGCAACTACAGAGCATACTCCTCAAAAGAGTTTTAGGAAGTAATTTTTTGGCATGATTAAGATTAGGAAGAGATAGGGTTTGTACCTCGGTGATTAGTGAAGCTCAATTGGTAATCAGAGACTAGTGCTGATAACGTGTTATGAAAAGATTTATGAAAGTAAGGCTACTTTAACTTTTGGAAGAACACTTAAACAAACTTTAGGATAACTTTTAGATCATTAGAAGATAAGGAGGTAGAGTAAGAACTTTAGATAGTTTATTTCTTACTCTACTTTGGTGCAAGTTTTACAATGGATGATGGCCATATTTATAGGCCAAAGGTGAGGTAAAACTTAGGTGAATCTCCATGATTTATGCATGGAAATAAGGAGGTGAAGAAGGTGAATAATTCACCTTGTACAATTTACCTCCAATCATACATTATACAATTGTTCATCTACATGATATGTGTGTTACAGGTACTAGGTGAAAACTAAGGGTAACTTGTATGCATGTGTGCATATATTCGTAACAAATTTTATCTTTTTCTTTTAATATATAAAAAATATTAAATAAATTATTGGATTTTAAAAATACTAATCAACTAGGAGGCTATGTTCGTGATTCACACAATTCAATAGTTTATCTTAAATATGTTCTTATGTGTTTACATTTTGGTTGTGTTAGATATTATGTATTGTGTTTAGCTTACATTTTGGTCGATCCATTATCTTCGACGATTCCGACATTGAGAATCTATTAGGAACCCATCATGATGATCTGGTTATTTCACTACCCATAGGAAACATACTGAGACGAAGAGTGCTACTTCATATTGGAAGCTCTACGAATCTAATGACACTCGACACTTTGAATGAGATGGGACTCAACAAAAGCGATATTGACATGCAACATGTCTTGCTTGCGAAGAAGTGAAGCACAGTGGACGAGATAGTGTTGCCAACATACGCAAGAGGGGTCAACCTCCAAATAAGGTTCTCCGTCAAGAATTGCGTTTCTTGTTACAACACAATCATGGGACGACCATGGATCCATGATATAAAGGTTGTGTCGTCTACATATAATTAGACAATCAATTTCCCCTCGTCGTGGGGGATTCAATAAATGTGTGTCCATCAAAGGTTGGCCTAGGAATGTTACAAATTCTCCTTAAAATCAGCTACCAGCCAAAAGTCAACATAGCAAATACAAATATCCACAAAACCCACCATGCACAAAAGCTTAGTAATCGAAGAAGTGGGGGAAGCGGCACTAGAGGAAGCTAGCCCCATCGGAAGGTCAGAATCAGGTGTGATCTAGAACTAGAGGCCAGGGATAAATTGCATGGTCACATAAGGACATGACGAGGATAGATCCCAAAATAATCACCCATAAGCTATCCACCTATCCTTTGGTGAAGAAGAAGCATCGGAAGTTCATGCCAAAAATAAATAAGGTGGTGGATGATGAGATGAAGAAGCTAATGGAAACGGGGAAGATCAAAGAGGTCAAATAACTCGAGTGTCTATCAAACATCGTGGTGGTACCAAATAAAAATGGAAAGTGGAGTTTGTATCGATTTTAGTGATCTCAATAAGACATGCCCTAAACATTGCTTTCCCCAACCACACGTAGACGTTATGGTGAACGCAAAAGTTGCTCACAAACTTCTAACCTTCATGGATGCCTTCAGTGGCTCCAACCAGATACAAATGTGTCCAAAAGATCAGGAGAAGACATCGTTCATCATGATCCAAGGGACATACTGCTACAAGGTCATGCCCTTTGGCCTAAAGAATGTCGAAGCCACTTACTAGCTGCTAGTCAACCGAAAGTCCCAAGAGCAAATAGGAAACACGATAGAGGTATACATTGAGATATGCTTGTCAAGTCAAAGAAGTCTTAGAATCAGTGTACATCCAACATTTGGAAGAATCATTCGAGATTCTCCGAAGCTACAACATGAAACTGAACCCATCCAAGTGCACCTATAGTCATTAAATTTGCATTTCTCTTTCTTGTTGTTATTATGAAACCATCAAGGGATAATGAAAGTACCATGAACTTTTAATTTTGGACCATGAGAATTTAAAAAAAAAATAGTTGGGTTGTTTAACAAAAACAACCTAGGCTACCAACCAATTACTAACATCCACCAAAAGAAAAGATAATAATCATCCTAGATATAGTATGAACGATTTTTCTATCATATTCTCTAATAAAAAAATCTCTATATCTTATGAATTCAACGCTATGATTTTTACCATTGTTGTTCTCTAACCTCCTCTTTCTTGAAACCTGAATTCAAGAAAATATAGATCATATGAACAACCTGAACTTTGACGCATATCGTTTCTCCATCTCACGGTTGAGATTTTTCCCAGGTTCATGACTTGATTATCTCAGTCAATTCATATTTTCTTTTGTGTAAATTTTTTTTACACTTATACTATACATATCCTATTGTCAAATGCTCAACTAAAACTAGAGCTCAACTGGTAATGCAGAGGATCTGGCCTCTGGGAAGATAAATTGGAAGGGAGTTGCATACTAGGACAGATTGATTGACTATTTGCTTAAGAAAGGTATGCATAAACAATTCCATACAGCTCAATTGAGTTTGTGTTAACCTACATAAATCTTCATTTATCTCCTATCTTCGTAGGCATAACCCAGTATGCAAGCTTTTACCGTTATGGTTTTCCTCTAGCTCTCGAGCATTATTATTTGGGATTATCTTTTTAACACATAAAGTTGTTCCTTTTTTTAACAATAAATGTTACATAATTAAAGATGAAGAGATTTAAAAAATAAAAACTAATTATAATTGGTCTTAAAATAATGCTATAAATAATGATTATTATGATAATGAAATGATGATAATCATCCTAGATATAGTATGAACGATTTTTCTATCATATTCTCTAATAAAAAAATCTCTATATCTTATGAATTCAACGCTATGATTTTTACCATTGTTGTTCTCTAACCTCCTCTTTCTTGAAACCTGAATTCAAGAAAATATAGATCATATGAACAACCTGAACTTTGACGCATATCGTTTCTCCATCTCACGGTTGAGATTTTTCCCAGGTTCATGACTTGATTATCTCAGTCAATTCATATTTTCTTTTGTGTAAATTGTTTTTACACTTATACTATACATATCCTATTGTCAAATGCTCAACTAAAACTAGAGCTCAACTGGTAATGCAGAGGATCTGGCCTCTGGGAAGATAAATTGGAAGGGAGTTGCATACTAGGACAGATTGATTGACTATTTGCTTAAGAAAGGTATGCATAAACAATTCCATACAGCTCAATTGAGTTTGTGTTAACCTACATAAATCTTCATTTATCTCCTATCTTCGTAGGCATAACCCAGTATGCAAGCTTTACCGTTATGGTTTTCCTCTAGCTCTCGAGCATTATTATTTGGGATTATCTTTTTAACACATAAAGTTGTTCCTTTTTTTAACAATAAATGTTACATAATTAAAGATGAAGAGATTTAAAAAATAAAAACTAATTATAATTGGTCTTAAAATAATGCTATAAATAATGATTATTATGATAATGAAATGATGATAATCATCCTAGATATAGTATGAACGATTTTTCTATCATATTCTCTAATAAAAAAATCTCTATATCTTATGAATTCAACGCTATGATTTTTACCATTGTTGTTCTCTAACCTCCTCTTTTTTGAAACCTGAATTCAAGAAAATATAGATCATATGAACAACCTGAACTTTGACGCATATCGTTTCTCCATCTCATGGTTGAGATTTTTCCCAGGTTCATGACTTGATTATCTCAGTCAATTCATATTTTCTTTTGTGTAAATTTTTTTTACACTTATACTATACATATCCTATTGTCAAATGCTCAACTAAAACTAGAGCTCAACTGGTAATGCAGAGGATCTGGCCTCTGGGAAGATAAATTGGAAGGGAGTTGCATACTAGGACAGATTGATTGACTATTTGCTTAAGAAAGGTATGCATAAACAATTCCATACAACTCAATTGAGTTTGTGTTAACCTACATAAATCTTCATTTATCTCCTATCTTCGTAGGCATAACCCAGTATGCAAGCTTTTACCGTTATGGTTTTCCTCTAGCTCTCGAGCATTATTATTTGGGATTATCTTTTTAACACATAAAGTTGTTCCTTTTTTTAACAATAAATGTTACATAATTAAAGATGAAGAGATTTAAAAAATAAAAACTAATTATAATTGGTCTTAAAATAATGCTATAAATAATGATTATTATGATAATGAAATGATGATAATCATCCTAGATATAGTATGAACGATTTTTCTATCATATTCTCTAATAAAAAAATCTCTATATCTTATGAATTCAACGCTATGATTTTTACCATTGTTGTTCTCTAACCTCCTCTTTCTTGAAACCTGAATTCAAGAAAATATAGATCATATGAACAACCTGAACTTTGACGCATATCGTTTCTCCATCTCACGGTTGAGATTTTTCCCAGGTTCATGACTTGATTATCTCAGTCAATTCATATTTTCTTTTGTGTAAATTGTTTTTACACTTATACTATACATATCCTATTGTCAAATGCTCAACTAAAACTAGAGCTCAACTGGTAATGCAGAGGATCTGGCCTCTGGGAAGGTAAATTGGAAGGGAGTTGCATACTAGGACAGATTGATTGACTATTTGCTTAAGAAAGGTATGCATAAACAATTCCATACAGCTCAATTGAGTTTGTGTTAACCTGCATAAATCTTCATTTATCTCCTATCTTCGTAGACATAACCCAGTATGCAAGCTTTTACCGTTATGGTTTTCCTCTAGCTCTCGAGCATTATTATTTGGGATTATCTTTTTAACACATAAAGTTGTTCCTTTTTTTAACAATAAATGTTACATAATTAAAGATGAAGAGATTTAAAAAATAAAAACTAATTATAATTGGTCTTAAAATAATGCTATAAATAATGATTATTATGATAATGAAATGATGATAATAATGGTAATTGCTATTTACTCCTATTAATAGTTAATAATGATATATAAATTTTCTAATCAAATCTTTATCTTAATCTTGGTTATAAATAATAATAATAATAATAATAATAATAATAGATAAATAGTAAGAATGATATATATATATATATTAGTTTAATTTAAAATCTTAACTTAATTATGTATAATATATTACTTTAGTAATGAAATTTTTATTTCAGTTATATTTTTCTAACTTCTCATTTGACTTCTTACAATTAAGAGTGTAATATCATTGTATTGTAATGTATATAGGCTAGCAACTTACAATTACAAGTGAAATTCATTAATTAATATCAATTCCTTATTGTCACTATATAAGATCGAGGATTACCCCTCAAGCGCTTGGAAGGAGTAGTTATACAAAGGTTGAAGAGATATTCGCAAAGACACCTAAGAAAATATTATTAATATTGTTGATCTAAAGTTAGCAACACCGATACCACACAAAAAGAAAATCTTTTTGCCTCTAGTTCAAAAGATGACTCATTTGATGATTTGGAAAGTGCCGCCTTTGGTTGCTCTAGCATTGGAATGGAGAATTCCGAGCTTAGCAAGGCAAGTTCGAATGCTTCTGACACTTCTAAGGAAATTAATGAACCTCAAGACACGGGAAGCCACTCGTTGGCCAAGGAAAAGAAAAGAAGATCGCCTTCGAAAAGATGCATCATCTTCGGGCTCACGGCGCGTGCCAAGTGGCCCGGGGATCCTTCGGGCCGCATCACGCGGAGTGTGGCCCGTGGCCACGCTCAACCACCGGACCCTTAGTTTGGCAAGTTGTTGTCTGTGACTCAGTTGTTTTGTTGTTGCTTGGTTGTTGCCTTGGTCGTGTTTTGGCGTGCTAAGAAGGTTGTGTGAACCCCGTTGGGAGATTCACGAGAGGATCGAAGTTGGACTCGTAAATGGTCTTCTCTTGCTGTTTTGGATAGGTTTTGAGTCGAAAACGACTAGACTTTGATGAGAAGAGAATTGAAAGGATGAGAAGTTGCTCTCTTTTGAGGGAGAACTGAGGAATATGGGATGAGCAGAGAAATTGGGGTTGACGCCTTTATGAATAGTTCTGGAGAAATCTCGACAGCATAACATTAATCAAAACAAAGCGTACCAAATACAATAGAGGAGGCTCCCATTTATAGAGGAGCTCCTAGAAAACCCTAAGGAGGCATGGGGGCTAACTAGGGTTACACATGCAAGTAGCCCAACGTCAGGCCCAAGCCCATAAATCAAAACAATAATAGAAATGACATAATTAGAAAGGTTCGGAAAGGAAATAGTACTAAAAGTAGTAAAAACGGATAGTGGTCCCGGTGGCCTAGTCGCGAGTGTCGCGACAAGGTCGTGACAAGGGCTGGCGCGACGCGACAAGGGCGTCGGCGCGCCAGGACGAGGCAAGAACCTCAAGTCGACGCCGGGTTGGCCCGGCGCTGGCACGACTCGAGCGTTCGGGGCCGTGGTGTCGTTGGTGAGGCGGATCACGGGACTTGGCACGAGTCCTACGGAGCCGCAGATTAGCCCAAGGGGGTCGCCACGACCTCGGGACCCTAGGGCTAGGGCAGGTACACATCAGAAGGCCTACGTGTTTGTCCTTACGTTTGTTGTTGACATGGGTAGGAGAGCCTTCGTGCTTGTCCTTTGATGCTTTGTGATTTGCTTGCTTGATTCTACCCACCTCTTTGAGGTGCATATTTACTTAATCCGAATTTACCGTTACACCAAAAAAAATATTGTTGATCTAAAGGTAATTGACAATATTTTTGATATAGAGGTATCTTATTAATTATAATATCGGTTTTTTTAATTATTTTATAGTAAAAAATAAATCCCAAGCCAGATTATATATACATAATGGTGATTTTTTATTTTTAAAATACCTAATGACGATTTAATGTACAAAGGTTTCAATAAATTTATAATATACTAATCTCATCTATTGGTCCTATCCAACGGACGGGATTAACTCTCTTGTTAAGCCGAAAAGTAGTGTATTAGTACATTCTACATTGCACTTAATTTTTCATTGCTAAAAAGGCATATCAATTCTGAAAGATTACAAAATGACTTGGTATATTAATAAATGTACTTGTTTTATTCCTATTTGTGCCTTTTCAAGCAATTAATTTTTCCTTATTTAGTTGTAGCTCAAACACAAGTGGGCGAAACTGCAAGCACTTATAGGAGTTCATGATCTCGCCCAATCAGAAAGCAGGTAAATCATTATTCACTTATTAGATTCCTTGGTTTTTTTATTGAGATCAATACCAATATGAATAACAAATAATACATGAATCGAAGTATATATAGCTCCTCATTGCCTTTATTAGGTAAAATGTAAAAAGTAGTCAGTGTGAGAGACTTGCGATTGTAAATTTTTATGTTGCCAGTTTGGTAAGTTATTTTGAAATATTTTACATGGGTTTAATTACTTTTTCCCTTGTATTTTAGATTTTTCATATTAACCTTCACTACTGTGAGTCTGTGATGAGAAAGATTAAGTGAATTCTCTTCTTCTTTGTTCTGCAGTCTGATCCCATCAATACTTTCTACATTATTTACTCGGATTGTTGCTTTTTATTATTTCCATTTTACAATGTAAGTCGTTTTTTCATTTTGTACAAGAATTAAGACAAGGTTAAAATGGAAAAGATAATAATTTAATGTTGAGCATGCCCTTTGACCTAAAGCATGTTGGAGCCACTTACTAACTGCTAGTCAATCGAAAGTCCCAAGAGCAAATAGGAAACACGCTGGAGGTATACATTGAGATATGCTCGTCAAGTCAAAGAAGTCTTAGAATCACATCCAACATTTGGAAGAATCATCCGAGATTCTCCGAAGCTACAACATGAAACTGAATCCATCCAAGTGCACCTGTAGTCATTAAATTTGCATTTCTCTTTCTTGTTGCTATTATTAAACCATCAAGGGATAATGAAAGTACCATGAACTTTTAATTTTGGACCATGAGAATTCAAAAAAAAAAAAAAAATAGCTGGGCTGTTTAGAAAAAACAACTTAGGCTACCAACCAATTACTAACATCCACCAAAAGAAAAGATAATAATCATCTTGGATATAGTATGAACGATTTTTCTATCATGTTCTCTAATAAAAAAATAATCGCTATATCTTATGGATTCAACGCTATGATTTTTACCACTGTTGTTCTCTAACCTCCTCTTTTTTGAAACCTGAATTCATGAACAACCTGAACTTTGACGCATATCGTTTCTCCATCTCATGGTTGAGAATTTTCCCAGATTCATGACTTGACTATCTCAGTCAATTCATGTTTTTTTTCTTAAGTGAATTCTCTTCTTCTTTGTTCTATAGTCTGATCCCATCAGTACTTTCTACATTATTTTTTGGTTGTTGATTTATACACACGGAAAAAGTGGTAAGCGCACACAGATATCCGCGCAACGCCATTTTGCGCGAAATGGCGTTGCGCGGAAAGGGCAATTTCGGAATAAAAATAAAAAAAGAGCATTTCGGGAGTGCGTGGCCAAGGAGTCGCGCAACCGCGTTGCACGCGAAATAGCGTTGCGCGCGCAACGCTGTTTCGTGCTTGCGCGCTGTCCAACGACACTATCAAAAAGTGCCGTTGGACTGGCGCGCGACCTCGTTGCGCGGATCTCAAACGGTAAAAAAAAATGGTCAAATGTGTCCCCTATAAATACCCATTTGGATTCTCATAGTTGAGGCATACCTTCATTCCACATTATTGCTTAAAAATGTCGTCATGAGAAGAAGATACGTCATCGAGCAATTATCATCCCGAGGAGGAAGATTCATCGTCAATCGATAGTTTCATAGCTGAGGATGAGGAAGGTGTACCGGGAGAAGACTACGGAACCGATTTTGATGCATCAAGCGAGCCAGAACAGGTATTTTTCAAAGAAACCATAATATTATGTTTTTATGATAAAAACCTCAAATCTAAATATTTTGTTTAGGGTTTTTTCCCATTTACGAACGTAGTATATTGAAAGTTAGGATAGTGTAATTTATAATATTTTATTTTTACATTTTGAAATCATAGGTTGTCGGAATAGATTTTTCTATTGCTTTCCACTACGATGGGTTGTGGAGTGATCGAAGAGAAATGCTTGATTGGGCTAGACAAATTGCAATTTCGAAGAATTTTGTACTAGTCATAAAAACCTCAAATCCAAACAGGGTCATACTCACTTGTGACCTAGCCGGTAGATATAGATGTGGCAAGAGGGTGTTGCCCGGACTGGAAAATAGGAGCATTTATAAGCCACTTACCGATACTCCGACCAGGAAGTGTGGATGTCTGTTTGAATTGAATGGGGTCCGCCTCAAGCGATCAAATGGATGGGTCTTAATGGTAAAGTGCGGACAACACAATCATCGTCTCCCCACTACTTTGTTAGCTCATCCATATGCGGGCCGATTGACAGCTGAGCAGAAGGAGTTTGTGAAAGAGAAGTTCCTATATCTAGACATCCCGAAGATGGTACTTCAAGAGTTGAGGTCAAGGTACCTGGGAAATGTGACCTCAATTAGACAAATCTACAATATGAGGGAGAAGTTACTTCTTGAGGATTGCGGAGAATTGACGGTGATACAATGGTCTTTGAAGTTCTTGAAAGACCGAGGATACATTGTCCATCTAAGACGAGTAAGGGGTTCTGATGTTATGAATGCCTTGTTTTTTGTGCACCCCACGAGTCTGCGCATGCTGAAGTTGTTTCCCTATGTTGTCATTATGGACTCCACATACAAGACCAATAGGTATGTTATTTTAATCTGTAATCGACTTCCTTAGTATGTTTCCAGTATAAATATTTAAAATAACTTGTTGTGCTAGGTATGGCAAGCCTTTATTGGAGATGGTTGGCTTCACTTGCACCGACAATACATTCAACATCGGGTTTGCATTTATTTCAAACGAAGATGTCGCTAGTTATAGGTGGGTGTTAACTCAATTGAAAGGCGTGTACGACGAGCTTGGAGTCCAGGTCAATTCAATCATGACAGATCACGAGCAGGCTCTAATCAAGGCGATAGGTCAAGTTTTCTGGGACGGAGTCCAACATTTGTTGTGTTGGGTGCACATCAGACACAAAATTCTGGCGCACGGCCTAAAGGTGTTTGCGAACGCTGAAAAACCACATGAGTTGTCATGCGGGTTTGCAAACGCTTGTTGGGTGCTCTTTTCATCCACCACAGAGGCGACATTTGAAGAAAGGTATGTAGAATTGAAGAGAAGATGGCGATCGACGCTTATTGTATACGTGGAGAAGGTGTGGCTTAATCCCTTCAAGAAGAACATAGTTTGTGCTTGGACGAATCATACACTCCACTTTCAGACAAGAACCACCAATAGGTAATTTTATTTTTAGGGTTTGAATTCAGTTTGAATTGTAGAAAGTGTATTCGTTCAATACTTAAACTTTGACATGTGTTTTTCAGGGTCGAAGGGATGCACGTTGTGCTGAAAAAGATATTGGATTCATCTCGAGGAGGCTTCAACACCGTGATACTAAAGATTCACATCCAGATGCAATCTCAAACCAACACTTTGAGGACAGCCATTGAGAGAACCAGAATACAGAAACCAACAAAATACACACTACTGGCGAATAAGTTCAAAGCACTGTTTCGTCCTATACGCGGACACGCTTCAAGGCAATGCCCAGGTAAGTTGTTAGACATGTATTATGATATAGAAATTGAGTTGACATAGGGTACACTCGATATGGAGTGTCACGACTACTTTTGGAGGGAATGTCACGGTCTTCCATGCAAGCATCGAGTTGCACACGCTATCATAACTAAAGTACCCATCGATCTAGAGGAGATACATCCTTTTTGGAAACAGATCAAATGGGATGACCTTAGCGATGAAAACGATCTTGCCCTTACATGCGTACCCTTGACCATTCAAGACCCAACGTGGGACGAAATGGTGGCAAAGCGAAATAGCGGTCAGATGCGTAGAGACCACTATTTACAGATCACATCAGCGTTCAAAGTTCAGAGCATCCTGAAGCCACAAACCTTATTGAGCTGATACCTTATGAGACACCAGATGGAGCCAACAACTATTCAACCACCCGGGAGAAAACAAACCTTGAGCACGTAATGGAAGAGTACGAGAGGGAGCAACAAAGACGGAAAGACAACGACAGTCAGAGCAAAGCAAATACATCGGCGCCATCCCGACCGCGCGGACGCCCTAAAGGATCTAGGAATAAGAAACGGACCGGAGTTGGAGTTGATACGCCTCCGGTTGCGACCGCGCCTTCTACCACCGCTACCCCGGCCGATGGAAGCCACCGTGGCCCCCCGACGAGCGTCAAATGGCACGGGGTTAACTTTGGCATGGGTAATGTGGATAGTTTTGTATTACCGTTCATTGAAGATGCTAGAGACGTGATGGGAGACGGTCATTGTGGTTTTCGGTTTCCGGGCCTTGGAATGGTTTAGACTTAGTTGGCTCGGACACAGTCTTGCTCTTCTTTGACCAGCCTGAACTTTGTGGAGAGCATGCCCTCTTAAATTTTCCATTCTCCTTGTTATGAGTTTGTCCCCAATCTTCTACCCTTGGTGCGGGTTCCTCGAGCAAGGATTTTTCCATGTGGGCCGCATCCACATATTCTCCCAACGTTGTGCACTTGCGATAACTCATCAGAGCATTTATTTCTGGGCTCAGTAATTCATGGAACCGTTGAATTCTCTCTGCCTCAGTGGGGACTTTCTTTGTGGCACCCCCCATTTGGGATTTAAGCTTCGTTGCCTTTGGTATGCTTGGTCCACCAATCTTTTGGTAAGGAATCGTATAGAGCTTCTCTTTTTCCCAAGTTGTCCAGAAGTGATACAACATCTTCGCTTTGAACATTGCCCAATTCAAACTTGGTTGTTCCGACAAGTTTGAACTTTCCCACCATTCTCGTGCTCCTCCCCTTAGCTGAAGGGAGGCAAGGTGCACCTTTTCCACTTCTTTGCACTCAAGCGTGCTTAGGAGGCATTCCATTTGTGAGAGCCATATTACTATCTCGTTGGTCTCTCCCGTACCGTCATAAAGGTCTGGCTTCAATGAGGAAAAAGTTCTCAGGTTCTTGTCACACTCTGAGCAAATTATTGATGAAGAAGTCTGAACGACATTATCCTTTGCGTTGCTATTTTGACCTCCTCCCGCTATCTTTTTCACGTCGGGCAATGTAGTTGGAAACATCTCATGCCTGAATTGCTCCACGTGGACTCTTGCAGCTTCGATCCTTAAAGGACCACTTTCCACCGTCCTTGGTGGGTAAGAAACTTGTTGATGTGGGTCCTCTTGATTGTGACTAGAGCGCTTAGACCCTCCATCATTTTTCCTGAGGCGGATTGCAAACAAAGGTGCTCCTATTGTTGTTCTCTTTAGGATTTGCCATCTTCCGACGCTGAAATTTTTATGTTCTTCTAATGTCTACAAGGAAGGGATGGTTAACAAGGTGTAAGAGGATTATCCGAACTAATAATGGAAAACAAAGGTTGGAAAATAAGTAACGTCGAGTAGGGAAGAATACTACTTTAGTTGTAACGAATAGGAACACGTGTCCTCTAATCATCCAAGTGATGAGGCAACTTCATGACTCACTAGGCATATCGGGCAACTTAGCGAATTTATATGTCCCAAAATGTCTTGGTCCTAGCAACTTCTTTTCTAACTTCATCTGTCACCGTGTTGACTTATCAAAAACAAGGCGAGGAAAAGTCCATGACGTGGCTTTCGCATGGCTTTATGGTGGTTGGCTTAATCGGTTGACAAAATCAAATATCACGCCAAGCTTCCATATGCTAGTTGAGCAATTCCTATCTACTTGTCGGTACGTCCGATTAATATATCTTTCATTAGTCGGAATTTTCTACCGTATCTTTCTTGCTAGATCATTGTTTGTCCCTTACATACCTCTCGATAATCTGTTTCAAGATCGGGTTATGTAGAGACATGTTAGATCTTTAGTCGACTAAGCCTTCCTTGGTGTCCTCTTTGGAAATTTCTATCTTCCCGTGAGTCACTGGCTCAGTAAGTTTGACTCTATGGAAACGTAAGTATTCCCTTTAGTTAGCGTGACTTCTTCTCATTCCCGATGTGCATGAATTTATCTTCTGTTAGAACCTTTTTCTGTAAATGGCTAATAATCGACATTCATATAGAGTATCCGTAATTCTATATATTGAAGAAGGATATAGTTGTTTTTGTTGACTCCCAAGTATAGGAAAGAAATGATGCGCAAGTTTAGGAAAGAGAGAAATTTTTTTATTAGAACTTTTATGGAAATTGACTACAAAGGCTTTATATAAAAACCATTACACTAGGGATGGAAAAGAAACGATGACGATTTGACCTTTCAAATACAAAAAAAAGTCGAGAGGAGCAGACTAGCTCCCCCTTTACAATGAGAAATACAATTAAGACAAAGCCTAGGGACGGTCGAGGTAACTATACTTATCGAGGAAATGGTTGTCAAAGAGATTCTCATCAAGAATCCCGCTCTCATTGTCTAGTACTAAGTTGGCCTGCTTAATCTGCCTGCGACGATACACGCTCCTTACGCGAAGTTCGCTTATTCGGACTTCGACTTGGAACAATTCGTCTTGTTCGGCCATTTGTCTGTTTAGTCAACCTACTTTACGTCTCTCTAAGAGGTCATAGTTCATATAACGGGTTCGTCTTGGACCAACGCCTTCAGGGGGAAGAACATCCACATTCTGGTAGGACCTTATTTCTTCCGACCCTACCCCCTTACATTGGAGGAGATCGTCGTAATTTGGTTGACAAATCCTCGTTGGGTTTGGGTCAATGATTGGAGATGGGTTTCTTGCTTGACCATTTTCTTGGTGATTGGATGACTCTCCCTGAGTCCAGTTAGCCCATCCACCCGCTTGATAGGTCATTGGAGCTTGACTTGTGATTTGGTGACGTGGAGTCTCCGTCATGTGTCCCCATGGATGATATTCCGAGAATTCTTGCTTAGTGATTTCTTGACTTGATTGGTCATGAAGGGAGTTATTAACTTCCCCCTCGAGGTATGCTTCTTCATGGTTTTCCTCCTCGATATTCACCTCGGGCGCATTTTCATGTATCTCCTCTTGTAGTGCTAGCTCGGGGTTGTCCTCGGGGTATCCATTTGGAAAAAACGGCCATTGAGCGAAAGCCTCATCAAGCTCTTGAGCGGCCTTTTTGGCTTCTTCCCTTATTCGGGTTTGGCTTCTAGTGAGTACCATTTCTGAAGAGGAGAAGAAGGCGTTTATATAGAATATACTTTGATTCTATAAGGCGAAGACATGTTGAAGGAAGTTAAGGCATTGTTTATAAAAATCACATATAAAAGGTTTACTTTAAGACTTTTCATTTTCTTGGCCATATTAAAGTGTCTAGGAAATTCTATTTGAACATGTTACTAAGACGGAAATTTCTTGCTTTACCAATAAGTTTACTAAGGTGGAAGTTAAGTTTACCAAAAAATTATATCGAACATGTCTAGAGTTGAAAAGTTGAAACACTTATACTACTTAAGTTTTTTTTAAGAAATAAGTGTTGAGGTTACTAACAAGTTCCCTAGTGTGAAGGTGCAAGTATTTTATAATTTTCTAAAGAAGTGTTTGAAATTCTACTTGAATTGAAATGTTCGTACGACTTAAGTTTTCGAAGGGTAGAAAGGGAATTTTATAAAAACGTTAGTTCTAGAACTAAGTATTTGCTATGTAAGGTTTTTAATATTTTTCGAGAAACATTTTCTTAGCTAAGAATTTTGGAAAGTTAGTATTCCTAGGTTTTCATTAAAAGGGTAAAGGAGAAAATCTTCTAAAATTGGAAGTCCTAAATAGCGGAAGTAAAAAGCTAAGGTTTTAAAAGTTCTCGGTTTTCGAAAATTTTCGGTTTTAAAACTTCTCGGTTTTAAAACAAAACGTTTAGCTCTGATACCACAATTGTAACACCCCTATTTTACAACATTGGTTATTACCGCCAGTGACCTCGGACTTTACCGTCCAAAGTCACCCAAGGCTTTTAGAATGATATAGAACAATTAAAATGCGGAATAAAAAACATAATACATAATGAGAAAAGGTGCTCCCGAGGGAGACATGGTTCTTACAAAACATCTTACATTGTTTTCAAAAATAAAGTTGTTTGAAATTGAAATGCAAAACCTGCTTGTCCTTGAAACGTAATGAAACTAAAGCAAAATGATAGAAAGGTACATCTTGAAAATCCTTGTTCTTCCTTCGTCTTCACTTCACTTCACGCCTTGTTGGGGTTCCTAGATTCTGACATAATTCGCGAGGGGCGAGAGAATGCCAGGCAAACATGCAGAAAAGAAGAATTAGTCTAAGAGACTAAGAAAGCGGGAAAGGAATTTTCCGAGGGTATTTCGGTAATTTCAAGTCTTATCGGATGATATAGTAAGGTTGTGTTTATGATGAGGCTATATATGTGGGGCTTAAAAGTGCGAAGGAGAGTATATCTTAAGCGAAGATAACTCGATAAGCGACAGAAGAGCTACTAGATTGTAGACTTCTTTGGAGTAGAAAGTATGTTGGTAACGTTATTAATTTATACAAGTTAAAAACCTCTCGCGCCCTGCGTGGACCGAGAGCCGGATCGACCATTTGAGACCGGTCCGGTTTTGGTGTCTTAATTGTGCATTGGGCACTTATCTTCTTTAGTGACAACAAGACGTTCGATTTCATTTATGATTTTGAATAGAAAGTGGTGGGACACGGATAATCCGAGCCACCCGAGGGAAAATTCAGTTTCCCGGCACTTAGCTAGAGTGCGCTCCTCCCTCCTTGCAATCGGAGCGGAAGGAGATCATGATCCCGAAAGTCGTATGGACGTACGACTTAGTAAGGTGATATAGAGGCGTCGGCTATTCTGCGCCCCTCTCTAGTTCGTTCGACGTTGATCTATGAGCGAGATCGCAAACAATTAAGATAACAACTACACTAGCATAATAATCCTAACATAGGAATGTAAAGCGTACTATGCTAACAATAGTCGTTATTTCTAGCAATCGATATTTCCTAGGTTCATTTTTATTTAACCATACACGTTGTTCCCAACATCGAGGATTTCACGGAATGAAATATAAAGGTCACAAGGGGAAATTCCACTTGCCTTAGCTTTGGCGAGTTCTAACAATCGAGCTTTGACGGAACTATGTGATTCACGACTTCGAGCGAGAATCCTGACCTATCGACACGGAGTTTACGAGCGAGCTTTAATCATGACTTCCTCTTAAGGTTTGGATTACCTCTTATAATACTTCTATAAGAGAAACGGAATTCTAAATTATTATGGTAATAATTTAGAAGATTATTTAAAATAATAATATTCTTTCATTATTATTTTGGTTTTGTAATATCCTTAACCTTTACTAAAATAATCTCTTATAACTTTATTTTCTATTTCTTCAATATAAGTAATTAAGCAAATAAAATTTCATAAAATACTATACGTTGCTTAGAAGTATTTTTCTTATAAAACTACAAGTTTTCTTTAAATTATAAGAAATTCACTTTGACCTTTTTATGTACTTGTCTTAGTTTAAAATATTACTTTTAAATTCCTTAAGGATCTTGTAGCGATATATCCCTCACCAAGAATATTTTATTAATAATATACCTTTATTAGACTTTTATTTAATTCTATAATTCACCTAAAACAAATAAGACTCATAAACTTATACTCTACTTTTCTTGAAAGTTTCCATAATTAGGAATTTCTAATTTTCTTTATAAGGTAACTTCCTAAAATTAACATATATTAAATTAATCTTATTCATTTTATTCCTATAGTTCTTTTCTATATCTATATGGTTTCTTTCCATACAAGTCAACCTTATGCTATATAATATCATAACTCATTATAAGATCATACTTCTTATATTAACCTAGAACTTATGTCTTGCAATAATTCTTTATACTTAGAGATTATTAAATTAATATCTTTCTCACATGATGACTTTAATAATATAATTATTAATAATATTATTTTTCCATAAAAATCAAAATCTAATGTCAAACTATAGTTCATCACTATAATCTTTGTACTAATAATATCTTTATAAAGGTTCTCTACAAGTATTTAGATTAGTTATAATTATACTATGTCATAAGTATTTTTATCATCCCTAACCTTATTATTAAATAAATCTTATGTCTAAGCCATTATGATATCTTAATTCGATTTATAACCTCTTACCCCTATTTCTCCAATATCTTCATGCAAGTCAACTTCTATAACTTAGTAATATGATAGCATATTATATATTAACTTATTGTCACAACTTATATATTTATAATTAAAGCCTATATCTTTTAGAAATCTCTACAGCTAGAGGTAGGTCAAACTAATATTTTTTTTTAAACAATAGATTCATTAACATATCTATCATCATTATAAAAATCATATATCATTATATTCTTTACACTTAGTGATATGTATATTAATATCTTATAAATATAAGTATTCTTCCAACAAAATATCTTTTTAAATATAGAAAGCTACAACTTTATAATAGTAACTTTATATAAAAATACTTTTACAAAAGTTCTTATTTTGTGGGAGCTTTACACTTAGGGGTATGCTACTTTATATTTTAGTAAATAATGAGTTTATTTAATAAACCTATTATCATTATTATCATTTAAAACATAAAACATGATATCATCTATGATTTAAGACATGCAATAAATAATCTATAGAATTCTTATTTCTTTTCATAAAGATGATAATATAAACTTATTGATTTTGTAGGCTATAGTTATTTCGTAAAAACTATCTATATTATGAATGGAGTATAAATACCATAGAATTTATTTATTTGTTTTATAAGCTTAAGTTACCATGGTAAAATCTAGTTTGTTTCTAGCATCCAACTAACAAAAATCTCTACTTAATATTTTTATTTCTTATTTTCCTTACTTAATTTCTAGTAATCTAACAAGGCTTTAATAATTTATAAATACATAATTTAAATAAATAGAAATTAGGATTGAGAATTTTATACTTTCACAATTCTGTAATTACAGAGTATTGGAGAAGAGGAGGTGGGGGAAGGCTCGGCGGCAGGGGGAGGCGAAACCAGGCTCGGCGAGGCAAGAGGGCGGCGCGACCAGGGCTCGGCGAGGCAGAGGCGGTGCGCTGGCGGTCCGGCGGGGCTCCAAGGGTGGTCCGACGGGGCTGCAAGGAAGAGAAGGAGAGAATTTGGATGTGTTTTAATGGAGGAAAAGAGCTTTTATTGGGGCTGATTTTTTTTGAAGATCAAGTGAGAAATTGTTAAGAGAAGGAGAGGATGAATGAAAGTGTGAGTAAAATTGTGATTGAGAGGTGAAGGCCCTTTATATAGACAATTTGGAGGAGTTTGGCAATCCATGCCAATGGTGGAAAACCAATGGAGGAGGAGGAGGTGTTCTTGCATTGGCCAAGGGTATGTTTGTTGGTGGTGATGGTAGAATGATGCAAGGAGGTGTGTCTTGCAAGCCAAGGGTGGAGGAAGGAGAGCATGCAATGGGAGAGTGTCACATCAATCACATTTATTTCACTTGTTTGAAGAAGAAGAAGGCTAATATTGTTATAAAATCAAATGAGTGGGGTAAATTGCAAGAAAATCACATTGGCCTAGCGGAAGAGGGGAGGGGCGTGTGTTGAGATTTGCAAGAGGTCTCGGGTTCAATTCCCGACCCTTGCATTCTTTTTATTGAATTTTCAAGTATTTTCACTAACTTGTTGTACCTCTTTTTATTTACTAAAACCTAAATTATGAATTATTATTTTTATTTAAATGTTTTTATTTATTCATAACCCTCATAATGCCTTCTTGAAATTTATTTCATTTTAAATTTACCTACGAATCTCTTTTTAAAGAGAAAAAGGGTTATATAAATAAAAAAATATTCAAAACTCCTTCTTTATAAAAGAAAGAATTATAAAATTATATTATATTGGATTTAAGGCCTTGGAATATTGCGGATATTACAGGATCGGGGTGTGGAGAGGCCGACGGTCGAAGAGCGGGGTCGGTATCGGCGGCCGGTGGTGCGGATTCAGTCGTTTGAGACGCCGACGGTAGGGATTTCGGGTGGGGCGATATTTTTGTGGCTCGAAATGGTGTTTCGCGGAAGGAGAGGACGGAGGTAGGAGACGACTGGTGCGGCGGCGCTTCGCGTAGCGATTTACCCTAATACTTGCGCGCAATGGCGTTTCGAGCCAGCCCATTAAGCCGCGCGAGCCCATTTCGAGCGGCCTCGCAGGCCCTTTCCGCGCGGCCTCGCAGGCCCGTTTCGCGCGTCCCTCCCGACATTTTCGTCCTCTTTCCATTTTCCACTTTTGCCCCTGCGCGCAATACCGTTTCGCGCGAACCCGCGTTGCGAGCATATTTCTGTGCGCTTTTAAAAAAAAGTGTGCGTATGTAACCCGCGTTTTTTTTTTTGGTTGAAAGTACTTTCTACATTATTTACTCAAGGATTGTTGCTTTTTACTACCTCCGTTTTACAATGTAAGTCGTTTTTTAATTTTGCACTAAAATTAAGACAAGCTTAAAATTAAAAAGATTATAATTTAATGTTTGTTTTTATCAATGTACTATTAACTATTGAACCACTGGAATTGCTTAATAGAGTAATGACTTATTTTAGAAAGTTTTATATTAAATAAGGAAACGAATGACTTACATTATGAAATATCTTTTTAAACTAGAAACGACTTATATTGCGATACGGAGGGAGTAATTTTCAAGGTGTATCTAAATGTCTTCGGTTCCTTTGGCGGCACTCAATTTGACTTTTTTATTTTATTTCTAGGTTGCACCGATTAAAATATGTTTCTTTCCACAATTATAGAATCCTTGGTTAAGTCGGTGACTTGTACATCATCATAATCTAATTTACTATCCTAGTCAAATCTAGTACAAAATCTTAAAAAATAACCAATTGCTACATGGCGGGGCCGTGAAATCTCTTTAGATTTGCTTCCGCCAAGTCCAAATCAAACTTAGCGTTATCACTCACGTTTAGAAATACTTATCAATTAGTTGAATCCCCTTAATACTCATAGGATAATTTTACTAAATATTATATAATATTTTACTATTAATATAAAATTTAAAACACTTGTACTTAATATTATAATAAAATTATATAATTTATAAAAAAATCTTTAAAAGTGTGTCCCATATTTTATCAATATAAAAATAAAACATTATACAGTATAACCTCCCTAAATTAATAATCGGTAAATTAATAAACTCTATAAGGTAATATTTTTCTCTGGTTCCAACTTGGGCCAGTGTAAAATTTAACAAATTTCGATAAGATAATATATTTTTAAAAACCACTATATATATATAAGGTCTCATTAATATTATAAATTAACAATTATATAAACTTAGATAACATAACTAAGATAATTTAGTGAGATATGATCTAGTGTTATTTGTTTTTTCTTAAAACATGTCTACTTGTGGTTCATTTCTAAAATTTTCTTCTTAAAAACATTTCTAGGGTTGTGTTGAAGACAAATTTTGCATTGTCATCTATATTTATTTAAGACTTCATCCCATGATCGGATTTTATAGTGTCGAAATTAATTTGTTATTGTCTCTTGTTCAACATTAACTGTCCAAACCAAGATTGCAATATTAATAGCATCCAAAACATTAATCTTATATGAATCAAATTGTCTAACTCATAGCAGTCTTCTAAAATCTCATAATAACTTTTTTTACGATAGTGCATGTTGGAAGATCTTAATATAAAAAAACACTTTAAATTAATAAATATTAATTTATCGGTTAATTAATATCTCTATAAAATAATAAATATCATGGTCCCAACCCTATTAATTTATAGAGGTTTCTACTCTATACTTAAAGCTCGAGTCTTGTTAAAAGATAAAAAAAATTATAATGGATAAAATTAATGTAAAAAAGTTCCCCATATTTTATCAACATATAGATAAAAAAATTATATACTTAAAGTATGAGTCTTGTTAAAAGATAAAAACATTATTATGTATAAAATTAATTTAAAAAATATTAGATCAAGTTAGTATCAACATATAGATAAAAAATTACATAATTGGATCCAAATCTTACAAGATAAAAAATATGCATAAAAAATATCAATATATAGATTAAGTTATTATGTTATAAAAAATTGGATATGTAGAAAGAATGATACAAAAAATAATATTATTTATTATTTAAAAAATATAACATTATTTTATTCAAAGAATGTCACGTGGCACAATTTTTTCAAAAGACATGGTTTCTTATTTATAATATATTAGGTAGATTTATAAATTAATTTTCTATAGTATTCTTTTCCTTAAAGTAAACTTGTCGTTTTAAATGTTTGTCTTAAAATTTTAGAAAAGCGCTTGATTTGACTTAAATATCCTCAATCTTGTTAACATCTTTTACCTCATTATGTAGATTTATATAAATATTGTAATTAATAGGGATATTATTTGAAAAATGGGTTAAAACAAGTCAAATGACAACTTTTATTGATCGAACAAGAAAATCAAGCTAGAATGACAAGTTCACCTTAACGGAAGGAGTATATATTATAAGAATTTTTAAATGAATTTTTTTTTATTAGATTTGTTTTTTCGAATTTCTAATGACTTTTTTTATAGGATTTATTGTTTCCTCTTTAGAATTTAGTTTCTATTCCAGAGTTTGGATCATATAAAACTCCTTCTTATCCTATAAATAAGGAGATTTGAGAACTCTTGGATCAAGAAGATCCAATGTCTGGTGTTCTATCTTATTTTATTAAAACGAGGTAATTTGGTCATTTCAGCTCTTTAATAAAATATTCATTGAGCCCCTTATTTTTAGTGCTTTCGTTCTTTCTTCTCCTGCTCTACGCTCGTGCGATGAATTCCGACTCAATCTTCTTCATCATTCTCCTCCTCTTCACATTCCATTGAACTTTTCATAATCTCTCTAGATCATGGAAAAAATTGGTACTTCTTTTTATTTTCATTATTTTCTATGATATTATAGGGTTTCAAATCATCTAACATGGGATTTTGATGTTGAAAATCCCTCCTTTTTGACTTAAGCTCGAAGTTAAGAGAAAGATTAAGGGAATAATATGAATCGGTTGGATTTGAAATTTATGGTTCGAAATTAAGAGGGATTTGGAATTTATGATTTGGAAAGCAATTTTGATTTTGGTGGTGAAGAGCTTTTGGTCGTTTTTCATATGATGCAAATTAATACGCAAAATCAATGTTTGTATGTGCTAATTTTGAATTGTTCCCAAGTGTTAATTTGTTTAGCTTAGATAGTTCGAGTATTATGTTAGTCAGATTAAGGGGAAATTGGAATTGGTTGAGTTTTTACCAATTTTGTAATCCACTTTATCTATTTTGAATTGCACTTTTACTATATTTAGAGTGCACTATACATAATTTGTAATTCATTTTTATTAATAATATAGTCTTGCACTTTTACTAATCATATAGACATGACATTTGTCCTACTTTGCAATGTACTCTATTTACTTTACATTGCACTTTTACTATTTTGAATGCATCCTTACTAACTTGGAATATAATTTTTGTAATCATATAGATATGCAATTTAATTAACACATCTAATGCACTTTCACATGTAATGCAACATGTCTTGATGCTTTTAATTTGAATGTGGAAGATGTGTGATAATTGTTTGGCTTTTTTTTGCTATAATTCATCTTCATAAATGTGTTACAAGTATACTATTAAATCAAATGGGAGAGTGATGTGCTTGCATGTGCACAATTATATTAAATGGATAAATAATTAATAGATTTATTTAAGTGAATTAATTTAAGTAAAAAGACCATCGATTTTTTAATAAATGGTATGAGTTCAATGAGTGGATACCGGATTTGGCCCAATAGATTTAATGAGATTACTTTCGGCCAAATAATAGAGATTCAGTTATAGTTCCCAAGATGTCAATTTATTCAATGACTTTCGATGATACTTTTCCCATCAGAGTAATAAACAAAACCCTAGACTTGGTTGAGGAAGATTTCATATATGCGGCTATCATTAGCTATCAATTGAGATTTCACAACAAGTTTGATCGCTATCATGGATTCAAATATGTAATTAGTGTTCTTAATATCTTAGTATGATCCATCTTGATTTACTTAGAGAATTAATTTCCTAACAATTAAATCCTAAAAAATAATAAACCATATAAAATATCTTAACAAAATCTAAATAATCAAATCTAGTTAATTTTTTTGAAGATGTTTATAATATTCCCTTAATCAATTAAAAAAATTGATAATGTATGTAAATAATTAACAATTTTATATATAGATTTTTCAGATTTAGTAGATATATATAGGTTGGGTTCAAGTAAGGAGACTTCTTACGGTAAACAGTGAGGAGTTATTAGAAGCGTCGGATCTTATATAATTAATGGTGTAGATTTGAAATAATAAATAACTTTAAAAAAAGGAGCGTAATTCTAGGGATCATGGTTGATTTTTTAAAATAATTACTCTAATATAAGCAAAAAATCTGCGCTCTCTCTCCTATAGTTTTCATCGCTTCTATATATAAACGTTGATGAAAAAACTCTCTCTCCTATAGTACATATTGAGCAACTAATATATCACAAATGAACTACTACTTATTCTTGAATGAACAACTAGTTGTTCTTGAAAAAACAACTACAATCTCATACCTATAAATAAAAAAAAACAATGAACATCTACTTACTTATGAATGAACAATTAGATATAATTAGAAGAACAACTAGGGTAGTTGATGGCTAAACCGTAGTTGTTCGCGTGAATATACCTAGTTGTTCATGTATGTATATATAGTTGATCGTGTGAGTTGTTCTTGTAAATAAATGAGATTGATCACCTATGTTAATGTAGTTGTTCATGTACGTGAACATATTTGTTCATGTTTTTAAACATGATTTTCTATGTGTATGGAACTACGTCGTTACTCTCTCTCTTGTTGTTGTTCATTCATGCTTTGAATAGAGTTCAATGATGTTGCATCAATTTATTTGTTCATCGAGCATATTATATATCATGTTGTTCTTTATTAAATAGATTGTTGTTCATTGGCTAATATGTTGTTGTTTATATAAATTTTATTTTTTAATGTTGCGTATAATTAATTTATGGTTTCTTGTTTAGATTGTTGTTCTTTCTAAAGTTCATTATTGTTCATTATATATTATATTTTTGTTCATCAAATTATCCTTGTTCATCATTAAAAAAAATCGTCAATAGAGGCTCTTAAAAAATTACAGTAATTTAGAATTGCATTACTTAATCGAAGAGTAGTAAGCTAGTAAATACTAAAATTAAAATGAACAAATGATACAATCAAAAAGCTTTATCGTTGTGACGTTGCTTGATTTTTTTTCCAAATTTAAACTAGCCATTATCCCTACTGAATTTTTGTGTTTTTATTAAATCATAATTTCAGTCAATCCTTACCGTTGCTAAATCAAAGATTGTGGTGGCTTCTCCCTATCTACCGTAAAAATGTTTTTTACTTAATCATAACCCTATATATATAATCTATATATATATTGATATATTGATGATCTCACCTAAATTGACCATCGATCCAGAGTTACATACATTAAGCACGATAATTACTTGCTGGAAAACTCAACGCTTTCACGTGTTCTTTTCTTTTCCAATGGGAACGGATCCCCCTCCCATACCGTCCAGTGCAGAGACAAAAGAAGAGCAATCTATGAAGAAACTCAAACGGTCAGCCCCGGATGGAGGATCGGCGATAGAGGAAATAATTAAGGACTCTCAAATGGAAGAAGCAGAACACACAACGCCTACACAAGAGCAAACCCGCGTTCTGTTTGGAGAGCTTGTTCCCATTCTGGCGAAACAACAATTCTCTGCCCAATCTCCCGCAACCTCTGCAACACCGGCAGCCTCCTACAAAGACAGACTGACAAATGGAAGCGGGGGGAGTTATGGCATCTGCCATACGAACCCAATGTACCAACTGCAGGGGAATGATGAAGACTATGAAACAGATGATGATATACCACCGGAGGTGGACGATCCTGAATGTCCAACTATAGTACTGACAGCTGAAGAAAAAAAGGAACTCTGGAGACCATGGAGGGAGACTCTCATAGTAAAGTTATTTGATAAAGGCCTTGGATACATGCAACTGAAAAAGAGATTAGCTCTGAAGTGGGAGTTAACTGCTGAATTCAACTTGATAGACATCGGAAACGATTTCTTCATCGCCCGATTTGCCAACCGGGCAGATTATGAACATGTTCTCACCCAGGGCCCATGGATGCTCGGAGATAATTACGTCTCCATCCAACGCTGGGTACCTCGATTCAATGTTAGAGAAGAGAGGATTCGTAAGCTTACGGTCTGGATCAGAATCCCATGGCTGAACATAGAGTATTTTGACCAACGTTTCCTAAGGTTTATAGGGAAGCAGATTGGTAAGGTTCTAAGAGTTGACCACACTACAGCCAGAACTGAGCGTGGCCAATTCGTCAGACTCAGTGTGGAAGTAGATTTGACAAAGCCGTTACTTTCAAAATTCAAACTTGATGGCCAAGTGTTCCCGGTCCAGTATGAGGGTTTACGAATGATGTGCTTCTCTTGTGGGAAAGTTGGTCATCACATGGAGAATTGCGGAAAGGATCACAGTGCAGAAGAGCAGACAGAAAGTACAGCTGCTGCCACAATGAAAACCATGAATCAGCAGGTCAACACGAACAAATTCGGGGAGTGGATGAAAGTGAAGAAACCACCACGCCGAAAACCGAATCAGGGAACGCCAGGGGGCACAGAAATTCAAGCAAAAGGGGTACAAGGAACTAAGGTAGGAGTGGGAGTGGCAACAAGTCAGGCCGCCGGAGCTGTGAAGGGTACTGATCAAAGCTCTGCCGCCACCGGCGGGTCAAGATTCGCCGTTTTGGAAGGTATTACTAAAGAAGATTCGGAGGCGCAAAACAAGGAAATTGCTGTAGGAGTTTTCAACCAGAATAGGGAAGTGGAGATCGTAGGGGAAAAATCAAAGGCAGAAATTCAAGCCGAAAATAACTCAAACAAAAAAGGAAAGGCGGTTGCTAAAGATATTCATAAAGATAAAAATATGGATAGAAGATCCCAAAAGGATATCCAAATATCTTCTCCCAAAAAAACCGCCAAAAATATGCCCCCACCAAAGCATTCCCACGAGGCAAAAAATTCAAACCCTATCAAGCAAAACGTGACTCCTAAACCAAGCGTCCCAAAACAGCTTCCTCTAAGCCAAGTCAAGCCAGCATCAAGCACCCTCACGCCAACCATCCAGAACCCAAAAGTCCAAACCCGTACACCACAAAATTCGACCACACAACATGGCCAACCATTCGACACTACTCCTCCCAATCCCGGAGGTAATCCCAGTTTACCACTCCCAAAGCATGGTAGTTTCGAACCTCCGGACCGGCCCGCTTCTTCCAACATTGCCACGCCTGGCAAATATAATGAAAGTGGAACTGATCCCACTGGTGCTGGAGGCGAATCGGACTCTCCTATGCAGGGTATCAATGCCCACAAGAATTGTTGAAGCCCTAAACCGGCTTGAAGTAGCTACGACGGCAGTTGACCGTTTGAATGTCAGAATGTTTGCTACCTTTGGTGGTCTTATACACTCAAGTGTTTTTATGTTTGAACTAAATCTTCTCATCTGGAACGTCCGAGGTGCGGGCGGTATCCGATTCCTTAATTCTCTTAGAGAGTTGATCCGAGTCCATAACCCAAAAGTGTTGGCGCTCATTGAAACTAAGATCAGTGGAGAACGTGCTGATGAAGTATGTAGGCGTATTGGCTTTGATGGAATAAGAAGAGTGGAGGCTGAGGGTTTCGTTGGGGGAATTTGGCTGCTCTGGCACACGAGAGAAGTATCAATCAATCTGATCTCTCTAAACCCGCAACATATCACCGTGGAAGTTATCCGGAGAGGTGAGGAGCCTTGGTTGCTATCCGCAATTTATGCTAGCCCAGACTCTTCAAACAGGCTACGTTTGTGGAGACATCTTGAGGATTTTGCTCTGGCGAATCGACTCCCCTGGCTCATTGCAGGAGACTTTAATGCGACTCGAACTCATATCGAACGCATTGGAGGCTCTTCGGGCTCAACTCGGAACACCAGAGATTTCACGGAATGGATTGACAATATGGGACTGATTAACCTTGGTTTTTCGGGGCCAAAGTTTACATGGTCTAGCGGAAAAACAATTGAAACAAGGAAAGCGGCCAGACTTGATCGTGGCCTATGTACAGACTCTTGGAGACTTAGATTCCCTGAGGCCTGTGTTCAACACTTGACAGCTCCACACTCCGATCATCTACCGCTTCTTATCAAACTACAAGGTGCTGGATCTTCTAACGGTGGGGATAGGCCGTTCCGCTTTCAAGCGGCATGGTTAATGCACAATGAATTTCCATCTTTCTTAGAAACAACATGGCCGCCTAATGGGAATTTGCAGAATAATCTTTCCGAGCTGACTGTGTCCCTCTCTCATTGGAACAGACATGTGTTCGGGAACATCTTTAAAAGGAAAAGACAATTGTGGGCGAGACTCGAGGGTATTCAACAACGACTCTCTACTCGCATTTCGAGAGGTCTTCTTCGTCTTGACAGTAAGATTAGACGTGAGCTTGAGGATGTTTTGGAGCAGGAACAGACACTTTGGTTCCAAAAATCTCGGACATCCTTTTTATTTGAAGGGGACAGAAATACTCATTTTTTCCACTTAACAAGTGTCATTCGTCGAAAGAGGAATAGAGTTGAAGCCCTTAAATCCGAGGATGGAGAATGGGTAACAAACCAGAGCGTACTTGAAAATATGGCGGTAACTTACTTCTCGTCTCTTTATACGGAGGAAAGTAATCAACATAGCAATGGTGATAGAAACATGCTGAGTAGATTCCCGAGATTTGAGGATAATGAGCTTCAGGATTTGGCAAGACCGTTTGACTCGTCTGAAATTTGGGAGGCTCTTAGATGTATGGGGCCGTTCAAAGCTCCAGGTCCAGATGGTTTTCCAGCCGTTTTCTACCAAAAAAATTGGAATGTTGTGGCTCCACAGGTTAATGAGGCAGTGTTGGGCATGCTCAATCATAATTTATTCCCGCATGGTGTTGCAGATGCACTTATGATTCTTATTCCGAAAGTTGACCATGTAGAGCACATCAATTAGTTGAGACCAATTTCCCTTCTTAACGTGGTTTTTAAAATTGCCACCAAAGCACTAGTTAACAGACTTAAGCCGGTCTTGCCAAAAATTGTCTCCCCTTGCCAAGCTAGTTTTGTCCCTGGTCGACAAATTGTTGATAACGTAGTTATCTTACAAGAAGTCCTTCATTCCATGAATGCCCGACGTAGTAGCAAGGGGTGGATGGTTCTCAAAATCGATCTTGAAAAGGCGTATGACCGGCTTCGGTGGTCCTTTTTGCACGAAACTTTGGTCCTTACAAGACTCCCTACGCATATTATTGACTTCATAATGCGTGCTCAAACCACTGGAGACTCGAAACTGATCTGGAATGGCTCAAAGAGTGAGGCTTTCAAGGCGTCTAGAGGTGTGAGACAGGGAGACCCGCTCTCGCCATACCTCTTCGTGTTTTGTATGGAACGACTTTCCCATCTAATTAATTCCGAGGTTGAGAAGGGTAACTGGAAACCCATCATAATTGGAGAGGTGACCTTATCTCACCTTTTCTTTGCAGATGATCTTGTACTCTTTGCAGAGGCTAACTCAGTACAAGCGGATGTGATCAAAAGATGCCTTCAAAACTTCTGTCAAATGTCCGGGGAACGGGTGAATTTTGAGAAGAGCAGTGTCATGTTATCAAAAGGTGTCACATCTAGAGATGCTCTGTCAATACACTCCACTCTGAATATTACAATAACGGCGGATCTGGGGAAGTATCTAGGTGTGCCAACTGTTTGTGGAAAGATGACGAATAAGAAATATCAGTATCTCCTTGACAAGATATCAGCAAAGCTAAAAGGCTGGAAAACTAAGACGTTGTCTTTACCCGGAAGAGTTACACTTGCAAAGTCGGTTCTTTCTAGCATGCCTCTGTACCTTATGCAATCCACTTTACTCCCAAGGGAAATTTGCGACAGCATTGATCAAAAGGTGCGTGGGTTTATCTGGGGGTCAACTGATGGCGAGCGCAAGATCCATCTCTTGCCTTGGTCTACTGTTACGAAATCTACCAGTTGCGGTGGCTTAGGCGTGCGTACAATGCGCGAATCCAATGACGCAAATCTTGCAAAGTTAGGATGGAGAATTATCCAACAACCTGACACTGTTTGGGCCCGGCTCATACGCGGCAAGTATTGTGCAAACAGGAATGATTTAGATATGTTTCAGAATAAAGACCGGTCATCAAGAATTTGGAAAGGAATTGTCAGTGGGTCACATGTTTTGAACCAAGGAGCAAGAATTGCTGTTGGGAATGGAACCCGTACCCTTTTCTGGTTCCATAAGTGGATTGGTGACAAGCCTCTTGTGGAAGAAGTCACACATGATGTTCCTGAAGATATTCTTGGGAGCACGGTTGCAGAAATGTGGGATGGAACAGATTGGAGAAGGCATCTTTTCAGCTCCTACTTACCTACCCGGGGTATGGATCTATTTAATACGGCACGCTTGTATATGGACATGGAAGATCAAGACAAAAGTTTTTGGGGCCCCAAGGCAAATGGCCTCTTTTCCACAAGTTCAGCCTACAGGTTACTCACTGATAGCACTGATATGAGAATTGAGAATCTCTGGAAACTGATTTGGAAGGCACCCATGCAACAACGTGCCCGACATTTCATGTACACCGCAGCTCATGAATCGTTCATGTGCAACGCCGTCAGAGTTAGAAGGCACCTCTCTAACTTCTCAGCTTGTGGAAGATGTGGTCAGGTTGAAGACTGCTTGCACACATTGCGGGATTGCCCACCGGTTCAGTTTGCTTGGATGGAGCTTTCTCAGGGCCAGCTACACCACTCCTTTTTTGAGCTGGGAATGAAGCCCTGGCTGGAACACAATATCAGGCAAGGGGGTGACTGGTGTACAAAGTTTGGATACATGCTGTGGTTTATTTGGAAAATGAGGAATGCAAAACTTTTCAAGAGACAAGAGGAAAATTTTGAAGATTTACTTAACAGGGTTAGAAAGGCTGCTGGTGACTATAGACATCTGCTGCAAATGCAAATTTGCTCAGCTCCCAATTCTGAGGTTCCTCGCCACCTACCAATAAGTGCTCCTGTCCACTTGGATTTTATACGGCTTAACATTGATGGTGCCTCGAAAGGGAACCCCGGAACTGCTGGGGGAGGAGGAATTTTCCGAAGAGATAATGGTGCTTTTCTCAAAGCCTATGCTGTCAAATTTGGAAGATGTGATGCTTTCAAGGCAGAACTCGAAACTCTCTATTTGGGCCTGAAAGAAGCTACTACTATGAACATTTCTAAGCTCCGCATCGAGACTGATTGCAAGAACCTTGTGCTTGCTATACAGCAAGAGCGGATGGTGACGCATCCAGAGTTTTTTCTGTTGCAGAAATGTAGGGCCATGATTAACCAACCTGACTGGCAAGTGCACCTGATCCATATCAGTCGAGCGGAGAACCAAATCGCTGATGTTGTTGCTAATTTCTCTATTTCTTTAGATTCTGTTTTTACTGTCTTCACTGAAATACCCAGCTGCATTTCAAAATTTTTTGTAAGCCTTCACTCTCCTGCGGGAGAATTTTCCATTATTCATGAATAAATGTACTGGGCACTAGCCTTCTTTCGGATCAAAAAAAAAATACATTAAGCACGATACCCTTGAACTTCTGAGCTGCACCTTAGGCTGGAAATGTGGTTCAAAAGACGTAAATCATCTTTTTCATTCTATATTATTATTTCATGTCACATTGGCTCTAATTGGTTTTATGCATTATTCTCTCGATAATAATATTTTTAAATAATTCATATGTCAAGCATAAACATAGAGTGAGATAAGATAATTAATTAGACAACGGAGAGAGGACTTTGGATGTTGTATTACTTAAAATAGAATTCGAGGTTTCACTGGGAGAACAATTATCTCCCATCAAATGATTACATGAATATGATTTTTTGGGTAATTTCTACGACTGGACATAATCCGTGGATCACCGACCCACTCGTTTCATCCGATCTAATTATAGGGTGAAAACCGTAATAAAGTGGATGACGGATGGGTCGGGTGACGGGTCGGATATGGGTGAAATTTTACACCCGTTAACCTGACCCATCACCCACCACCCGTTTCACCGTCTACCATTCGTAAAAATTTATCCTAAAATAAAATTAGGGGTAGTTTTTTCTTAAAAGAAAGTTTGGGACTTGGGGACTTTTTTTTAAAAAAATTTGGGTTTTTTTTAAAAATATTAAAACTATACGGACCCTAAAAGCTAAATCTCTAATGGAATGCCATTAAGATAATGTAAACGTTTTTGCTAAGGGGCCTGAATGACCTAGGAACTTGTTTTAACGAGAGGAAGTTGAGGATTACCGAATTAAGCAATGAAAGATATATAAATTTATCGGTCACTTCAGTAAGCAGATTGTTGCATTAAATTGTTTTATATTAATTCTGAAATTTTATAAAACTTTATTGTAATTTTAGAATTCGCGGGTGACGGGTGGATCGGATATGGGTGAAAGGCTCTGCGGGTGATGGGTGGGTCGGGTGATACAAATTATTTCGCGGGTCAGATGGTGGGAGTGTTCCACCCATCCATAACTCGACCCATGACCAGTCCCAATTTCACTTATTTTATTCACCTTTTATCAATTAAGAGATCGCACATTGAAAATTGCAGATGTACGTAATTGCATGCATGTGATCAACATAGAGTCAGTCAATCGACTACGTGAAAGAGCCCAAATTTTGTACGAGAATCATTCTTTTCTGATGACCCACTGTACAAATCACTTTTAAGGACCACGCAAAAAAAAACATATAAATTAGTAAGGCCGGATTAAACAACGGAATATAATAGTTATTTTGAGTTCATCCTTCGGCTGTGTTCGCTTGGAGGATATGAGAATCTCGATTTCAAATTAATATTTTTTAAATGAAAAATAATCCAACTTTACTTATTGTCAATTGATAATTAGGAGTAATTCAAAGCCAGGTTTATATACTATGGAGGGTTAGTTGTATAAGTGCAATTGGTCTGATAAGTCTAGCATCTCAATCTTCTTATAACTAGCACAGACAACGGACAGTGGTATCTCAGTCTCTTTATAATCAAATACAACCTAAAAAACAGGCGATTAGCATCAACTGCTAAACTCAAGTCCAAATAACCCAAGAATATAACCGCTAAACTGAAGCCCAAACAACCCAGGAATGTGCCCAGGGCCACTTGCTTTGATATCATGTGAAAGTTCGTAGTCCATAATTGGGAGTACTTTACACATAAGCTCGATAAACAAGCCATGTGGGGTTTCATCCTAAACTAATTAACAATAGGAGGAGTAACCCAAGAGCTTATATAGTATGCATGTTTAGTCTCAGCTATTCTATGTGGGAAGGTATTTTAACAGTTTTTTGTAGAATATTTGTGGGCTGGTAAATACGTAAACAAGTCTAGAATATAAGAGCAGTGTCTACCTATTCGAAAACTAATTGGCTATAGGAGGATCGGAGTAACCCAATGGACTATAATTAAATTTCCGATGTGAAAAACACTCTTACATGCCCCCTTAAGTACAATTAGGTTTGTCGGCCAGTTGACACTTGAGCATAAGTAAGGTAATGGACTAAAGCATATTTTTAAAGTAGAAGTAGCGGCACAAGGGCGGCTGATGCGATAGCACAAGGGCGTCTTAGGTTAAGGCCTTTTTTCGTACATGTTGTAATACCATGTAGGGTTCGTTCGGTAATGGCCTCATTATACATTATAATATATTTTTTAACAAAATGGATTTTTAAACTAAACAATTTTTGTCTCAACCAAACAATTATTCTTATTCTCAACCATATGAATAATAATTGAAAGATGATAGAGTTTCTATGATTTTAAATATGTCACTATAAAAATGCAATAAGTTTGATAATATGGTTATTGTCTTTAATTAGTCTCTATAATTCTAAAAGTTGTCTCTCTCAAATTAAATAAATATTTTATAAATAGTATTTAAAGATTTATTTTGAAAGACATGATACACATATTTACAAAAATGACTATTTATTTTCTTTTAAAAACTTGAGATTCTTCTTTTAGAAAAAAAATTATTAACACTATGTTTGATATAAAAATATATGAAAACATAATATCATTTTCTTAAAAAAGACACAATATCATATATTTTTTGTTATTCACAATTTCGCATGTACGAGAATTGCATTCATTTGAATTTGAAACAAATTGATTATAAAAAATAAACCTGCAAAATCGGTGATAGATTGAGCAAATAAAATCAAAATAATACTTGAACTACCAACCAAATTTAGATGGAAAAGAAAATTATTTCATCTTAAATTGCTATGTAGTATACAATGTATAGTGTACACCAATTAAATAATCAAATAGTTTATTTATGTATGATTTGCAACATTTTATTTTGTTTTAATTATATGATTATTTATAGTATTTTATAATACAATTCAATAAACTTGAATTTAGTATACTTAATCATACTATGTATGTTTAATTTTTAAAAGCCTAAATATATGAAATAATAACAAATATAAAATATAACGTCGTCCGTTGGTTTAACAAGCTAGTATATTAATTTAAGTTTGTATAGATTTCATGGTAAGAGATGAACTTGACCCGTATATTTAGTTTAGTCTGTATCTGATATTACATGACTAAATGATTTTACAATACTTTTTTCATGTATTGTGGAGGTATTAGCCAGGAGAGTAGCACTTGGAATTAGGACAAAGAAGAACTTGGCAATGACCTGATAAAAAAAAGAAAAGGAAATGTCACTTTATCCTCTGAATTTTTAAGCATTTGTACTAAATTATTGTTCGTTATGGCAAACCAGCTAGTACGTACCACTTGACAGTAAAATACTACTAAAACCCTTCAATTATCATATATTCTCAAGTATCAATTTCAATTAAGAAAGATCAATTATTGCTCTTGTTCACTAGTTCCAAAAATGAGAAAAAAAGAGTCAAATATTATGCATTATTATGCATTTGTCAACCACATAATTATGTCCTCTATATAATGTGGATACTATGAGCTCTCATATTATCACAAATGATAAATCCACCTTTATTCCCTAAACACAATACAAAGCCCCTCGGATTCTCACCAAATCATGTTTCCTACAAAATTTCTCATTTTGATGTTACTTTTACTCCTTTTTCATTCTCTATTCATCAAACTTGCTTCTTGCAAACCCACCACTTGTATAGAGAATGAAAAGCAAGCCCTTTTAACCTTCAAACAAGGTCTCAATGACCCTTCAAATCACCTATCATCTTGGGCTCCTAATCTCCAAGAAAATTGTTGTCTATGGACAAGAGTTATTTGCAACCAAACCACAAATCATGTTTCCGAGCTCCACTTAGACAACGCGGACCTAAGTGGAAGCTTAACCGAACCCTTGCTCAACCTAAGCTTCATTGCGTACTTAGACTTGAGCTATAACAACTTCACAGGCATACAAATTCCAAGCTTTATTGGCTCCATGAAATTCCTACAACATCTCAATCTTTCCAGCTCTGGCCTAAGTGGGCCTCTTCCTATTTCCATGGGATCTCTCTCGAGCCTAGAAACCCTAGTACTCGACAACACTGCTCTCTCGGGTGTCGTATTTGAAGCTCACTTCACCAATTGCTCAAAACTAAAGGCCTTGAATGCAACTTCAACCAACTTGGTCTTCAAATTCAATTCCAATTGGGTCCCTCCTTTCCAACTCAATAGCATTTACTTGAGTTACACTCAAGTTGGCCCCAAATTTCCTTCTTGGCTAAAAACACAACTTCATCTAAACTACTTATTTGTTGCATACTCGGGGATTGGTGATTCGGTTCCCAAGTGGTTTTGGAGATGGGTATCTGGTGTTCACCATGTCGATTTGACAGGTAACCAGATCACTGGAGACCTATCCAATGTCACTATCAACTCCACCATGATAAGGCTGAGCTCCAACTCCTTTATCGGCCAAATCCCTCTTGTTACACCAAATGTGAGGTGGCTTACCGTGAGGAACAACTCCTTGACAGGAGAATTATCAACCTTCTTATGTAACAAACATCACATAGGTAACAATATGCAACAACTTTCTCTTCAAATGAACAAACTCAATGGAGATTTATCCAATTGTTGGGGGAATTGGCAATCCATGATCCTCCTAAACCTTGCATGGAACCAATTTTTCGGAAGAATTCCAAACTCAATGAGCTCTTTGTTATCTCTCGAGGCCTTACACTTGCATAGAAACAAGCTCATAGGTAAAATTCCCACATCTTTACAAAATCTAAGTTCACTAAAATATGTGAATCTTGAACACAATGAGTTATCCGGGGAAATCCCGGGTTGGATTGGTCAGTACTACTCTCAACTCTCTGTTCTTAGCCTAAGCTCAAACAACTTTACCGGGTCAATTCCCTTACAACTTTGTTATCTCGATTCACTTGTCGTCTTAGGCCTATCGAATAATAGCATTTCAGGGTCCATTCCAAAATGTTTGAATAACTTAACCCTAATGGTATCTCCAGACACTCCTCACAACTTCACCTTAGACATTGTGATCAAAGATCCAAAGGGCAATTTGGTTGACACTTTTACGGAATACATTGAATTCTACTCAAAAGGATCAATTCATCTTTATGATAAGACACTTAAATTGATAAGGATCATTGATCTCTCGGGGAATTACCTAAGTGGCACCATTCCTGATGAGTTGTGCAATCTTAAAGCTCTAAGATTTTTGAATTTGTCGTCTAATCGATTAATAGGAGTGATTCCGGAGAGGATTGGGGAGATTGAGTATTTGGAGTCACTTGATTTGTCAGTTAATTTTCTTGAGGGTGAGTTACCGGAAAGTATGACCAAGTTGAGTTCTCTTGCACATTTGAATGTTTCTTATAATAAGTTGTGGGGGAAGATTCCGACGAGTACTCAACTTCAAAGCTTTCATGGGTCTTGTTATGAAGGTAATGCTGGGCTTTGTGGGTCGCCTACTGATGTGAGTTGTGACATTGGTGAGAATTCGGATAATCCGACGTCGTCTGATGTTAATGAAGATGGAGAAAACCACTTTGATGTTCCAAGCTTTATGGGTGGGATGGGGACTGGGTTTGCAGTTGGGTTTTTGGTGCCTTTGTGTTTTTACTTTTATAGAACACTCAAATCGTGGGAGTAAATTTAGCATTGTGATGTAGTTTCAATACAGCTCCTGTATCGTTGTATCATGTATGGCATGTGTAATTTAATTGTTTCATATAAGTAAAGTTGTGTACTTGTCCAATATATTTCTGTTTTTTCAGCAAGTGAATATTTTATATCAGATTAGTCTGGCAGGATTTCATCTTAAAACCAACTTATATAGTAGGTTTGTTTAATCTCAACTTTCACATGTAAAGAGAGATTATATTCTCAACACGATCCTCGCAAGTGCATCTGGTCTGACCTGACGAGTTGACATTTGAAAAACATAACGAGTGGGGGCATCTCAATATCCAAGTGCACGCCTGATCTGGCGAGTTGATATTTGGAAACACAACGAGTGGGGGGCATCTCAATATCTTTTATAGCCGAGATTGCCCATGCATAGGAAACGAGCCTAGGATCAAGAGAGGTCGTTAGGCGGCGAAAAACTATTAAAAATTTAAATGGGTCAATGGACTGAGGGTCATGCAAATATAAACCTAGTACATAAGGCTAGTGGAATTTTATCTTAAAATCAATTGACAATAGAATTAAATCAAGAAGGCAAGAACTTATATAATAGTCTTGTTTAATCACAACTTTAAAATGTGGGAGGAGCTTATATTCTCAAAATGCATTAAGCTTACAAAAATATAAGTTTATATTGAACAAATATTAATTTGACGTGAAATCAATGTATTTGTCAAACTCTACTAGCTAAGTTGATAGATGATTATACATTTATACCCATGATCAGATTGCAAGTTCGAATCCCCTCCTTCAGGGACTGATCAAGTGGGCTCTACTCTCATCCACCCAAAAAATGAAAAGATGGTGAAAGGTAATTCAATAGTAGAAAAATAGTAGAAATTCGGGTAAATGTAATCTATTATATATATATATAAAAGTAATAAGGTTTGGAGCCACTACATTGCGCCACATCAGCTTTGTCTACATGTCGCTTTTAGAATACGCTACATCGGATTTTGCCACATGTCGTCTTTTTCTTAAGTCATGTCATGTAAATTTTAACATGTCATATGCCACATCGTATTATAAAACATGCTTTCCTTATAAAAAATATTTTATATAAACAAATAATTATACGCCTATATATTTTGATAAATCTATGGTTTTTTTAATCAGAATATTTCCTTATGAGAAGTTTGGCCAAAATACTTTACTTTTATTGCAACTCACAATTTGAAAATTTACCATAACAATTTATGAGCATTGTATATATTATTCTCATTATTTAAAAATTTAGCATAACATTTAATGAGCATTGTATATATTTTTCTCATTATTTAAACTTAATAATCTAATTTTAATTTATTTGATTTGATTTTAAAAAAATAATTTTTATACATATTACGATCAACAAATTACTTACATTAAATTTTTTATTTTATTTTTGTTTATTAATATTTTTTTATAGTATATCTAAAAAATATCGAGTTATAGTCGAGCATGGCACGACGGGGACAACTAATACTAAATAATTGGATATTAAGGTAAGTTTAGCCTATCAAATTAAATTCAGCTTGTCGAGAATTTAATTTTGGGTTTCATCTCTGCCTTCCCTTATTGCAATGGGCCAATGGCCTAATAAGTGCTGCCTCCTACAGGACCAAAAAAAAACATTATGACGATTGACGAGTAATTTCTTTTTATTTCTTTTTTTTTGTATGGAAACATTTAGCTAATCTCTTTTAGTTCTTTTTTATTATGGAAACATTTAGCTAATTTCTTTTAGTTCTTTTTTAATAAGAAAATATTTAGTTTCGCTTCAACAACGGCTTGAAAGCAAATTTAAAACATCTTTTCGAATAAAAACTAAAATTTTGTGTCATTCAATTCATTCGTTGACAAGTCTTAACTAGAGCCAATGTGACCCGGCCAAATAAAGGTGAATTATATGGACCCTAAAATAAGGGAACTGTGTCTTTTTACTTCTTATATTACTTGCGATTATTTACTTCCGCTGCCTTAGGAACAACCTAATCGCCGGTTCCCAAGCTCTTACTAATGCACTTCGATCCAACATATATCGGGCCAAATAAAGGTGAATTATTTGGACCCTAAAAATAAAAGGACTAATTAAAACTCACATAGATGCTCGACAACAGGTTTTTCATCTTTGTTGTCAAAATTCACTAGCATTTCGATTACAAAGGCTTTGCTCTATGCTAATTTTCTCTCGACAATAGGTTGTGCAGTAGTCTCGTTGCTAATGTGATGATAGACATTATTGGTTAATGGTTTGCACTACATTTACATTTTCTTCTAATTATTGTCTTTTATATACATTGGTTTGGCCAACTTAAATTAATAGGACCATAAAAGTTGTTGCATAACAAAATATCGACCATATTTTTTTATCAAAAAATTGTAATTGATAGATGTCAACTTACTCATTATACATGCAAATTCCTTCGCTTTAGTCACCGTTTCTTACCTAATACAGTACTACATACTACTGAGCTCTCTCTTTCTCCAATGCCACTTGTTGGAGATAAGTGCTTGTTTAAATTATTAAACAAATTCACATGAAGTTGAAAAATCCCAAAAAATTAATAAAGTACATGTATTTGGTTGAATATTAGATATTGAAAAACCCATGATTTTTAACTTTTATGGATTTCTCAATTCCTACATTTCAATGTAATAAAATTACTTAAGGAGGAGTGGGTAAGATTTTCTTCCCACATAATTTCCTAGAAAATAGATTTTTAACCAAACATGTTTTTTAAATTCCTATGATTTGCAACTTCATATAAATTATTTCACATGAATTAAATTTTTGAAAATTATATTTCCCACATTCAACCAAACAAGTACAGCGGCATTATTGTTTATAGTAGTTGAAATGGGGATATCATAGTACTACAAAATTTTATCATATTTTTTTTTACATCGTCGTTATTATATAAAGCCCACATTTGTACAAGAATAATTCCTTTTCTAAGAACAGCGGCATTCGATCCATCGTCGTTAAATTTGTACAAACTTTATCAAATTACGCAACTATGTTGTTGATTAAATAGATGTTTCCATTTTGGTTAATTAATATTCTGTATTTTTAAGAGTTTTTCTAATTTGTGTCTATTAGCATTTAGTAACCATTAATATGATCAAATTTAGATAAAATGATATCTAGTTATAATTTTAGTTCATTTTTTGGGTTCACCCATTTTATTTTAGAAAGTAGTTTAACATAGCTTTCCAAAACTAGCTAATTTGGATTAGCTAATTATTATTTGCGTGTCCATGGATTGGGCAAACATTAGAAAGAACATTTTTTAAAATAAAAAAAATAAGAATTATAACTTGTACCTAGTTTTTTTAGGAAAAATTACTCTAAATATTCTAACCTTTCATTCAGTTGCACACTCTTGTTCGACCTTTTCAAATTTCACAAAATATCCTATACTTTGGGGATAGTTATGCACTCTACCCTCGAAGTGTCCACATTTTGAATAAATTTGTGGAATGACTCCCCACCTTTTCATTTTGTGACAAAAATACCCAACTCGTATACAAATCATTTTAAAAAATTATAAATCTTGTCCTTATAGAGATTAAAACATTCAAAAATAATCATTTTAGATCTCTTTTTGTTCTAAAATAATTTTATATAAAAACATATATGGTTAAGGTTAATAACATTTTTTGGTAAGGTCCAAAGTAATAACATAACCTTATAGATTTACTTTTCTCATTTACATGAAAATAATGTCATTACTTTTATTTGGCTAATATAAATTCTCTACTTCATAATTAACCACATAAATCTATAGTCATAACTTTGACTTTAAAAGTAGTTCATCTTAGTACTTTTTGTCCATTATAATTTTTGAAATAATTTTAGACAAAAGTTAATAAGAATTTTCATAAACTTATTTTATAATAGTTTAAATTTTTTGAGTTATTACATAATCATCGAGTCCAACTCTTGTTTGTCGAAAATAAAAATAATTAGTTTTGAGTATTTTTAATGCCTTTTTGGGTTTCTTTTTAAAAAAGAATTGAGTTTTTAGTTTTCCATTTACTAAAAAGGAAAATTGGATTTTATGTTTAATTTAATATTTTTTTTATTTAATTAGTTTGTGTCACTGTGTTTAAATAAACAAGCTAGAACATAAGTTGTACACTATCTTGTTCGTTAAGTTGGACAAGGTAGAACACAAGTTTTTAAACTTTTATATAAAAAAAAGGGTATACATTTTTTCTTTTGTCTAAATTTATTTCAAAAATAATAATGGAAAAAATATTAAAATGAGCTACTTTGTAAAGTAAAATTTATGGATTAATTTATGTGGTTAATTATATAGGTGAGAAGCTATAACATAAGTTTTATAAAAAGGTTATGAAATATTTTTTAATTGTGTCCCATTTTTTTAAAAAGTAATAATGAAAAGAGTATTAAGATGAACTACTTTGTAAAATTAAAGTTATGGTTTAATGATTTATTTGATTATTATAAAGGTGAGATTTATATTATCAAATAATAAAAGCAATTATATTGTTTTTTTTTATAAATGAGAAAATTAAACCTATAAGGATGTGTTATAAATGGAAAAAAAAATTGTACAAGGATTGGACATTTTTGTAACAAAACGAAAAAAGTGATGGGCTAAATTATAATTTTACTCAGAGTTTGGATACTTTGAAGGTAGAGTGTGCAACTATCCTCAATGTATAAGATATTTTGTGAAATTTGGAAAGGTCGGGGTAGAGTGCGCAACCGAATAAAAGGTTGGGATATTTAAAACAATTTTTTCTTTTTTTTTATGCCAAGATCAAAGACCTAGGGTGTCCCCCAATCTATATAGATTAAGGACTAATTTTTGTTTGCGGCTTGGAGTTGCTACTAGTTGACGGAAAATTTTCACACGAGAAAATCGAACACATAACCTCTTATTAAATAGATTATCTCTTTCATGTAAATATAATAGGGCCTTACACCATCGCACCAACTCATTAGTTATAACTTATAACTAATTAAAACTAGTTTTTTATATCTAAATAGTAAATACAGTGTAATGGTTTGTTTCAACTCCAACTCATAATGTATTTCAACTTCGTTTTGGTTATAACTTATAATTAGATAAAACTCACTAAGTATCACCAGATGTGGTCACCCGATATAAAAAGAAAGAATCAGGTGAGTGCAGATTAAAGATTGAAAGCAGTGAGAAACGAAAAGATCGAAATCACCAAGCTTGGGACCCGTGTAAGAAACTACCAAGGTATTTATAAGAAATTTAGTGGGCTAATTTAGGTCCAACTGTTCAATAAATAGGCTTAGGCCCATTCTTTAAATGTAAAAAATTGTCTAATTTTTAAGTTGATGAAGTAAGGAATGAAATGCATCAATTTATGGATGGATGGTCTCATACCATCATCTAACCCTCAAAATATATTCCACCCCGATCTATCAATCATTCATGTAACTCATCTTCCATGTAACTCATTTGACAACTCATTAATCATAGTTTCATAATTAAAAGTCAGGTTAATCAATCACGATTAAGAAAATTAATTTTATAACATATTTTTCTACTTTAAACTAGTGATGACCCACTTTGTGCATGTAGAGTAGTAAAGAATGTAAAACACACTCTTGCGTGTTTTGAAGTTATTTTACTTTTTATAGGTAAAAACGACAAGGGGATAAGTTTGGGAAGGCATATACCCCTTGCATATTTAGCATTTTTTCGCCTCTATCCCTAGTCATAGATTGTAAACCATCTGTCTCTCCGTCTCCATTAGATTTTAATTCGTTTGCGTTGAGGGTTGCCTATCCCATTTACGATCCCCCATCGTTTTACTGTTTAATTTCTCTTTAAAATCTCCATAAAAGTTTTAGTAGGTTTTTTTATTTATCTTCCTATAATTTTTTTAATTCGGCATTAATGATTTTAATCTCAAAAAATACCAATATGAAAAGCATGATATTGATTAATAAAGATAGTAAGATTGAAGCAAGCTCACATGTTCTCTTGATGAGGGTCTCCGTGGACTCCTCGATGAGAATTTCCACGAGCTCCTCAAAGAGGATTCCTCATGGATGGATCTATTCAAGGCGAGAAACAAGTCATGGATACATATCCCTGTCCTCCCTCATTTACAATTTTTGTCTCTATATTGTGGCTAGAGATCCCTAAGGTGAACGAGAATTTCATCCCTCATTAATCATTATCATCTTGCTTGTGGGTCCTTGCCAACACTACTCAAACTATGCGGATCTAATTATGTTTTTTTGACAAACAAAGTTATGAATATGTCAATTATGTATATTGTTTTATGTCTTTAGTTCGGTTCGATCAGTTAGAGTCGCTCTATGTTCAAATTAGATACTGTATGGTCTATTTGTTAATTACATTTAAACTAATTGCTTGATTTGGAATTTTTAGAATCATTAAAAAAATATTGAATATCAATTGAATTAAATTGGCATTCAAAATCTAGATCATTAATAAATATGATCATAGGACTATGTTAAAAAAAGCTTCATGAAATTACAAATTTTTATTAGTGGAATAACTATTAAGTGCCAAATTAAAATCAAATCAAACTTAATAAAAGCCATAGCTGATTGAAAAAACTCAAAATGGCTCTCATTTAGAAAAAAACACTCTCGTTTGCCTGTTCTGAATAAACGTCGTCGCCAATCCGGTCTTCGCACCGGATTATCAAAGCTCATCAGCCGATGGCATGCAAGTAGATAATGCCTCTGGTGACCGACCTCCGGGAGATCGGCCGCCAGCGGATCCTCTGGATTAGAAAATCTCTTGGAAAGAAATCTTTGTAGGAGGAGTTCATCAAACGAAGACTTTGTTGGATGAAGAGTTTCTTGAAGGTAAAGTGAAGGTCTCGTTCCCGGAGGGGGAGAATGGGGATCCGACGGTAATTATAGCGAAGGATGTTATTGAGGCTCTTATGTCGGTGTTGACTTGGTCGGTGGTGGTCAAACCGTTGGGCCAATCCATAGTGTTGCATGTGATGGAAAAAAAAAGCTACGTGAATTGTGGAGGACCAGTACGAAGTTTCAAGTCCTCGATTTGGAACATGGTTGTTGTAGAGTTGTATTGATGGGGATGTAATCTCCTAAGTTTGGAACATTAAGCTTGTATGTATATGTCTGGTGAATGAGAGCTTTGTCAGATTGAGTCGACTTCTCGCTGGAGGCTGTATTGGGCCAAACGGCCCAATACAAGTTCACCCGAGACAACCCATTCTGATGAGTCTGTCACATTTACTTGAACGATGTCGTTTTGAGGTCTAGGGTTAGTGCGTGCCATATAAAAGCACTTCTTTTCCCTTTGTGCCTCTTGTTATATCATTCAGAGAGCTCTTCTAGGGTTTGCTTCGAGAGCGTTTGCTCGGCCTTGCTTGCCTTGTAATATTCGGGTTCATTTTTCTTTCTCGGTTGGGAGAATGAGTTTTTTGAATTGCAAGATCGAGATGTCTTGAACAATAAGGAACCTCTTGGGAATGATTAATTGCTATTATTACTCCGTTAGAAATACCTTAAGGTTCTTTTTATACTATTGTTTAACTAATGTAGTAACTAATTCTAAAATTTCCCCAAATCGTTAGATATCCTTATCTAGCTAATTTAATTAATTAATTTTAAAAAAATCAACCGCAATAAAACTAGGTAGAATCCTAGTTCAACCCTAATTAACCCACCCACACGATCGTTTCAATAGAGCACCCTTGTTCCCCCTATTCTCTCTTACGGAAGGGCTGGCGAACCTAACTTCTCTAGCCGTCCACCTCTTCGGCGACAGTTCTCGTGCAAAACGGCCGATGACAGCGGTGGTTTCCGATTGCCTTGTGAGTAGCGGTGACGTCCTCGTTTTTTATCACGCAACTCTGGATTCCGAAATCAATCGGTGCCGCCCAATCCCACCGAAACAAGGACGTCGGTTCTGTTTTTCGGCATGTTGAGATCCAGTCCCAATCGGTCGCCGTTGTCAAGGCCCCAATTGCGTGCGTTGCTCCGACCAAACCAGCATCATCGGTAAGCTTATCGACCTCCTCTTGTTGTCATCCGGTTCGGTTTGGGCGTGGGGAAAAGGGATTTTTTGTGGGGGGTGGTGTGGCTGAGATGAACCGAGAGTACGGTAGTCGGTTATGGCTGAACTAGTTTAAGGAAGGAGGTCTCGGCTATAGCTGAAGGTTTAGTCTTGGCAAGGCTTAAGCAGAACATGATTAAGGGTCTAAGGATTAAATAAAGTAATTTTTGGATATGTATATATTGCGGTCAAATACGTAGTCGAGCATGTGAATTTAAGTGTGGGGAGTTTGGTTGTGCGTATTGGTTACTAAATCTGTCATAATTAAGGTTTGGTTGGGTTTATATTTAACTTATGGGAATGTCCAATTAGAATAAGTAGCAAGTTGGATTGTTAAATACTTAGCTATATATACGTATCTACAAGTTAGTGCGCGTGGTCTTCATTCTTAAGTGGGGTTTATTAATTAGGGTAGCTAGTATATTGAATCGTTTTACTAGGCTAGATAGGAGAGTATAAATTAGTCAAGTGGAGTTACTGGTTTTTGGTTTTGGGATTCAAACTAAATAGGCTTCTAAGCTAGCGTGGAATGGTACGAGTTGTTGGGATTAGATATGTATCTTATACGTTATATGGTGTCGTGTCTTGTGTTATTAGATGGGCTAATTAGTATTAGATTAGTTGGATTAAAGGGTATTTAGGATTAGAAGGTGGTATTTTTATAAGTATTAAGTTGTAAGAACTTGTTGGTACATATCTAGTGGATGGGTAACGTAAATACAGTTAGGTTGTAAAATGAGTATTGTGCGTTTTAAGTTTTGTTAGAGTATGGGTTGAACCTAATTCAGTTTGTCGCGTTAATATTTCTTCTAGGAAAGCGTTTTTGTCACTCTTAATATCTGTCTTCTCCAAAGGACCCTTCGTTTCGAGGTAAGTCGTTTTCGACTTGCTCGGTTCTTGTCTATCTTGTTAGATATTGTGCCGTTATTGTAGGATTGGTTTTGGGAACTAGTCCCAAATATCTTTTGGAATTGAAATGTTTCTAGACTTTCTTGTGTTGTTGTGTGTAAATTGGTTTTAAATGAGTTTTTATCAAAAATAAGTTTTCAAATGTTTTCTCTGTGTTGGTACCGTTTCCGGCACGGGCATCGTAGCTGATGGAGAGGAAGGGTTGTCTATGTATAGTCCGTGTGACTGAGAAACCGTGCCCCTTCAAAAGAAAATGCTATCTATGTGTTTTGGCAAGTGCTCCAGTGGAGGCTTAGCCGGGGTTAGAAGAAAGAAGTGTTGTGATCGAGGAGTGGGAGGGCCTGCCTCTGCACTGTGGATTGGAATACGAGATGGAGAATGAGTTATGTTGTTTCAATTGTGTGATTCTGTGTATGTGTGTTTGGCTTATGTGTGACTAACCGTCTAATATAGGTATTGGCCTTTATAGTTATGATTGCGATTGTGGATTCTGGTTGCTGACTATAGAAAATTGTTTTTAAACGTCTTATAATTTCCGCATATTATCTAGCTTGGTAGATTAGTAGCTGACCCTTCGGAGATTATTTTTCCAGTTATAGGTATGTTACAAGAAACCGTGCAAGAGCCTTGGCCGGATGGTGGAGTTGATCGTTGACGCTCGTGTCATTAGTTTGGGTTTTTCGGGTGTACTTCGGGAGAATTTATTATTATTATTATCAGTTCTGTTGTATTATTTTTAATTGTAATTTTTTAAGTGTTGTTTGAAATATTTTGAGAAAAATTCGGGAAGGGTTACTTGGTAGTTTGTTTATGCAGTCGGGCATTCAAAAATGTTTTATATTCAGCTTTATAAATTTGAAAGTTGGATGTTTTACTTGCTTTCTCGTCGTGCCCGCGTTTTAAGATCCTAAAGTGTCGTTGTCAACCCACCTAAGTAGTACCTTGTAAGGTCTACTACCATGTAGCGCCTTGTGGAAAGACGGGGTGTTACATGCCTGAGTTCGACGCCGGCGACCTGAGCTCCCTCTGAAATCCAAATAAGGAAGAGAGAAGACCTGATCACCTTGGAGACCTTCGTGGTTGTTTGATTTGTTCGAGTTGTGCTTCTTTAACCTTGCTTCTCTCTCTTCGATTGCTTGCTAGTACTTACAGTTCTCTTTGCCCTCTGAACTTCCCCTTGAATCTCTAGCATTTTGATTGAGGCTCAAAAGCCAAATAAAACATAATTTGGTTGTCTTTGCTTTCGATTTCTATTTGCTTGAGTTCCTTCGTTGTATTCCGCACATCAAAGTGGTATCAGATCCAGGTTGGCTCGACTAGATCTAGGGTTTGAGGTCTTTGGACTCTCTAGTCCCGGATCTTCGAATATGAGGTTTATTCTTTGTGTTTCTTGAGTTGGATCTTGAGATCTAAGACTCTCTTTGTTGGATCTGGGGTTCTTACTCTCAAATCTTGAGTTCTTAGTTGTTGACTCTTCGTTTTCCTTCTCTCGCTTTGAAGTTTCTCTTGCTACGCTCCATTGAGAGTTTGAAACTCTTTGGATCTAGAGTCTTGAGTCTCTTCTTCGACTTTTTTGGGCTAGATCTAGAAGTTCTAGAGTCAAGTGACTCTCTAGAACTCAAATCCATAAGATCCACAAAGAAATTTACTTTAAAATTGCTTTAAATTTCGTATTCTCAACTATTTCAAGTGTTTAAGTTGCTTTGCTTGCTTCTGAGTGGTAGATCTCCGATTCCCTTTGCTAGAAAGGGGCGGGTGATCCTTAATAAGTTGGGTTCCAGTTATACTGGTGTTATCCCGTTGTCAAATGCTACACAAAGCTCTTGCAAAACAGCGTCTTTGCCTAGATTTGAAACCCTGAAGCTTGATTTGGGGCTTCTGATCCTTACCTTTGACTTGTTTGTTACTTTTGCTAGTTTACCAATTCACTTGATATCTGTTGAGACTTGCAACAGGCCAAAGCCTTGTCTTGTTGGTCTTGTTGCAAACCTTTCTTGCATACATTATTGCAGGTGCAGGTTGTTGTTGTGAGAATCTCTAATTGTGAGACTCACTTGCTAATCTTTTTGTCTCTCTTGACTCTCTGAGCTATTACTCTCTCTCTCTCTCTCTCTCTCTCTCTCTCTCTCTCTCTCTCTCTCTCTCTCTCTCTGAGCTAGGCTCACTATGTCTAATCATTCATATGTCCGCATAAAGCCACTAGATGGCACCTCAGACTTTGCTATGTGGCAACTAAAGATGAAAGCCATCTTGATTAAAAAAAATATTGGGCCGCTGTTGATGAATCTTGGTCCGACTCTTTTGATGCTGCTAAAAAGAAGGAAATGGATCAAATAGCTCATTCTGAGATTATTATTCACTTATCTGATGAATTTGCTCGACAAGTGGTCGCAGTAGACTCTTCCTGGAATCTTTGGAAGGCGTTGAATGACCTCTACCAGGTAAAATCCCTTCCCTCTGTTATTAGCGTGCTTAGCCGCATCTTTACTTTCAAAATGGATGTCTTTGTGTCTTTGCATGATAATCTTGATAGATTTCTTAAGATGAACCAGGATTTGGAAAGGTGTGTTGATAAAGTTGTTGAATCTCATCAAGTTGTGATTTTGCTAAACTCTCTACCTTTCCAATTTGATAACTTTAAAGATGTGCTTGAGTTTAATCACGATGGCATAAAGGGTCTGACTAAAAAGAAGATTGTTGATGTTGTAACTCAGAAAAATGAGACTATGAAAGTGTTTAAGTGTAAACCTGACAAAGAGTCTAAAAATGAAGTCATGTTCACTAAAGGAAAGTATAAAAACTAGAAAAAGAGCTATAAGAAGAAAGAAAAGAAATCTGACTCTTCTAGCTCCAATTCTGGGAATACCAAGCCCAAATCTGAGAAAAAGAACCTTAAATGTCACTACTGTGGAAAAGGTACTCACTTAATTAATGACTGCTTTAAGAAGAAGAAAGATGAGGCTTTAGTTGCCTCCACAAAAACACAGAATGGTACTTCTGCAATTGTTGAGTCACACATTTCTTATCCCGTTGAATTGGTGCATATCATGTTAATTCTGATCATGATGCCTGGATACGTGATTCTGGTTGCACAATGCATGTCACTCCTCATAAGCATATATTTGATTATTTGCATGTTTGTGATGAGGGTGAGGTAAGGTTGGGTGATCATTCTTCTCTTAAAATTAAGGGTGTTGGTACTGTTCCTTTTAAGATGCACGATGGTGTTGTTAGAATTCTCCAAAATGTTAGGTGGGTACCTCACTTGAGGAGGAATTTGTTGTCTAAAAGCATGTTTGATGACCTTGAGTGTCATATCCACACCCATAATGGAGTCAGAAATGTCTCTAGAAATGGGAAAGTCCTTGCAAAAGGAATTAAAAAGTGTGAGCTTTATCATGTGATTGGTTCCCCTGTTATGACTATGTCTTCTGAAGTGAATGCATGTATGAGTGTTGATTCAACCAAGTTGTGGTATGCTAGATTAGGTCATATAGGTAACAAGGGATTGCATTATCTGTTCAAGAATGGATATATAAGTCAAAAACCCTCTGATTTGAGCATGTCTGAAAACTGTGTGTTTGGGAAACTTTCTAGAGCTCCCTTAACCAAATCCAAATTTGTTGCTCAAAAGCCTCTTGAGTATGTACATGCAGACCTATGGGGTTGGTGGCAAGAAATATTTCTTGTCATTAATTAACCACCATTCCAGGAAGGTTTGGGTGTACTTATTCAAGGCCAAAAGTGAAGCCTTTGACATGTTTAAATATTGGAAACAAATTGTTGAAGGCTAGTCTCAGTTCAAGGTGAAATCCCTTAGAACAGACAATGGTCTTGAGTTTTGCAACCATGTTTTTGATGCTTTATGTCATGAGAATGGTATTAAAAGGCACTTAATTGTGCCTGGCACACCTCAGCAAATTGGCATTGTTGAGAGGATGAACAGGACCTTGCTTGAAAAGGCCAGGTGCCTGCTAATTAGTGATGGGATGAAACATTCCCTTTGGGGAGAGGTTGTCACAACAACTTCATACTTGAAAAACAGATCCCCTTGCTCTGCCATTGGTTTCAAAACTCCACAAGAGTTGTGGAGTGGGACCAAACCCACCATTACAAATCTCAGAGCTTTTGGATGCACTACCTATGCTCTTAATAATGCTAAGAAGTTAAATCTAAGAGCCCCAAAATGTGTGATGTTGGGATACCCTGAGGGGTTAAAGGCTACAAATTGTTACTCATACAGCCTGGTGGCTATAGAGTGATAGTGAGTAGGGATGTCACTTTCAATGAAAGTGACTTCCACTTCAAAAATATTCTCAAATCTTCTCATCAACACTTAGACAAGCCTTTAACCCTGAGGGGTTAAAGGCTACAAATTGGATACTCTCCCTCTCATTATGGAAATTCTAGATGTCCTGAAAATTCTGAAAATTCTAGCATTGGTATTTCTAATGAGCACTTGAATGCTCAAGCAAGTACTGAAGAGCACTTAGCTGTACAACCTCACCATCACAGTGGGCAGTTTAGTTCACATTCTTCCCCTTCCACATCTATGCATGAACCTCTTCTTGATAATGTGCATGATTCTGTGCATGACTCTGTCTCTGATATGCATGATGTGGATGATCCTGTTGAGGAAATTCTCTTTGATGAGGTGCCAAACTTGAATAACTATCAATTGACTTGAGATAGGGCCCCTAGTGTTAAAATTCCTAACATGAAGTATGTGAACAATGTTGATGAGTTTGCTTTCATAATTGTTGATGTGTTGAATGCTTATACTCCTGACTTGTTTGAGCATGCTTTTAAATGTGTTCATTTTGATCTTTGGTTGGATGCTATGAATGAGGAAATTAAGTCCATGCATGATAATAACACTTGGATCTTGGTTTCCAAACCTAAAAATTCAAGAGTTATTGATTGCAAATGGATTTATAAACTCAAAGAGGGAGCCATTGCTACTGATCCACCTAGATACAAAGCTAGGCTAGTAGCAAAAGGCTTCTCTCAGAGAGAAGGAGAGGATTACCATGATATCTTTTCCCCTGTTGCTAAGTATAAAACCATGAGCTTGATGCTTGCTATGTCTGTTGTCTATGATCTTGAAGTTGAACAAATGGATGTTAAAACAGCTTTCTTGCATGGTGACCTTGAAGAAACTATATATATGAAACAGCCTAAAGGTTTTGTTGATCCTTCTAAGCCTGATCATGTATGCTTGTTGAAGAAATCCATATATGGCTTGAAGCAATCACCTAGACAGTGGAATATAAAGTTTGATAAATGCATGAAATCTTTAGGGTTCCAGTCTAGCAAGTATGATTCATTTTTATACTTTAAGCATGTCAAGTCTGATTTGCCCATTTATGTCTTGCTTTATGCTGATGATATGCTTTTGATTTGCAAATCCATGTATAAAATTGATATGTGAAAAGGGCCCTTAGAAAGAACTTTGACATGAAATACCTAGGTCATGCTCAAATGATCTTAGGCATTAAGATTGTTAGAGACAGGTCTAAGAAACAAATCATGCTTACTCAATCTGGTTATTTGCATAAGGTACTTGATAGATTCCATGCTTTGAATGCTAAACCCTCCTCCATGCCTTTAGGAGGGCACCTTGACTTAACAAAAGCCAAGCTGCCTCTCTCCAAAGATGAGGAGGGTAGAATGTCTTCTATCCCCTATGATGATGTTGTTGGTTCAGTTATGTATGCTATCTGATGAAACCCGAAATAACGGCTACGCTACGAGGTTGATGTACAACTTTGAGAATCGCACCTAGACCCCCTACAAGGTTCCGAGATCGCACCTAAATATTGCGAGGTCGATTCTAGGGCGAGGTAGATTTGAGGGTATGATGTAGATAGTTTTGTGAGTTGCTGTAGTGAGGTTTTAGGCGTGAACGAGGTCCCTGCGCGACTTTGGGGTCTTTTTGTGGGTTTCTCCTATCTGTAGCGAGGTCTTTTGACGATGTTCCTATCACGTCGATCTTTAACAAGCAAGAGAGTTCTTGAGTTCAAGTGGTTTTTCGACCCCTTCTTCCTACGAGGTTATTCTCTATTTATAGAGAATTGGGGGGCCGAGTTTAGGCCAATGTTCGATGTGGGATGCTCGAAATAAGGGTTTTTGATTGGTCCATGAGTGAGGTCACTTGTGATTGGTTTGGGAGTGAGGTTGCTGGTGATTGGTTCGGGAGTGAGGTCGCTTGTGATTGGTTCGAGCGGGCGGGCGTATTAGTAGAGTCGGTGACGAGGTCGAGACCTCGTCCCGGGATGTTGAGAGACCTCGCATCCATCGGGAGTTGTGTTTTTAAATAATCGGGCATGGACGTGGGTCCCTAAATTGCCCATGGGGGTCCTTCTGGGCCCACTTTTTGCTTTTACTGTTTTGGACATCATCACAACCCCATGGCTTGGGGGCCTCGCCCTGAGGGCCGCAGGGCATAAGTTCCCTGGATCCGCGAGATGCTGGGTGTTTTTTAGAGGTTATGAAGTTCTCGAGGTTGGGAGGACGCTTTGCGAGGTGTGAGGCTCTGTACTTAGGTGTTCTTCTTGTTCTGCGCGGATGAAGATTCTTGAGCCTTTTCGCCATACTTTGCTTAGTGGGCCGTCCAGGTGAGGCAGGCTTAAGAAGCCTTTCGGGAGTGGGGGAGGCTCAAATCTGCTCTATATAAGGGCGTATCTCACACGCCTCCCCCTCATCTTCTTTCTCCAACATTTTCGCTCCTTCTCTCTCTTTATCTCTTCGGTTTCTTCTGAGCGGTTTCTCCAGATGGTTTCCGACGAGCTTTTTGTCGTTCGCTAGTTGCGCCACCGCCTCTCGTTCGCTGACTTTTAAACAAGTAAGTTCTTGATCTTCTTCCTCCTGTCTTTTGGTATTTTTTGCCTTTGATTCTTCCTTTGTTCGCTTTTTGCCCCGTGTTTTGTAAGGGCGACGGTGTGTCGTCCGGTGTTTCGCGCCGGTGTCACGGTGGCGAAGCGGCGGTGGCAGGGTCGTGTGTTTTTTGGCGTTTGCTTTTGTCATTTTTTTTCTTTGTTCTTTCTTCATTCCGTTTTGCATCTGGGTGGGTGTTGGTGATTTCTGGGTGTTTCTTTGTTGGTTGCGCGGCGGCGTTGGGGGTGGTTCTTGTTCCGTAGTGCCCTTGTTTCCCCTTGGTTTTTCTTCTCCTCTCCTTTCTTTTCGTTCTGCTTTTCTTCTTTGTGTTACGCTTCGGGGGGCGGTGTTGCGGCGGTGAGACGGCGGTGAGACGGTGGTGGGGGGCGGTCGCCGCCGTGAGGGTACCGCTGGGCTTTTGGGTTTATTGCTTTTCTCTCTTTTCTTCTTTTTTTCTTGGGGTGGCGGTTAAACTTCCGCTTGTCCGCCCACCACTTTTCGAATTTCGAAAACCCTCGGGAGCCCAAACGTCATGATGTCTGATTGACGGGACGTTTGGGCTTCCACCGCTGGCTTCCACCGTTGGTTGGCCTTCTTTCTCTTTCCTTTCTTTTGGCGCTTCAAATTCTTCTTTGCCGTCCTATCCTGTCAGAGTAGCCCGTAGGATGCCACGTGGCCTTTCCTTTTACGACCTCGCGTTGCTTTGTCCCCCGAGGTTGCGACCTCGTGCCCATTTTCTCCCGAGGTTATGATCTCGTGCTTTTTCCTTTTCGAGGTTATGACCTCGTGCTCTTTTCTTTTCGAGGTTATGATCTTTGTGCTTTGATCTCGGGCTCGACCTCGTCCTTCCTTCTTTCCCGGGGTCGTGATCTCGTTCTTCGATCTCGGGCTTGACCTCGTTCTTCCTTCTTTCACGGGGTCATGATCTCGTGTTTTTCTCTTTGGTTGCCTTGCCTTTAGTGTCTTACTGACCTTTTCTTTTCCAGGTGCTAGCTTTTCGCGACCTGGACGTTGTCTTTTCATGCCTAGGAGAGCCTCTGCGAGCCCACCGCCCGGCTTTGTCTTTAATTTTCAAGAGAATTTCTATTAGGAGGTTTCCGAGTCTGTAGGAAGTGTAGAGCCTAGTGATTCTCAGAACCCAAGTTCCCCTTCGTTGGTCTTCAACGAGCCCTCATCCAGCGACTCCGCTGTTTCGATCAATTCGTACTTCCCCTGTCTGCGCATATATTCTGGTGTTGAAATGGCTTCCTCTTCTTCTCCTGATGTGATCGCCGCCGAGGTCGAGGCGAGGTTGGACGCGGCAATTGCCTCAGCCTCGGCCGCGTATGTGCCATCGAGCTTCCCCGAGGCCTATATTACCGACGCCGTGTCCGACACTCCTGTCGTCCTCAAAGAACGGATTCCTATGAGTCGGAGCACTCCCGAGGCCTACCTGTCCGAGGGGGTGGCCACCGATTTGAAGCTGGACGACCTCGCGGACATAGCTAAAGACTTCCCCTGTCCCGAGGGAGTCGAGCTGGCACTGCCAGAGGAGGAGGGGCGACCCCTGGCGTCCTATGAGGGGTGTGCGGTCGTGCACCTCGTCAGTCTCCAAGCGGGCTTTAGGCTGCCCTTGGCCCAGCACATCGTTGATTTCTTGTGGGCCATGGGCGTCTGCCCCGCCCAGTTGTTCCCGAACGCCTGGCGGTTGTTGTGTGCCTACACAATTCGAAGCCGCGAGCTTTTGGACGAGCCGAAACTCAGCGATTTGTCGGCGTTAGTCTTGGCGAGGAGAGAACCTCGTTGTTCCCTGGTTAACCTCAGCACGCCGAATGTCAAAATCATCACGACCCAGTCGAACGTCGGGACGTGGAAACCTAAATGGTTTTTGGTCCGAGACCTCAGCGGGAGATACCTTAATTTCCCTGTGGCACCGGGTAACTACGAGAGATGCATGTGCCCGTACAAGGTCGCTGAGTTCCAGGCGCTCAAGGCTTGGTACGCCACAGCGTACCAGGCGCCATACGAGCGCTACCTTTCTCAGGACCGGCTTGAGCGGGCCGGGCTGAGCCTCAGTTTCCCTCCTCGCGAGGGTGGAGAGGGTATTTTATTATCATTATTTCTCTGATTGTTTTCTTTTTCCTTGTAAGGTTGCGGGGTTATACACCTCGTTACATTTGTTTCTGACCTCGTCTTAACCTGCTTTTTCTTTTTACTCCTTCTTTCTTGACAGTAGATTTTCTGCATGCTCTTACCACGATGTCGAAGGGGAAACAGCCTTTGACGTCTACTTCCAAGACCCCTGCTCCCCGGGTCCTCAAGGGGATTTCAATTAACGAGCCGAGCTTGCAGGCGAGGACAGGCACAACGCAGCCGGGACCTGTTTCGCCAACGGCCGCGACAGGGGGAGCCCTGCCCAAGGGGAATGTCGCGAGGGCGTCGTAGTGGGACGTCGCGGGGCCGCCCCAAGGGGAGAAAAGATCTGAGGTGGTTCCGTCGAAAGGGGCCGCCGCGAAGGGGACCACCCATCCACCCCGGGCGTCTGACGACAAGGCCGGGCGGAAAAGGAAAGAAGCGGGGTCTTCCCCCGTGGAGAAGAAGAAGAAACCCCGGTCGGGCGACCATCAACGAGGCTCGCGGGATCTGGAACTCATCCCCGCCTTTGACTTCGAGGGGCGAAGTCGTGGGGACGCCGGCCCCCCATCCTGCCAGGTTTCACTGCCTTGGACCTATCATAGGGGCCCCGTTGGATTGGGCCCGGGGGGATTACAAGGAGGAGGTCGCGTGGGCGAACAACCTCACCGAGGCGGCGCTTAACGATGAGGCCGCTCGGTACTCGACCATGGTAAGCTTTTCCGTTTTTGTGTGTTTAATTCCTGTCTCTTTCTTGTTTCTCTTCTCACTCTCCTATTAATTTGCAGCACACCTTTTTTGATAATTATAACCAGAGCCGCATCGCCCTTGCTCACTCGAGGATGGACAAGATGGAGGCGGCGCTTCAAGCTCGCAGCGAGGTGTGCGAGCGACAGGCTAAGGAGTTGGCCGAGGTCGCGGAATCGTCCAAAGCCGCGGAGGCTGCGGCCAAGAAGCGGGTTGAGGCCGCGGAGGCCGCGGCGAGGGAGGAGGTAAAGGCGGCGAGGGAGGGAGAGAAGAGGGCGAGGGATGAGGCCGAGGTCCTGCGGGGCGAGGTTGAAGGGCTTCGGGGTAAGCTCTCCGCCGAACACGAGTTCTTCAAGGCGAAGGAGGCGGAGTTCCTGAGGGTCGAGGAGGAGATCAGGCGCCTTGAAGGGCGCATTGTTGAGCTTAACGAGGAGGTCGTGGCCGCGGGTCCCAAGTATGTGGACTCGGAAGAGTACAAGGCGGAGCTGGTGGAGAGCGTGAGGAAAATGTTCCACCAGGCAGTCCGCATGGGCGTTAAGCAGGCGGTGGCCAAGTATGGGCACCTCGACCCCCAGATCGTCTTCTTCAACCCCAACTACAATGAAACCATGGGGGAGCTGGGGTCGGAGGATCCCGAGGGGGAATGCGAGTTCTTCCACAACGAGGACGGGACTGTGTCCAGCACCGCGCCCCCCGAGGTAGAGCTTATTGGAGGGAACCCAGAGTTAACCTCCACGGGACCTCAGCCCGCTACCGATGCGCCCGCGCCTCTTGCCTCCGCTGCCCCTGCTCCTGCTGAAGCCTCGGCTGCCTCTGCCGAAACTCCTAAAACCATCGATCTTACCGGTCCCGAGGCTGAAACCTCGAAGAAATGATAACTTTTCTTTTTTGGCCCTACGGGGTTTGTAATAAAGACATCTCTTTCTTTTTTTTTGTTTGGGTGACCCTACGGGGTCTGTAATCGAAACACCTCTTTTTATGTTTATGCCCATCGTCACTTTCTTTTCCTATGCTTGTTTGCTTTAGACTTTCTCGCATACGTCAGTCCTTATCCGTCCAACCCCATGGTTCGAGTGTCACATCTTTTGTGGGGCTCGGACCACACCGGGCGTTGTAGTCCTGCGACGAGGTCGTGAGCCTCTGTTCGGACCTCGTTGTTCTGGAAGTTCGTTCCAACCTAAAAATAGCCGTCCGCTAATCCTGGCGTCTTAAGGGGTTCACGAACCTCGTTCGTATCCCAAACGGGAAGCGAGGGGTGGACCTTTTCAACGAGATTCTCCAATCCCAAGCGGGAAGCGAGGGGTGGAACTTCTTTTCAAACGAGATTCTCCAATCCCAAGCGGGAAGCGAGGGGTGGACCTTTTCAACGAGATTCTCCAACCCCAAGCGGGAAGCGAGGGGTGGACCTTTTCAACGAGATTCTCCAACCCCAAGCGGGAAGCGAGGGGTGGACCTTTTCAACGAGATTCTCCAACCCCAAGCAGGAAGCGAGGGGTGGACCTTTTCAACGAGATTCTCCAACCCCAAGCGGGAAGCGAGGGGTGGGACTTCTTCCAACGAGATTCTCCAACCCCAAGCGGGAAGCGAGGGGTGGAATCTTTTTTTATTTTATTTTTTTCAAAGAGATTCTCCAACCCCAAGCGGGAAGCGAGGGGTGGACCTTTGCAACGAGATTCTCCAATCCCAAGCGGGAAGCGAGGGGTGGAACTTCTTTTCAAATGAGATTCTCCAACCCCAAGCGGGAAGCGAGGGGTGGACCTTTTCAACGAGATTCTCCAACCCCAAGCGGGAAGCGAGGGGTGGGACTTCTTCCAATGAGATACTCCAACCCCAAGCGGGAAGCGAGGGGTGGAATTTTTTTTTTTTCAAACGAGATTCTCCAACCCCAAGAGGGAAGCGAGGGGTGGGACTTCTTCCAACGAGATTCTCCAACCCCAAACAGGAAGCGAGGGGTGGATTTTTTTTTTTTCAAACGAGATTCTCCAACCCCAAGCGGGAAGCGAGGGGTGGGACTTCTTCCAACGAGATTCTCCAACCCCAAGCGGGAAGCGAGGGGTGGACCTTTTTCAAGGAGGGAGCGTTTTTAGAAAAGCCTGCAATCCTTTATTTACCAACTGTGAGGAACAACGGGGTTTCGAGTTTCTACATGTAATATTTTTTGAGTCGCGTGACGTTCCATGTTTTGCTCAGTGTGCGCCCCTCGTCGTCCCTGAGTTTGAAAGCCCCGGGCGCGACTTCTTCTCCGAGGATGTAGGGTCCTTCCCAGTTAGGGTCCAATTTTCCCCCTTTGGTGCGTCTTAGCACGAGGTTTCCTGTGGCCAAGATGCGAGGTCTGACCTTCTTATCGTGATACACAGCGACACGTCGCTTGTATTCTCTAGAGCGCAGGTCCGCTACCTCGCGGATTTCATCTCGGAACTGCAGTTCGACCTTGAGGTTGGCCTCGTTTTCTTTTTCGTCGAAGTTGTACACCTTTGCTGATCGAATTAGAGTTTCTACGGGAACGAGGGCTTCCGCCCCGTAGGTAAGAGCGAAGGGGGTCTCGCCCGTTGCGCGGCGCGAGGTCGTGCGATACGTCCAGAGGACGAGTGGGAGTAATTCGGCCCAACGGCCCTGTGCTATGCCCAGGCGCTTTTTGAGGTCTGTCAAGATTGCGGGCATTAACGTTTTCTACCTGGCCATTGGACTGGGGATGAGCCCCGGAGGAAAATTTGAGGTCGATGCCCAGCTCAGAGCAGAAAGTCCGAGTTTCTTCGCAGTCGAATTGGGGGCCATGGTCGATCATGATTGTCATGGGGACACCGAAACGGCAGACGAGGTTCTTCCATAGGAATTCGCAGACCTTTGCCCCGGTGATTTTTGCCATTGCCTGTGCTTCGATCCACTTCGTGAAGTAGTCCACGATGACCAAAATGTATTGCACTTGGCCAGCAGCTTTAGGAAAAGGGCCTAAAATGTCCATTCCCCACATTGCGAATGGGCATGGCGCGTGAATGCTGCGGAGGGGAGCCGTGGGGGTGTGCTGGACGTTCCCATGTTTCTGGCATCCGACGCATTTTTGGACGTAAGCTCTGGCGTCTTGTCGGAGAGTGGGCCAGAAGTACCCCAAATGGACGATTTTGTGTGCCAAAGACCTCCACCCCGGATGTCCTCCACAAACTCCCTCGTGGGCCTCGTAGAGGACGTGGTCCGTGGTCTCGGGCGGTATGCACAACAGGTTGGGTTCAGCGTAGCCCCGACGATAAAGTTGGTCGCCGACGACGCAGTAGTGGGCAACTTGCATTTTTAGTTTTCTGGCCAGCGCGGGGTCCTCTGGGAGGATGCCGCTTTGTATGTACCTTGTTACCGGGAACCTCCAGTCCTCGGTCCTTATGGACATGACCTCGCTATCGACGCTTCGTGAGAGCTTTCTCTCCACCATTACGCGGTTCCCCACATCCAAGGGAAGCGCGGAGCCTAACCTGGCGAGGGCATCCGCCTTTGTGTTTGAGGTCCGCGGGATTGACTTCACCGCGAAGGTCTCTAGGCATGAAACCAAGGCCTTGACTTTTGCTCGGTAGGCGGGCAGAAAACCTGTCCTGGTGTCGTATTGGCCGTTGATTTGTCGTGCCACCAATTCGGAATCTGTGTAGACCCTGATTTTGCGGGCTCCGTTAAGTAGCGCCATCTCGATCCCGGCGATCATGGCCTCATACTCGGCGTCGTTGTTGGTGGCATCGAAGGCGAAGTTGAGAGCATACTCCGTCTCGATTGAGGGGCCAGCGAGGAACACCCCGGCCCCGCCACCGGCGTCACATCGTGAGCCATCAACGAACACTTTCCATTCGTCCGAGCTTGTGTCTGTCTCGGGGAAGGTGACCTCCACCATAAAGTCGGCGAGGGCTTGTCCCTTCATCGCGGTTCTCGGAAGATAATTGATGTCGAACTCGGAGAGCTCGACGGCCCACTTGGTCATACGTCCGGAGAGAGCGGGCTGATGCAGAATTTGACGAAGTGGGAGGTCCGAGAGAACCTGGATGGGATGTGCGTGGAAGTATGGGCGTAGGCGCCTTGCGGCGGTCACTACAGCCAGCGCCATCTTCTCTGTCGGGGAGTATCTCTGCTCCGCAGGCTGGAGCACGCGACTCACAAAGTATACCGGGTGCATGGCCTCTCTTGTGAGCACCGCGCTGACGGTCTCAGGACTCACCGCCACATATAGTTGCAAGTCTTCGCCCGCATGTGGAGGTGACTAGGTGGGGAGCTTGGTGAGGAAGATCTTTAACTCGGAGAAGGCTGTCTCGAGTCTCTCGTCCCAGACGAACTTGTCATTCTTTTTGAGGGCGGCAAAGAATGGGAAGGACTTGTCTGCTAGGCGGGAGCAAAACCTCCCTAAGTAATTTACAGCGCCGTTGAGTCTTTGTACCTCGGTACGAGATCGGGGAGACCTCATTGTGAGGATAGATTCTATTTTGGCGGGGTTGACGTCGATCCCGCGTTCGCTAATCATGAATCCCAAAAACTTCCCCGAGGACACGCCAAAAACGCACTTCTCGGGGTTCAAGCTGAGCTGGTGGTGTCCGAGGGTGGTGAAAACCTCGGCGAGGTCAGCCAGGTGCTCCTCGGGGCCCTTGCTCCGTACCACGATGTCATCAACGTAGGCGGATACGTTCCTGTCCAGGTGGTCTTTAAAAACCCGACCGACGAGGCATTGGAACGTGGCCCCGGCATTCTTGAGGCCAAACGGCATGACCTTATAACAGTATGTCCCCCGCTGGGTGATAAAGGATGTCTCCTCCTCGTCACGGGGATTCATCGAGATCTGGTTGTACCCCGAGTAGGCGTCGAGGAAACTCAAGACCTCATGCCCAGCAGTCGAATCTACAAGTGCATCGATCGAGGGCACAGGGTAGCTGTCTTTGGGGCATGCCTTGTTGAGGTCCTTGAAGTCTACACACATCCGCCATTTGCCGCTGGCCTTTTTGACCAACACGACATTGGACAACCATTTCGGATACTGGACTTCGCGTATGAAATCTGCGGCCAGCAGCTTGGCCACCTCTTCATTTGCGGCAGTTGCCCTTTCTTCGTTCATCTTTCTTCGACGCTGCACCACAGGACGAATGACGACGTCGATGTTCAGGGAGTACTGGGCCAGGGTCCGAGGCACACCTCGGAGATCTTTTGCAGTCCAGGCGAACACGTCGCGGGACCCAGCAAGCAGAGCCTCTAGTGACACTGCTGCGTCCCCAGTGAGGCAACCCCCAAGGTAGATCTTTTCTGATTTGTTTTCGAAGGGGGTAATCACCCTTCTTTCTGTCTCGGGAGTGGGTATTGTGAAATCCCGGACCTCGAGGTCTGCTTCACCTGAAGTCTCTACCATGAACACAGAGCATTTTTGCTTAGCCGAGGTCATGTAGCAGACGCGGCCCTCTTCTTGGTTGCCCTTCACCTCTCCGACACCTACGCTGGTGGGGAACTTCATTTTTAGGTGGTAGATGGAGACCACCGCCTGGAATTTCATCAAGGAGACTCTCCCGATGATTGCATTGTAGGCCGAGGGCAGGTGCACCACCGTAAACTCTATTACCTCGGTTCTCGTTGTCGAGCCAGTACCGAGGGTCATCCACAGGTCTATGAGACCAACGACATCGACCTCGTTTCCCGAGAAGGAGGTGAGCTTCCCAGCGTAGGGCCTCAAGGATGTCGCGGAGATCCCTAGCTGCTCGAAAGCGCCAAAATACATGATGTCCACGGAGGAACCCGTGTCCACCAGTATTCGCTTCACTATTTTCGAGCCCAATTGAGCGTGTATCACCAGGGGGTCGGAGTGGGGCATATGGAGTCCTTCGGCGTCTTCTGTCGTGAAGGCCATACCCACGTGGGACCGTGAGGTTTGTGTCACGCTGTATACCGAGGGCTCATGGTGACTTGCCCTCGCGTATCTTTTTCTTTCCGTCTGGCTCGAACCCGCTAGCGAGGGTCAGCCCGAGATGGTGTTGATGTACCCCTCGGGCGCCGTGGCTTGTCCGGAGCGAGACTGCCTCGCCGGAGCTTGTTGCCCTATGTTGCTTGGTCGGGACCGGGTTGGTTCCTGCTGCACGAGGTTGGCCCCCGACGCTGGGTTGGCACGCTTTTTCTCGTTTGGGTTGTAGGCGGGGCCACCTTTGCCTCTGTAACCTCGTGGCTTCCCGCCGAATCAGCTCCAACCCCCACCGCCACGGTTGTCGTAGCGGTTGTTGCTTCTATTGTCGTTGTTGCCTCTGTTAATGTTGTTGCTTTTGTTGTTGTTGTTGCTTTTGTAATCGGCACGCCGGTCGTGAGTTTGCGTCATGTACGCGTCCCTCGCGGCCGATGCAGTCACTTTAGCTTTTCCCTTAGCCTCGGTCGCGAGCTCTGGCTGGCAGCATCCTCGGCGTAGACCTGTGCCGTGATCCGAGCACACAGGCTCTCATATGTGGTCGGATTTTTGAGAAAAATGCGACATTTGAAATCCCCCTGGCGAAGGTTGCCCATGAGGATGTCGCGTGCCGAGGCCTCGTCGATTTGCGCGATCTCAGCGACCGCGGTAGTGAACCTCGTAAAAAAGGTACCCAGCTTCTCGTTTTCCCCCTGCTCGATGCCACGGAGATCGCGCATGTTCTTCTTGCGCTTTCTCGAGCCGTTGAAGTGCCCGACGAAGGACTCGCATAGCTGGGAAAACGAGGTTATCGACTCGACCTTAAGGTTGGTGAACCACGTCATTGCCGCCTTGTCCAGAGTGGTCGGAAAGATTCGACAGAAAATGGCGTCATTGTAAGAGTTGACGTTCATCTGGACGGCGTAGTGTTTTATGTGGTCCTCGGGGTCGGCCGTGCCGTCGTAAAGTCCCATTTGCGGCCAATGGAAACCTTTGGGCATGTGTGCCTCTTGGATCTCGGGTATGAAGGGATTCCTGTACCCACTCTCGACGGATGGGCGAGCAGACTTCGACTTTGACCTCGCCAGAGGGCGTGGCGCGCTTGCCGCCATTTCAGACAATTCCATGTCACACCTCTCAGCACGTCGCGAACGGGATCGCGAGATCTACATCGGATCTCGGGAGGGTCTCTCCGTGGTAGATCCGTTCGTGGGCGCCTCCTGCCCCGGCATATAGCCCGGGACATATGCGGGCACGTACTCGGAGTGAGGTTGCCCCTGGGAGGGGATCGGGACATATGGGGGAGCTTGTCCCTGTTGGTACTGCCCGTACCCCGGGTAGGGATACTGGTTGAAAGGAGCGCCGCCCTGTTCATACCCCTGGAACGGGTATGGGTTTTGTGGGACGTTGTATGTCCAGCCTGGAGGGACCACAAAAGGGTATCCTGACGGACCTGTCGTCGTCCATGGGGGGGTCTCGGCCATATTGTCGGGATGTTGGGGGAAGAAATTGTTTGGACAAGCCATTCTGAGGGGGTTTTAGGAATCAAGGTTTGCACTGAAATGGGAAGCTGCTTAGGATGAAGAGGTTCCCACAGACGGCGCTAGTGATGAAACCCGAAATAACGGCTACGCTACGAGGTTGATGTACAACTTTGAGAATCGCACCTAGACCCCCTACAAGGTTCCAAGATCGCACCTAAATGTTGCGAGGTCGATTCTAGGGCGAGGTAGATTTGAGGGTATGATGTAGATAGTTTTGTGAGTTTATGTAGTGAGGTTTTAGGCATGAACGAGGTCCCTGTGCGACTTTGGGGTATTTCTGTGGGTTTCTCCTATCTGTAGCGAGGTCTTTTGACGATGTTCCTATCACGTCGATCTTTAACAAGCAAGAGAGTTCTTGAGTTCAAGTGGTTTTTCGAACCCTTCTTCCTACGAGGTTCTTCTCTATTTATATAGAATTGGGGGGCCGAGTTTAGGCCAATGTTCGATGTGGGATGCTCGAAATAAGGGTTTTTGATTGGTCCATGAGTGAGGTCACTTGTGATTGGTTTGGGAGTGAGGTTGCTGGTGATTGGTTCGGGAGTGAGGTCGCTTGTGATTGGTTCGAGCGGGCGGGCGTATTAGTAGAGTCGGTGACGAGGTCGAGACCTCGTCCCGGGATGTTGAGAGACCTCGCATCCGTCGGGAGTTTTGTTTTTAAATAATCGGGCATGGACGTGGGTCCCTAAATTGCCCATGGGGGTCCTTCTGGGCCCACTTTTTGCTTTTACTGTTTTGGACATCATCACTATCATTTGCACCAGACCTGATCTTGCTTTTGCCATCAGTGTTCTGAGTAGACATATGTCTGAGCCATGTGAAAAACATTGGCATGCAATGAAATTTTGTTTGAGATACATTGTTGGTACTGCCAACTTTGGTTTGCTCTATGGTGTTCATTCTTCTCCTTCTGAACTCTATGGTTATGTTGACTCTGACTTTGCAAGCAATAAAGACAATAGAAAATCAACCACCTCATATGTCTATACATTGTGTGGAAATTTCATCTCTTGAAAGTCTCAATAGCAGTCTATTGTAGCTCTATCCTCTACTGAGGCAGAGTACATAGTTGTTACTGAAGCTTCTAAGGAAGCAATCTGGCTCCAAGGACTGTTGAGGGAAATTGAAGGTAAGAACTATATGTCCAAATTGCATATGGACAGTCAGAGCGCCCTCTATTTGTGCAAAGACCCTATGTACCATGAAAGGGCCAAACATATTGATGTGAGGTACCATTTCATAAGGCAAAAGGTAGCAAAGAAAATCATTCTGGTTGAATGGATTGATGGTAAGAAGAATCCTGCAAATTTTAGTACCAAAATTGTCACAACTAATAAGTTTAACTTTTGCAGGGATTTCATACATGTGATCGAGCCAGAATAGAGCTGAGGAGGGTATAATGGGCCGGTGATAGAAAGACTTTAAGACTAGAGATCAACAAAACAAGAAAACAAGATTTACTATTGATGTAAACTTAAGAAGTAGGAGGGCAAATTGTAGAGTTGTATTGATGGGCATGTAATCTCCTAAGTTTGGAACATTGGGCTTGTATGTATATGTTTGGTGAATGAGAGCTTTGTCAGATTGGGTCGACTTCTCGTTGGAGGCTGTATTGGGCTAAACGACCCAATACAAGTTCACCCAATGTAACACCCCGTCTTAACATCGGGGTATTACTTGGTAGTTTGACCCTAACGGGTCCTACCTGAACTGGTTGACAACTAGAATACTTGGACCTTGCAACTCGGGCATAACAAGAAAACTATTTTAAAACATCCAACTATCATTCAACAAACCACATTTGCAACAATCTCATGCATGAGATCCCAAACATATAGTCAAGTCACACCCAACACAAGAAATCCGCTAAAATCAACAACAGAGTGAAATATCCAAAACAAATAACAAGACTAAACAGAACTCCTAACCCACTCTATAACCTAATGACACGCGTCAATGATCCGCTGCAACATCCAACCTAGGCTCCAACACGGGACCTGCATGAGTACGTGGAACTGAAAAATAAAAGTCCCCGAGGGGTCAGCTACTACCCTAGGCAAGCTAGATAACAAGCGGCAATAGTAAGACGTTTGAAAACCATAAATAACCAACAACTTAACCTTTAACAAGTTAATTAAACAAAACATAATAGGTGAACACACATCTCAATAATCTAGATAACCGGTGAAAGAAAAGGCAACGAAGCATCCCAACAATAAAGATAACTAGCACAAAAGTAAAGCATTTGAAATAATAGCCAACACTTCGACATTCAACAAATAAAGGGAAATACAACGAAACAAGCAATTCATCAAGAATAACAAAATTCACAAGGTCGAAAGCTAACTATGTAATCACACACACAACAACAACAACAAAATCATTCACAATCCTATTGGGAAATGCAATTCTCCCTTCCTCCACCACATTCCCATCTACGACGCTAACTCCCTGTGCCCGAGTGCAAAGGCAGGCCCTCTTACTTTTCATACACGTCATCCTTCCAACCCCTTATCAAGCCTCCACTGAAGCACTTGCCAAAAACAAGCAATCAATTTTATTTTTAAAGGGGCCCGCCGACACACGACCATTGCTAGACGCCTATTAGCCACCGACAATCGTCGCACATGATCGTGCCGGTTATGCTGCCAGCACAAAGAAAGCGATACTATTTCTTTTACGAGAAAACGTTTGAAATGGAAAGCGCATCACATCATGCATGGAAACATTTCACATGGAAAAACATACATTCGGGACTAATTCCTAAAACCAATCTCACAATCACGGCATGAAATCTAACAAACTAGAATAAAGCCGAGCAAGTCGAGATCGACTTAACTGGAAGGCGATCCTCGATGGAAGTAAGAAACGTGTCGATACTAAAGACCTACGAATCATAACGTTCACGGTTAATCGACTAACCGCGAGAAGTAGCTTTCAATTCTAGGCAAGTACAACTATAGTGGCCTCCCAAGTGTGAGTCGCCATATTTTGGTGGTATCCAAGCAGTGTGGTTTGGCTTGATTTTACTATATCTAACTAAAGTTCAAGTGTAACGAACGCACAAGCCAAATCAACTTTTCCCAACAACTAGTATTTCCTAACTTAGACTTAACGACAATAACCCAAAGCTCAAGGTAACAAATCCGAAGTCCAAGTTCCAAAGTTGGAACATCAAAACACAACTTAAACACACACAACATACATGATTATAATTCACGGCACCCAATTCAAAAGCCTCTCGCGAAAAAGAGGGCCACCACACAAGAAACCGATCAAAAGTTCTCATTCCAAACAAACCGATACCCACATTCCCATCAAGATCAATTCATATACACATATAAGAAATTCACTCGGAACGACTTAATCTTATATGGTCAAAATACAACCATTAATTGATGTCACAATGAACCAACATTTACATACTTATACCAACAACAACACAGAGGGGAAACGATAACCGATAAGATCAACTAGCAAACCATTCGATTGAGTGAGCAATGCACGCAGGTTACAAGGCAAGATCATGAATTAACAACTAGAAACAACATAATCAACACAACCGTTACAAGGCAAATCCATAGAAGACAAAGATCTAAAACAAGGGATATTCGACCTTTCAAGCTTCAAGATCGGATACTCCTCAGACGAAGCTGAATTTCACGGCTCGGTACACTACTTAGACTTCCGATTGGTACAAGCTGCGATCGGACAACGCCTTCTTCGAAATGACTTGAACTCTTTATGAAATAACTTGGCTCGGAGGAGTGCGCGAGGCGGGTCACAAGAGCGGGATCTGAGACCACTCAGTGGGTTCAAGGTCTGACCTGCACCCTCTCTGATATTCAGTACCAAAGGGCTCAAGGAGGCGAAAACAAAGGGAAAGAAGACAGAATTGACAGGGCATGACTTACAGTTGGCGTACAAAGGCGGGCCAGATAGTGGTGGTGCGCAGAAATTTAGGGTGATGGCGATGAACCGACGCGAGTCAGGCGAGCTAGAGGGGAGACGAGATCTGATGCCAACTTGCGAGTCTTCAACAATGAGGAGCCAAACCCTCAGCGGATGAGGCGAGTGAGAACTAGGTGAGGACGGATGTCGGCAGTGCGAAAGGAACGATGAAACGAGAGTGAAGCAGGGTGAAACTGTGGTTAGAGGGGTGGTCGTGCGACCCCAACCCACACCAGCTTGAGAAGACAGAAGGAGGTCAAAGAAAAACGAGAGAGAAGGGGAAGAGTGATCGGCGGACGATTGAACTGGATTGAGAACCTGTCTCCTCCCTCTTCCACAGATGAGCGGCGCCTCAACAAAAGAAAGGGGGAGTGAAAGTGCTAGGGAAAGGGTAGTTTAGGAATGGAAGAGTAAAAAATGGGTTTGGGCCTTCCATTTTTAGGCTTTTTGGCCCAAATACCAAAGAATGGAAGAGTAGGATGACTAAAGAGGTAGGAATTTGAACGGAACTTCGGGTCTTACATACTACCCCCGTTATAGAAAGTTTCGTCTTGAAACTTTTGTGGCTAAAAGTGGAATTCCACAAGGATTTTCGAGGTTTCACAACCTCTCCCCCTTGAATAGGTTCAGGTTCGTCCTCGAACCCTCCGAATTGTTAACAACAGATTAACATAGCATGGGAAAAACGCATTCCAAAGTACTATAATCATGAAGAAAGACGACCAATCCATTCACATATCCAAAACACAAACAAGCAAACAACAAAACACTCTTAGCAACATTAAGTCATACAAACGTCACACCCACTCCCGAGCATCCTCTAAGCTCTACTCTCAAAGGCCTTTACTAAACCCGAGTACAGTTTGGGGTAGTTCTCTCTCATCCTATCCTTGGTTTCCCAAGTGGCCTCCTCGACACCTCGTCGAGACCACTGAATTAACACTAATGGAATCTCCTTGTTTCGCAGCTTCTTCAAGCGCCTGTCTAGAATTGCTATCGGCTGCTCTCTGAAGGTATGATCGGGCTCGACCTCCAACTCTTCATAGTTGAGCCTGTGACTGGGATCTAGAACGTACTGTCTCAACTGTGACAAGTGAAAGACAAGGTGAACTCCATCCAAGGCGGGTGGTAGCGCTAGTCTGTAGGCTACCTCGCCCACTCTTTCCAGTATCTCAAAACGGACCAATGTAGCGGGGACTCAACTTCCCCTTCCCCTCAAACCTCTTCACACCACGAGTAGGCGACACTCTCAACCAAACATGTGCCCCTATCTCAAACTCTGTGCAGCTAGCATATGCTCTCGGATCAAGGTCACCTTTCCAATCGTTTCCTCTATCATTTGTGGCATCTCTCCTACAACATCCGATGGTTCATCCCAACACAAAGGTGTTCTGCATTTACGGCCATACAAGGCCTCATATGGAGCCATTTGAATCGAGGAGTGCCAACTGTTGTTGTAGGCAAATTCAACCAATGCTAGGTGCTCCGACCAGTGACATCAGCATGTCTTCTAGAGTCTGAATGGTCCTCTCGAATTGGCCATCTAACTGTGGATGGTAAGCCGTCGTGAAGTGCAATCTCGTCCCAAGTGCCTCATGCACTTGTTGCCAAAATCTGGAAGTGAAACGGCCATCACGATCTGACACAATCGTCTTGAGCACACCATGTAGTCTAACTATCTGATTCATGAACACCTCTGCCAGCTTGTTTATATTCCACATCTCCATAATAGGCAAGAAGCGAGCAGTCTTTGTCAACCTATCCACTACAACCCAAATGGCATCACGCCCCTTGCTGATACGTAGTCCAATGACAAAATCCATGGAAATATCCTCCCACTTCCATTCTGGAATGGGTAGGGGTTGGAGCATACCACCCGGCCTTTGGTGCTCAATCTTCACATGTCGACAAACCTGACACTTAGCCACGAATCTTACTACATCCGGCTTCATTCCATCCCACCAATAATACTATCGTAAATATTTGTACATCTTACTCGCTCCAGAGTGAATCGAGTAAGGTGTAGCGTGGGCTTCTTGCAAAATCTTCTGTCTCAACGCTACATCCCGAGTTACACAAATTTGGCCATGCAAACTCAAGATACCATCTGCTCTCTCTACAAACTCAAGATACCATCTGCTCTCCTCTTCCTTGATTGTTCGTAGTTTATTGAACATCCCCTTACTTTGCAAGCTCTTAAATTTCGTACTTTTAAGCCGTTCAGCATAATTCAATTCCATGCCTCCTTTGCCAAATATGCAGACGTAGAACATGTCTTTGAAGTCGAACTTGAAGCGCGGAATGTACCCTCGCTCAAGGGAATACATTATTGCAAATTACACCCATCCATTAGTTATTTTGATTCCCTTACTCTTGGAGAGCTTAATTGGTCATTTCTTTGCTTGACACAAAACGTATCCAGAGTCTGGTATTGACCACTTGTATTTCTTCACAAATGCAATGGGCAAGGGCTGTGTGTCCAACATGTTCAATAGTGATCAATGAAACAAAAATACGAATACGGTGAATATATATGTATTCTAATGTTGTTCAAATATTCTCTTACCATTTGGAACAATGATCTGAGACTACAAGAACTCTCACGAACTGTGTATCGTGACTATGATTATACTTTTCCATCTTCCTGTCATAAACATCATCTATTAAGTTGTAGGTCCCACTATATCATTTGCCTAAAAACAATGCAACACAGATTCTAGAAACACAAACTCAAGATGCATGCATTGCACACTCAAGATGAATGAATTGCACATTCAAGATTGCAATCTCAATGTGCATGCATTGAACACTCAAGGTGCATTAAAAATTGACAACCGGCTTCCTAATATTGCCATCTTCCTCTACATCACAATTGGAGTACTTTTGCAAAGCCAAATTTACAAAATCTGGCATCGGTTGTATTCACATTCACCAGAGAAACAAATCTTTAAAACACACTAATCAACATAACCAATGCACAATTTCATCTCAATTCCAATACACAAATGTCTATCCAGAAACCATCAACCCTGGAAACCCAAAATCCATCCAGATAACTCTAAACCCTAGAAATACAACATAAATCCCAAAACTTTAAAAACAAAAAGTAAATACAGATTGAACTCGATGAATAAACAACTAATCATATTCTCAATCCAATTCAGTGAGTAACATCGTATAATATGCCTCCACAATACAAAATTGAACAATTAAAACCCTCATTAGTCATTAAACAACAAATCAAGCAGATTTGAGGAGCCAAACCACTATGGTGTCGCGAATCCGGATGCTATCAACGATCAAGAGGCCGACACTGGATGCACGATGTAGTGGGATTGGTGGCCGGTGGAGTACAGCTGGTGTCTGACGGTGTGTCGAGAAAGGGGAAAACTTTACTCAAAAGGGGTAAGGTCTAAAAGGGGGAGAGGGAGGAGTAAAAAATAATTTATTTTTTTAACAATAAATAAATTTTGAATTTTGAATTTGAAATCTGAAATTGTGATGTTCGCATTTTTAGTATAGTTTTTAGTAGGTTTTCTTTGCTTATTAGGTTTAGTTTTAATAAGTTTAGGTTTAGTTTTGTGTGTTTTTGGATAGTTTTGCATATTTCTATGGAAAGTATGGAAGCTAGTCTATTTTGTGTATTTTGTAGGTTTTAGCAAGGAAAAGGAGCTATATGGAGCTGAATTTGGAGCGCTACAGTGAAAATCGAAGGAATACAAGATTGAAGAAGTCAAGAGTTCAAGATTTACGAGATAAAGTGTGGAAGAAATCTAGCCCAAGCTCGTTAACGAGGTTGTGAGGGCTCGTTAACAACGCCACGAGACAGAATATTCGAGGGTTGACTTTGTGACTCACCGATCCTGTACGGGAAATTATTTCCGTATCGGTAGAGTATCTTTTTGTGATATTTAGGGTTATTATATTATGTATTTTAGGTCTTGTTATCTTCTTAGATTTTATTTCTATCTTATAGAGTTTTATTTCTATCTTCTTAGGAAAGTTTATATCTTCTAGCCTTTTTTGTTTTTAGCCTTTTCAGTATAAATATTCTTCTATCTAGAGAGAAAAAAGGAGGACCCTTTCAGAGAGGAGGAGATTCTTTTCAGAGATTTTAGAGAGGAGGAAGAACCGAAGAGGCGAGAGGATCGGAGTCGAGTTCGGAGGTCGGTGAACGAGAGTTACCGAGTTCGTTGATCGAGATTTTGGTTCGGTATTTTGTTCCTTTTTTCGGTTTCTTTTGATTTTCTGTAAGACAGATTTTTTCTATTTAAATTGAGTAGCAATTTGTTTTCAATGATTCCTTTTATTGAATTTGTTTGTTTAGTAGTTATGATTAGTGAGTAGTCTTCTTTTCTAGGATCGGGGTTAAGCCCGGCATAGTTGAGCATGTTTCATAAGTGAGATTATGTGTTGAATGCCTTTTATCTATTATTGAGATTGTTTGTTGTGCTTATACCGAGATGAAAGTTGAGGTAATTTGAGTTTTTAACTTGATTGAGAGAGAAAGTTAGTAACTTGAAGGTTGATATTGTTTGAATGCGAAAGTTTCAAGCTTTAGATCCAAAGCAAACAATTAAGTGAATTAGGATTACGAAAGTAGGTTAATTTACTTGATAATCAACGAAAGTTGATGACTCTATCCATTTAAAGGCATGATCTTATCTTCTTACGAGTTTATATGCTTGGCTATGTTGTGGTGTCCCTAGTCCTGGATCTTTGTCTTTATTTGAATTATCTTGAGTGAATTTCGTTGCTGAGTTACTTGCCTCGGTACCGAATTTATTTAGGTCGTTAGTTGAGTCTTTTTAGGTACGGTGGTTCGTTAACGACCCTGACAACGTCGTTAACGAGGCTGCTTGTTCTCGATTTTGTTTGATTTTATTTGTTTTTTTTAGTAGTTGATAAACGAACAACCTTGCTTCCTGTGGAACGATCCTGACTCTACTATACTCAGCAGGGTCTTGACTTATAAATTTATTTGTTGTCAAGAAACCCTCTCAACAAATTGGCGCCGTTGTCGGGGATCGAACGAGTTTGTTAGTTTATCTGTGGGTTCGGGAATAGCCCGACCCCGTTTTTGTTTTTAATTTTTGTTTTCTTTGTCTGTTTTCTCAGCGTATGCCGGTAGGACGACGAAAGCTTGAGTTTGACAAAACTGGTTATTACTCAGAACCTGAACGTTCCCTGCACCGTAGACCCCGAGAAAACCGAGCCATGGCCACACCAGAAGAGATGGCTCGTCAAATGGAAGAGCTCCGAAATCAGATGGAGGCGCTGAAGACCGAGAAGGAAGGCGCTGTTGCCGACGCTGAGCGTCAACGAGCCGCTAATGCTCGTTTACTGGAGGAGCTTAATGCCTATCCGAGGAATGCCAAACAATATATGCATCCGGAACTAAGGGTGCCAGAGTCTCCAATCGTGCTTCCCGAGATAGAGAAACCCTTTGAGATCAAGTCTCAATTCATATCCTTGATTAAACGGGCTCAGTTTGAAGGGAAACCTACTGAGTGCCCTATGGAGCATATTAGAAATTTTCTTGATTTATGTGACACCATAGCTGCTGAAGTTGTCTCACTTGAATATGTTCTATTAAAAGCTTTTAGGTGATCTCTTACTGGAAAGGCCCTGAACTGGTTGGAGAGCCTACCTTCTAAGTCTATCAGGACTTGGAAAGCTTTGTACGATCAATTTCTTACAAAGTTCTTCCCTCCTGCTAAGACGACGGAGTTGAGGAAACGCATAACCTCCTATCACCAGCTGCCTAATGAAACATTCGTTTAAACATGGGAAAGATTTAAAGAGATGCTTAGACAATGCCCCACTCATGGGCAACCTTTATATGTTTTGCAAGAAATCTTTTTCCAGGGTATTAACGCAGAGACCAAGAACCGCATCAACACGCATACTGCGTGCGGTTTTATAGAGATGAACCCGACGGAGGCATGGGAACGGTTGGATAAGCTTTCCAATTATGATGCCATGTATGGAACCCAGCAGACTCCACAGCCCCAGAAATGTCTCTACATACCTAACCGAGACGAAGTTGACCCGGATGTTAAAAATCAGTTCTTACAAGATGAGGTCAACCGTCTAAAAAAGCAGGTAAGTTTTCTGAAATCCTCTCAATCATGTCAAGAATGTGGTTCTTCTGCACATAGTACTTCTGCTTGCACTAACATAGAGCAGGTTAGAGCCGCTGAGACAATTGCTGAGATGAATTATATGAGAGGACCATACAGGAACCAGCCTAGTTATCATGACAGGTCAAACAACTATCAGGCATGGGGCAATCAGAATACAAGTCAAAACTATGCAGTGCCCACACCAGATAGACGACTTGCACCCTATCGACCTCCAGGCCATCAGGAGCCGCCATCATGGGTTCAGGGATTACAGGAAAGCATTAACAAAGTGACCAACAAGGTCAATGAAGTTCAACCAACCTGAACCAACAAAATAGAAGATGGGGAGAGTTCGATATATGGAAGAAGAGTGTTGATTCCCAACTAGGGAACCTCGCTGCACAGATTCCGAGACCACAAGGGCAACTCCCGGGCCGCCCGGAGGAAAACCCTAAAGGAAAAATAGCAGCGGTTCAACTTAGGAGCGGGAAGACATTGCCGGAGCGAGTTCAAGCTGAGGACAAGAAGGAAGAGGACGTCACCAAACAGCTCGTTAACGAGCCAACGAGGGAAAATAACGAGCCCATATACAGGGATGACGAAGCTCCGAGGGTTCCTGACGATCCTACCACAGGTAAGTTTTCTAATCCGAGAATTCCTCTCAACCCCAGGGTAGTTAACGACCCCACCAGGGTCGATAACGACCCGCTGAGGCCAACAAACGACCCCAGTGTTGACCCGGTACTCTCACCTCTCGAGCCTATCTTGGTCCCGAGAATGGTGAAATCTCTTCCATTTCCAACTAAGAAATCTATGGACTCTAATGAGAGTAAGTTCAAGCGTTTCGTAAAAATTCTTCAGGGCATTAATATTTCCATCCCATTCGCTGAGGCCCTAAGCGAAATGTCAGCTTACACAAAGTTTTTGAAAGATATTCTTGGCAGGAAAAGATCCATTACAGAGCTGCAGGATGAAGTCAGATCGATAGCTCTACTTAAAAAGCTAGGAGACCCAAGGAGATTTGCAATAACAATCGGCATAGGCAACCACAAGTTCAAGGCTTTATGTGATCTGGGCGCCAGTGCTAGTTTAGTTCCTCTCTCAATCTGGTCTAAAGCTAATATGGGACCACTAGAGCTGGTAGATATGAATCTGTATATGGCAGACGGATCATGTGTCAAAGCCACAGGAGTAGTGGACGATTATCCTATTCAAGTCGGGAAATTCTTTATACCGAATGATTTTATCGTCCTCGATATGCCTGAAGATCCTCATGTCCCCATAATTCTCGGCCGACCATTTTTAGCCACAGCAGGTGCAAGAGTTGATGTGCGGAAAGGACTCCTCACTTTTGATATTGGAGAGGAACGAGTGGAATTCAACTTGGATCAGAATGCCAACGACCCAATTGGGGTCGCGCAAATCGAGTTGACCCAACCAGACCTCGACCCAACTGTCCCTACCAAGCCTCAATGGCCAAACACCGAGTCCCACATGCAAGAGCGCAATCAAGAAGAGTCCAAACCACCTTGGTTTTCGGATTTCACTACCGATCCTGTAGGAATACCGAGCATTCGGATAGAAGAAAAGGGTCCTAATTTAGCAACTCAAAGCACACAGAAGCTGCAAAGCTAAGTATGGGGTACCTCAAGACCCCAACATGGCTACACATGAGCCACCATGAGTCAAAAGAGCACGTCGGGCTAACGACGTTAAAAATAGCGCTTACGGGAGGCAACCCGCTTTTAGAATTAGATTCTTTTTCTTCTTCTTTTCTTTTCCTTTTTAGACTATTTTTCTTAGCTTTCTTTTGAGTTCTTTTTAGTAATTTTTAGGATAGAAATTAGGATAAATTTTTAGCTAACAAGATGCAAGAGAACGGATCGAAAATCACTCCAAGAGGCTACGGTGGCTCGTTAACGACCCACCCATGGTCGTTAACAACCCGGTTCGAAAGACCCGACTCGAAAAACGGGGCAGGTAAGTGCCGCCCCCCCCCCCCCCCCCCCCCCCTCCCCCCTCTTCCTATTCGTATCTCTTCCCTCTCCTATAAAACCCTTTTACCCCTTCCACAAATCCACCCTCAAATCCTCTCAATCCCACCCTTCTCAAAAACTCAACCAAAGTTCTTGAAGACCTCTTCTCACCGATCGGAATCCCGCACTAACCACCACCGAGCAACCATCGTTACCGAAGCCCGGAAATCCTTCCCTCCACTATCGAAAATCCGAGCTTTCGTTAACCCTCACCGAGCTCGTTCTCACCCGATTTCTGACCCTTTGTTCTTCAAATTTCTCGGTTCTCCGGTATGTTTTCTACACCCTAACTCGAACTTGCATGATTTATGGTTTTTAGGGTAGAAATTTCATGTCTAGAATTGATGTTCATATAGAGGATCGATGTTCATTATTTTTTACCCATGAAAGTTTGATTTAGCTTCGTAATTCTAGATCTATAGAAGAATATTCATGTTAGAAGTTACATTGTGAAAAGATGAGTGTGAAAAGCATGAATTTTTTCTTGTAATAGTATCAAATTTTAAACTTAGCTTGTCAAAATTTCGGGTAAAATTAGCATGTTCGGGATGGGAAATCGAGCAAGTATGGGGTGCGTACATCCAATTGTGTGACTAGTGAAGAAGTCTAGAGGATTGCATGCTTAATTTTTTGCTTGAATTTTAAGATAGATTAAACTCGGAATTCTGTAATTTGGCTCTCGGCAGCTCGTTAACGACCCACCCAGGCTCGTTAACGACCCTGCACAGCTTCAGAAAATGAATACCAGTCCAGATTCGTAAACGACCCAATTGGGTAGTTAACGAACAATTCCGAGGCTATTTCGAGACCAAGTATGGGGTCTCTTGCCTATCTATTTTGAATAGATCTTATCTTGGAAAATTTCTTGATTGTTTTGTAGGATTTCATGGCAAGTTCAAGCAGACCCGCTACCCGAGCTCAGAAGAAGAGAAGGAACCAGAGGTCCCCATCTCCACCTCGTGTGGACGACGTGATTTTGAGCACGCAAGGCCAAGTGCGTCGTTACCGTGATATTCTAGAGAAGGACCACTACACCCGTTGGTTCTCGAAGTCTAGTGTTGTAAACACGGGGATCTACACGGACGTCAAGGAGGCCTTTGTTATCCTTGGTGCCGCTCATCTCCTGAAGCAGGAGAATTTACCACACTATCCGGCCCTCCCATCCGAGTTTTTGGCCACCTTAGAGACTAGCTTCTCGTCAAATACCTCGGCGGGACGAACCCGGTTTCGGCTCAGCAATGTGAGCCGTGAGTTCACCATGGCAGAGTTCAACGCAAATTTAGAGCTTCCGAACCCGTCTAGAGACTACAGCTTGAAAGATTACAGAGTGACTCGCACTTGGAGCTACATCACCGGGGAGGTTCAATCCTCCACAACGGCATTATCCGGGGCAAACATCATCAACCCCATCTTCAGGATTATTCTCCGAGTCCTAGCCGCCACATTCCGGCCGAAGAGAGAGTTGAACAGGCCAACGAGGACGGAAGTTGCTTGTCTCCGCACCATCCTTTTCGAGGAGCCCGACCCCTTGAATTTGGGGTACGAATGGCTCTACTACATCGGGAAATCAACCAAGTCCAAGGAGCTTTGGTGTGGCAACTTGGTTAGCCTATTGGCTAAAAATCTTGGAGTCGACCTCACTCGCTACACACCGGCTCACGCTCAACTCCTCAACAAGAACTATTGGTATAGCTCCAGTGTCTTCATTCAAGCCGAGGGAGGATTCGAAGTGAAGGTACAAGATCACATCGTTACACCGACCCTCGATAAGTTGGAGCTTCTCTACGTACCGAATTGGTACGAGGCGTGGACGGGGCATGCTTACCCATTGGAACCAAAGCCGGAGGATGAGCTTTCACTTAGACCATGTGAATCCTGGTTTGAGCGAGAGGAAGAGGCCATGGATGAAGATGAAGATGAGAATACCGAGGTAGTAGGCGACGACACTGAAGAGGCCGATACCGAGGGCGGAACTGAGGAGATAAACTTCGAAGATGAAGACATCGACACGGAAGTATTGGGGAGCAACGTCCTCGTTGACGAGACCACCAGGCTCGTTAACAACCACTTCCAGCCTCCTTCCTACACTGCTAACGAGGCACCCAGCTTCGTTAACGAGGCGCCGAGAGCTTCTGTCGACCCACTGCTAGCTCCTACCGACCCTTAGTCCTATGGACTCATGCCTTACAATCCGGTGATGTATCAAGATCATTTCCAGCCTCACTATCCACCACCTCCTCACCCCGAGTACACAGGATCGAGTATGCCACCACCATGGGCCGAGGATCTTTCTGCACGGATGCAACAGCTTCACCTCCAGCAGGACCATATTCATAGGAGGATGGATAGATGGGAATCCGTCTATTCTGCTCGCATCTCGATGGAGGATGAGAGGCATCGTCAGAGAGAGGCGGATGATGCTGAGCGTTGGAGGACAATTTACGACTTCATGGGGAACTTTGAGCACTAATTTCCTCCACCAAACCGTTGATTCAGCCTCAAGACGCAGTTTTTCCTTGTTTCCCACTTTTGAGACTTTGTAAGTTTTTATGTTTTTCTTTTTGTTATTTTTATCTTTGTTCGTTTTCTTTTCTATTTCATTTCCTTCTCCTTATTTTTGTTACAGTGAGGACACTGTAATTTTAAGTATGGGGTGGGAGAAAATAGAGAACTTGTTGCTTTATGTGTCTATGTTGTTTTATGTGTTCTTAGTAGTTTTGAAAAAAAAAATATATATAAAAAATATAAAAAAAAATTGAAAAATGTGAAAATTTTAAAAAAGAGTTTTAGAATTGATAGATATCCCTTTCTTAGGTTCTATGATAGTAGTTGCTAGCTTAATCATATAATTCCTTGCTAGCATGTCTTTAATAGTATAGCCGGATTTTTAACTTGAAAGTGTTTTTAGAAGAAGATAGCATTTGATGAAATTGAGCGCATATACTGTATAGCATAAGTGATGCAATCCAAGAAAAATCGTTACCTAGTGAGGAATATTTGGCCTTATAGGGAGAACATTAATAAATCTCTCTTCTTTTCATGTGTGATTTACTCTCTATATGCATATTATCTCTTGGAATTGTGATGGTTATCTATTTCTTGAGACCCATATGGGATTTATAGTTCATTACTTGTGAAAATCATATGATGGAGAACTTATTTTTTTTATAAGCCCTATTATTCCTTATCCACCTTTACATGATCCTTCTTTTTGAAGCCAATTTGAGCCTGAAGCCTTTATTTTTAGCTCCACAAAATTATTCCCTAGCCGATGAAAGCTTGACCCTATTCGGGGATTAGGACTTAGATTAGAGAGGTATTTTTTTTGTTGAGTGTTAAAAAAAAGAGAAGAGTTACTTATAATGTTTGCTTTAATTGAAGGATTATTGGGAAGGGTAGATTGGAACTCTCTTGTACTAATATTACGTAAAAAGAAAGATCTCTTGATAAGCAAAAGATGCACAAAGTAAAGTTATTTGTTGGAGGTGATGAGAAAGAAATAATGGAAGAATACCTACGGAAGCTCGTTAACGACCCTGAAAGTAGGCTTGTTAACGAGGCAGTGAGGCAGAAAGAAAAAACAAGAAAAAAAAACCGAAAAAATAGAGGAAGTGAAGTTTGGAGTGCATGTGTGTTTATAGATAATATCAGATATTCTTTTATTTCTTATGAGACTTTCTAGGATGATAATGGGTGAGTGAAAATGAGTGTGCATAATGAGAGTGAGTTTGGTATATTGTTTTTAGAAAGATTTGTTTATGTGTGAGTTTTTAGGAGTCTTTGATTCCCGGATATTATTAGCACCACATGACCAAAATATTTTCCACGCCTTATTGTCTTTACCAAGCCCAGGCCCGGCCCAGAGGGTGGGGCAGGGTGGGCGCAAGCCCAGGGCCCATAACTTTTACGGGCCCAAATTTTTTAAAATGTAGTATATATAAAAGAATGTTTAAAATATCATAAATTACAAGTTGGTCTAGTGGAATAGTGTTCTTACCTTTATTAAAGAGGTTTGGGGTTCAAATCCCACCACTTAACTAGTCATGTATTAATTTTTAAATGTGGGCCCTATTATATATATTTTATTTAATTTATTTTTCTTTACTATTAACAATTAGTGTAGTCATGTATTACCATAGTTATTGTAAATGATTCTTATTTATATAATTGTCTATAATAGTTACTTTTTATTAGATTTAAAATATACGACATATGCATTTAAAAAAATTCCTATTTCTTTTATTCATACATTGTTATATGATGATAGTACCCAATTTTACGTATGTAATTAAGTTAAATTTAGCAAATTATTTTATAAATTCTTAGTATCTTAATATTATAACAAGAACAAATTTATACGAAAGTATTATAAAATTTTACGAAAAATATCCGCCCCGGGTATCTGAAATGTATGGACCGGCCCTGACCAAGTCCCATTACAACCCAGCCGAATGGAAACTTCTATGAAGTTTTTCATTGAGCCCCCTAAGTTCTCTTGATGGTTTTTGCTTGTTTTGACAAATCTTGGGTGGAGAGTATAGGTGATATAAGTTCCAATTTCTATGAGTTTTTATATATAAGATGAGTTGAGAGATTGAATTTATGAACCTAAACACTTGAGAGTTGAGTGAAACACATTACACCCCTTGTGAGATTGGATTGTATTGTCTTATGTCTATTTCGAGCATACATGTGTGATGACATTAATAGTCTTTGCTATATTTTTCTCATGTGTAGATGTTGCTTTTTAGATGATGGCTATGTCTTGATAAGTATGTTTGTGTGGTTTTGGTTAAGTGTTTAGTGATTGCTTGAGGACAAGCAAGTTTAAGTATGGGGTATTTTGATGTTCGCATTTTTAGTATAGTTTTTAGTAGGTTTTCTTTGCTTATTAGGTTTAGTTTTAATAAGTTTAGGTTTAGTTTTGTGTGTTTTTGGATAGTTTTGCATATTTCTATGGAAAGTATGGAAGCTACTCTATTTTGTGTATTTTGTAGGTTTTAGCAAGGAAAAGAAGCTATATGGAGCTGAATTTGGAGCGCTACAGTGAAAGACGGAGAAATACAAGATTGAAGAAGTCAAGAGTTCAAGATTTACGAGATAATTGTGGAAGAAATCTAGCCCAGACTCGTTAACGAGGCTGTGAGGGCTCGTTAACGAGGCCACGAGACAGAATATTCGAGGGTTGACTTTGTGACTCACCGATCATGTACGGGAAATTATTTCCGTATTGGTAGAGTATCTTTTTGTGATATTTAGGGTTATTATATTATGTATTTTAGGTCTTGTTATCTTCTTAGATTTTATTTCTATCTTTTAGAGTTTTATTCTATCTTTTTAGGAAAGTTTATATCTTCTAACCTTTTTAGTTTTTAGCCTTTTTAGTATAAATATTCTTCTATCTAGAAAGAAAAATGGAGGACCCTTTTAGAGAGGAGGAGATTCTTTTGAGAGATTTTAGAGAGGAGGAAGAACTGAAGAGGCGAGAGGATCGGAGTCGAGTTCGGAGGTCGGTGAACGAGAGTTACCGAGTTCGTTGATCGAGATTTTGGTTCGGTATTTTGTTCCTTTTTTCGGTTTCTTCTGATTTTCTGTAAGACAGATTTTTTCTATTTAAATTGAGTAGCAATTTGTTTTCAATGATTCCTTTTATTGAATTTGTTTGTTTAGTAGTTATGATTAGTGAGTAGTCTTCTTTTCTAGGATCGGGGTTAAGCCCGGCATAGTTGAGCATGTTTCATAAGTGAGATTATGTGTTGAATGCCTTTTATCTATTATTGAGATTGTTTGTTGTGCTTATACCGAGATGAAAGTTGAGGTAATTTGAGTTTTTAACTTGATTGAGAGAGAAAGTTAGTAACTTGAAGGTTGATATTGTTTGAATGCGAAAGTTTCAAGCTTTAGATCCAAAGCAAACAATTAAGTGAATTAGGAATTTAGGATTACGAAAGTAGGTTAATTTACTTGATAATCAACGAAAGTTGATGACTCTATCCATTTAAAGGCATGATCTTATCTTCTTACGAGTTTATATGCTTGGCTATGTTATGGTGTCCCTAGTCCTAGATCTTTGTTTTTATTTGAATTATCTTGAGTGATTTTCGTTGCTGAGTTACTTGCCTCGGTACCGAATTTATTTAGGTCGTTAATTTAGTCTTTTTTGGTACGGTGGTTCGTTAACAACCCTGACAACGTCGTTAACGAGGCTGCTTGTTCTTGATTTTGTTTGATTTTATTTGTTTTTTTTTAGTAGTTGATAAACGAACAACCTTGCTTCTTGTGGAACGATCCTGACTCTACTATACTCAGCGGGGTCTTGACTTATAAATTTATTTGTTGTCAAGAAACCCTCTCAACAAATTGGGATCCCAAAAATTTGGATTTTGGCCAAAACACATAAAGACAAAATTGAATAAAATAATCTTACTTTTTCCGGGTGTAGGAAATTCCTTCCTACACCCGGTGTAAGTCTAACAGGGTCCATTACGAACATTGTCATGACCAAACTTGAAACTTGAAACCCACGATTTCGGATCATTCTAAGCCAAGATTTTGGATTCAAATTCGATTTGACTAAACTTGAAACCCGACTTATATGAAATCTAGTTCAACCAAAAAGTCGACCCGTAACTCGTGATCCCAAATTTTTTCACTCGGGTTAATTTTTTAATATAATTTTTTGATTGGATCTTCAGTGTGCAATCCATTCATATTGAGCGTGCAATTCATGATTCTTTAGTGTGTAGTTGTAATTAGTCTTTTTTTATATAAGACAAATGGGTTAACATGGCCCAAAATCAAGCCAAAAGGATCAAATGAGTCAAGCGGGTCAACGTGTGAAGTGGATCATTTTGACCCGTTTGGCCCAGTCAAACGGGTTGAATCATTAAGTCATCTTCAACCTTATGTACGTTATTGAAAGAAATCCACACCCGGAATTCTAAGAGCCGACTCTCCCGAAATCCGACAATCCCAAAAACCGACTCACATGAATCCCACTAAATAAGAAATTTGACTAAACTTGAAATCCGACTTATAAGATATCTAGTTGGACAGAAAACCCAACTCGTAACCCGTAATCCCAAACTTTCATCCGGGTTATCGGGTCAATGGGTCGACCCAGTTTGGGTTATGTGGGAGAATCAACTCTTTTTGCCAACAATCATAAAACTTTTAGTTTTTCAAAGACAGGATATACATGGTTTCATGACAAGATATACATAGTTGCATGACACGATACCTACGTAATTAAATGGGTACAAATGATTATTTGGCGGGAAAATGATTTTTTTGGCGGGAAATCCATTTTTTGCCGGAAATTGAATTTTTGCCGGGAAATTGAATTTTTGCCGGGAAATTGAATTTTTGGCGGAAATTGAATCCGAAAAAGCAATTAAATCCGAAAAAACAATTATTTAAAAAAAGTTATTAATTAATGCAAAATTTGTATAAATAAATGCAAATCAAATAAAATTTACCCTCTAAGACTCAAACCAACGAGTCTTCGATGCGTCGGAGGCAAAGTCGAACTTCGACGCCTTATCGTCGGGTTGGCCTTGTATGATCTGTGTCGACCACCGCGACACCATGCCCGAAGGCTACAAGCTGCTAAATTTCGAAAAACATGTTATAACATATTTAAATGTAAGTTAAGAATTTAAAGCAATATATGGTAAAAAGGATTTGTACGTACCACCCGTCGGCAATGTAAAGATCCTAAATGTGAATGGGATCGAGCCCTCGACTCGATCCCGACGAGGACGCAGGTGTAGCGGCCCTGGACTCCTCCTCTTGGGTGCCCGGCTCCTCTGTACTAGGATGACGAGCCCCGTCGTCCTTGTACAAGCATTTCATGGATCTTGAGTGTGCATTTTATGCATCTTGAGAATTGCACACCCTGTATAACCAATTGCACACCATAAACCATAAATCCTAACGCTCCACTTTAAACACAAATTCTTAACCACTAGAGCCTAAACCTTGAACCCTATTCCATAAAGAAATCGAAGATCCAAAACTTCCTTTCAAAGGTTAGCCACAATCGTGGCTTAGAATGATCTGAAATCGGATTTGAATCCATTAAGGGAAGAATAATGTAAAAGGAAGGGAAAGGACGAAGAGAATGTGAAAGAATTGCACACCTTGTATAATCAATTGCACACCCTAAACCCTTAAAATTTAGTTGTTAACCCGAACCATAACAAGTAATCAAAAAATTTATGACCCGGTCAATTTTTTGATATAATTTTCAGTGTGCATTTAATTGAAATGTTTATGGTAGCCAATACCCCTAAATCAATATACTATTACTAAAGTCGAATCACTTAATCCTACGTGTCAATCATTTAACTATGCCACCTAAGCAAATTAATTTTTACATTTACTAATTTGCACATCTAAATCTTGAAATATTACTTAATTCTACCACATTATAATTTTCAAATACTATTTAATTATATCACTTTACTTATTGGTGATTTGTCATATTATACTTAACTTTTCTAATCGAAGTATCTATAAAAATATAGTTTTATAAAAGGTATCAATTCTTTAAGATCAATGTATATAAAATCATTACTATATCTTTCTTAATTAGCTTACATCTATGTAACTTTTTAAGATCAATCAATATTAAATAATTGTATTTTAAAATAAATTTAGATTAAATAATTAAATAAAAGGAATAAATTTATTATATTCTCTTCTATGCAAATATATTCCTAAAAATTCATGGTTATTTTTTCTTCTTATTCAATAATTATAAATATTTCCTTAACGAGTAGTTTAATTTGTATTTTTAAATATTTCCTTACAAAGCATTAACTATATTTCAGGATCAATTTACATTAAATAATTACATAAAAATATTTTTTGATTTTTTATGTAAAAATAATTGTTTCTATTTTAAATATATGTGTACATCCCTACAATTTCAAGATTATTTTTTCTTCTCATTCACTAAATAAATATCCCAAATGTGAAAAATAATAAGATAATTTTCTAATATAAATTAAGTTATTAACATTATATTTTCTTATTTTCTTATAAATATCCCAATTGTAAAAATGATTATTTTCTTATAGTTATTTCAAACATATTTTCTTATTCGTTATATAATTTAGTATTTGGAGGTTAAATTATATGAAGTTATTAACATTAAGTTATATTTTATTTATTTTAAAATAATTTTTAACATTCACTTAAATAAGTACTTATTTACAATAAGTATATCAAACAACATTTAAAAAATCCCGTGCAGGGCACGGGTAAATCAACTAGTAAGTTGCTAAAAGTAAAAATGCCTTAGTTTTAAAATTTTGCATCAATGCCCAAATAATTAAAGATAGAATCCATAATAATTGCATTGATGCCCAAAATCAACTAAATTCTCTTATAAAATAAATTAAATTCATATTCCTATTTAATATTTTTATCCATTTAGAAATATAATTAATAACTTACACAACATAAACTAAAAATATCCTTTACATTTTAACAAAAAGAAAAAGAAAATTTTATTAAACTCATTTATTGCCGATTAAACCTGTGAAATCTGATTTGAACTATTCCCCCGAACCTTAAATTTGCAACACATTGCTAGGGTTCTATAAGCTGTTCTAAACAAAGAGTAAGAGAGCAAGGTGTACAAATCTAAATCCAGCACTCGATGGCACGACATGAAAGTTTTTCCTCTTCCCATTATCATCTATCGATCGATCGGATTCACCTATGCAAGAGATCTTAAATTCAAGGCAAAATTACACCCAAATCCGATCAAATTGAAACAAAATTCCATTGAATTTCAGATCTGAAGATAGAAAGGATGGCTATGAAACCGAATACAAGTGGCCGAAGATCGACGTGGTCAGTTCACCCTTACCAAACCCCCAAACTCCGAGACCATTACCCAAATTCTTCGTCTATATTCTCTTGACTGGTTTCATGCTTTTTTTCCTGGTTCAGTTTTGATTTGGTTTTCCATGACGGATTAGAGTCGAGTTTAAGTTCTCCTAACCAGATTTCGCGTTTTCATGGCTAGTATTTTGGATCTAATCATTAAGCCCAATTCAAATTGAACAAATTTTATAATAAACTCAATGAAATTGGTATGGCATGAGTGAGATAGAGAATTTGTGGTTCTTTCCATCCAAAACCGAAAACTACTGTAAAAAATTTGAGATTGAGAAGGTCAATTAATGGAGGAAGAGAGTAAGAGGCGAGCCCTTTGTTTTATTATATTTTATTTCATGGTTAGTTCTTTTTATTTAAAAAACTGTTAAATATAAAAGTTTTTATTGTAAAAATATCCAAAAGGACATCCCTTACTATTTCACCGAAATAAGGATATTTTTTATATTGTTAACTTTTTTAAGGGCATTGATGCAAATTAGCTGAAATGAATCTTGAGTGTGCATTGTATGCATCTTGAAAATTGCACACCTTATATAATCAATTGAACACCCTAAACCCTAACCCTCCACTCTAAATACAAATTCTTAACCACTAGAGTCTAAACCCTAAACCCTAATCATAAAACATAAATCCTTATTATAGAATGCAAAAGAATGAAAGCACGAACGCATTTGGCTATGGATTACGAATATTGTAATGACCAATTGCACATCTTGTATAATCAATTGCACACCTTGTATAGTGAATTTTTGGTGGGAAATTGAATTTTTGGAGAAATTGATTTTTTGGCGGAAATTGATTTTTTGGCGAAAAATTGATTTTTTGGCGGGAAATTGAATTTTTGGATCTTGAGTGTACAATTCATGGATCTTGAGTGTGCATTTAATGCATCTTGAGAATTGCACACCTTGTATTATCAATTGCACACCCTAAACCCTAACCCTCCACTCTAAATACAAATTCTTAACCACTAGAATCTAATCCCTAAACCCTAATCATAAAACATAAATCCTTATTATAGAATGAGAATGAATGAAAGCACGAACACATTTGGTTATAGATTACGAACATCGTAATGACCAATTGCACACCTTGTATAATCAATTGCACACCTTGTATAATCAAATGCATGAACTGTACACTCAATATGCATGAACTGCACATTGAAGATCCACACTAAGAATTATATTAAAAAGTTAACCCGGGTGAAAAATTTGGGATTACGGGTTACGGGTCGGGTTTTCGGTCCAACTAGATTTCGTATAAGTCGGGTTTTGAGTTTAGTGAAAGTTTTTATTTGGTCATGAAATGCACTCTCAATATGAATGAACTGCACACTAAAGATCCACACTGAAATTATATTAAAAAGTTAACCCGGGTGAAAAAATTATGGGATTACTGGTTATGGGTCGGGTTTTCGGTCCAACTAGATTTCGTATAAGTCGGGTTTGAGTTTAGTGAAAGTTTTTTTATTTGGTCATGAAATGCACACTCAATATGAATGAAGTGCACACTGAAGATCCACACTTGAAATTTTAATTAAAAAGTTAACCCGGGTGAAAAAAATTATGGATTACGGGTTATGGATCGGGTTTTCGGTCCAACTAGATTTGGTATAAGTCGGGTTTCGAGTTTAGTCAAATTTGGTATTTCGTCATGAATTCCACACTCAATATGCATGAACTGCACACTGAAGATCCACACTAAAAATTATATTAAAAAGTTAACCCGGGTGAAAAAATTTAGGATTACGGGTTACGGGTGGGGTTTTCGTTCCAACTAGATTTCGTATAAGTCGAGTTTCGAGTTTAGTCAAATTTGGTATTTTTTCAAGTATTGCACACTCAATATGCATGAATTGCACACTGAAGATCCACACTAAAAATTATATTAAAAAGTTAATCCGGGTGAAAAAATTTAGGGTTACGGATTACGGGTCGGGTTTTCGTTCCAACTAGATTTCGTATAATTCAGGTTTCGAGTTTAGTCAAATTTGGTATTTTGTCAAGTATTGCACACTCAATTACGAACTACAAACTATACATCCACACTAAGCATTCTTTTTTTTTTCCTTCTAATTGAGAAGCAAATATATATAAAAAATTTTGATCTCTATACTAATCAAATTATGAACATAATATCTAGATGAAAATGTAAACACAACATATGCATATTACATGTACGTAACAAAGAATATTTATATTCATGTGAGCAATTTTTTCCTTTATATGAGAATATTATAACATGTATTAGTAAATTATGAAATAATCTTCTTATATGAAAAGTGTTTGATAAAAAAAATTAGGCTCCAAATTAATTTTATACTCTAGTTTTAAAAAAACATAAAGATGAAAAAGGTTAATTGTAAAAGTGGTGAAAAGTTAAAAAGAATTGATAATTAATAAGGGTAGTATAGTAAAAGTCTATTTTATGGGACTCATTACTTTTTGATAGAATGACACGTGGTAAACTCATATGATGACATGTGTCCGGTTTTATTATTGTCCATCTTTGTCAACAAACCTTGAAAATCTTTAAGGGTACACTTTACATTTTCTGTTTTTAGTGAGGTCATTGCCAAGTTTTTCTGTCTTAGGGCTTTTTCTCCCCTCAAGCGCACTACTTACGAGAGTCGAAATATAGATTTTTATGGTACTATTCTGAGGTACTACCCGTTTGATTAGATTTTCCGAAGTTGTTTGAAGACTTTTCTGAGTGAACATAAGAAAATGGAATTGCTAAAAAATTATTTTTAAAAATTTTATTCTAATAATTTGAATGGTGATCCAATGGATGGTGTTCTATCCCTTTTAGGGGCGTGGCGACATTTTTTTAATATTTCAGGAATTACAAAAGTTCATCGTTATCGTGAAAAAGTGCATTGCGAAATCACTTAAATTGCATTACTAAACCAAAAAAGTGCTAACTAAAATGAAGCCAACGGGACACGCAGTCCATGTATGTTCGGTTCATTATAAAAGTGCATCGTTATCGGTAAAAATTGCATTACTAAACCAAAAAAGTCCATCATCCTAGCCGTTCTATTGACTCGATTCCGACTAAACTCAATCGCCCAAAATATTTGGGTTAGTAATGCACTTTTTGTATATCGTAAAACACGTTTTCACCATAACGAATGCACTTTTGTAATCTCCAAGAAATTACGAAAACGTTTTCGCTTGTTTTTGCCAAAAACATGACGCTTGACATTTTACATTGTAATGAATGGGCTTTTGGGGTAATTAGTGGAAAATAAGGGTCATGCTTGTAAATATGGGCAAAAGGTCTATTAAAGGACCGTCCCATTTCTTGTACAAGGTATCCAGATAATGAAATACAATTCTATTCCTCTCTCTCTCTCTCTCTCTCTCTCTCTCTCTCTCTCTCCTTCTTCTTCTTCTTCTTCTTCCTCTATCCCTTATCCTTCCTCAGTAATTCTATTCTTTTCCCATAATCTCTCCTTTCTCCTCTAATCCCTTTTCTAATCCTCAATCCCTAATTGGGACATGACATACATTGTGTTCACATATTTAATAACATGTTTACATTATTACAAAGGATGTTCACATATAACCACATTTTAACTTCGGAAAATTTAGCATACGTTCACATAAAATATATCACGTTTACATATTAGTGTTGCATATTCATATTTTTTTATTTGGACAAACTTTTGAGGTCGAATGGGGTATTAATTAACGATTTGATACATAGTAGGGCTTGCAATTACCACGGGTGACTAACCCATCTGTTTAACCCACCCAAAATAAACGGGCAAAAACCCAAACAAAGCGGACGATGGGCGGATTAGGTAGTGGGTGAAACGGGCGATAAGTCGAATATGGGTGGGAGTTTGTCACCCAAATGACCTGGTCAATCACCCACCCATCACCCATTTAGCCCAAATCACCAACTTAATCCGTTTTAAATCCTAGTTATCCTAGTATATTTTGAAAGCGTTCTCATGTTTCGAAGGAAATTTTCAAATATCTTGTTAACATTAACATTTTATGATGTATTGTTTTGTGTGTTTTTAATATTGTTTTTAGAGTCATGGATTTGCATTTCCGTTTACTTAAATTTCCAATAAATAAATTATTTTATTTTTATGTTAAATTAAATCTTTTTATCAATTAATTTTTATGTTTCCTTTATATTTCATATCTTATATGGACAATGTATTTTTCTTATTTTGTTTTTATTTTCTCTCTCTTTGATTAGAAATAATTTATAAAAATAACTAAATATTTAATAATATGTCTATACATGCTTAATATTTCAAAAATGAATACAATGAGTTTTTTTAAATAAAAATTTATTTCAACAATCACCTATGATCTATCTATAATTAGAGGTTGATTCACCGGCCAGGGAATGAGGCTTATCATGAAAACGAGAAACAAATGAGGATCCTTGGATTTGAAAAATGGTTGACTAAGTTTAAAGAGATAAGGGAAAAATGGTAATTTTGACAAAAAAAGTAAAAAAAAAAAAGTAAAAAAAATTACGCTTGTTTTCCCCAAAATCACGACGTTTGACTTTTTACATTATGTTCACATATTTTATGCATATGATCACACTATTATAAAACATATTCACATATTATCACTGTAACACCCCGACTTCCGACGGGGCACTACTAAGAAATAGACCTTACTAGGTACTATTAAATAGGTTGACAACTACACTTAAGGATCTTGCAACGCGGGCCCGACGAGAAAACAAAATAAAAACATCCAACCTTTCTTTTAATAAAAATATAGAAAACGTAGTTTTGCATGAATTCCCGAAAACCTAAACAAAAATATCCTGAATCCGATAGTTCATTACCAATAATAAAATCATTTAATGAAGACAGCAATCAAGTCATAATAACAACTCCAACATATTAATAAAAATAGTATCCTAAAAATAAACATAAATAAACTATCGTAAAAGTAAACCCATCCCACTATGACACGCGCTCTTTACCGCTCCGGCCCGCCATCTGGCATCGGTTCCTGCACGGCTCCCTGGTTCATACCTGGAACTGAAAAATATTCCCCGAAGGGTCAGCGTCTAATCTACCAATCTAGAAAGAATACGGAAATTGCAAAACGTTTAAAAAACAATTCTCAAGTCAGCATACAAATCCGCAATCGCAATCATAACTCTAAAGGCCAATACCTAAATTAGTTATAATCAATCACACATAGCCACATACACATTTACAATCACAACCTCATAACAATGCAATTCCTCCTTTTTCACAATCCGACTTCCAAGGTGCTCATCACCGCGCCGAGTGCAGAGGCAGGCCCTCTCACTCCACTTCACAATCTCCCTTCTAACCCCTGGCTAAGCCTCCACTAGAGCACTTGCCAAAAACACACAGATAATAATTTTCGTTTTGAAGGGGCACGATTTCCCAGTCACACAAGTCAACGTAGCCAACTCTTCCTCAACACCAGCTACGATGGGCCGTGTCGGAAACGGTACCAACACAGAGAAAACGTTCCAAAATATTTTTCCGATAAAATACATTCAAAACCATTTTACGCACACAACAATTCAAGAAATTCAAAACAGTTTAAAAGGTATTCGGGACTAGTTCCCAAAACCCTCCCTACAATATCGATACGCAATCTAACAAGGCAGAGAAGAACCGAGCAAGTCGAAAAACGACTTACCTCAAACGAAGGATTCTCGAAGAAGACGAAAATTGAGAGTATGGACAAAGCGATTCCCTAGAAGAAATATTCACATAACAAGTTGGATTAGGTTCGACCCACACTTAATCTAACGATATATATGAACAATCATCCCCTACATTACAAATCCGACTTAAACATGATCCCACTACAATTTTAGACTCTAATAAACCCAAAGCTCCACCACCTTATACTGGCACTTGTATAAATATAACATGAAAATTAACGTTATAATTCAAGGTGAACTAGATATACATATTCCCCAATTTGCACTCCTAGTCATACGTAATATTAACTAATGCCCATCACACTATCTTATTTTATTAAGTAAATATGGCCCACTTAAAACAAACCCAATCCTACACAAATATCCCTTTCCCTTGCCCAATTGATCAGCCTAGCTAAACATAACAAGGACAAGGCCCAACCCACGTTATAACCCATTTGTTCAACAACACAGCCCAACCCAACAAATTGATCAGCTTCTTAAAAACAAAACCGAGACCCCTCCTCTCCTAAATCAACCTAAACCAAGCTTTGACTTTTCCACGCGGGCCCCACCCTTTCCTTCTTCAACCTTGAGTATCCGAACTCCCAACGCCCCTGCCCTCCAGGGCCGTCTCGATAATTACGGTGACCCTGTGCCATTTTTAAAATTGGCCCTTTTATTCATAAAAATAAATTATAATAATATATATAAAGTATTTTATATTTTATAATTATCTTAATTCCTAAAAATAGAGTTCCAAAAATTAGTCTAAAGCTAGTAGAAATATTGGGCCCCAAAATTACATCCGATAAACAACGTAGAAGGTAAAGAAGATTTTTTTTTCTAGCATAAAAAAATTATACTACAATATATTCATATTGGGCTTTAGAAAATATTGGGCCCCAAAATTTTGGGGGCCTTGTTACAATGAACCACATGAACCTGGTTAAAGACGGGCCTGCTGCCCTCTGTTTACTTCTTCAACCTCGAGGACCGACTCCTTTTCCCGACCCTGCTCTCTGCTCAACTTCCCCCGCCTTGCTCGCCCTGCAACCAGCCCGGCGGTCCTCAACAAGGACGGAGCTGACTATTACTTACCGTCCGTTCATGCCCACCTTCTTCCTCGATTAGAGAACGCCATTCCGATTCCTCCTTCTCCGGCGGCCTTGTAACGAGCCCTCACCTGCTAACCGCGACGCCTTCCCTTCCGACTCGCCCCTCTATTACCCACGAGAGACACCGGCGATCTCGCTCACCCACCATGGTCAACCAAAGGCGGTTTCCCCCGGTCGAACTCGACGACGACGGGTGACGGCCCACTACGATTCGAATTTGCGGTTCGACTACACCCCTTACCCCGGACTCTACCTACTGACGACGCTCTAACCCACACCGAGGAAGAAAAAAAAAGGAAGGGTAACCGAATACAGGGATTGTGAACTCACCAGAGACGGTTGTACCGGCTGTCGATGTGATCGGAATATCACTGGTGGATTGGTGATGACGCGCTAGTTGAGCGGCTGCACGCAGAACACCCGGTGGTCTCTGGCCTTCAACGCAGCGCCGAAGGAGGCTGGGTATTTCGATCAGATTGGCTTCCAATTTTACTTGAAGATTTATTTTTAAAGTAGGAGAAGAATTTGGCTATATACTGATTTGGTCCGTTTTGTTAAACAATATAATCAAGATTTAGATATATTTGGTTGACTTAAGATAGATTTGGATATACTGATTGACCATAATGTACTCGTACATATATATAATAGATATAACTTACTCATGATAGATTTAGCTAGTATATAACTATTTTATTTTTTTATTTTTATTGTTATTTTTGATAAAATAGTATATAACTATTTACTCGTACATATATGAATTACTAATTAATTTGTTTTACGAGTTTACCTGCGGATTAAGAAACTCAAATGCTTGTAAGCGAAGGAACCAAACCCGTTTTCCGACTTACGAGACCTAAAACGAATACGGATATTACATACTACCCCCCTTAAGAATGTTTCGTCCCGAAACTTAGGAATGAACGGAACTGAAGTAACCGAGGAATAATTAAAAGATTACTAGACCTATTGTCAAGTTCTACAATCACCTTAACAGTTTAGAGATTTCATAATATGTTCACATATATTGCAAATATGTTCACATATTAGTATTGTTTGTTCATGTTTTATAGTCATATGTTCATATTCGATTAAATCATCATACCGGCTTTAAAAAGCTCAAAATAATTTTTATTTTTATTTTTTTCGCTTGTTTTTGCCAAAAAAATATGACGCTTGACATTTTACATTGTGTTCACATATTTTATTAACATGCTCACATTATTACAAGGACTATTCACATATAACCACCTTTTAACTTCAAAAACATTAGCATACATTCACATAAAATATATGTACGTTTACATATTAAATTGTTCCATGTTCATATTTTTTAATTTATTTGGACAAACTTCCGAGGACGAATGGACTATTAATTAATGTTTTTGTACATAGTAAGGCTAGCAATTACCCACGAGTGACGAGCCCATATGTTTAACCTACCCAAAATAAAGGGGCGAATTCTCAAATACTGCGGGCGATGGCCGGATTGGGTGACGGGTGAAACGGGTGATAGGTCGAATATAGGTGGGTGTTTGTCACCCAAATAACCCAACCCATCACCCACCTGCCACCCAACCCATCACCCATTTCACCAAACCACCCACTTAACCTGTTTTAAATCCTAGTTATCCTAATATATTTTGAAGGCGTTCTCATATTTCGAAAGGAAAATTCAAATATCTTGTTAAGATTGTTGGGCCCTAAAATATCGGGCTAAATTCCGAGGTGGGGGCATGAAGATATGAAGAGATCGGAAGGAATTAGAGATATCTTTAACCATTAATGAGGCATTAAATTGCATGGAAGAAATCAAGGAGTAGAAAGGAGATGTTGGAACGCATTAACTACATGACAAAAATCATGGATGTCTTAAATGCCTAAACGCGTCGACGACTTTAGCGAAAATTGCGGAAGTGATAACTGGTCAAACTAGCCGTTGGAAGACATTAATAACAGGGCGAGATTCTCGGGATTGATACTCATAAATGACTAGGGGATGAGCCTATAAAAGGGGGAGAGGAAGATCAACGAGGGGACTCTCTCACTACAAAAGAACCGATCTACATACAATATGGTGCAAATGATTAGAAAGGAATGTAAGAAGTAGAAAAAATTTCAAAAAATATACGTCAAAGATCTTCGTTTATTCATTCTAGACCTCAAGAGATATATTTCTTCTTTTCCTCTCTCTGGTGTACCCCTCGATTGTACTTCAATATCTGAATGGAATCATAGTGAAGTTTATCCTCGTTATTTTATATTTTTGCCTATTTATTTCGACATCTATTGCTTTTATTAATTAACATGTCTATGACTTACCATTGGTATCCATAATCATAAAAGAGTAAACTCGCAGCACTGCAATTGCAATCTTAGTTCACTATTCTAAATTCACATCTCTTTTCTCACTTGTTTACTAGTTCATCTGTTATTTCTCTTTGTGAATCTATTAGTATTTGCGAATTAACGTGTTTAAACTATTTTTTTACTAAGGTTCCCTCATTATAGCAGATAACGCGTTTACGTGTTAATTCTGTCAAAAAATATTTAAAATTTTATTATGTAGTTTTTTGTGTGTTTTAAATATTGTTTTTAGAATCATCGATTTGCATTTTCATTTACTTTTTTTTGATAAGGAAAGAGATTAGGGGCCGGTAACAGGCTAGCGGTCATCCTAGAGCATCCAGATGGATGAGATTCCGAAGAACCGGGTCCACTGAAAGTGGAATAGATGAAACATGGCGAAGCAAGACAGCAATGAAGTCCGCCACTGCGTTGCACTCTCGGACGACATGGGCAATGCTCCAGCTCCAGAAACGGGCAAGTAAGCAGTGAATATCCGCACGTAACATCTCGATCTCCCACGGATAGCGCCAGTCGCCCAAAACGGCCTTGACCAGCTGCAGATTGTCACCTTCGATCTGGATGTGGGAAATGCCACGCCGAGTGGCTTCGATGATTCTCTGTCGTAAGGCGATGGTCTCGGATTTTAGAACAGACTGTCGACCGATTAGTCCCCCGTCAAAATGGATGGACTCGCCCTTGGAATCCCTGAGAATGAAACCAAACGAAGCCACCCCGTCAACATTGACTGCCCCATCAAAGTTGAGTTTGATAAAATTTGTTGGAGGTTTTCTCCATTTGGCACAGGTCCGATTGCAACGGGTACGATGCCCATTATTTGTCGGTTTCATGTTTACTTTATTGTGGGCGTTATTCCACTCTTTTCTTTGGTTACGGATGAAGTCGCAAAGATTGTCCTTTGCCTCTGGCATAGTTAGAGCTTGAAGTTTGAAAACTGCTTTGTTGCGGAAATACCAAATACTCCACCAACAACAAATCAGCATCTAGAAATCAGTCTTGGATACTCTATTCATGATTTCCTCTAATATTTGACATGGTGCTTTGTTGTCTGGGTTAATCTGGTTAATGATCATCTCAAGTTTAGGATTTATCGCCTTTAGGGTACTTTTGGTACAATTGCAAGATAGTAGGATGTGGTTTGTGTCCTTGTTGGTACAATCGCATGCAACACAACCTTGGACAACCGGAATATGGTTTTCCACCAGTCGGCTTTTGGTAGGGAGCCCATTCCGGGCTATTTTCCATATGAAATTTCTCATTTTAGGGGGGATATTAAGTTTGTTAATCCATTTTAGGTTGCTTTGAGGTTCTCCTTTATTATTATGGATCCACTGCATGGTAGAATGGGTAGAGTACCACCCATTTTTGCTTGGTTAGGTTGTCAGTACATTCTGTCAGGTATTTTGTTAGTTGTGGTGGAGATCTGCATGACACTTTGGAGGTCTTCCGGGTTAAGCACTTGTTGGAGCCTATTTTGGTCCCACATATTGTCATCCTTAAGGAATTCAGCGAACTTTCGCTTCCCAGTTCATGTAATTACTAATATTTTCTTTCGGATTTAGGCAGCCATTACCCGTCCAGTTGTCTTTCCAAAATCGGATGGTTTTACCATCTCCTACCTGCCAAATAAGGCCTTTCAAGAATAGGTCTTTTAGACTCATCAATTTGGACCATTGCCAAGAAGTGTTCCGTTTTTTTGGTAGTTAATCAGTCCATCGGATTTTAGATATTTTTCCGTAATGATTTTGACCCATGGGTTATTTGGTTCCGCAAGGATTTTCCAAAGAAGCTTCATTTGTAAAGCTTGATTCATTTCTTCTGCCTTGGCGATTCCCAATCCACCACGGTCAGGTGGTTGGTAGATTGAGTTCCAGCTGATCAGAGGTTTATGGTTCCTCTCTTTGTTCCAAAAGAACGTTTTATTGATTTGGTCCAATTCTTTTAATGTGGATTTTGGGAGTAGGAAGGATTGCATAAGGTAGTTTGGTTGAGCCGATAGATTAGATTTTATCAGGGTTTTCCGGCCCTCTTGAGACAGCGAATTAGCTTTCCATTTGGATAGTTGAGCCCTAGTTCGGAGGGTAAGCGGCTTGAATGTGTTTTGGGTGACTCTGCCATTTATGATTGGGCATCCTAAGTATTTATCCAGAGCAGTTGTGTTTGTGATCTGAAGGATTTGTTTAATTTGTTCAATCGTGGTATTGTTCGTATTTTTGGTGACCTGAAATGCCGATTTATGAAAGTTAACTTTTTGGCCAGAAATCTGGCAGTAGTTGTCAATTATGTTTCTGATGTTGTTGCAAGCTTGGTTCTTCGCTTTGGCAAAGATGATAATATCATCAGCGAAGGCAAGGAAGGGAATTTTAGTTCCATTTCGTGAGATTTGAATACCAATCCCACTACTCGAGTTAATGCTTGAGAGGTGAAGTTGCCTTGCAAGTACCTCTGCAGCCAGGATGAAAAGGTAGGGAGATAGCGGGTCCCCCTGTCGGAGTCCTTTTGGGGAAAGAATTGCTCAGTTGGTCCATTGTTGACCAACACTGAGAAAGATACGGCTTCCACGCATTCTCGGATCCATCCCACGAATGTCTCGTGGAATCCAAATTTGTTAAGTATGAAAGCTAGGAATTCCCAGCTAATTCGGTCATATGCCTTTTCCATATCCAATTTGACGGTGATCCACCCCTCTTTGCCTTTTTTGTTGCGGAAGGAGTGGAAAATCTCATGGGCAATAAGGTTGTTATCGTGGATACTGCGGTTTTGAATAAAGGCGCCCTGCATTGGGTGAATTACTTTTGCCATAACTGTTTTAAGGCGATTGGTGAGAATCTTTGATATAACTTTATAGATTGTATTACATAGACTTATGGGTCTATAGTGGTTCGTTGAATTGGGGTTTTCACATTTGGGTATCATTCTAATGAAAGTATGGTTAATTTGTTTTAAGATTCTTCCGGAACGGAAGAAGCTTTTCACAGCCTTTGTAATGTCTGGCCCGACAATATGCCAATATTTTTTATAGAAGCACGTCGGCATGCCATCTGGCCCTGGGGATTTGTTGTCCCCAATGTCGAACATTGCATTCTTCACTTCTGCATTTGAGACTGGTTTAGTTAGTTCAGCGTTCTCTGCATCCGTTATTTCACGTTGTATTGTTTGGGACATATCTCGGAGTTTCCCATGGTTAATTTCGGTGGCTCTGAACCGATTTTGGAAGTCGCGTTTGATTTCCGTCCTAATATTCTCTAGTTCGGAAATAGGTGTACCGCATTTTCGTTTACTTATTGTATTAATAGTTTACTTATTGAATCATTATCTTTGAATTTTTTTGTATTAAATTATCATTATTAAATAATCTCATACAAATAAGGAAAAAAATATGCATAGTTATATGGGTGAACGGGTCACTCATATAATTAACGGATGACGAGTGGTTTGGATGATTGCTGAAACATTCCATGAGTGATGGATGAGTCAGGTGAAACATTTTTACTGGATGTTGTTTCACTTACCCATGGGTAAAATTACCCATTGATGTGGCATTAGAAAATAAAAAAGAAAAAGAAAAGATGAAATAGGTAAGTGTGTAAAATTAAAGTAAAAAAGAAAATATTGGCATAGAAAATCTCAGCTTACAAGCATCACCCCTATCTCGAGTCCCCCAACATGCACAACAATAATGCAAGTTAAATTATTTTCTTTTTTTCCCATTTTTTCTGCTAAATTAAGTCTCAACTGTTACAATTATACGGAGTATCTATCGGAGATTGCAAATTTACATTTGATTTTTTTTTTCAGCCATATACAAATTTTCAAGATGATTCGTATGCAAATATTTTCTATTAAAATATTTTTCTGTGATAACAATCAGGTTTTGATTTGTTTAAAATAAATCAAGTTAGTTTAAATTAATTATTTTAGTAAAATTTTGATACCTTATAACTTTTTCTTCTAAATATTTACTTATTTATATAGATGAAATATTTTATGCAATATCTCATTAAATATTACTCTGTATAATATATATGCAATAATAATTCGGATAGTAATTCAAAAATAATATTTTTTTATTAATAGTATCAAAATTAAATTTGAATATAAAATAGAAGATAAAATATTCAAATCATAAATTAATTTTATAATAATTTTTTATCTATATGTGGGGTCTATAATCACATTTCAACCAATAAAAAATAACTTAATTAAATTTCAATCAATCAAATTGATTTTAAAAAGATGAGTGATGTGCTTCAATGTAGAATTATCACATGTCATTTATTATTTTAACTTTCGCTTTTGTATATAATACTAATAATAGTATAAGATCTACCGTTGTGCATTTGTGCACAAATGTACGATCCTATAAATACTTTTAAAATTAATATCTTAATAATTAAATTATCCATATTATTATGATTGATTAAATTTGAACCCTTAATATCATTGAATCTTATATACTAAACCTTAAATATGATCATTAAACACTAAATCTTAAACTATAAAGTATAATCCTTGAACCCTAAACACTATCAAACCCCCAATACTACTCCGTAAATATTAAATATAAACCCTACATGACCTTAAACCTTAACCTTTATTACACCTTACAACTCAAAGTAAAAACCTTAAACTCTAAAAATCATTGAGCCCATATGATAAACCTTAATGCAATCATTAAACCCTAAACCCTAAAGCATACCCCTTGAACCCTAAACACTAACAAACCCCAAACATAAAATCCCAGGTGTGATCATTGAACCTAAAAACCCTAAAGCCTAAGTACAACCCATAAACTTCAACCCTTAAAGTATAAACCTTGATCCTTGCACACTATTTAAACCCAAATGTTAAATCTTAATCCTAAACATTAAAATTATACAATATCTTTTACTTTTCTTTTATCTTTCTTTTTCATTCTCGTAATTTAAATCATACAATATATATATTTTATTTTTCTTTTATTCATTTTTATTTTTGATTATTTGAATTTAGAAATTCATTTAGAAATTTCATTAATTATTTAATTTTGTATAATTAAAGAGTCACCATTAGTGATTAAACATGAGTAATAGTTGCTTCACTTGAAAATTCATAAATTGTAAATATTTCGAAGCAAGGAAGAATTATCAAAACAAGTCAATAGTAATATACAATTTACCCATGTTAGCCTTGGTAGACTTCAATGAAAATCATAACCAATTACAATAGTTTTTTTTTACAATATCTTTTACTTTACTTTTATCTTTTAAAGGAAGAGCATTTTCTTAATTTAAAATCATAACCAACTAAGATATAATTTAAAATCATAACCAATTTCTTAATAAATGTTAGCCTCGTTTTTAGCGTTGGTTTATTTCGGGTTTGATCACAATGTATCATCGAAACGTTAAAGTGAAAGCTCATCTCTAGACAATGACACTGGAGAAAACTTTACAGAAGACCAACTTTCCACTTCATGTTCCAAAAAAAAAACTATGAGATATGAAAAAAGAAGACTAACTTAGTTGCATAGTCACTGTAAATTATTGCCCTATTCCATTCAAATGAAAGCTCATTTCTAGACGATGACAATTAAAAAAACTTTAAAGAGGATCAACTTTCCACTTCATGTTCCAAAAATCTATGAGACATGAAAAAAAAAGACTAATTTAGTTACATAACCACTGCAAATTATTACACGATTATAATATTACGTTTCTTTCTCATGCATTATTTGAAACATATTTTCTTATTTCGTTTTATAGTGATTTTCATTTAGTATTTCAAGTTTCAAATATATGAAATTATTCACATTAAGTCAGAATATGAAGTTTGTTTCCCGAACATAGTATTTGGAGGTTAATTGGTTAAATCATATGCAATAAATATTACATTATATTTTCTCTCATCTAAATTAATAAATAATATTCACTTCTAAAATATTAAAGTACATGGATGCATTTATATATTTATAAAAAACAATTAACTATTAAAGCTCCCATGCAAGATAAGGGGTACATCAACTAGTAACACTTTCATTCACCAAAAATAAAAATAAAATAAGAAACATTTTCTTTCTAGTTATATTCTTTTTAATTATCAAAATAAATTAAAAATACTAAAATTAAAATTAAATTATTTTTTTTGGTAGAAAAATTAAATGTAAATAATTGAACATATAACTTCTATTTTAATCTTTCTCAATAGCAATGAAACGAAAACATTATACTCGTGGTATTACCGAATTAGTTATGTGTAATTAGGGGGACAAAAAAGCATACGGGTTATTATTAAAATTGAGGAGTAAATGGGGGGTGGGCCTACAGGCTATACAGCTACATTGAACATCAACCTTGAGAGAAGAAGTTTGAACGTTTTACTAGGCTTTTTGCCTTTTAATAATAAAGCAGATTTAAGACTCAAGGGGCATTTACTTACTTATGATAATGAGGTGGCATATTGCCATCTCAGCGGGTAAGTTTCCATTTTTACTTGTATATAATCCACCAATACATTGACGGTCCATAAATAGAAAAAGATATGAATGCTTTATGGGTACGTGCATCGATTTGCTCAATGTCAGATAGTATTAAACTAAATTAAATGCCAGCAACCGCCCGATTAAAAAAACAAAAAAAAGAAACCCTAGAGTATGCATGCATGCTGACAACGTATTCTTCGTTCCTTATAAAAGGGTACCTTTAGTTATATAAGCTAGATCACACTCAAACTTTAATTTCCTAATTAAATAATCAATTAAAGATAAGTTTCTCTTGCTTCTTAGGTACGTGCGTGGTAGCTCAAGAGGAGATAAGTTTCTCCAATGGCTAATGGGTTGCTACCAATTTTCCCTATGAAGTTCTTTGTGATTTTGTGTCTCTCTTGCCTTGCTGTTCTAGCTCGCGATCATCAAGGCATCAACACGATGACACCTTATATTCACACAGCTGGTCCAAGTGAGTCATTAATCGACACCATTTATCAGTTCGGAGATTCCATTTCAGATACTGGAAATGGGAAGGTGGAAAATATAAGTAGTTTATGTATAACGTTTCCTTACGGAGAGTCCTACTTTCACTATGCCACTGGTCGTTGTTCCGATGGCCTCCTCATGGCTGACTATTATGGTACCCACTCATTTTAATTAAGTTTTAATAATACAATACTAAATCTCTATTTCAGTACGTTAAATTGTTTTTCATATATTAATTGGAGTACATTGATTAATTGTTTTTTCAGCCATGGCATTCGGGCTTGAGTTTCTTCGTCCATATCTAGAAAAAGACGCCAACTTCAGCAATGGTGTCAACTTTGCAGTAGGCGGAGCAACTGCTTTGGACATGGCTTATTTTGTAGCAAAGGACATTGATGTGGTTGGAGGAACCAACAGCTCCCTATCCGTCCAACTTGGTTGGTTCCGGAAGCATCTTAAATCCATCTGCCCTTCTGCAACTGGTATTTTCTACGCACACATGTCTTCATATATCTATAATGCACATTTTTTTTTTGGGTGGAAATCTATAATGCACATTTAACTACGGAAAATTCGGTGATGTTAATGTCTTTAATTCATTCATTAACAATTAATGACTTCCTTCCTATTGTAATTTTTTTCCTATCCATCCTCCCTCTGCAGCCTTGAAACTTGAAAGATCCGTCCGAATTTATTTTGAACCAACCTTCTGATGGTCTTCGCCAGTAGCATCCTCATTATCCGTCCCAACTTATTTTGAACCCCACACGCTTTAAATATGTACAAATTTAATGGTTACCTCTTGTGGCGACAAATGAAAGTTTTTATATCCATGTTATTTTTACTTACTCGGGAAATTGTGGGATCGATGTGCATTAGTACGAGTAAGGAATAGTTATAGGCAACATAATTAGGGGTGGCAATTCGGTATCGGTTGGATTTTGGGTCATTCGGGTTTTGATTAGTAACGGGTATGATTGATAATCGGGTATTTCGGGTCGGGTCGGATCGGGTCGGATGTGTAAATTATCGGTTACATCCGGTCAAAATCGGTCAAGCAAATTCGGGTTTCGGTTTAGTCAGATTTGTTTAAGTCAGTTTCGGGTTGAGTCAGTTTTTGCAATTTTCGATTGAATTAGTTCGATTAAATCGGTGTTCGATTAAATCAAATTTTGGTTGAATTAGGTCTTTACTGAATTTCGGTTGAAATCGATATTAAGAGTTCAAAATAACTTTATTTAAGTGATAAAAGTTATATGGATTTAATGAATAAGTCATGATAATATTAAGAATTGTTGTATTTATAATATACTATTTAAATTTGATATTGAGTATTTAAAGAAAAAATAGGCATTTACCATTTGTAGAATAAATCAATTAATATTTGACCGATGAAAAGTCAATCAAATGAATAGTCAATCACAATTTAAAAATTCATAAGATAGAATACTCACAAATCACAAGTAAAGATTTTATGATATTAAACATATGTAAGATTTTATATTCATAAAAAATTCTTATGATATTGCAATCAACTAATAACATGTTACAATTAATGATTATACGATGTTATACTCCAATAGATAAAATGATCTCAGTTCATAAATAATAATTTTATAGTCACGTACATTTTTAAGATCATATATATAAATAGATAAATCTTTACATTTTATTGAAGAAATATATCTTTTGTGATGGATAATAATATTGGAATCTATGACAATATGAGACTATGGTAAGTAGTTCTAAAGTCATTAAAATAATTTCAATCATCATTACTATATATTAAATCGGAGGTTAAAATAATATATAAAACAATTCCATATTAAAATATATCATTTATCTTTTCTAAACAAGGGGGTTTTGTAACACCCCTATTTTGCAACGATGGGTATTACCGCCAGTAACCTCGAACTTTACCGTCCAAAGTCATCATAGGCTTTATAAGGCATTAAACTTAAAGAAATGCATAATTTAAATGGTAATATATGACATTAAAAGGTGCTCAAACTTGAGACTTTAAATATTGTCATTACATCTTAAATTGTTTCAAAACAACATGATAGAGTTAAGCAACGGAATTAATAAAACCTTGTTCTTGCAAAGCGTAGTGAATCCAAAATATGAGAGAAATATCTTCGAGAAGACTTGACCTTCCTTCCTTCAACTTTCTTGATTCTTCGTTTTTAAACCTTCGAGTGAAGTTTCCTAGAGTCTGGCATTTGTCGCGAAAGGCGAGAAATACCAGGCAAAATGCAGAAAACAAATGGAATTAGTCTAAGGAGACTAAGCAAGTGAGAGCGGAAATTCTCAAGGGTAGTATGGTAATTTTATTATTTCATCAAGGATATTAAGGCAAGAAGTACTTGAAAATTATAATCACTTTGTGGAGCTTATAAGGACGGAATTTAGTTGATCTCGAAAAGAGATAAACTTGAATTCGAGAAGAAGGGAACCTCAAGATTGTAGTTCCTCTTAGTGTACAATTAATGTTGGGAATGTTTTAGGCCACATCAATTTTCTAGAAAACCTCTCGCACCCTTTTCGGACCGAGAGTCGCGTCGGTCTTACACGTGGTGCTAAACCGGCCCGGTTTTAATTCATTTTAATGTGCACTAGCACTTATCTTTATTACGTGTCAAAACATTTCATATTATTTATAAATTTTAAGGGTGTGGAGGTTGTGGAAGAGCCGAGTCCACTTAAACGAAATGAAGGAATTCCAGGCCTCTTTCATCCTGAGTGTGCAGGCCTCTTTCATCCTGACGATACCGGGCCTCTTTCATCCCGAGTATATAGACATCTAGCTAGTGCATAATATAATATCGCCTAGGTTAATCCATAACAAATCTCGAAAAGAGATTGAAACAAACAAGGCCACCAATCATCGATCTTAAAGTTCATTAATAGCGTAGTACGAATCATAATAACAATATGTCGTTTATTTCTAAGTAAATGAATAAACCTAAATTTATTCATTTTAGCAAACATGTAGTTCCCAACATAGAAGAATTTCCTTAACGGAAATGATATATATATAAAGGTTACAAGGGAGAATATCCACTTGCCTTGAATTTCCTTCGGAGATGTTACTAACTCGGAAATAAGACGGTTTAGTGCCGTTTGAGAACCTCGACCTATTTAACCGCAAGAATGATAATGAACACTTATTAAAATCCTTATTTTAATTTAAAGACAACCTTTCTCTTAGTTTCCTCTTCTAAGAGAAAGTGAGTTAAACTAAATTATTTGGTTAAATAATTTAGTTAGGAAGAAGGGTAAAATAATAACAACTCTTTTTATTATTATTTTCTAGGTGACACATATTAAGGGTTTTGTAACTTATACAAATATTTAGTTTAAGAACATGAATGTAAGGCTTTACTTATCCTAAGGAAAACTCTTTTTAACTTACAACTAAATATTTAAGTATATTTAAAATAATTCATAAAAAGATTTGCATGCATCATTTTTAAGAAGACTTCTTTTAAAGAAGATTGTGTTTATTACACTTTCATATAAATCACTATTTATTCAAAGGAAAATTCTAGTATGGTCATGCATGTGCAAAGATGACTTCTAAAAATACTATTTAATTTCACAAGCTTATTTTGAAAGATTTTAACAAAACTTATGCTAAAGGTTATATTTCTTTTTATTTAAAAGATATGGTATAAATTCCATCTTAGTAAACTTAGAGCACATTCCACAATAATATTTATTCTAAAACTCCATAATTTCTACATACAAAGTTTATAGAATTTATTTAAAATTCTAGTGATTATATATATAATCGGTTTTATTAAAATAAATAAAAATCCATTTAAGTGTTAAAATTGCTAGGAAATTACATGCAATGTGATTTCTCTTAATAAAAATTCATTTAAAGTAGCATGCAAGAACTTATAAGATCATCAAAGTATTTTATAAACTCATAAGACTAAGTTCTACATCAAACATCATCAAAAATCCATCTCTTTCTCAAATGAGATATGCATGTTTATTTTCTTCATAAAAATTCCATTATTAAGACATGCAAGAACAATTTCCATTTAAAAATTTTTCTAGCTTAAGTTTATTAGATCTTAAATTTTATAAACCTCATAAAAGTCTATTTCAAGTATTAAAAATGACATGCATGTGGATTTTAAGCAAGATCCAAATGTCTTAAGTGGTTACCATGGAATTACTAGTATAACTTATGGATTTTTAACAAGAAAAAGGGGTTTCTTATATCATTTAAATAAAGTTAAAAATCAGAAATAAAAAGTTGAGAATCACCCTTAAAATATGTAGGATTTTAGTAGAAGTTCACATGATTTGTAGGAGACACCATTCTTTCTAACAAGGTATGCATGCATGTAAGAATCAAGGGAAAATTAAGCCCTCTTTATAACATTTTATATTCTGATTTTTGAGAGGAAAAATCAGATTTTAAATCAATGTTAATCATGCTAAAAACAACTTAAAATGGTGTAAAAAGAGTTAGATTTTTATACCCTTAATTTGTGGGATTTTTGGAGCAAGAACACACCACTAGAGTGGAAGAGAGGGGCGGCGGCACGGCTGGACGGCGGCGGCTCCGGGCTGGTGGCAGCGCCTGGTGGTGGCCGGCAGTGGTGGTGGCCGGAAGTGGTGGTGGTGTGATGGTGTGGTGGAATGCACTGGTGGAGTTTTATGGAGGAAGAGAGAGAGCTAGAAGAGAGGAGGATGAGAGCTTCTTAAGCCTCTCTCTCATGTCATGTCTCTCTTTAAATAGAGAAAAAGATGATGAGAGATTGTGTAGAGATTTGAGAATAAGAGAGGATATTCTCCTAGTGATGGTTTTTGACTAACATAACAATAAGATAATAGCTTAAACTTCTTAGTGGATTTTGTAGAGATTGTTTCATAAATGAAGCAATCTAGTGCATATCTTCCAAAATCTCCACATCTCATTGTAATGATTGGTCCGACGCGTTTGCAAACGGACCGAGGGATGGTTTGTGACGCGCGTCGGAAAGATCGGGTTTTAAGAAAAGAATTTTCCGTTAACTATGAATTTATTAAGTTCCGTTTCTAATAAATTCATTTACTAGAATAAATATTTCATAATAATATTATAATTTATTCATTTTAGAATGTCTAGAAAAAAAAAATTCAAATTTATCCGAAAAAATCACGGATATTACAATAGTACCCCCTTAAAAATAGTTTCATCCCCGAAACTAGGGAGAACTAGGGTTATGAAGAAAGATGTGGAATCCACATCCACAAAACTAAGAGCGGAACAATGAAGCTCGTATTACTCCTTTAAAAAATATTTCATTCTTTACTTAAGAGGATAATAAGTTGGGAAAACATCTCTGCATCTTTTGCTCCATCTCCCAAATTTCTCTAGTCGTTCCCTCATCAACATTCTTTGGCTAGGGTACCTGACTAGGGCACTTATTTGTTACAGTTTCTCCACTCGATGTTCCACGAACTTGACGCATCTAAGCACTCAACAACCTTCCGTTGGGTTAGTGCAAGGTTGTCCAAACTTACTCAAGTTCTAGAAGAATCTAACTTTTTTGAAGTTACTAATGAAGTAAGCATCTTAATTGAAATGAACATTTGAGTGTCTCTAGGAGACGAGTACGAAAATGACCAATCCATTCTATACTTCTAGAATAGAATCAAAGCGGATGGATTCCTTTAAGATGGACATTAATTAAATTCCCGAGATAGAATCAATGTTTGAAAAGTGAGAGCCATGCCTTGGAAGGAGAATTTCGATTTTGAACTTCTAAAGAAGTTTCTATTGGAACGAGCGATGGTTGTATCACAAAAGAAGATAACCATCTTTTGATATTGCATCCGAACATATTAACGATCGAGAAGTGCGTTGAGTATCCCTCTATATTATACTTTGAAATTTCTTATAAGAAAGTAGTTTTTTTTATAGACAAGTCTGAATCCGAAGGACTAAGTGGTTTCATTCCACCAATGTGATCAGTATCGGGGAACTATTTCCAACATAGTCGCTTAATGTGTATATCTTCACAGGAACAAGACCTGAATTTCTACCTCAACCATGTGATCTAGATGGGAGGTAAAACTCCATTCTTATTCACCACCATGAATCTATATTTTTTTTCTTAAAGCTACATCTTTATTTCGATATAAATGTAAAATTTTGAGATGAACTTCGTAATACGATGAATACGTCGTAAAGTTAAACCATTTAATGGTTCGAAACTTTTTCTATATTAAGATAACGATGGACAAAAATTTATGGTTTGACACGCAAGGATATTATATGATAACCCAAATCATATTACAGAATTCAAAATGAGACACTCTTACGAGGAAGAGTATCACATGCATGGTCCGAGATTTCCAACTATCGTGGTGATACAAAAGTGCCTTAAAGGCAAGACTAACATGATTAGGATAATTTAAACTTGAATAGAAAGAAGTACCCAACTATTCTTCTTGAGCATCTGGCGCAAAAGGTTCGTCAGTACGGTGCATCTCATGGAGTTGTTGACCTTGACTCTGAGATGTTATTGGCCCTTTTCCCTTATTATGAGCAGTTGACTGTACCGAAGCAGTTCCGGCAGTCCTATTTGAGGTCTGAGGGTATTGGGATACCGAGTTGGTGCGTGTTTGACCTGATTTGCTTCCCGTTTGCCTACAGTAAAGGCGGAGATGTCCTACTTTTCCACAATTGTAGCAGGTTCTGCGTTCTTTAGAGCAATTCCTGTTGATGTCTCCTTGTTCTCCACAGTTGTGGTAGACTAACGAACCCTTCTTAGATTCAGATCCTTGGAAGGACCTTTCCTTAGTTGACTCAGGTCTCCTCTTTTTTTCGTTTGACCATCCTGAACCTTGTGGAGATGCTGGTCTCTTAAACCCACTTTGATTTGAGTGATGAGGCTTTCCACCACCGTTCTTTCTACGTTCAGGTTCGCCTAGAGTAACCTCCATGCGGTAGGCTGCGTCCACATACTCCTCAAGAGTTGCGAAGTGGTGGTTCACCATCCAAGGTTTGATGGTGTCGCTCATCCAAATGTGGAAACGTCGGATCTTTTGTCGTTCAGTGGTTATTTCCTCCTCGGCATATTGCAACAAATGATTAAACTTCTTTGCTCTTTCTAGCACACTGAGCCCGTGGACCTTCGGCGAAAGCAACTCATCAAGTTTCTCATCTTTCATAGCAGTGGTGAAGAAACGATTCATCATCTTATCTTTGAACATATTCCAGGTTAGGTTGTGATGGGTAGCCAAGCTTGTCCCACCATTCTCCGGCTTCACCCTTAAGCCTTAGGGCAGCCATGTGCACCTTGTTAGCCTCAGAGCAGTGCACGTTCCTCAACAATCTTTCTACATGGGAGAACCAATACTGAATTCCGGCAGGATCTCCACTTCCGTCGTATGATTCAGGTTTCATAGTGTTGAAGACCTTCAGGCCGCTTGCAAAGCTTGACTCCACTTCTTTCTCACGAGCTTCAACTGCTCCTTGTTCCACCTCTTGATTCTCCACAACATCTGGATCTGGCACAACTGGAGGAATCGACTCTCGTACTATTTCTCGAAACATGGCCCGAAAGGTTTCCATAGTGCCTTCATTGAGCACTAGAGGAGGGTTTGGTGCAGGAGGACGATTGACACGAGGCAATCCTCTAACTTCAGATTGGCTTTCCTCGTTCTCATCTCTAACTTGAGTTCGATTACGGTGGCTAGTACCTCTTGTATCCACCATCTGAATAACGATAAGCAAATGTCTCCTTTGGTTAATTAACATTTGTATAAGGTAAGTACTTAGAAACGTTCTTAGAAAAGAAGGAAAGAAGGGGTTAATATAGAATGTCCTTGGATTCTATAAGACGAAGATACTTGAAGGAAGTTAAGCAATTTTAAACAAATTCTTAAACATGAAAAATGGTTTAAGATAGAGATATACTTCTTCTTGAAGTTACTTAGAAGAATTTTTTTTTTTAGATTTTCGTTAAACTTGAATTCTAAAGAGAATATCTAACTTAAAATTTTCTTTCTAGACTTGGAGTTAAAAATGGAATATTTTCAATAAAAGTAACTAAGTTAAGAAAGTTCAAAACTTATTATTTAAGTTTTGGAAGTGTTGAAAGGGAGTTTAAGTAATAAAATTTTCGATTTGAAAATAAAGACTTTGGTTTGGAAATTTTCGGTTTCAAAATCAAAAACAATTCAAATTTATCCGAAAAAATCACGGATATTACAGGTTTCATATTGTGAAAAGGTCTAAACATGCAAAACTAGCAAAAGTAATAAGATTTTGATTAAAAAGATTTGGAAAGATAGCTTAGGCAAGCAAATACTCCGTATTCAAAATCATATGACAGGTTGATCATTGATTTCACCTCAAATATATCTCATGCAATGGATTTTCCAATTCCTTTTCAATTATAACTAACAACACAACTAGATAATATTAGTTCTAACTAATTAAACAACCATAAAACCATCAAGATTTAATTTAACAACAACATTAAGGATAAGAATATAATTGAATACAATTTTAGCATAAAGCAACTAGCTTTTATCTTAGAATGTAAATCACATCTTTTCTGCATATGACTAGCACAACCATATACTGGTACGATGAAGTTGCTACTTCGAAATAGATGCCCAATCAATAACAATCTAGATTTTGCAATAGATCCAATAACAACAAACCCTAGTTGATCAAGCTAGAAATTGTCGAAATAAATCATAAAAACGATTCAAGAAAGAGAAGAGATTAACTCCATGCAATAGATAAATGATTAGAAAACTCACAACTTTAATCAAAATGATGCGTCAATTGTCAGACTAAGTAAAGAGGCTTAGTTCTCCATGAAAAGTAGAGAAACCAAAATAATGAAAGATAGTATAAAAAATGTGAGTTCATCCTCTCTAAAACCCTAATATATAGTAGAAAACTAGGTCTAAAACACATAAATCCCAAAGGATATAAACCTAATTTGATAATAGTATTAAAACAACACGCTACGTTTCAGCTCGGTGAGCTTGGTAAAGGCGGCACCCACTGCCATCAAACTTCCACACAACTTCGTGTTGGTCTAAAAATGCTCTAGCTCCTCCTAACTCAGCTTCCTTGCCCCGATTTCTATTCCTTTCACACTTGTTCACCTAAAGATCTGTAAAATAACAAAGAACAAGTGTAAAAATCCAAAACTCTTAGACACACTAAGAGCTTACAGAAACTACCTAAAAACAATACAAAAGAAGCGTAAACATGCATCCTAAACACTAGAATACAAGCTATCACAATAACTATTCACTTGTATTTATAGCTCAACTTACTATTGATGCCAATTCTCATCTTCAAAGCCAAAGTCCAAAATGTCCTTGTCTTGCTGCTTAAGGATGTACTTTCTCAACATGTGACTTGTTCAAATTAAGTCAACTCTTGAGAAGACATCATATTTGTTTAGAAGTATCGAAAAGGACGCATTGACAGAGTCTGACAAATAGAGGTTGTAGATTGTGTCTCCGATTTTTCGGTTTTTGGCTAGCTATTTAGTTCCATTAGATGGGAACTGTAACGTTCGGGTTCGTTTTTCTTTCTAGGTCGAAAAAAAAACGATTTTATTGGGCTACAAGAAATCGAGTTTCTTAAACCACAAGTAACCTCGGTTAAGAAACATCTGATATTCATAACCCGATTTACTAATCCGGTTTGACAAGTCATAAAATATATACTTTTATGCCCAAATGTACTTCTACCCAAGAGTTGATCTTATCTTCAACCTAAAACGGTTTGAGCCTACGTAAACGTAATCATATCTAACCAAATTCTTATCTCAACCATAATTATATCTTTAATATCTTCTTGATCTTAAATATCAAAACCCGTCTCCCTTGCAAAGCCGTCTTCGTATTTCCGCAAACCAAACCTCACCTCCTTCTTCGGTGAATCGCCCTTTCGCCTTCGAACTTTTCTTTCCTTCTCCGGCGAGGCACTGAGCCTTTCTTCCATCTACCGATTCTTTCTTCTACTTGGACGATCAGCCTCAGCTTGGTGGTTCGTCGCCGCGAGTCCGTGAGCAAAACAACCGCCAGGCTAGTTGATTTGATAACCGGCCGCCGACGCGACGGAGGCCGCCTTCGATAGCGTCGTGGACGTGCAACACCAGTCTTCTTCCGCCTACATGCCGGTGAGTCTTCCGGGTACAAGAACTGATAGGTTGCAGTAGAAAATTGGGTTTTTTTTAAGGTTGTTCGTTGTTGTTGGCTATGAGGGAGATTGGGTAGTACTGTAGTATTAATTGTTGACTGAAATTCGTCGCAAAATTTGTTTAATTAATATCACCTATCGTTAATTAACAAGGATATATATACATCTAGTTTATAATTTAGTGGTCGTCCTTGTTCAAGAAGATATTATGGTTAGTGTTAATTAATTAGTGAACTTTGTTTAATGAAGCTTGTAGATTGTAGTTAGATTAAGAGTAACCACCGGGTTAGAAATTGTAGCTTGCAAGGGGCCGAAACATAATATAAGTTGTGCAGTATATAGGAATAATATGTATATGTTTTTATTGGTATATAGGTTTGTTCATTGGATACATATAGTAATAAGCGTACAATTTGTTGTTCATTATTATAATATAAAAAGCTATTTAGTAGTATTATTAGGATACTTAAGGTTTATAAGTTTTATTCATTGTTGTAACAGGAAAGGAATCTGGGGCTCATAAAACAAGTCGTGTTTGTTGTTAAGAGTCGTTAAGGAGGATAGGGTTGCAACTGATGTAGTTATATGCGTTAATATTTCTTATAGGGAAACGCTCTTGCCTAGGCTCTAAATTCCGTATTCTTCAAAGAATCCTTCATTTCGAGGTAAGTCGTTTTTCGACTTGCTCGGTTCTTTTCTCCCTTGTTAGATTGCGTATCGATACTGTAGGGCGGGTTTTGGGAACTAGTCCCGAATACCTTTTAAATTATTTTGAACTCCTTGTGTGTTGTGTGCGTTAATGATTTTAAATGTGTTTTATCGGAAATTATTTTGGAACGTTTTCTCTGTGTTGGTACCGTTTCCGACACGGCCCATTGTAGCTGGTGTTGAGGAAGAGTTGGCTACTTTGACCCGTGTGACTGGGAAAATCGTACCCCTTCAAACGAAAATTATTATCTGTGTGTTTTTGGCAAGCGCTCCAGTGGAGGCTTAGCCCGGAGTTAGAAGGGAGATTGGGAAGTGGAGTGGGAGGGCCTGCCTCTGCACTCGGCGCGGTGATGAGCGTCTTGGAAGTCGGATCGTGGACAAAGGAAGAATTGCATTGTTGTGTGATTGTGTTTGTGAATGCGTATGTGACTTGTGTGACTGATATAACTAATTTAGATATTGGCCTTTAGAGTGATGATTGCGATTGTGGATTTGTATGCTGATTTTTATAACTGATTTCAAACCGTTCTACAGTTTCCATATTCTTTCTAGCTCGGTAGATTAGACGCTGACCCTTCGGGGAACACTTTTCAGTTCCAAGTATGAACCAGGGAGCCGTGCAGGAACCGAGGCCAGATGGCGGGCCGGAGCGGTAAAGAGCGCGTGTCATAGTGGGATTGGTTTTACACTAGTTCATTTATGATAGTTAGGTTGTGGATTTTATTATTGATAAGATGAAATTAGCAGTATGTTTTATTTATTATTTTGGTTGTTTAGTTCAGTATTAGTAAGCGCTGTGTCGTATTGGAATATTTATATTTTTCGGGAATTCATGCATAACTACGTTTTCTAAGTTTTACGAAATAAAAGGTTGGATGTTTTATTATGTTTTCTCGTCGTGCCCGCGTTGCAAGATCCTAAAGTGTAGTTGTCAACCTATTTAATAGTACCTAGTAAGGTCTATTTCTTAGTAGCGCCCCGTCGGAAGTCGGGGTGTTACAGGAACAATTCCTTGCATCATTGCAGTTCCTTTTCGATCTGTAGTTTCCTTGAGACACTTGGATAAATATATTAATCCAATTGGTGTTTTCGTTATCAAAACGGATGGAAAATATGGTTGTTCTAGTGTTTCAAAACATACATTTCTCAACACTTTTTCAAAAGAAATTGATATGCTAACAAAGTTCCACCACATAGTAGGTAGTTCAATTTTTAGTCACATCATCGGTATAACAGATGATATAGGCTTAAAATTGACTAGTCTACATTGGACATCACAAGAACCCAATAAAATGTTAGGGGGCTTTAACAAAAAGGATATCCTATATATAGGTCATGCAATGTTTTTTTTTATCGGCAAAAACTGATTGAAACAATACATGAAATTTACCTTATATATATTAGCGAACTTGAAGTGGATTTTTTTTTTACTTATAATACAAGGTAATTCAAATAATAAAGCAGAATCTATCAAAAAAGAAGACAATTTAAATACGTACATTAATTTTGTTCAATTCGATCACACACACATGTATATATATATGACAGGTTGCAAAGATAAATTGGGAAGAAGTATAATTCTTATGGAAGCAATTGGAGGCAACGACTACAGCTACGCATTTGAAAATGGCTCCACTTTTCAATTCATTGCATATGAGCTGGTTCCAGATGTTGTTCGAGCAATCACGGATGTTATCGAAGTGAAGCTCTTGTATAATTAAATATTTTGCACTAATTAAAGTTGATTGATTTAATTGTGTTCCATGGTATTTATTGAATTGACAATTGAGTTATTCATGGCACATATATGTATGCAGGAAATGATCGTAATGGGGGTCGTTAATCTTGTAGTTCCCTCTGCTCTTCCTTTTGGGTGTTTGCCATACTGTATCATCTTGTCCCCCTCAAAGCACCCCGACATGTACGATGATCTTGGGTGTTCCGTTTATTATAACAAAATCGCCGAATACCACAACCACCATCTACAAAAGGCTATCCAAGAGCTTCAAATGATGTACCCTAATGTTACTCTCATTTACGCCGACTATTACCTTGCTATTACAAGGTTGCTTCGAAAGGCTACTTCTCTTGGTACGTAAGTAATTAAGTATTATACATTAGTGATCGATCAATCTCAGAAATCAAATATCAACGCGCACACTTAATTTCAGTATTATGTATGTTTTTTGATTCGAAATGTCACTTTTGATTCCTAGGATTTGAAGAAGATGAAGATCTCATGACATGTTGTGGTTATGGGAAGAATCCATACAACTTCAACAGTAGTACATTGTGTGGGTCACTTGGTGTTCCAGTATGTCCCCTTCCGAAAACCAGAGTTATCTGGGATGGCTATCACCTCACTCAACGCTCTTACATGTATGTTTCAAGTTGGATGCTTAAACACACTATCTTCCCGGCATTATTAGGCCATGCATCCTCTTCATGATTCTACCTTAGTTTCATTCACCCCACTAATGGTGGGTCGACCTTCAAGCTTTTAGATGAAATAATTATGCACAAAACAATGCAATGAAGCTCTTAGCTAAGTTCGATGGATGATTCATGTGCAAATGATCACGTGTAAACAATTCCATATTTCCTAGTTGGAAAAATGGCTTTATGTTTTAACCTTTTCTTCATTTTATTTTGTATCTTATCATATTTAGAATTATTTATATTACGGTTTTTCTGTCCTATGCCTTAAGGGCATAGATTAAAAATACTAGATTTAGAAACTAAAACTCTATTAAAAAATTAATAAACCCTATCAAAAAATCAAGATAACTTTAAATAATAAAATTTAACAAATAATTTTCCTTTTAAGCTTCTTAGAGCATAGGTTAGAAAATCGTATATATTATAAGAACCGACAATTTTGTAGACATACACTTGATTTGATACATCGTTGCAAATCTTACCCACTATGCATGCATTTAGCACCGTCTACCATTTTATGCATTTTTGATAAAAACAACAATTTTATCTTTTTCTTTTAATATATAAAAAATATTAAAGAAATTATTGGATTTTATAAATACTAATCAACTAGGAGGCTATGTTCGTGCCTCACACAATTCAATAGTTTATCTTAAATATGTTTTTATGTGTTTATATTTTGGTTGTGTTAGCTAGATATTATGTATTGTGTTTAGCTTACATTTTGGTTGCTCGGAGCGACCAAAATATAAGCTATTAGAAACCCATCATGATGATCTGGTTATTTCACTACTCATAGGAAACAAACTGATACGAAGAGTGTTAATTCATATTGGAAGCTCTACGAATCTAATGACAGTCGACACTTTGAATGAGATGGGACTCAACAAAAGCGATATTGACATGCTAACATGTCTTGCTTGCGAAGAAGTGAAACACAATGGACGAGATAGTGTTGCCCACATACGCAAGAGCTGGTTATTCACAATTTCATATACGAGAACGACATTAATTTGAATTTGAAAAAAAAATTATAAAAAATAAACTTGCAAAATGGGCGGTAGATTGAGCAAATAAAATCAAAATAATACTTGAACTACCAACCAAATTTAGATGGAAAAGAAATTTATTATATCTTAAATCGCTCTGTAGATTACACCGATTAAATAATCAAATAATTTATGCATGTATGATTTGCAACGTTTTATTTTGTTTTAGTTATGGTATATTTCATAATACAATTTAATAAACTCTAATTTAGTATACTTAATCAGAGTTTGGTTCAAATGAAACAAGCTTTTATCCTAAAACGTGAAACGAATGCACTTTTCCTAATTCGTAAAACACTTTTTATATAAAAGCGCATTGCAAAATACAAAAAGTGCAATCCGAAAAAGTGCACTACAAAAAGTACAAAAAGTGCAAATCTGCAAAAGTGCACTCCGAAATAGAAAAAGTGTACTACGAACTAAAAAAAGTACATTCATTTCAAGATAAGAGTTCGTTTCTGGATAAGTGAACGTTTCATTTGAATCAAACTCTATTTATATTATAATTTCTTAAAACCTAAATATATGAAATAAAAAAAATAAAAAATAAAACATTTGCTCCGTCTGTTGTTGGGTTAACAACACTCTAGTATATTTTAAATATGTATTGAAGTCATGGTAAAAGATGAACTTGACCCGTCGATTTAGTTTAGTTTGTAAATGAACAATAATTGAACTGTCTGATATTACATGACTAAATGATTTTAAAATACTTTTTCCATGTAATGTGAAGGTATTAACCCGGAGAGTAGCACTTGGAATTAGGACAAAGAAAGAACTTGGCCATGACTTGACCAAAAAAAAAAGAAGGAAATGTCACTTTATCCTCTGAATTTTTAAGGTTTTGTACTAAATTGACCAAAACAGTACAATGAAAAAAATGAACTTGTGCATCCTGCTCTCGTTATGGCAAACAAGCTAGTACCACTTGACAGTAAAATACTAAAATCCTTCGATCTATAACTATATATTAAAGTTGTTCCTTTTCGAGCCACCAAAACGATTCTGACCCCACCTCATATTTACAAAATTAATTTTTATTTCTAATATTTTAACTTTTTTCTATTAACTTTTTTTTTAACTATTTAAATCTATCTTTAACATCAAACAAATATCTATTTAGTATAACAATATCTTTTGAAAACTTTCTTATATAAATATTTAAAATTAAAGATAACAAATTTAAAATATTTTTAAATAAGTATAAATATCTTTTATCTTTTCGCATGATGTCTTTGAACGAATTTATTTATAGATATATTTTTTATTTTATAATAAAAAAACAATGATAAATACTTATAATGTTTAAAAATAATAAAAATAAGGAATATCTATAATCTATATAAACGTTATACCTTTTCGATCCACCAGAACGATTCTAACCCCACCTCATATTTAAAAAAATAATTTTTATTCCTATTATTATAACTTCTTTCTATTAAATTCCTTTTAACTATTTAAATTTATCTCTAACATCAAACAATATCTATTCAGTATAACAATATTTTTTGAAATTCCTTATAAAAGTATTTAAAATTAAAGATAAAATATTTTAAATATTTTAAAATAGATATAAATATTTTATCATATATCTTTTGACGAATTTATTTATAGATATATAGTGATTTTATTATATAAAAAAATAATGATAAATATTTATAATTTTTAAAATTAATAAACATGGATAATAGAATATTTAATAGACATATTGAAATATTTGATAAACTCTAAATTTACGTACATGAAAAGTAATAAAATATGAAGAATATAATATTTGATTAAAAAATTATATACATTCTACGAGCAATAAATTACTTATATTAAAGTTTATATTATATTATATATTTATTTATTTATTAATATCCTATTTATAATGTTTATAATATATGGAATCGTAGTCGTACATGGTACGACGGGTAAAACTAGTTATCATATATTCTTAGCTATCAATTTCAATTAAGAAAGATCAATTATTGCTCTTGTTCACTAGTTCCAAAAATGAAAAAAAAAGTCAAATATTATGCATTATTGTGCATTTGTCAACCACGTACATACTAATTATGTCCTCGTCTATATAATGTGGATACTATAAGCTCTCATATTATCATAAATGATAAATCCACCTCTATTCCCTAAACACAATTACAAAGCCGCCCCTATATCATGTTTCCTACAAAATTCCTCATCTTGATGTTACTTTTACTCCTTTTTCATTCTCTATCCATCAGACTTGCTTCTTGCAAACCCACCACTTGTATAGAGAGTGAAAAGCAAGCCCTTTTAGCCTTCAAACAAGGTCTCAATGACCCTTCAAATCACCTATCATCTTGGTCTCCATTACTCCAAGAAAATTGTTGTCTATGGACAACAGTTATTTGCAACCAAACCACAAACCATGTTTCCGAGCTCCACTTAGACAACGCGGACCTCAGTGGAAGCTTAACCGAACCCTTGCTCAACTTAAGCTTCATTGCGTACTTAGACTTGAGCTATAACAACTTCAAAGGCAAACAAATTCCAAACTTTATTGACTCCATGAAATTCCTACAACATCTCAATCTTTCCAAATCTGGCCTAAGTGGGCCTCTTCCTATTTCCATGGGATCTCTCTCAAGCCTAGAAACCCTAGTACTCGATAACACTGCTCTCTCGGGTGTCGTATTTGAAGCTCACTTCACCAATTGCTCAAAACTAAAGGCTTTGAATGCAACTTCAACTAACTTGATCTTCAACTTCAATTCCAATTGGGTCCCTCCTTTTCAACTCAATAGCATTTACTTGAGTTACACTCAAGTTGGCCCAAACTTTCCTTCTTGTCTAAAAACACAACTTCATCTAAACTACTTGTTTGTTGCATATTCGAGGATTGGTGATTCTGTTCCCAAGTGGTTTTGGAGATGGGTATCCGGTGGCCACCATGTCGATTTAACAGGTAACCAGATCACTGGAGACCTGTCCAATGTCACCATCAACTCCACCATGATAAGACTGAGCTCCAACTCCTTTACCGGCCAAATCCCTCTTGTTACACCAAATGTGAGGTGGCTTACTGTGAGGAACAACTCCTTGACATGAGAATTATCAACCTTCTTATGTAACAAACATCACATAGGTAACAATATGCAACAACTTTCTCTTCAAATGAACAAACTCAATGGAGAATTATCCAATTGTTGGGGGAATTGGCAATCCATGATCCTCCTAAACCTTGCATGGAACCAACTTTTCGGAAGAATTCCAAACTCAATGAGCTCTTTGGTAGTCCTTGAGGCCTTACACTTGTACAGAAACAACCTCATAGGTAAAATTCCCATAACTTTACAAAATCTAACTTTACTGAAATATGTGAATCTTGAACACAATGAGTTATCAGGCGAAATCCCGGCTGGATTGGTGACTACTACTCTCAACTCTCTGTTCTTAGCCTAAGCTCAAACAACTTTACCGGGCCAATTCCCTTACAACTTTGTTATCTCGCTTCACTTGTCATCTTAGGCCTAGCGAATAATAACATTTCAGGGTCCATACCAAAATGTTTGAATAACTTAACCTTAATGGTATCACCAAGCACTCCTCACAACTTAACCTTAGACATTGTGATCAAAGATCCAAAGGGTAATTTGGTTGACACTTTTACAGAATACATTGAATTCTACTCTAAAGGGTCGATTCGTCTTTATGACAAGACACTTAAATTGTTAAGGATAATTGATCTCGCGGGCAATTACCTAAGTGGCACCATTCCTGATGAGTTATGCAATCTTAAAGCTCTAAGATTTTTGTGTTGGGTTCTAGGGATGTAAACGCAGCGGAAAAGACAAAAACTTTCATCCCAAATTCCAAAGGATCAATATGATAACATAAAATAAATAATCGGATCAGATCGTTACCTCAAACGCGAATCCGAATAGCAAGTTCAAACCTTTTCTGATCACCAAAGAGCCCCAAGTGTTGCTCCTCTAGCGGTATCCACACACATAAACAAGGACAATTTTCTATACCGGAACTCGTCTGCTAGAACGCTTAACCGATATATCCACGAGAATTGATTTTGGAGAATTTAGATTGGAGGAGAGCTTCAGCCAAATCCTTAGCCAATTTACTACGGTATATATATCGGCTACCTTCAGAGATTTTGTTTTGATCTCAAAAGCAAAACCACCGAGATATCTCCCCCGTTAGTTAATGATAGATAATCACCTTTTTTCTTTTTTCTTGTTAAACGTATATCTATCTAGTTATATACATATATTGACTAATGGGTCTAACATTAGGTTATTCCTTTTTTTTTTCTTGCCCATCAAGTCAAATCTAATATATATATATATAGTCTAGAAAAATATTAATCAAACTTACTAATATTATATTTTATACATTTATCATAAGAGATAAAATTTTCTATTATCTCTTTATTTAATTTCTAAAATTATAATCAATCAATTTACTTTATGATTAATTATAATTATCTAAGAACAAAATTTTCTTTCTCCAAGACTATCTAATGGGCTCATTAACTAGGACCCATAAAACCCGATCCGATAAATCTAGACCCGCTAGCTTGGTTATTGTGCATATACTATCAGTCTCCCACTTGCACTATTACCAAGCTCAAGTCATTATCTTATTATCCTTATGTTCAAAGTCAACTCTCATATTCAAGATTCTTTTCGAAATAGTTACTTAATTCCCATCTATCGTGCTTATGCGTACGACCCTCTAGGTTTCTATCTTGAAGGTAGTGTTATCCACCACAAGTCAAGGTAACCGTCTAGCAACAGTTGTTGACCACCCAACAAAACAGAAATGGTTGGTGAACCATATACCACTATGAACTGATTACTGTGTAGTTCGATCTCTTCATCACCAATATCAAGATTAAGTTAATGCACAATGCATCACCACTAAGCTCAATCATTTACTCGGTTTTGCAAAGATAACTTAGACTCAAAATTCTCTACCATGGCCATGGATTTTAGAGTCACTTATATCTCAACCAAGTGGCCAGCGATATTTACTCTCTAATCCAAGAGAGGGATGAATCCTTTTTTGACTCTCACTATCCTCTCTACACTTTGCATCAACCTAATAACCGTATTAGTTGCAACTCATAAAAGCTACGTTTAACGGCATCAAAGTTAAGACTCCATGCATAGGATTATGTGACAGTCTCAAGTCATGAGATCACTAACACTCATTCATTTAGAGGAGGAACCAATGACGCTTTCACATATATGTGGTATCCTCTAATTCGGGCCGGTCCAGTAGCTCTACTTATCCTTGAGCACCCATGCAAATGACTTGGAAGAACTATCCCTCGGTTCAACGAGATCAACCTACAGTCTATTCACATGTTGGTCTGTAGTTTCGATATCCCTTCTCGATACTAATCCGACCAAGGACGTTTTAAGAATATAACCTTGTTTGTAAAATTTTCACTGATGATAAATAACTATATCATCAATTTACACAAGACATCATATTTTAAGGATTTTATCAATATTAAATGTTAGCAGAAAAACAAAATAAACATGATAAACACTGCCTTTTAAATAAAATGTATCAATGTCATATAAATGAAACTAGTTCGACAAACTTGCATACTATAATAGTATCTTGCATACATCAATGCCAAACTCTAAGTCCTAGACCCCTCACACGAGCATCATGTTTCTGCTGAGGTAAGGCCTTAGTTAATGGATCAGCAATGTTTTCATCACTTGAAACTCTGCTTAGTGCAACATCTCCTCTTTGAATTATTTCTCTGATGATGTGGTACTTCCGAAGTACATGCCTGGATCGCTGGTGAGATCTTGGTTCCTTAGCTTGTGCAACAGCTGCATTATTGTCACAGTACAATCTAACTGGACCTTCAATGCTAGGAACCACTCCAAGTTCTGTAATAAAATTCTTGATCCAAACTGCTTCCTTAGCTGCTTCCGAAGTTGCTATATACTCGGATTCTGCCGTAGAGTCAGCAACTGTATCTTGTTTGGAACTCTTCCAACAAACAACTCCATCATTTAGGCAAAACACATAACCCATTTGCGACTTTAGATCATCTTGATCTGTTTGAAAACTAGCATCAGTATAACCTCTGACCACCAGTTCTTCTTCTCCCCCATAGACCAAAACTTGATCTTTGGTTCTTCTCAAATATTTGAGAGTAGTCTTAACAGCACTCCAGTGACCTTCACCTGGATCAGACTGATATCTACCCGCCATGCTTATTGCATACGAGACATCAGGCCGTGTACATGTCATAGTGTACATAATGGACCCAACCGCAGAAACGTAAGGTACATTACTCATTATGTCTCTCTCTTGTTGTGTTTTTGGACACATCTGCTTAGAGAGACGTACACCATGTGACAAGGGCAAAAGTCCTCTCTTAGAATCTTGCATCTTATATCTATTCAAGATCTTGTCAATGTACGTGCCTTGACTTAGACCAAGCAGCCTTTTAGACCTATCTCGGTGTATCTTAATTCCTAAGATATAGGCTGCCTCACCTAGGTCCTTCATGGAGAAGCACTTGCATAACCATGCCTTGGTAGATTCCAAGAATGGCTTGTCATTCCCGATGAGGAGAATATCATCCACATACAAAACTAGAAACACTAACGTGCTCCCACTAACCTTTTTATAAACGCAAGGTTCTTCTGAATTTCTAATGAAGCCAAATTCCTTGACTGCATCATCAAATCTCAGATTCCAACTCCGAGACGCTTGCTTTAATCCATAAATGGATCTCTTCAACTTACAAACCTTATTTGTACTCGTAGACGTTTCAAACCCTAGAGGTTGTTCCATGTAAACTTCCTCTATTAACTTCCCATTTAGGAAAGCGGTTTTCACGTCCATTTGCCAAATCTCAAAGTCATAGTAAGCTGCTATTGCAAGCAAAATCCTGATAGACTTTTGCATGGCTACCGGTGAAAAGGTCTCATCATAGTCAATTCCATAACGTTGAGTAAAACCTTTTGCAACCAACCTTGCTTTATAGGTACTAATATTACCATCCATGTCTGTCTTCTTTTTAAAGATCCACTTGCATCCAACAGGTTTAACCCCAATTGGTGCATCTACCAACTCCCACACTTCATTGGTGTACATGGAGTCCATTTCAGAATTCATGGCATCTAGCCATTTCTCGGAATCTGGTGAAGCTAAAGCTTCCTTGTAGGCTGAAGGTTCATCATCATTCTCGATGAGTAAAACTTCACCATGCTCAGTGACGATAAGGCTCATTCTCTCTGGTTCCTTTCGCACTCTTGAGGACCTACGTAACTCTTGCATTTCTACAATCTCATGTTCTGGCTGGGATGGCCTAACCAATTGCTCTTGTTCCAACTCACTTGTTGAATCTTGAATTTCCTCAAGACTTACCTTACTCCCACTACTATCTTTAGAGATGAACTCTCTTTCCAAGAAAGTAGCATACCTAGCAACAATAACCTTGTGCTCATTAGGAATGTAAAAGTAATATCCTTTAGTTTCCTTAGGATATCCAACAAAATTGCATTTAATAGACCTGGTTGCAAGCTTATCTGAGTATGAGCTCTTCACATAAACTTCACAACCCCATACTTTGAGATAAGACATATTAGGCTTGTGACCTCTCCAAATCTCATATGGTGTCTTATCTACTGCCTTGGTTGGAACACGGTTAAGTGTGTGGATTGCTGTTTCCAAAGCGTAACCCCAAAATGTCAATGGAAGACTTGCATGACTCATCATTGATCTTACCATATCTAAAAGAGTGCGATTTCTCCTTTCTGAAACTCCATTCCATTCCGGTGTTCCAGGAGGAGTTAGTTGCGAAACTATTCCACACTCCTTTAGGTAATCAATAAACTCTTGGCTTAAATATTCACCACCTCGATCCGATCGAAGAGCTTTTATTTTCTTTCCAAGTTGATTCTCTACCTCGTTTTTGAACTCTTTGAATTTATCAAAGGTCTCTGACTTGTTCCTTATTAAATAAACATATCCATATCTACTTAAATCATCTGTGAACGTCACGAAGTAAGAATAGCCACCTCTGGCTTGAGTTGATAAAGGTCCACACACATCACTATGTATGAGATCTAACAACTCTCCAACTCTCTTACCTTTCTTGGTAAAAGGTGCCTTAGCCATTTTTCCTTGTAAACACGCTTCACATCTATCTATGGATTCAAATTCAAAAGAATCCAAATAGCCTTCAGAATGAAGTTTAGCGATGCGTTTCTCGTTTACATGGCCAAGTCTACAGTGCCATAAATAGGTAGCATTTGAGTCATCCTTTTTTTGTTTCTTTTCAGTGATGCATGATACTGGCTTTTCTAAGTTCAAAAGATATAAACCATTATATAATATTCCATTACCATAGAACAAACCATTCAAGTAAAACAAAAAAGTTCGATTTCCATACTCAAATGTAAAACCTTCAATATCCAAAACCGGAACTGAAATAATGTTCTTGGTAGAACTAGGAACATAATAACAATTGTTCAAATTTAAAACTAATCCACTTGGCAAAGTGATAGAATAAGTCCCGACGGCTAAAGCAGCAATCCTTGCTCCATTAACACCTCGTATATCCACCTCGCCTTTGGAAAGCCTTCTGCACCTACTTAGTCCCTGCAAATTCACACAAATGTGAGAAAAGTAGGCGGTATCCAATACCCATGAAGTAAAAACAAACATACTGCACTCAACTAAGATACCTGAAGGTCCAGCATCCTTGTTTTTCTTCTCTAAGAAGATTGTGCAATTCCTCTTCCAGTGACCCTTCTTGCCACAATGGAAACATGTAGCTTCTTTCTCCTCAGCTACAGGTTTCTGCACCCCTTTCTTTGGCTTGTTTTCTATCTTCACACTCTTGGCCTTGGGATTCTCTTATCCCTTGCCCTTTCTCTTGTTCTTGTTCACATTGAGAACTAGTGAAGACTGCTTTGCTGGTTTTGACGTTTTAATGTCCTTTTCAGCAGTTCTTAGCATAGCCAAAATATCTGGTAGAGTTTTCTTCATGTTATTCATATTGAAATTCATGATAAACTGAGAAAAACTCTCCGACAAGGATGACAAGACAAGATCCATTGTTAAATCTTGATCCATAGCTATACCCAAGTTTCCGAGTCTCTCTATGTACCCGATCATTTTCAAGACATGAGTCTCCACTGAGCTACCTTCTTGCATCTTGCAATTAAATAGGGCTCTAGAGGTATTATAACGCTCAATCCTTGCATTCTCTTGGAACAGATCACGTAGGTGAGCATCAATTTCCTTGGCACTCATGCCATCATGTTGCTTATGCAATTCAGGAATCATTGCAGACATCATGATGCATTCTACATCTATCTGATCCTCCGTGAATTTCTCATAGGCCTTTACTTCGGCCTCTGGGGCGTCATCTGCCGGTGCAACCGGCTCTTCTTCTTCTAGGACATACAACTTTCTTTCATATCTCAAAATAATTTTCAGTTTCCTGAGCCATTCAAGATAATTTGGTCCACTAAGAAGATTTTCCTTGTCCAGGATGTGTCGCAATGTTAAGGTTCCTACATAAATAATGCATAGAAGATAAATAAGCATAACAAATACTTCAAATAAAAGGACTTTTATAATAATTTGAAACTCCCACTATTTATTCAAAATCAATAGCCCTCACTAATGATCTCGGAGAATTTTGCTGCTTAAATTCTCTAGCGGGACTGAAACCCCAACTCGTCTAGTTTGCACACAACTTTGGTTGTACCTACAAACTAGATTCATTAGGTAGGCCTTTACTTTGCCAATTGCAACTCCATGCAATTTTCAGTATCTGTCGGATGGCTCTCTCGCCTATAAATCAAATCCATGAAATATATATCCAACACTTGCTCCTTGAACTACTTAACCTTAGCTTTGGCTAACAAGTTAAAAATTCAAGTTAAGTCGACCCATTAACTTAATCAAAAAAAACTATAGACATTCAAATATGGGCCCACAACTGAGCTGTACCCACCCAAATAAGAACTCTACCTATTTTCTTAACTAATTAATGGAGAACATAAATATACTTAACTTAAAATTTTAACGAGGAATTTTACTTTGCACAAATTTTTATCTCACCAAATATATACCAAATACTCAATCATATCATTTATAAACATATATAATTAATTCGGCACATTAAACATGTATTTATAATCACGTAATTATATAAACGATCACTTATATATAATCACGCATACAACACAGTATAATACATATGACCAAATATATACATACTATACGGATATATACAAATTATAGAACTTGAATTGTATATACATGTTCAACCATAGTGACATACATACAAATACATATATATGATTTATATACATACATTGACATTGCATACACGTGCATATCAGTACATTGTCATTCACGTACTCGTAACTTTATATACATAGTCATTCACGTACTACATAATCTAATTACGATCGTATTCAAATAATAATATGTAAATATGTACTCGTAACTTTATATATCTAAATATGATCGTATGCACACATGAAGACTTTAAACTATGTATAATCAAACACGTAAAATTATTTTATGTCTTCTAGGATTCAATTCAAAAGCAATCTATAAATTACATACAATAGATCAAAATAGCAATTAAACATGCTCTTCTACGCATACAATCATATGAAGCTCTGATATCACTGTTGGGTTCTAGGAATGTAAACGCAACGGAAAAGACAAAAACTTTCATCCCAAATTCCAAAGGATCAGTATGATAACATAGAATAGATAATCGGATCAGATCGTTACCTCAAACGCGAATCCGAATAGCAAGTTCAAACCTTTTCTGATCACCAAAGAGCCCCAAGTGTTGCTCCTCTAGCGGTATCCACACACATAAACGAGGACAATTTTCTATACCGGAACTCGTCTGCTAGAACGCTTAACCGATATATCCACGAGAATTGATTTTGGAGAATTTAGATTGGAGGAGAGCTTCAGCCAAATCCTTAGCCAATTTACTACGGTATATATATCGGCTACCTTCAGAGATTTTGTTTTGATCTCAAAAGCAAAACCAGCGAGATATCTTCCCCGTTAGTTAATGATAGATAATCACCTTTTTTCTTTTTTCTTATTAAACGTATATCTGTCTAGTTATATACATATATTGACTAAGAGCAAGCCCAACAGCTTCTCCATAATTTTCTCCAAAATGGAGAACCAACTCCCATATTCTCCAAAAAAAATTCAGCCCAACTCCAACAGATTCTCTATTTTGGAGAACACTGCATTTAATACTTTCATTTTTTATCATATCCATTACAATAACTAATTATATATTATCTTACATAAGAAAATAAAATATTATAGAATCTTAAACTAATAAATAATAATTATTTGTTATTCGACTTATAAGGAAATACAAATATTTTAAAATCTTCATTTAATAAATGATAATTTATTTGTTATTTGACTAAATAAGGAATAAAAATATTCTAGAATCTTAACCTAATAAATGAAAAATTATTTGTTATTTGACTTATAAGGAATAAAAATATTCTAGAATCTTAACCTAATAAATGAAAAATTATTTGTTAATGAACTTATAAGGAATAAAAATATTCTAAAATCTTAATTTAATAAATCATAAATCATAAATTATTTGTTATTTGATTAATAAGGAAATAAAATATTTACATTTTTGCATATAAATATCAACATTTTTGTTATTTCATTCACACAATCATTACTCTCATTTTAAGAACATTTAAAAAATAAATTCTATGGCTCGTCGTTCATTGGGTAGTCGTTATCTCGTTGATACATTCATGGATGATGATGACACTATTGACGATGAATATGAAGAATTTTTACTTGGTCAAATGGAAGAAAGAAGTCAATCTAGCCAAAGTTCAAGAGGAGGTCATGGTGGTTCTATTATGGGTCATCGTATTGTTAATCGTGATTTGATTGAAGGTCACAAAGGCTTTATCGTGATTACTTTGCCAATCCTCCAAAATATGGGGATCGTCTCTTTCGAAAGAGATTCAGAATGAAGCAACCTCTTTTCATGCGGATTCATGATGCCGTCGTTGCGCACGATACTTATTTTGTTCAAAAGAGGAATGTTGCCGGGCGCCTTGGCTTGTCATCACTTCAAAAGGTAACAGCTGCTTTTCGACAACTTGCATATGGTGTTCCATCTGATTATGTTGATGAGTATGTGCAAATTGGAGAAAGCACTGCTAGGGAAAGTCTCAAAAAGTTTGTCATAGCAATTGTTGAAGTGTTTGGTGATGAGTACTTAAGGGTGCCAAATAGTGATGACCTTCGAAGATTACTTGCATATGGTGAACAACGCGGGTTTCCTGGGATGCTTGGAAGCATTGATTGTATGCATTGGACATGGAAAAATTGCCCTACTGCTTGGCATGGTATGTTTATCGGCCATATCCATGAACCCACAATTATCTTAGAAGCAGTAGCTTCATATGATTTATGGATATGGCATGCTTTCTTTGGATTACCTGGGTCTCTTAATGACATTAATGTGTTAGAGCGGTCTTATGTATTTAGTGGATTAGATGAAGGTAGTGCCCCTCAGATTAATTATGAAGTCAATGGGAGAGCATATAACATGGGATATTACCTTGTTGATGGTATATATCCATCATGGGCAACATTAGTGAAGACTATTCCAGCTCCACAAGGTAATAAACATCGTCATTTTGCTAAAGAGCAAGAGGCGGCAAGGAAAGATGTTGAGCGTGCATTCGGCGTACTTCAAGCACGTTTTGCAATTGTTCAAAACCCGGCAAGAATTTGGGATAAGGATATTCTAAAACACATTATGATGGCATGCATAATTATGCATAATATGATTGTAGAAGATGAGCGTGATGAACATGAGCGTATTCGTAGACGTGATAGCGAAAAAGAATATGATCATGTCAATGATATTCCAGACATATCAGTTTCGCTTGAACGTACACCAACAATAATGTAGTTCATTGCAAATCGTCATCGAGTTAGAGACAGACAAGTGCATACTCAACTCCAAGATGATCTTGTTGAGCACATATGGCAAAAATATGGAGCCAATTAGCAATTTACTAGTTCTTACATCATTTTTATGTTGTTGCTTATCAATAATTTGATCTTAATAATAATAATAATCGCTCTACAACAATTAAGATAAGAAAGTACTACAAAGGGGCCCTAGTTGAGCGAGCAAGAGCTACGCCTCGGGCCGGAGGCCGTGCGGGGGGCGGAGCCCCCCGCGGTACGGTACAGATAGAATTTTTAGTAGTCATATTTGCATTAGATTTACATGACACAAGCTTGTAAAATTAGAAATTAAAGGTGCATCTATCAAAGCTAGCTATGCCCTTAAAATTATCCATACACATAACACAAGTTTGTACTCTAAACGAGTAGTACATGGAGTTAAAAAGCATAAATAAGAACATTAGCAAGTCTTAGTAAGTCTCATAATAATGGATACATGACACAACGCTACTCAAACGTGGAACTTAACACATGAGACTACTCACTTCCATTCTTACCAACTCTTTTTGCCAAAATCTCTCTTTGAAGGCTGATAATATATTCTGCTTGAAGAGGATTCATGGAAGAGGTATCCATACACATTATTTTTGTTTCCTCACTTTGAGCCTGAAGTTCAATTTCTTTTTCTCTAAGAGCAACTTGTTTTTGCTCAATATCAATGAGCACCTTAAGTTGTTTTGCCTTCACACGATCACTTTCTAGCCTCCTTGCCCTAAACTCTTCCAATTCAGTTCGGATTTTTAAGGATTCCTGCTCAGCATCATCACCTTGCACATTGGATTTTGCTTTCTTATTTGCTTCTTTTGCAGCTTTTCTTCCAATAGGCCTCTTCAAAGGTGCAACTTTAGGAGCATTTTCATTATCATCTTTCAAGTTAGTTGAAATCTGATTTTTAGCAGGAGTCTTACAATTCCTACTAGATTCAATTTTCTTACTTTCAGTCATCCACTTTTCTTGATACCTCAAAATAGTCCAACAATGATCTAATCCAAACTGATGACCTTCCTTTTCTTTGTAAACTGTTTTAGCCTCTTGTATCTGCACTATACAGAATACCTCATGTAAATATCTAGAATGAATTTAACATTTCTAATAACAACAACACATAAGTATTAAAATCTGTAATGCAAATGATTAGTAAAAAAAACTTTGAGAATGATGGACATATACAGCAGCACAGCAACATCATATACAACAGCACAGCAACATCATGTATGTACATCAGCACAGCTGCATCATATACAGCAACACAGAAGCAGCAGCATATACAACAGCACAACAGAATTTCATATTACAACAGCACATCAGCTTTTCAAATTACAATAGCACATCAACTTTTCAAATTAATTACAACACATCAGCATATTCCAGACATTTCAAATTCGAAACTGAAACTAGAGAATGAATAATAGATAGATAGTTCACCTTGTCTGCCTCTGTGTGTCCACTTCTCCTTAGGTGTTCAACTGCAGCATAATGTCCACTAAACCTACTCACATCATAGCTAATTTTGCCCACCGGTTAATCAATGATTTTGCAGTTCGTTCTTCTGGCCAAGTCCTTTCCTTTTCGAAGTTTTGAGCAATTCTTTTCCAAAATTGACTTTTCTTTTGATCAAATCCTTTGATTGGATCTAAGCTTGTATTCAGCCATGAACTTACAAGAAGTTTGTCTTCATCCAGAGAAAAGTTTGTAGATCTTTGGGACTGTTTTTGTGATTTCTTGTTGCAAGGTGCAGATGGCGCCTCTTGATCAATGTTATCTTCAGAAGCATTTGTCTCTTCCAAAGTAGAGCCACTTGAATGATACTGACTCAACGAAAAGTTAGATGTTAGATTTGGCTCATTTGGCCCATTGAGCTCATGAAGATCATCAAGGGACTCTTCACTATTGAGTAGCTCCGAGAAATTCATCTGCAAAATCATCCATGAAACAACAAAGATTAAGAACATGCTCTATTCAAAGTTAAGCACAAAAATCAGATTACATCTCCCACATAAATCAGAACACATCTCCCACACAAATCAGATGATGCCCCATCTCTATACCCTACAAAAAATCAGATCGCATCTCCAATATATAATAAGGAGAATGATGAGTTTGAGTTCGTGATTGACAATCGAACTTCAGCCCTACAACACTTGAGCAAAATCGAACTTGCCATGTATGATTGAACAAAATTAAAATCGAACTTCATAATCAATATATGTACGATTGCACAACAAATTCTCAAACAACAAAGAAAAAAAAACAGATTGGAAGTGAAAGAAGAAGGGCTTACCTTGAGCGGGTGAGAAGAAACTGGAGACAGAAGAACAACGAGAGAGACAAACAGAAGAATGAACTGGGCGTCTCTTTGGCTGGCTTTTTTTAATTTTTTATGCATTAAATTAGTAGATAAAAGAAAAAAGAAAAAGAAAATATATAGATTTGGAGAATAGGGGATCACCCCAAATTTAGGGAAACCACATCTCATTTTGGAGAATCACTCCAAAATGGAGAATGGAATGGAGCATCTGTTGGGGCAATATTTTGGTCCAGAATCTCCAAAAGCCCAATCCCCAAGAATATGGGGAAACTGTTGGGCTTGCTCTAATGGATCTAACATTAGGTTATTCCTTTTTTTTTTCTTGCCCATCAAGTCAAATCTAATATATATATAGTCTAGAAAAATATTAATCAAACTTACTAATATTATATTTTATACAATTATCATAAGAGATAAAATTTTCTATTATCTCTTTATTGAATTTCTAAAATTATAATCAATCAATTTACTTTATGACTAGTTATACCCGTCGTGCCATGCACGACTACGACTCACCAATTTTTGAATATATTATAAATATGATATTATAAAGTAAATATACAAATACAATAAAAAGCAAAAAATAACATAAATTTTTAAAAAAGTGAATCAAATTCAATTCTTTAAAAATATTTTCAATAAAAAGGTTAAAAAGATAATTAATAAGTACGGATAAAAAATATAGAATTTTTATAAGAAAAAAATCTTTTATATTTATAAAAAAAATCAAAAAAAGAAATTAAGGAAAAGATAATATAGTTTTTTTAAATTAATTTAGGAAAGTTATTATATAGATATTTAAATTTTTCCTTTTTATATCAAAATTTGATTTAAGATACATTTTTTAATAAACAGATAAAAAAGATAAAGATAGGATAATTTTAATTATATTTAACTAAAATTTGAATTAATTTTTTCCACATAAATAAATAGAAAGAAATGTAATTGGAAAAATAAATAATTTTTTTATATATAATGTGGGGCCATAATTAATTTGTTGGCTAGAAAAATTACAGCTTTAATATATAGTTGATTAGTTATAGATATATATGACTATTTTTATTTCAAATATATATGTGATCACATATACATATTTTTTCTGATTTTTTTAATGTATCTCTTACAAATATAATAAATATAATGTTTTTTTTATCTATATTGGTCAAATCTATTAATATTATTTTATCTTTATGTTTATTTCGGGATAAATTTTTACAAATATTATTTTATCTTTATGTTTACTTGGAGATAACTTTTTTTGCATAATTAACTATTTAAAACTATTATTTTATTAAAGGGGTGATGTGGCGCAACGTGGTGATAGAAATTGCTTCGGCTTTAGTTATTAGTAATAGATTAATTATAATTATCTAAGAAAATAATTTTCTTTCTCCAAGACTATCTAATGGGCTCATTAACTAGGACCTATAAAACCCGATCCGATAAATCTAGACCCGCTAGCTTGGTTATTGTACATATACTATCATTTTGAATTTGTCGTCTAATCGATTAATAGGAGTGATTCCAGAGAGGATTGGGGAGATTGAGAACTTGGAGTCACTTGATTTGTCAGTTAATTTTCTTGAGGGTAAGTTACCGGAAAGTATGTCCAAGTTTAGTTCTCTTGCACATTTGAATGTTTCTTATAATAAATTGTGGGGGAAGATTCCGACGAGTACTCAACTTCCGAGCTTTCCTGGGTCTTGTTATGAAGGTAATTCTGGGATTTGTGGGTCACCTACTAATGTGAGTTGTGATATTGGTGAGAATTCGGATAATCCGACATCGTCTGATGTTAATGAAGATGGAGAAAACCACTTTGATGTTCCAAGCTTTATGGGTGGGATGGGGACTGGGTTTGCGGTTGGGTTTTTGGTGCCTTTGTGTTTTTACTTTTATAGAACACTCAAATCGTGGGAGTAAAATACAGCTCTTGTGATGTAGTTTCAATACAGCTCTTGTATAGTTGTATCATGTATGGCATGTGTAATTCAATTGGTTCCTATAAGTTAAGTTGTGTACTTGTACAATATATTTATATTTTTTTTAGTAAGTGAATATTATCAATTAAATATTCATGGGCAAATAGATTATTCTGGTAGGATTTCATCTTAAAACCAACTTATATAGTAGGTTTATTTAATCTCGACTTTCATATGTTGAGAGAGATTATATTCTCAACACGGCCCTCGCAAGTGCATCTGGTCTGACCTGACGAGTTGACATTTGGAAAACATAACGAGTGGGGGCACCTCAATATCTTTTATAGATGAGATCACTATGCATTCGAAACGAGCTTAGGATCAAGAGATGTCATTAAGTAAATAGCTTTGATACCATATCAATTAAAATTTTACATGGGTCAATAGACTGAGGATCGTTCAAATATAAGCCTCATGCATAAGGCTAGCGGAATTTCATCTCAAAATCAATTTGTAATAGGAGGAGCAGACCAATTACTTAATACTTATATAGTAAATTTGTTTAATCACAAAACTTTAAAATGTGGAAAGAGTTTATATTCTCACCACGTATTAAGCTTACAAGAATATAAGTTTATATTGAACAAATATTTGATGCGATAATCAATGTACTTGTCTAACTCCACTAGCTCAGTTGATATCTGTCCATTGTCAGATTGCACAAGTTCGAATCCCCTCCTTCGGACCGAGGAGGCTCTACTCGCCCACCCAAAAAATGAAAAGATAGTGAAAATTAAGGTAACCCAATAGAAAAAAAGTAGAAATCCAAGTAAATGTAGAACTAAATAAGTGGATATTAAAATAAGTTTAGCCTACCGAGAATTTAATTTCGGGTTTCATCTCAGCCTTTCCCTGTTGTAATGGCTTGAAAAGTGCCTCCTACTAGACCGAAAAAAATACATTATAACTAACATAATTACCCTTAGTGATTACCCGTACAAGGTACGGGTTTATTCAAATATAATTTATTTATTTTAAAAATAAATAAATTTAATTTTTGTATGTCAATATGAAAAAAAATTTACACATTGTTTTAATATAAGACCCAATATTTCCTTTTTTTCTTTTACTAAAACAAAATTAATTAGTTTAGCAATTTTTAAATTTATACACATATGTTCAAATTTAAAATATATACATGTAATATCAAACAAAAGTTTAATTCTAACTTATATAATTTTTTCATTATAAAATGAGTTTTGAATATATAATTAATCAATAAAATATATAACTAATCAAAGTAGAATGAGATAAGAATGAATCTAAGATTTAGTTATTAGTTTGTAGCAAACCTTTATAAAAATAAAACAAATAATTATAAATATCTTTTTTTTAAAAAAATTAGTATTAAATTATTTTTTAGACTATTGATGATGTGGCGCCACATAGGCAAATTGAATATGGAGGCGACACATTGGCGAAATGAATGTAAGGCCGACATGTGTCAGAAAAGTGACTTCTTTAGTATATATATAGATTTCTTTTATTTCTTTTCTATTAAGGAAATATTTAGCTAATTTCTTTTAGTTCCTTTTTAATAAGAAAACTAGTGTTATCCCCGTATTATATACGGGTGATTATAAAAATATATAAATTATTTTTTAATATTAAGAAAATTATTTTAATTTTATAATTTTATCTTATTTTAGATACTCATTTAATACAACTCAACATATTCAAAATACAATTTTTTTCAAAAGAAAAATTATGAAATATAAAGTAAAATTATAAAGTAAAATCTACAACAAATAGTGATTTTTCAAAATATTTTCATTTAAAGGTTCAATAAAATATACTATTTATAATTCAATAATAAATGGACATAATTTTCAAAGTCCAAGATATTGTAAGAAACTTGTGCTTAAATCAATAACAAATTAACCTATCTAACAACAAAGGGAAATAATGCATAATACATATTTTTTCTTACCTATGCTAGACAATCCTTCATCAAATTTAGGCCGAAATTTCTTATTATGTACTTCACACAAACCAAATAAAATTACAAAGTCCAATAGCCTTTTTATAAATTTTGATGGAGATGGAAAGGTATGGCGGTTTCACATGAAGTGGGGAAGTGGGGATTTGTAGAGAATTTGAATACAATTTATTAAATTAATTAAAATTTTTATATGTAGTGGGGAAGTGGGAGAGATAATGTAAAATTTTGAATATAATTTATTAAAATAATTAAAATTTCTTTTTTCAAACACTGCCAGATGGCTTAATTTTTTATAGAGACTTGGTTTGTGCTTTATAGTTATACTAGGTAGATATTTAGCTTAGGTTCAACAACGATTTGAAAGCCAATATAGAATATCTTTTCGTATGAAAACTAAAATTTTGCGTCATTCAATTCATTGGTTAGATAAGTCTTGACTAAAGCCAATGTCTCATAAAAGAATATATAATTCATGATTTAAACAACTTTTGAACGACATTCCGATAAAGAAATACATCAGGTCAAATAAAGGTGAATTATTTGGACCCTCTAAAATAAAGGGACTAATTAAAACTCACATAGATGCTTGATAATAGGTTTTTAATCTTTGTTGTCAAATGCCTTTGGGCATTTGGTTCAATGCTTAGGCCTTTGAGGTTTTAGGTTACTATTTCGAACCCCATGGACGGCGGTTTGCCCATTCTTCTCTAAAATTAGTTAGTAACCAATTCTCATCCATAGTGGATGCTCTAGGCAAGCTCAAGTAATACTTGTGACGACCCTAATACTTACTCAATCAAAAAAATAATTCTTTGTTGTCAAAATTCACTAGCATTTCTATTACAAACACTTTGCTCTATGCTAATTTTTTCTCATACATGGATTCAATTTTTTCCGCGAAACTTGTGCATTAGTCTCGTTGCTAATGTGATGATAGACATTATTGGTTAATGGTTTACACTACTTTTAGATACATTTTCTTCTAATTATATATGTGTGTGTGTGAGTTTTGGTAAAACCATTCTTATAGTGAGACTATGTAGAATACAGCTTTACAAGCAAGACATCAGTTTAGTATAAATAGCTAAGACAGTTGTAATAAACTCTCTCTCGAGTTAATTCAATGAATCTGGAGACTCCTTTCCTTTGTTTTTCCTTTATCTCTCATTTGCTTACCTTGTAACATGGTATCAGCCAAAGATTAACATTCGATCCATTCTTTCCGCACTTTCTTCTATGATCGATTCTCAATTCGATCCATGACGACTTTCAATTCCGATTTTCCTACGCTGAATTCGTCTCCGATGGTTCGTAATTCAGCAAATCGAGATCGCCATCCAGATAATCCATGGGGCTTACCTCGCGATTCTCAAGTCTCCATCGATGAATTGTATCTCCACCATAGCGATCATCCTAGTTATGTTCTTTCCACGAATCTTCTGGACGGTCGCAATTATGCATCTTGGCGTCATTCTGTTGAAGTGTCGCTCCTTGCCAAGAACAAGCTAGGGTTTGTTACCAGCGTGTGTTCTAGACCGATTTCTGATGTCAATCAACAAGCACTCTGGGATCGCTGTGACAACATGGTTTTCTCTTGGATTCTTCACTCGGTAAACAAAGATATTGCTGAGTCCGTTCTGTATTGTAGATCTGCTCGCCAAGTTTGGCTTGAATTAGAGTCTCGATTCAGTAAAGTAGATCGCACGACTCTGTATCAGCTTCAGCGTGATCTTGCGTCTTTACAACAAGGCAATCTCTGTATCACTGCATATTTCACCAAATGCAAACGCTTATGGGATGAAATTCTCTACTTCTAGAATCCAAGATTTGTTCGTGTGGCTCGAATTCTCTTGCTCGAGATATTTTTGAAGATTAGAAAATTGTTCAGTTTTTTATGGGACTTGGTGAGTCTTTTTCGGCAACACGAGCTCATATTCTGATGATGCAACCACCACCATCTCTCAGTAGTGTATACAAGCTTGTTCTTCAAGAAGAATCACAAAAATCCATTTGAGTTACTCCTTCACCAGTTGATCTTGAGAATTCTGCTCTCACAATAAATAGAGGCGGTGATTCTACTTCTAAAAACTCTGGCAAAAATCGTTTCTATTGTGATTATTGCAAGAAGACTACTCATACTAAAGATCGTTGTTGGAAGCTACATGGCTATCCTCCGAATCATCCTCAACATAAGTCTTTTGAGAAAGCTGCAAACAATGTGAAAACTGATAAACAAGAGCCTGCTCCTTCTATTACACCAAATCAGTATCAACACCTTCTCTCACTTCTCAACAAACAGGCTGTTTCTTCTGATTCTTCGTCCGATTCTCATGCCTTTCTTGCAGGTACTTCTGTTGTATCTTGCTTTCAATCTTCCTCTCTTGATTCATCATGGATATTAGACAGTGGTTCTACTGACCACATGGTCTCTAAATCCGACTTGCTTAGTTCTACAAAATCTGTTTCATTGCCTATGTCCATTACAATGCCAAATGGTCACAAAGCATCTATTACCACCATCGGTTCTGCTAAGCTTTCGGAGGAAATTTCTCTTGCAAATGTGTTGCTAGTACCAAACTTTTGCTTCAACCTATTATCCATTAGCAAGCTTACTAAGCAAACATGAGCTAATGTTGTGTTTACTCCCACTCATTGCTATCTTTAGGGCCCCTCGATGAAGAGGCCAATTTTGCTTGGTAATGAAGACAAGGGACTTTATATTTCTGTGCAACATTCATCTCAGGTTCTTGCTGCTTTATCTCTTGTTGCTTTTCATAAAAGCTTAGATTTATGGCACTGCAAACTTGGTCATCCTTCTTATGAACAATTGCAATGTTTGCCTTTCCTTAAAAATGTTGCTAAATCCCATCATATATGCACAGTTTGTCCTAAAGCCAAACAACATAGACAATCATTTCGTACCTCTAAGAGCATTTCTGCCACTGCCTTTGATTTAGTTCATGTGGATACATGGGGGCCATATCGCCACTATACTCACAATGGTTTTAGATACTTCTTGACTCTAGTAGATGATCATACTAGATGCACCTGGACCTTTTTAATGGCAAACAAAAGCAATGCCTTAACCATCTTGCAAACCTTTGTTGCCCTTGTCAAAACACAGTTCCATGCTTCTGTTAAGGTTTTTAGAACTGATAATGCCCCTGAGTTTTCTGATCCAGCTGTCATCTCCTTCTATTCTAATCATGGTATTCAACATCAAACCTCTTGTGTTGAATCACCACATCAAAATGGTGTTGTTGAACGAAAGCATAAACACCTTCTTGAGGCAGCTAGATCACTCATGTTTCAGTCTAATGTTCCTCATAAATTTTGGGGATTATGTTTACTCACAGCCACATTTCTTATCAATCGTACCCCTTTACCTTCTTTGGAAAATCTTTCTCCCTTTGAATTACTTTTTCACAAACCACCAGATTATACCTTTCTCAAAGCCTTTGGGTGTCTTGCTTTTGGTAACACTCTAAAACGGGGAAGGGATAAATTTTCCTCTCGGGCTTCTCCTTGTGTCTTTTTAGGATACTCCAATGGAAAAAAGGCTTATACACTCCTGGATCTTACTACTCATAACATCTTTCACTCCCGAGATGTAATTTTCCATGAACATCACTATCCTTTCCATTACATTTCCAACCTAGAGTCCACTTCAGTTTTGCCTTCTTTAGCTATGACTACCCTAGCCATATTTTTGCACCCTCACAAACTGATCCACCTTCTATCTCTCCCTCCTCTCCTATTCCAGAACTTGTTCTAGAACCTATTCCAGGACATATTCCTGATGTTGTTCTTAGAAGATTAACTCGAGAACATCATCAACCTTCCTACCTTAAAGACTATGTTTGCTCTTCTTCTCAATATCAAGCAAACATGGTTTCCTTCCCTTCTTCCTATAACGATTTTCTCTCTACCATTTCATCTTATTCTGAGCCTTCATCTTATAAATAAGCCTCTACAGATCCTAGGTGGGTTTTAGCTATGAATAAGGAGGTTGAAGCTCTACAGAAAAATGAGACATGGGAGCTTGTTCCTTTACCATTAGGAAAAAAGGTTGTGGGTTGTAAGTGGGTGTTTAAAGTGAAATTAAAAGTTGATGGATCTCTAGAAAGTTTTAAGGCTCGTTTAGTGGCTAAAGGATTCACTCAACAAGAAGGTATTGATTATCAAGAAACCTTTTCTCCAGTAGTTAAAATGGCTACTATTAGGAGCATTATTTCTGTGGCTGCATCTAAGAAGTGGTTTTTACATCAACTTGATGTAAACAATGCTTTTTTACATGGTACCTTGGATGAAGAGGTTTACATGAAGGTGCCTGAGGGTATTCCTAATCCTAATAAGCTGGTTTACAAGTTAAAGAAGTCACTTTATGGCTTAAAGAAAACTTCTAGGCAATGGTTTCAAAGATTGACTTCTGTCTTAGTTTCTCTTGGTTTCTCTCAATGTAAAAATGATTATAGTCTGTTTACCAAGAAGAGCAAAATCATATTATAGTTGTAGCAGTCTATGTAGATGACTTGCTTGTTACTGATCTGATGCAGCTGAGATCTCTACCTTGAAGAATTATCTTGATTCTGTTTTCAGCATTAAAGACTTAGGCATTCTTCATTTTTTCCTGGGTCTTGAAGCTACTCATCTGAGTAATGGTATTGTTTTACAACAGTGCAAGTTTACCAAACAGTTGTTACAGTTTGTTGATATAGGAAACATGACTTTTGTTTGCACACCATTACCTCTTAATTGTAAGTTAACTCAAGATGAAGGGGATTTATTGTTGGATCCGACCATTTATAGAACTCTGATTGGTAAACTAAATTTTTTGACACATACTCGGCCAAATTTTTGTTTTACAGTGCAGACACTCTCTCAGTTTATGCAGCAACCTCGATCTTCTCATTACTAAGCTCTTTTACATACACTCAGATATGTTCAAGGCACTTCGGATTATGGCATTCTTCTTAATGGTTGTGACACTCATGTTTTATCTGCTTATTCAGATTCTGACTGAGCCTCATGTGTGATTACTAGAAGATCAGTGACAGGTTACATCTTAATGTTGGGAAATTCTCCTATCAGTTGGAAGAGAAAAAAACAAAGTGTAGTGTCTCGTAGCTCAACTGAGGCTGAATATCGAGCTATGGCTCAAGCTGCCACTGAAGTAACATGGCTTGTTAGGTTGCTTGAAGATTTGGGCATTACTTCTATCAATCATGTCACTTTGCATTGTGATAATAGTTTAGCACTCCAGATTGCTCGTAATCCAGTGCAACATGAACGTACGAAGCATATAGAAATAGATGTTCATTTTACTAGAGATAAAATCATGGAAGGTTTGTTACAATTGTCATATATACCTACTGCTCAGCAACTAGCTGATGTCTTTACTAAAATTTTACCTTCTAGTCAACAACAAACTCTTGTATCCAAGCTTGGTATGTTCCTTCCTTCACATGCCTAGGTTGAGGGGGGTGTAGAATACAGCTTTACAAGCAAGACATCAATTCTGTATAAATAGCTAAGACAGTTGTAACAAACTCTCTCTCGAGTTAATGCAATGAATCTAGATACTCCTTTCCTCTGTTTTTCCTTTCTCTCTCTTTTGCTTACCTTGTAACAGATTGTGCGTCCAATTTATATTCATAATTTTGAATTGCATATTCATTGTACTGTGAGATTATATTCATTTTTTTGAGTTGCAAATTCATTCTTTCCCTATTACACTATATTCATGTTTATAAGTCGCATATTCATATTTTTATAATATTGTATTTTTAAAGCTTTCTTAATATTCCATCACTTTATCATGCTTATAGAGTTACATAATTATATTTTTAAGTTGCATATTCATAAAAGTGAGTAACTCAACAAAATAAATGTGCAACTCAAAAACATGAATACAATCATACAAAATCATGGATATAAACCAATATATACATATATATATATATTGGTTTGGCCAATTCAAATAAATAGGACCATAAAAGTTGTTGCATAGAAAAATATAGACCATCTTTGTTTCCAAAAAATTATAATTGGTAGATGTCAACTTACTCATCATACATTCAAAATTCCTTCGCCTTAGTCGCCATTTCTTATCTAATACTAACTGAACTCTCTATTTCTCCAATGCCACTTGTTGGAGATTAGTTGGAGTCAATTATCGACTTTTTTTTGGTCTTAGGTATTGTCTATAATTAGAGTTGAAACGGAGACCTCATAGTACCACCTGAAATTATTACCACTTGACTAGATGTCTGAAGACTAATTATCGACTTCTTAGATTAAGAAACAAACGATACACGATTTTGACAAAGATCGATATTTTTTTTACTCTTCTTATTTCTCTCTCCTCGCTTTTGTGCTCCTATTTCGTGGGGGTTCTTTTGAAGGCTTGAAGCTTCTTGTGTGTTTCTCACTTTCTCATGCACTCCAAAATGGGAATGTGAAGATCTTTTTGGTTTTGGTCCATTGAGAATGTCAGAATATGCATGCAAGCCTTGTTCTTATTTTCTCCTCCGTATTTACTTACACATATATGTTGGGCTAGACCAAATGAGTTAGGCCCAACATGATATTCGACCCATCGCACAGATTGAAAATTAAAGATAAAAATACATTTTATCAGCATATGCAACTATGTTATAAAGCCAAAATTTGTACAAGAATAATTCCATTTCTAAGAACAGCAGCATTCAATCCATTGTCGTTATTTATATCTACAAATTAGGATTTTGAAAAAAAAATTGAGTTATAGGATCGCTATTAGGAGTGTATTTGAGTTATAGGTCACTCTAACTAGTTATTTAATTAGTTATTCATTGAAAAAAATAACACACACCTATTAGTAAGTCAAAATTAACTATTTACTAATTAATTAACTATTTTAATGGAAAAAAATCAATATTTGATTAAGTAGATGTTTCCATTTTGGTTAATTAAATATCTATATTTTTATTCTACCAAAAAAAATATTTATATTTTAAGAGTTTTTCTAATGTGTGTCCATTAGCATTTAGCACCCATTAATATGCTCAAATTTAGATAATATGATATTTATTTATAATTTTACTTCATTTTTTTGGGTTCACCCATTTTATTTAAGAAAATAGATTTTTAATCCAATTTTAGAAAATAGTTAAAATAGGTTTCCAAAAATAGCTAATTAAATGGGTGTCCATTGGGCACACATTAGAAAGAATATTTTTTTAAAACAAAAAATAAGAATTATAACTTGTTAATCTTTTTTTAGGCCAAGGTCAAGACCTAGCCCCCCCCCCCCCCCCCCCCCCCCCCAAAAAAAAAAAAAAACTATATAGATCAAGGATAAATTTTTGTTCGCAATTTGTAGTTGCCACTGGCTTAGGAAAATATAGTAGGACCTTACATGCAAATATAATAGGACCTTACACCACCACACTAACTGATTAATTATAACTTATAACTAATTAAAACTAGTTTTTATATGTAACTAGTAAATATAGTGTAATGGTTTGTTTCAACATACTCTATGTATTTCAACTTCGTTGGTTATAACTTATAACTAGATAAAACACACTAATTATCACCGGTTGTGGTCAAGTGACACAAGACGAAAGGATTCTGTGAGTGTAGATTAAAGATTGAAAGCGAGGAGAAATGGAAAGAAAACACCAAGCTTGGGACCCGTGTAAAAAACTATCAAGGTATCTATAAGAAATATAGTGGGTTAGTTTAGGTCCAACTGTTTAATAAATAGGCCTGGCCCATTTTTTAAAGGTAAAAAGTTGTCCAATTTTTAAGTTGATGAAGTAAGGAATGAAATGGATTAGTTTAGGGATGGATAGTCTCATACCATCATTTAACCCCATCATTTAACCCGTGAAATACATGTTCCATCCGATCTATCCATCATTCATGTAACTCATTTGACAACTCAGTAATCATAGTTTCATAATTAAAAGTCAGGTTAATTGATCATGATTAAGAAAATTAATTTTTATAGCATATTTTTTTCTAGTTTAAATTAGTGATGACCCAATTTGTGCATGTAGGTACTACTTCTAGATAGTAAAGAATGTAAAACACACTCTCACATAAGTTGTTTTATTTTTTATGGGTAAGAACGACAAGGGGACAGGTTTAGAAGACATATACACCCTGTCTATTTAACATTTTTTCGTCTCTATCCCTAGTCATAGATTGAAAACCATATGTATCTCTGTCCCCATTGGATCTTTGTTTGCGTTGGGGATTGCGTGTCCCATTTACGACCCCCATTGTTTTATGGTGTAATTTCTCTTTAAAATCCACGTATAAGTTTTAATAGGTTTTTTATTTACCCTAAAAAAAATTTAATTCGACGTTAATAATTTTAATCTCAAAAAATACCAATATGAAAAGCATGTTATTGATTAATAAAGAGAGTAAGATTGGATCAAGCCTACATGTTCTCTTGATGAGAGTCTCTGTGGGCTCATTGACGAGAATTTCCACGAGTTCCTCAAAAAGGATTCCTCATGGATGGATCTACCAAGACGAGGAACAAGCCAATTCAAGGATACCTATCTCTGTCCCCCTCATTTACAATTTTTTTCTCTATATAGTGACGATCGATCTCCAAGGTAAACGAGAATTATTTACATCCCTCATTGTCATCGATCTTGCTTGTGGGTCCTCCTTGCCAACACTACTCAAACTATGCGGGTCTAATTATGTTATTTTGACAAATAATGTTATGAATATGTCAATTATGTATATTGTTTAGGGTCTTTAGCCCGATTCTTGATCAAGAAAATTATGCTGTAGATCTTGATTCTTGATGAAGTACACTAGCTCCAAAAGAGAGGGTAGGGTAGAGACTAGAGAGATCATTTATAAAAGCTACAAATTATAGTTTCCAATCAAAATCAAATTGGTTGGCCTCCACGAGATCAATTGAGCACCATGCAAATTAAGTTGCAATGATCACATGCCGGCCGCTGGATAATTTAGTAGTATTAATTAAGAGCGCTATATCATTTGGAATCTTGGATATATGCATGCATATATACTACATCCCATATACACGTATATAAACTTATAACACAATGTAATTTCGCTCTTCTGACCGGAATTACACTGAATTGTAAGTAAATAAATATAAATTTATAACGATTTTTTTTATTTAATTTAATAGGATATATAAATTAAAGTTGATCGAGGCCTCCCAAACCGTTATTTTCAGGTATATTTAAAACATACTTTTGTTTATAGAATCGTTCAAATTAGGTGCTTGCCTTACCATTTATACATACCGATCAGTTCGAAAGCTGTGCAGATAATAAAAGCTGAATAATGAAGACATACGGCGTGACAAAACGGGAATTAGTAGCCTAGCTAATTCGGTGGACTGGTGGGTGTGGTCCTGTGAAGTTAATTAACATTGCTATATGGAGGGTGTTATATACAGTTACGCAAAGACTGTGCACGTAATTTCAACGAAATAGAAACAAAATTGTATTTAATGTATAGAGTCCTCGAATTCATTTGTTTGGTACAATGTGTTCGTTATGTAGTGATGATACGAAAAAGTATCCATTTGTACATATAAGGAACTTCATAATTGTAAAGTGTAAGTGGTGTATTGGTGATGTATCAAAGCTAGAAAACGCAATTGTGCAACTTAGGATGATCACATTGTACGTACAATGTCTTTTACAAATCGATTTTATCTTTTCATTTGAGTTAGCTCGATCAATATAGTAAAGAACTATACATTGTTTTAAAAGGAAGGAAGATTATGTTTCGCAAAGTGTATATCTACCTTATGATAATCAAATGTAATAAATATGAAATGCTCGTAACAAGTTGCATAGGAGGTGACTTATTCTGAAGAGATGATTGATTGTTTCGAGGGTCTTTTCGGGATTTTTTTGGGTTTCGAGGGTTGAGAATAATTGGGTGTGGAGGGGATAATTAATCGAGGATGGTCCATGTTAGGCGATGGCAACATCTAAGTACGTAGGAGTTATTAAAATCAATTAGGATGCTTTTAATATGCGAATGAGGAGATCGATTTGTATGGTGTGGGCATCATTGGGAGGCTAGGGATGGCAATGGTGGATCGGATTTTCTTTGGAACAATTAAGTGTACTCAAGGTGGTGGAGGAGTCGGATTTTCTTTCTTTATAGTTAAGATTAAGAAGTCGATTATGCCACACGCTATCACTGGAACAATTATTTCGCATATCATTGAGTCGGGTCACTGCAGGTTTCAACCAAAGCGCGTATGTGAGGTGCGATATATGTTAATACTTAATATGGTGGCTTATTAATTAGTTGGCATACTCTTTGCCTAATGTTTCTCTTTTTTTATCCTCGTGTTCTTCTTCGCCTTGATCCGATAATAAAGTGTTGGAATTTTCATCAAAATAAGTTTACTCCATATAATTATCATTTCAATTACTCTATTATCGTTAATTAGTAATAAATAATATATAGTTACTAAACATATATACCCTTGTAAAACTTCATATTCGTTTCAATTCCAAAAACTCTTCAAAGTGGATTCTCCAATATTAAATTATATAGATAGAATGCTTACCATATTCAAGCTTTAAACCCAACAAGAATTACAAGGTTGATTATCTATATATGCTTCCTATCCAACAAGAAGCCACTAGTCTTCTCATAGACACATGGAACTAAAAATAAAATTTTGAATTGAATACTTGATCGATTAGTCTAATTCAATTGATCGATTGATCGATTAATTGTCCAGCTAGAAGTAGTAGCTATGGGAGATTTCGTGTTCCGCGTAAAATGTAGATAATGTTGAAGAATGTGTGTGTGGTAGGTCACTTGTTTAAAATTGATCGTTACGTACTTCTCCGGCCTATCAATTTGAGTAGGTATAAATGAAAATATGACATTTGCCCACCCAATATTTCCCACATTCAATCACCATAGCTGGACAGATCGGGTAATCCTCTTTAAACTACATACTCGATATAATCATCGTTTCAATTACTCTATTAATGTTAATCAGATCGGACATATTTACAAGTTAGTTTTTTTTAATAAACTAATAAATATACATATTTTACGATCAATGATCTTACTATGGTTGCTGCTCAACTACGGTTGCTGCTCGAGTATCAAATTGATAAGCATCGATAATCACCATGCTCAATTACGGTTGCTGCTCGAGAGAGGAAGTGTTGACTCAAGGGTGTTTCACGATCAATGATCTTACTTGGTGCCCGTGTTAGGTTCGACTCGGCGCAACAGGTGCCTTCTAGGGCTTGAGAGAGGATCATGAGAGGAAGGGCAATTGATAAACACCCTCAAGCCATCCCTTCCTTTCTCGACCCATAGAAAGCACCTGTCGCACTATAAGTCAAGCCCTCCTTAGGCACCTAGCAAGACCGTCGATCATGAAGCACCCTTGAGCCAACCCTTCCAATCTCTCGAGTAGTAGCAATAATCAACAAAGTTTATCAATTTGGTACTTTAACCTAGGAGCGCTCATAAATCTAATTTGATGGTATGATTGATGGAAAACGGGATGGCTCGTTGAGAACGGAATAAAAATAAAGGTTGATTTTTTTGTAAAAAGGTGATTTAAGGGATAGTTTTTTGCAAACACTCAAAAATAAGGGGTGATTTTCTATAAAAAGAAATAAAATAATAAATTATTTTTTGCAAATGCCACATGATAAGGGGTGTTTTTTTTTTTTCATTTTACCCAAAAAACGCGGTAAGCCACTAAGCTTTCTTAAAAAATAAAATAGAGGTTAATCCCAATCTTGATTAAAAATAGTAAGGGTTTGTGTGGTTCAACTTTGAAATTTTTGACTAGGGTAGTTTTTTCAAGAAATAAAAAACTAAACATATTTCTTTTAATTTTCAACTGAAAATTGAAAATTATGAGATAATTATATAATTTCGGTAAGAAAACAAAGATATTTTAAAACTAAAAATTGAAGTTTTAAGCTAAATCTAACAATTAATTCAAGCCCACAAATTATTAAGTAATCGTTATTTAAAATTTTGTAAATATCCACGTTCAAAAGTATTTGTAAATCTGACCTTCCCCTAGTCAGCAAGTTCCAAAGTTGGTAGATATATCTTGGTTATATTATTGGAACTTCCAATAATATATATAACCAAGATATATGTACCAACTTTGTATTTCATTGTTCAATATTTTGCATTATGTTTTAAAAGAGGTGACACCATATTAAACCATAAACTTGTCTAGCTCCATAATCTACCAAATCGCAGAAGAAACATGTATAATTAAGTTGATTAAATAACACCCTATATTATTACCTACCAATATACAAATCACAAATCACTGATAAAAGTCAATGATTTTTTTTTTTTTTTGCTAAAAAGAATAAGCGATTATTTGTAATTTAATAACTTAGATTATGAAGTTGTATGTGTCCTGAAATGTTTTAAATGATAAATTACGTAAGTGATCAAGTCATAATATGACAATATGTGGTTAAAATGCGTTTTTTCCCTTTATGGTCAGATGTGGTTGACATGAGCTAGGTACAAAATTAGCGCTTGAAATTAAATGCATCGGTTGAAAAATTTTGTACTCCGCATATTAAATTACGTAGTACTCGGTATAAGTTTTTGTTATTGATGGAATTTAATGTTATACTTCCTCCGGTTTAAATTAAGTTACATTTTAGTACTTTAAATTTGATCTAATTTAGGTGTCGTTTTAAGTTTTTTAGACAATTGATTAAGAGTGATATATGAGAATTGTTATTGGAATGTGTTTTTATTGATTAATATTATTTATTTATTGGTTTAAAAAGGTGATGAGTGATAAAATTCATAAAAAAATTATATTTTTGAATTTAGTTAATAGTTTTCTTAAATCTTGTGTCAAAAATTAAAACGGACACTTATTTTGAATAGGGAGTAGTATACTATAAATATGGCAGTGAAAAAATAAATTATCGATCATCTATTTATATTTAATCGGTCAGCCTTCAGTTTTAGTTCAACAAACACCTACCTACATGGATATTTAATATTTTCATCCAGCAAATAAAAATACATTTACAAAATAGAATTTAATTGACACTTCTCTTCTCTTTCCCGCCCGTTATGAAATTAAATGTGAATAATGAAGCAAATAGCGGCTTATCCATTTTATTCCCCGGGTCATATATAGTTCAGGTTTCTTACTTCTTATTTATAAAACAAGATTCTATTTATATTATATACTTTTAATCACCATTTGTATATAAAATTTGTTTAAATTAATCGCAAAACAAATCAGTTGTTGAGCTAGTTCCATTGCTTGTTGTTATATCGAGAAGAGATTATACCGCCATATAGTGTGAACGTTATTCGATCGCCTTACCTAAGATATGAATATATTTTCATGACTATTTTTTTTTGTTGATGACCTTGTTTTATTTGGGTAAATTTCAGTTAGCTGGCCTTGTGCTAGCTAAGGAGGTGCCTTGTTTCAACGTTTTTTAGAGCTAGCTAGGGCAAAAAATTAATATTTTAAAAATTCGTCCCCTTAAAAGGTAAGAGATCTCAATTGCATTGTTATTTTTATGTGGGTCATACAGGAGAGCAATTTAAGGAAGGTGATTGGAATGGGTGAACAACGAGATGGGTTTTCTAGCTTCAATAATTTTACTCGGCTGAAGAAAAATGGGTGATGGGGTGAAAAAGGATGATGGATTGAATATGGTGAGATTTTACCTTTAATTCACCTGATTCATCACCCAATCCACCCATTTACTATCTATATAATTTTAAATAATATATTTACTAGCTATTGTTTAATATCTCCAACAAATCTAACATCATCATCTCTAAATTCTACTACTTATCTAATTATCTGTTGTATTCTGTTTTCAACTTCTTCCTACCTTTTCAATAACGTTGTTACTTCCATTCCTTCGGTCGTCTTTTTAGAGTCTCCACTATCGTCTTCTCAACATCACCACTAACAACTCTCCTTCACTACTTCGCTATTAGTCTTCTTCGTTTAGATTGCCGCCTCTTTTTAATTAGCGTCATCGATGTCAATACTTATTTTATTAAATCTAGACTTTTATATAAAAAAATATTATTATAATTTAATAATTCACGGGTGGTGGGTCACCCAGCTCATCCGCGAGTGATGGGTGGGTCGAATATGGGTGAAAGATTTTACGGGTGATGGGTGAGTTAGATGAGCCATTTTTTACACAGATCGGATGGTGGAAGGGATCCACTCACACATAAAACGACCCATGACCAACGGCTCAGATGGTTCGCCTACTCTAGTCCTACTTTACGATTTCATATTAGCTAAAATAAAGATGTTGAACCTTGCAATGTGTGCTCCAAGACAAAACACACTCCTAGTCATGCATGTTCCTTTGAGACCCGTAGTACATTGTGCCTTCCTCTACAAGGACCCGTAGTACATTCAATGAGGCTTTTTTAAGACAAGCAACAAATGAAGGAATTGTGTCCTTTAATAAAAGTTGCAATTATTGAACATGAAATAGGACGATTGATAGAGAGATTCAATCCGTTTATTTTAGGAGTCGTAGTGTTTTGCTAGAAACCAACTACGATTAATGGATTAAATAGTTTAATCCATAGCTATTATAAACTGGTCCTATGAGGTCACACACATTGAGTTGACGGGCTGGATCAGTGGGCTGAAAGTCTTTGTTAGACATAGGGTTTTAGTCCAATAAGAAAAGAGCTAATTATCAATAAATATATTAGATATTATTGAGAATTAAAAGGATATATTTATTTGGGGAAATAAATATACTGTATAAGGCCTTTAAAGGGAAGAAGAGATCTAGGGTTTCAGAAGTTTTTACGTAAGAAAAAGAGGCTCTCTTCTTCCAACTTTTCTAGTCTTTGGCACTTCGATCTAGCAATCGGAAGCGAAGGAGATCCCGATCTCGTACTCGTGTGGACTGATTAGAGAAGTCACAATTGAGGCTTTTTCTCTCGAAGGAAGAACCCTAATCACGCATCAAGAGGTATTCTACTAACTCTAATTTTGTCTCTAATCAAGAATGCTTTAGATCCATGTTTAGGTGCAAGAAATTGATCTGAAATTCCGCTTATGCGCATCTAAAAACTCTACAGTGGTATCAGAGCCTTAAATATATCTTGATTGGATCAAAGATTTAGGTTTTTATTCTTGATGAAAATTATGAATTGAACGTACACGTGTATTAATCAAAGTTAGTGTACACGGGTACTTAAACAAAGTTAGTGTACGTACACGTGAAAGCAAAGATAGTTGCAATTGTACGTACACATGTACTTAAACAATGGTAATTTCTGAAATTTCCCCTTTTTGAATTGAAACTGAAAATTATACGTACACGTGAATTATTTGATTGGATCAAAGATGTGTACGTGTATAATTGTAGAGTGGGATGTTCAAAGATGTTCAAATATGTGTACATGAAATTATTTGATTGGGTCAAAGACTTGTACGTGTTGACTGTTGACCGATATTGGATTTGTTACGTGAACATACAATTTTGGCCATCCGGTTTTAATTAATGGGTACATAATATAAGATCTTATATTGTTCTTAATACATGTGTACAATATTAAAAAAAAATAATTAGTAATTTTAATTTTATCGCATGTTAATTTTGGGTTTTGACTAGGTCATGATTCGATATATAGTTTCCTAAGGAGTTAGGAAATCCCACTAAAATAAGATAAAATATTTGATATTATATCTTGATCATACAATTTTGTCCAATTATATGCACATTGATGGTTAATTTTGATTAATATTATATATTAATTTCTTGAATCAAGATTTCATGTTAGTTTTCATGAGATGAATTTTCTAATATTTACATGCTTGTTTTATAATATGATTTTAATTTTTGCATGTGAATGTTTCATAATATGCATGAGATGAATTGTTTAAGTTTTGCATAAGTTATTTATTATGTTTTTGTCACTAGTAATAAATAACCATTGCATGCTTAAGTTCCCAAATGAATATTGGGGCAATGTCTTTCCATATCATAACCCATGACGTTTTTTGATTTTGGTTGGATGGGTTTCGCAAAAGCGAGTGTGTCCTTCTTAAACATTAAACTAGTGAGGGTGGATCTATACGGGGGTTCATAAGCCTTGATATGGTTGTACCCAACAAGAGACCAAAAGGCAAAGTTTTGGATCTTGAGACATGGTAGTGGATCCTACATTGGATGTGGACCATTAACCAAGAATTATAAGGAATTATAATTAGTAATTGTTACTTACCTTGAACACACAAGACTAAAGGCAGTGCAAAAGTACGTTGAGTCTTGTCTGGAATAGGATCTTGGAATCATTTTATTCACCGGGAACATAAATTGTTTATTTTAATGAAATGTGCATTTACTTGTTTTAAAGCATGTTTAATATTAAGTATTTGCATGTCAAATATGAACTTTTGTTTGTTATTTCTTTTTTGTAGAAAGCATGTCTAGCGATAATTTGAAATTCACCCTGCGCTCAATTGTTGAGAAGAACAAGCTCAATGGAGCAAACTTTCTTGATTGGGAACGGAATCTGAGAATAGTTCTCAGGTCCGAAGGACGTGAGAACGTGCTAGCAACCCCGATTCCTGTTCTAACTGATAACTCATCTGATGAGGAAAAAGCAGAAGAGAAGAAAATAAGAGATGAGTCTGTGCCTGTCACATGCCTTATGCTAGCTGCTATGGAACCTTCTCTTCAAAAGAAGTTTGAAAATGAGGATGCTCATTCCATTATAACCAACCTGAAAATGCTATTTCAGGAACAGGCAAGGATTGAGAGATATGAAACTCACAAGGCTATACTGGATAGCAAACTTGTGAAGGGAAAATCAGTTGGCCCACATGTGTTTGACATGATCGGTCTGTTTGAACATATGGAGTCATTGGGTGCTAAATATGACCAAGAGTTGGCCACTGATATCATCCTACACTCCTTACATGATGGTTTTTCTCAATTCAGGATGAACTACCATATGCATGGGATAAAGAAAACCCTGAATGAGCTCCATGGTATGCTTAAAGCAGCTGAACAAAACACTCCCGTTGACAACAAGAAGGATGTTCTTGTGGTCAACAATGTGCAAGGGTTCAAGAAGGCAGGCAAGAAGAAGAATCATATCCAAGGGAAAGGTAAGCAAGTTGCTAAACCCAAGGGAGGTGAAAAGCCAAAGGTGGATAGTGACCATGATTGCTTCTATTGCAAGGCCAAAGGACACTGGAAGAGGAATTGTCCCAAGTACTTGGAGGACAAGAAGAATGGAACTATGTGTTCAGGTATTAATGTTATTGAAATTTTAACAACCAATGCTACTACTTGGGTATTAGATACCGGATGTGGTTCTCACATTATTTCGAAGGTGCAGGGACTAAGAAGTAGGAGGCAGTTGGAGAAAAGAGAAATAGACCTACGCGTTGGAAATGGAGCAAGGGTTGCTGCGCTTACCGTAGGAGATTTTAGTTTATTTTACCTTCTGGTTTAGTTTTGGAACTAAATAATTGTTAGTTTGTTCCTACTATTACTAAAAACCTTGTTTCAGTTTCAAGTTTACATTCTGAAGGATTTGAGTTTGATATTAAGAATGGAAGTATGTCTGTTTTTAAGAATGGAATCTTCTATGCTTGTGCTCCAATGGTTAATGGACTTTATGTATTAGATCTCAAATCAGAATCGTATAATATTAATACTAAAAGGCAAAAATCAAATTGTTTGAGTGAGTCCTATCTATGGCATTGTCGTTTAGGTCATATTAGCTTGAATCGCATGAAGAAGCTCCATAAAGATGGAATTCTAAAAGATATGGATTGTGAACCTATTGATTTATGTGAATCATGCTTGATGGGCAAGATGACAAGGTCACCTTTCAAAGGAACAAATGAAAGGGCTAATGAACTTTTGGCCATAATACATACTGATGTATGTGGGCCAATGAGTACAGAAGCTAGAGGTGGCTATAGATATTTCATTACATTTACTGATGACATGAGCAGATATGAGTATATTTATCTTATGTCACATAAATTTGAAGCCTTTGAAAAGTTCAAGGAATTCCAAAATGAAGTAGAGACTCAAACTGGCAAAAGGATAAAAGCACTTCGATCCGATCGTGGTGGTGAATACTTAAGCCATGAATTTGATCATCATTTGAAAAATTGTGGGATTGTAACACAATTGTCTACTCCAGGGACACCACAATTGAATGGTGTGTTTGAAAGAAGAAACAGGACCTTGTTGGACATGGTTCGATCTATGATGAGTTTTGTTGACCTTCCAGTATCCTTTTGGGGATATGCACTCACGACTGCTGTATTTACACTAAACAGGACTCCGTCAAGGACGGTAGACAAGACCCCATATGAGATATGGACTGGAAAAGTTCCAAAGTTGTCTTTTCTGAAAATATGGGGGTGTGAAGCTTATGTAAAGCGTTTACAAACTGATAAGCTTGCACCTAAATCAGACAAATGCTATTTTATAGGATATCCTAAATGTAGTTTTGGATATTATTTCTACAATCCCGCTGCACAAAAGGTGTTTGTTGCAAGGGATAGTGTCTTTTTGGAAAGAGAGTTTATTTCCAAAAAGTCAAGTGGGAGAAATATTCATCTTGAACCGGTTCTTGATGAAAAGCAACAAACACAACAACAGGATGACACAGTTGATGTCGAGGATGAGATGGATTTGTTTGAAGGCCAAGGATCTGATGTTATCCAAGAACCTGAACAAATTGCTCAAGAAGCAGATCCGCAAATAGTTGTGGAAAATGTTGAAATCCCAGTTGTTGAACCAGTTGAACTCCTACGTAGATCAAACAGGCAAAGGTTTCATCCAAGACGATATGATGATTTCATCTCGACCGAAAGCCTTGATGTTCTAATGTTAGAACATGGTGAGCCTGCTACCTAGAAACAAGCAACGACGGGTACAGACTCCAAGAAATGGCTTCAGGCCATGAAATCTGAAATGGATTCCATGTTTGAAAATCAAGTCTGGGACTTGACAGATTTGCCAGATGGGGTAAAACCCATTGGATGCAAATGGGTTTTCAAACTTAAGACTGACAAAAATGGAAATGTATCTGTATACAAAGCAAGATTAGTTGCTAAAGGTTTTAAATAGATTCATGGTATTGACTATAATGAAACTTTTTCACCAGTTGTCATGATTAGATCCATAAGGATAATCCTAGCTATTGCCGCTTATTATGATTATGAGATTTGGCAAATGGATGTTAAAACCGCTTTTTTGAATGGTATTTTGGAAGAGGATGTGTATATGACACAACCAGAGGGTTTTGAGAATCCAGATTATGCTGGGAAGGTGAGTAAGCTTAAGAGATCTATCTATGGGCTTAAGCAAGCATCTAGGAGTTGGAATCTTCGTTTTGATGAAAAGATCAAAGAGTTTGATTTCATCAGGTGTGAAGAGGATCCTTGTGTATACAAGAAGTTTAGTGGGAGTAAGGTGGCTCTCTTAGTCTTGTATGTGGATGACATACTGCTTATTGGGAATGACATTCCGATGCTAGAGTCCGTTAAGGAATGGTTGAAGAAATGTTTCTCAATGAAAGACTTGGGAGAGGCAGAGTACATACTTGGAATAAAAATCTATAGGGATAGATCTAAGAGATTGCTTGGATTATGTCAAGGAACTTATATAGATAAGGTTCTTGAAAAATTCAATATGCAGAATTCCAAGAAGGGGTTTTTGCCCATACAACATGGCATAAATCTAAGCAAGAAGCAATGTCCTAGAACACCTGCTAAGCTTGATAAAATGAGTAAGATTCCTGATGCTTCTGCTATAGGATCTATCATGTATGCCATGGTATGTACACGTCCTGATGTTGCATTTGCTTTGAGCATGTGTAGCAGATATCAATCAAATCCAGGAGAGGCACATTGGTGTGCAGCTAAGAACATCCTTAAGTACTTAAGAAGAACCAAGGATGATTTCTTAGTATATGGGGGTGATGACAATTTAGTCGTTAAAGGATATACTGATGCTAGCTTCCAGACTGACCGAGATGGCTTTGAGTCTCAATTGGGATATGTCTTCATCCTTAATGGAGGAGTTGTGAGCTGGAAGAGCTCCAAGCAAGATACAGTAGCTGATTCTACGACTGAGGCCGAGTATATTGCTGCTAGTGAAGCTGCGAAAGAGGCTGTTTGGATAAGGAAGTTTTTAGACGAGCTTGGCATTGTTCCTAGTATTTTTGAGCCTATTGACATCTATTGTGATAACAATGGTGTCATAGCCCAAGCCAAGAAACCAAGTTCAAACTCCAAATCTAGACATGTTATGAGGAAGTATCATCTTATTCGACACATAGTTGCTGGAGGTAACATCAAGATGTGTAAGGTGCATACAGATGACAATATTGCAGATCCTTTGACTAAGCCTATGCCTAGGGCTAAGCATGATAGTCACACTAGGGCTAAGGGTCTCAAACACATTGGTGAATGGCTGTGAGATTGCTTTGTATTACATTATTTCTGCTTAGAGTGTTGGACTCTTGTTTATGTTTGACTTTATGATAATATATATGATATTTCATTCTTATTTATACATTATATTAATTAGTATTGAATAATAAGTCCGAATAATTCATAGTTCGTAAATGGGCTCACCTTAAGTGTTTTGGTGAATGAAACCCCATTAAGTGTACTACAGTTATGAATTATTGCACGTCCATAGTTTGAGTCATCAAATAGGACATAGATGATTTCATTTATAGCTATATTGTACATTGACTGATAGCTCAAGGTTTCATGTGCTATAGGGACATAGAGATGTTCAGTCAATTACATAGATATGTATGGATGATACATATCGGACAGACCAACCTTAAGACTCTCCAAAAGGGATTGTAGAGTTTTTAAGGTGAACCATGTTTGGTGGATTCCTTAAACATGAGTATGTTATGTTTTCTAGTTGATGATTGGTATGTCTTTGATATTGTTAAACGCTCTCCGTAAAAGAGGGTTATAAAAGAAATTATTGGGATTGCCAAAAGTTGAGTGGGAGCCATAGTCATACAAGATTGGAAAAGTCCTCCTTATTCATGCATACATTGATGCATGAAAAGGAATGGTGTCTAGGCCACTTGAAGAGCTAGAACTAGAAAATGCATGGCCATGCTCGAATGGATTAATTGTAATCATTCGTTATTTGATAGTTCGAACTCAGGTATTCAAGAAACATATTTGATGAGAGATATGAATGTCACCATATCATCAAGTAAGACATTAAGAGACAAAGGTATCTTAAAATTGCACACTTGTTTTCAAGGACAAGTGGGAGATTGAAGGAATTGTGTTCTTTAATAAAAGTTGCAATTACCGAACATGGAATATGACGATTGATACAGATATTCAATCCGTTTATTTTAGGAGTCGTAGTTTGCTAGAAACCAACTACGATTAATGGATTAAATAGTTTAATCCATAGCTATTATAAACGGGTCCTATGAGGTCACACACATTGAGTTGACGGGCTGGATCAGTGGGCTGAAAGTCTTTGTCAGACATAGGGTTTTAGTCCAATAAGAAAAGAGTTAATTATCAATAAATATATTAGATATTATTGAGAATTAAAAGGATATATTTATTTGGGGAAATAAATATATAAGGCCTTTAAAGGGAAGAAGAGATCTAGGGTTTCAGAAGTTTTTACGTAAGAAAAAGAGGCTCTCTTCTTCCAACTTTTCTAGTCTTTGGCACTTCGATCTAGCAATCGGAAGCGAAGGAGATCTCGATCCCGTACTCGTGTGGACTGATTAGAGAAGTCACAATTGAGGCTTTTTCTCTCGAAGGAAGAACCCTAATCACGCATCAAGAGGTATTCTACTAACCCTAATTTTGTCTGTAATCAAGAATGCTTTAGATCCATGTTTAGGTGCAAGAAATTGTTTCTCGAAATTCCGCTTATACGCATCTAAAAACCCTACAACAAATTTGTGCTATGACTCTACCTCGGTTTCGTTTCTTGTATTTTGGTTACTTGAATATAGCAGTCTTTAGATATCTAGTCAAATAGTTATGACTTTATGATAATTTCTTAAGGTCTCTATTTCAATTTCTATGAGCAGTGTCCTCGAAAAAACAGAATATAGCATGAATTATGTTTATAATAATTGTAATAGTCCAAAATCGAGAAATGAATAGTAGAGATATTTCTCATAAAATTTAAAAAATATGGAGTACATACAAGAGATTCATCGGATCCAAATTTAATGAAATGCACTAATTCTGCATTTACATCATCACATGTATGGAACTGAACTTCTACGGTGCCTATAGCTTCATAAATATGTGAATTTAATGCAAGTAAACTGCAACAATACGTACCCGGCTTCAGATCCAAGTCACCTATTATCCAGTACTTTTCATGGATAAGTTTCAATCATTAAATTTGACTCAAAGGCTCTTTTTAATTTCGTGGGTTTTTTTCATTACATCATGCATCGATATTTTTTTTCATTAGATCAACAATTGAAAAAACACATAAACATTAAAAATTTGTCAAATTCGTGATTGAATAAATGTACATACTGTTGGAACAATAGTTGTTCCATGATTTCTCTTAGTTTTGATGATAACAAACTTAGTAAATATAACTTGCTTCTACATGTAAGTGTTTCAGGAAAACAGGTACATGGTCACGAGTGAAGGAACATCGTGAGGAACGATGGAGGGAACGAGTGACAGATTTAGGAAGTGCGTCTGAGAAGGAACGCGGCTTTCTATAAATGGCAAGTTACCTTATCTTCTGCGAGCGATCTTCTACGAAGATTCTACAGCTGTAGGCGGTTGCTTAAGGAGATAAAAGAGAGGATAAGATCAATCTTCACACGATCTTATCTTGGGAAATCCGAGATCATTCGGTTTTGGGAAGAATCGACATGGTTGAGGATCCGAAATCACAAACAATCTTTTTCCTTATTGTGTGGGATTTGTTAAGTGGAATATCAGCGTAATTAGGCAAGAATTACGTGTGAGATCAGACTTGACTTATCTTATAAATAGCTAGGGTTAGCTAGGGTTAAAGGTGTGGTTTTCGAGTGGTTGAAGACGAAGAACTTGAGAAGAGAGCTTTTCAAGTGTATGAGGGTGTGGCTTTTTCCGGTGAAGAATCCACAAGTAAGTCAGTAGTTTACTTTCGATTTAGGTTTACGCTTAGGGTTGTAGAAGTCTAGTTGGTTGAACTTCGGTCGGAGCCGTAGTTACCAAGGAAACTTTGGTAGGAGCATTAGTTACTAGACTTGCCTTGTAATCGTTGAAACTTAATAAAAGTATTCTATTGAAAATCCTCTGAGAAGGAGTCTCAGGGGTAGAGGTTTTTCTTTCTACGACTGGTTGGTCGGACAGAAGGTTTCCTCTATAAATTCTGTGTTCTTACTGTTTATTTCCGCTGCCCAGGGAACCTTACTAGTTCCCTGTATTGTTACTAACGCGTCACGATCCAACAATTGGTATCAGAGCAGGTTTGCTCTAGATTGTGTGTTAGTGCAGGAATACAGAATGACTTCGAACAACAACCACAACGTCGGAATTGGAAACAACAAGCCTCCACTGCTTGTTCCTGGAGAATATGACCACTGGAAGAAGCTCTTCGCCACCTGGCTCAAAAGCAATGACTACCAAGCATGGTCAGTTATTGAAGATGGAGATTATGTCGTTCCTGAAGCAAAGAAGGACAAGAAGACAGAATGGGGCCGATCTGAATGGACAGGAATGGAGAAGAACTACAAGGCACAAATGCTACTAAACAATGCCTTGGGTGCTGAAGATCTCCTAAGGGTAGTCAATTGTGACACTGCCAAAGAAGCATGGGAAGCCATTGAGCAAATGCACATTGGTAGCATTGATCTGAAAGAGAGCCATCAAAAGGACGCTAAGAAGGAGTTCTACAACTTCAGGATGATAGATGGAGAAACTATAGCCACATACCAATCTCGGTTTGAAGGCTTGGTCAATCGCATTAATCATCTTGGAATTGGGAAATCTGTCACTCATGCTGAGAAAGTCTCTGCAATTGTAGATGGCTTAGGTCCCACGTACGTAGTTACAAGAGGACTTCTCAAGGAGAACCCAATTATAAAGACTTGCAAACTTCATGAGATCTTTGGAAAACTGACTGGCTATGAGCGATATGGGAAAAAGAACAGTGGTGCTTCAAGCTCTAGCAAGGGAATTGCTCTTAAAGTGGAAAGGGCCATTGAAAATATCTCTGCAGGAATTGACGGTGAACTAGGAGAAGATTCTGACGTAGCTCTCATAACCAAAGCAATGAGATCCTTCTATAGGAGAGACAAGAAGCAAGGTGCCATGAAGGAAAGAATCAACTTTGAGAAGAAGGAGCTCAAAGACGTTACTTGTTACAACTGTCAGGAAAAGGGTCACTATGCAAAGAGTTGTCCCAAAGGTAACGACACTGGGAACGAGAAGAAGAAGGCCTACATCGCTGCTTGGGATCTTGACTCAGATGATGAATCTGATTCAAAGATCTGTGCCATGGCTCTGAAGACTGAAGATGTTAATCAAGAGGTAACTCCTGAACAATTTCTTTCTAGTACAGAGAGTGCTAAACAGTCTGATCTTGTTATCCTTGTTAAAAAGTTGTTTGAAGATAATTAAAGATGCAAGATGAAATAGAAACTTCTGATGAGAAATGTCTAAATCTTGAAGAAAAATTATCAAAAACTACTGTTACTTCAGTTGTTCCTTGTTCAGAATGTGAAGATTATAAGAAAGATATTAAGACTCTAACTGAAACCAATAACGAACTTAGGTCAGATTTACTTGTTCACAAACTCAAAAATGAAGAATTAGAGCATGAACTAAGTAAACGAACTCAGATTGAGTTTAGTCCTGCTAGTCTGGTATTGGTTATGGTAAAAACAAATCTGAATATCCTCCGGATGATCTTACCTTTGAAGAGAAAATGGAAAAAAAAGCTAGGGAACTTCAATCCGCTAGAGATAAGGTAATTCATCTAGAAAGTAGAGTCAAAATTCTTGAAAGTAATCTTAATGACAACTCTGAATGGTATTATGGAAAAACGGCTCATAAAATATACCTAAAACAGTCTCAGGGGAACCAGCATAAAGTTCCTTCCAAGGAACGAACCCTCCAGAAACCACATCCTAAACGCTATCTTGGTGAATACTATAGGGTGTGCTATCACTGTGGTGGGGGAGGTCATGTTCAAAAAGATTGTAAGGTTAGACTAGAGATGTCAAACAAAAGGGCTCAAAACCAGAATACAAGGAACAACAAGAAATAGTGGTCTGGTAAGAAAAATCAAGGGTATGATAAATCTCATCAGAAAAGAAAGAAACAGGCCCCACAACCTCAAAAGAAGCAAGATTCTAAAAATGAAAAAGGGAAAAATCATGTTGATCCCTCAAATATTGCTTCTAGTTCCAAGAGTTCACAGAAAGCTACTTTAGCGCAATCTCAAATTTATCATTCTGTGAGCTATGCTAACCGACCCGGGAAGGCTAAGCAGGCCTGGGTCGTTAAAACGTGATTTCTTTCTTGCAGGTTGAAGTGAGGGGGAACGTCCGCTGGGTCCTTGACAGCGGGTGTTCATGTCACATGACAGGGAACAAGAGTATTCTGTCCTCACTTCAAAACAACGCTGGAGGAAACATTTCCTTTGGCAACAACAATCAAGGAGAAATCATTGGAACAGGTGAAGTCAAGCTAAATGATAAAATCAGCGTTAGAGACGTAAGCTTAGTGAAAGGCCTTACTTACAACTTGTTGAGTATTGCTCAGCTTTGTGACCAAGGGAAAAACGAGGTAACCTTTACCTCAGATGGTTGTATGATCAAGAATATGAAACTAAATCTTGTGGTCCTGAAAGGAAAGAGGCGAAACAATGTGTATTATGTTGACTCAAGTTTCCAACCACAAGAAGAACTCTGCTTTGTTACAATAGTCGACAAGACTGATCTCTGGCATAGGAGGTTTGGTCACGCTAATCATCGAGGAATCCACAAACTCTACTCACAAAATCTGGTGATAGGACTACCCAAGGTTCTTGCAGAAAAAGAAAGCTTATGTGAAGAGTATGTAAAAGGAAAACAAAGCAAATCATCTTTTCAGCCAAAGTTGTCAGTGAGCACCTCTCATCCTCTTGACATGGTACACATGGATTTGTGCGGTCCCATGTGGGTGAGAAGTCATGGCGGTAGCAGGTACATTTTTGTTATTGTTGATGATTTTACTAGATATACATGGACTCTCTTTCTAGGTTCCAAGGACGAGACGTTCATGGCATTCAAAAGCTGGATCAAGAAAGTAGAAGCATCAACAGAACAAAAACTGAAAGCTATCAGATCTGACAACGGAATAGAGTTCAAGAATTCTATGTTTCATAGCTACTGTGATGAACATGGAGTGTCTCAAAACTTCTCTGCGCCGAGGACTCCTCAACAAAACGGCGTTGCAGAAAGGAAGAATGGAACACTACAGAACATGGCTCGTACTATGATGTTGGCAAGTAACTTGCCTCGGTCCTTTTGGGCTGAGGCAGTCGGTACTGCTTGCTACATCATTAATCGAGTCACCATACATTCCAACTTTTCAAAAACTCCATATGAACTAATCAAGGGAAGAAAGCCAAATATATCCCACTTGAAAGTCTTTGGATGCAGGTGCTTCATTCACAACAATGGAAAAGACGAGCTAGGCAAGTTTGATCCAAGGAGTGATGAAGGCATCTTTCTGGGATACGCATCCAACAGTAAGGCTTACAAGGTGTTCAATAAAAGGACTAAGAAGTTTGAAGAAAGCATTCATGTTGTCTTTGACGAGTCCAAAAATGGAGGGAACCTGTCCAGTAACGAGGATGCAATGAAGGTTCTAAACTCAGATTCAGATGATGAAGTCGATCCAGATTCAAGTGCACAAGTTCCAGATAACAATGTTATACCTCCTCGTCCTGACTTGGATGGAGATGACACAGAAAGTGCATTGGTTCCAGAAGATGATACTTCACAGAATGAAGACATTGAGGAAGATCATGAAGAAGGAACATCACAAGGAACGACAAGCCAACAGGAACAAGAGGAGTCAAGTACAGATCCCACTCAGATTGAAGTCAGGAACTATCATAAAAAGAGGGATCATCCTGTTGACAACATCATCACTCCATACGACAAAGGTGTGCTTACTCGTTCCTCTATTAAGAATTTTTGTGCTTTCAATGCGTTTATCTCTCTTGCAGAGCCAAAGAATGTGAAGGAAGCATTAAGAGACCCTGACTGGATAGTTGCTATGCAAGAGGAACTACACCAGTTTGAGAGGAATAAAGTATGGAGACTAGTTCCCAAGCCAAAGCACAAGATGGCTATAGGAACAAAGTGGGTTTTCAGGAATAAACTTGATGACACCGGAGCGGTCACAAGGAACAAGGCCAGACTTGTAGCAAAAGGGTACAATCAACAAGAAGGAATTGACTACGATGAAACGTATGCTCCTGTTGCAAGAATAGAAGCCATCCGTCTTCTAATCGCCTATGCTGCTCACAAGGGATTCAAGTTGTATCAAATGGACGTGAAGACAACATTCCTGAATGGTTACCTACAAGAGGAGGTCTATGTTCTACAACCTCCAGGATTTGAAGATGTTGATCACCCTGACCATGTCTATGTGTTGGATAAGGCTCTTTATGGCCTTAAGCAGGCTCCTCGTGCTTGGTATGATAGATTCGCTCAGTTTCTATTAGCCAATGGTTACAGACGTGGTGTGATCGACAAAACCTTGTTCCTAAGGGAACAAGCCGGTGAGGTTTTAGTAGTTCAAGTTTATGTTGATGATATTATATTTGGTTCTACTAACCCCAAACTTGTAGAAAGCTTCAAAAATCTTATGAGCAGTGAGTTTGAAATGAGCATGATCGGAGAGCTCACTTTCTTTCTTGGACTACAAGTGGTACAAACTGATGAGGGAACAAAGGTACATCAACAAAAGTACATCAAGGAACTATTGAAGAAGTACGGTATGGATTCTACAAAGAGTTTTGATACCCCTATTTCTCCTAATACTCGTCTTGATGCTGATCTAAATGGTGTTGGTGTTGATCAAACGATGTACCGAGGGATGATTGGTTCCCTGTTGTACCTAACGGTCAGTCGGCCAGATATTATGTTCAGTGTGTGTCTCTGTGCTAGATTTCAGGCCAATCCTAAAGAAACACATCTGAAAGAAGTGAAGAGAATTCTACGCTACTTGAAAGGGAACGATGCGTTATGTCTATGGTATCCAAGGCACAACTCGTTCCAACTTGTCGGATTCTCGGATGCAGATTTTGCAGGTCACTTGGTGGATAGGAAGAGCACCTCAGGGATGGCCCAATTCCTTGGACCATGCTTGGTGTCTTGGGGATCGAAGAAGCAAAATTCAGTTGCTCTTTCAACGGCTGAAGCGGAGTATGTCGCAGCAGCTGCCTGTTGTTCCCAGGTATTGTGGCTAAAACAGCAATTGGTGGATTTTGGTATGTCTCTTGGAACTATTCCTATCTTATGTGATAATACAAGTGCCATCAATATCTCCAAAAATCCTGTGCATCACTCTAGAACCAAACATATAGATATTCGACATCATTTCTTAAGAGATAATGTTGAAAAAGGTTTTATCAAGATGGATCATTGTAGGACTGAAAATCAAGTGGCAGATATTTTCACCAAGGCTTTGGATAGAAAACCCTATGAACATCTGAGGATGTTGCTAGGAATGATTTCCTTGGAGTAAACAAGTCCCGATCCTTTATTCCCTCAATGCTTGACTAAAAAGGTAACATCTCAGGTAACTACATATCATTTGACAAATTTTCTAATGGCTTATATCTTTCCTCTATGCATAGATGTTGTATATATTAGAAATTGTTAAATGTTGCATGCTAAAAGGAACTGAAACTAAATTGCTTACATCCCAGATTTCTTTTTAGCCCAAAATAACCAACTTGATCTATTTTATCCCTCACTTCAAGCCGAAATGATGGTTGGTTATAAGACTGTCCCTTAGCCTGGTCCACACAAACGTTCCCCATGAACCTCTTTCTATTACCTTTAAACGGGGAATAATTGTGTGGATGTCAAAAATATTCCCAGCCCACAAAAAGTTTGAATGGAACGTCTCTAGTCCCTTGTCTGTTCAAACGTAGCCTTTTTATCCACTCATGGTAACGAGGTATGGAACTAGTGGTTGAAAATATTGTTACATTAAAGGAACGTCTTTGATTACATTTGAAGATTTTTATGCAAAAGAACAGACGTCAATCACAGAAGCAATGCAGTAGAGTTATAGCCGTTGTGACTGCTCATTTGAAAAATCCAGCCGTTGCACAGTAATTCTGCAGGGAACGATAGGACGTCTACGCAGACGAGACTTAATGGCGGTGAAAATTCATCATTATGGAAATTCTTAGCCGTTAGGATTTGGATAGAAGATCTTTGGGAAAGATTATGATCTTTATCAAGAAGGAAAGAGGTGTGCTTTATAAACTCTTATCTCGGTCATTTTTTATACCGCATCCTTAATTCTCTCCAACCCTAAATCTTCTTCCAAGCTTCGATCTTTTCTCTCCTCTGCAACAATGGCTTCCTCCTCAAACACTCCAATCCTAAACTTTGAGGGTCTCAATGCTGCTGAGATCGCCAACATTCAAGCCAAACTTGAAACCCTCAAAAAGGCCAAACTTTCCTCTCCCTCTCCAATCTCCAAACTCGAAACCAAATTCGATGTTGTTTCCGACACTGGTGTGGCCACCGCTGATATGGCCTCATCGACAACAGGCATTGAGGGTGACAAATCTGAGAAGGATCACTCTGTGGTTCCCTCGGACAACCCCTCTGAGAAGGCTGCTGAAACAGAGGATGCCCAGGAAAGCAAGGATACAATGGAGAAGGAAGAGGTGAACTCGCCTCCGAAGGACACCACCGTTGACCCTGAAAAGGAGGCGTTTGTGCCGATAAGTGAGCGACCAGGATGGGTGAAACCGACAAGTTGTGGCAAGCGAAAGGCGAAAAAGAGTGTTCCTCCCCTACCGTCTCAGATTTTTCACATCTCTGACTCGGAAAGAACCCCTTCCCCCGCAACCAAAAAGCCAAAGGTCACTCCTTCTGGATCCAAGTACGCCCTTCGGCGCAGGAATCCTCCTCAGAAGAAGAAGATCCAGAGGAAGAGGAAGAAGTGGTTGGCTCGGGCTCTGATGAGGGTGAGGAAGAAGAAGAAAAGAACGACTCTGATGGTGAAGGTGATGAAGAAGAGGCTGAGTTAGAAGAAGAGGTTGAAAAGGACCTCAAGTCTGCAAAGGCGCAAGGCAAACTGCCAATGGAACTAGCAGCAAGCTCCAAGAAGGATCGTTCAAAGAAGGTTGTCCCTCCTCTGGTGATCGCCGAAGCGTTCCTGAAAAGCCATGACTTGGAGGAGTTTTGGGAACTTCTCAAGTTTCAGGGATGGGAGAAAATCTGTGACTTTGGAGTCAAGGTAGATGTGTCCCTTCTTTCCCAATTCTTTCAATCCTATCAACTAGCCAATCTCTCTACTGGTCCAATGGGTTTTGCTACTGTGGGTGGGATGGAAATTTCTTTCTTTTTGGGATCCGTTGCCACAATTCTGATGTCTGCTGAAGGATATGGGGATGTTCACACATCAAGTAACTGGCCAAGGAACAAAGCTCAGTTAATCAGGCGGGTAATGGGAAAAGTTCCTGCCTCTGGTCCCTACTTAACCACCGACTTGAGCTACACTGCAAGGATTGCACATCAATTTCTCATCAAGGTTATTGTTCCAAGGCTGGAGAAGAGGACTACGCTCACTATCAATGATATGATTCTGCTGGACAAGTTTTTAAGGAAGGAACGTATTAGTCTTCCGGAGATTATGATGAGGCAAATGGCTAAGTGCACTGGGAAGAAGCATAGCATACCTTATCCTCGCTTTGTGAAGGCTATACTGAAGGAACGAAAGGCTTATCCGCCTTCAAAAGAGGAGTTCTTTGGATTACCCCTGGAGATGCGCAATATCTCGAGGATGAGTTTTCAGGGTGATTCAAAGGGAACAGCTGCAAAGAAGACTGCCCAGAAGGATGTTGGGAGTTCTTCGCTGAGTGAAGGTGTTTCTGCCAAGATGTTGATCGAGCTTCAAAAGATTTCCTCTCAGCTGAGTACCATCATTGGGTACCTGGCTAAGATTGACACTGACACTGTTGCTGCTGATTCCACCTCCTCCGAACCATGATGTGGACCCTCTCTAGTTCCTTAGCCCATCTATCCCCAACTTAAAATTTTTCTTTGTTTCTTGGATGTTAAGACTTTTATGTTTTTATGTTTTCTCTGGCTGTGATTCCTGCGACAATTATCTATAATAATAACTATCTTTTGCTTATGAATGGTTTAAGTTTCAATTAAATTTGTTCATTTGCTCTATGTTTTTGCTTGATGATTGTTGATCTTTTGATGATGTCAAAAGGGGGAAGTAAGGAAAAATGCAGAGATGCGTTCTATCCAGGAAATACAGAGGGAACTTTGGCTGAGGGGGAATAAGTTGTTACCTCTGACGAGTAGGAACAACAGTGCATTTGTTAAGGGGGAACCACACAGGAATTGTTTTTCTGATCTATATTTCTATTGGTTTCTAGACATGCATTTTTATATAGGTTTGTCATCATCAAAAAGGGGGAAATTGTTGGAACAATAGTTGTTCCATGGTTTCTCTTAGTTTTGATGATAACAAACTTAGTAAATATAACTTGCTTCTACATGTAAGTGTTTCAGGAAAACAGGTACATGGTCACGAGTGAAGGAACATCATGAGGAACAATGGAGGGAACGAGTGACAGATTTAGGAAGTGCGTCTGAGAAGGAACGCGGCTTTCTATAAATGGCAAGTTACCTTATCTTCTGCGAGCGATCTTCTACGAAGATTCTACAGCTGTAGGCGGTTGCTTAAGGAGATAAAAGAGAGGATAAGATCAATCTTCACACGATCTTATCTTGGGAAATCCGAGATCATTCGGTTTTGGGAAGAATCGACATGGTTGAGGATCCGAAATCACAAACAATCTTTTTCCTTATTGTGTGGGATTTGTTAAGTGGAATATCAGCGTAATTAGGCAAGAATTACGTGTGAGATCAGACTTGACTTATCTTATAAATAGCTAGGGTTAGCTAGGGTTAAAGGTGTGGTTTTCGAGTGGTTGAAGACGAAGAACTTGAGAAGAGAGCTTTTCAAGTGTATGAGGGTGTGGCTTTTTCCGGTGAAGAATCCACAAGTAAGTCAGTAGTTTACTTTCGATTTAGGTTTACGCTTAGGGTTGTAGAAGTCTAGTTGGTTGAACTTCGGTCGGAGTCGTAGTTACCAAGGGAACTTTGGTAGGAGCCTTAGTTACTAGACTTGCCTTGTAATCGTTGAAACTTAATAAAAGTATTCTATTGAAAATCCTCTGAGAAGGAGTCTCAGGGGTAGAGGTTTTTCTTTCTACGACTGGTTGGTCGGACAGAAGGTTTCCTCTATAAATTCTGTGTTCTTACTGTTTATTTCCGCTGCCCAGGGAACCTTACTAGTTCCCTGTATTGTTACTAACGCGTCACGATCCAACACATACTCCGTATGGTTCATTAAAATTAAAAAAGTTATTGTAACCTCAAAACTCTATATCCTAATCCTAGGTAATAATCTGATTTACAATAACGAAACCATTATGTTATGAAGTACAGAGTAACTATTTTTCGAGAACTATTTTTGGAATTATAACATATATAATATAAAATGTTTACAGACATAATATAAAATTCATGCACATATAATATAAACTCATGCACATAAAATTTTAAACTCGTGCAGCATATACAAAACAAAAATCGTGTACACATAGTTTAAATTAAAACTGTTACACTCATAGAGCCATAATACATAACTCTTTTATTTCTTTCTTGCATATAATGTTCTCATTTCTGAATGGACGTTCTCACGTAATGCGTGGAGATAAAACGTTTACGACCAAAAGGGAAGAAAATTCAATCAGTTGTGCAAAAAAGAAAAGAAAAAATTAATTGATCTTTTAATTTATTTGTTAAAATAATAAAATCACGTCTACGTTTAGATTTAATCCCTCTATTTATGTTTCCAGAAATATTTGTTTCGATGGGAAAAAACTACTACTGTATTGCTCTTGGCTCTTTCCAAATCAAATTGAAAATAGAAAATAGTCAAATATTCAAAGTCATTTCAATCACGCATGACGGCATCAGTAGAATGTTCCAAATGGTCAACTTTTAATTACTTAATTGCAAGCCTTTTTTTTGTAGTTGAATTTGCCCACAAATCTTGGAGGGAAACATGATTAGGAGTGCACCAAAAGGATGAAAGGTTGAAGGAGAGATTCTTATATGCACTTTACGCGGGCTGTTCAACGGATTCACCCGACCCAACCCGCAACTTATTTTACGGGTTATGAGTTGACCCGTTGGCTCGTACAAAAAAATAAAGTCGAAGCGTGATTCGACCTGCAATCCGTAAAATGGGTTGCAAGTTTATGGGTCAGGTTACAGATTGACCCATTTGACCCGTAAACTTTTATTTTTCTATTTCAATAACTACAACAATAAATTTTTTATTTTTATTAACATTACGGGTCAACTCATAACCTGGCGGTTCCTGTAAACAAAAAAATCCTTATATGACAAAAAAGATGAGTATTATATGTGTAAATGAAAGAAAATCGGATGCATTGAACAAAATAAAGGAGATCTGATCAGCTTGGATTTTCAGTTTTTTAAGCATTGAATTAACAACACGGTTTTGATTTTAAACAAGCCAAGAATTAAACCCTTTAGTTTTTTTTTAAAAATAAACTAAAGGATTTAATTCTTCTACCGATATTTAGTAGATTCAATTACAATTGTTAATGTTTAATTGTTGGATTTATTGATGGAAGAAGTTATTGATTAATATTCATGTTATTTAATGATACAAGCCGTAGTAGACTTGCACAAGCGTAACACCAGTTGATACAAGTGTTTTGCACAAGCGTAACACCAGTTGATACAAGTGTTCAATAATGATCATTCCTCTCAATGAAAGCACCAGTTGATACAAGCTACCGTAAGCTCGTACAATGAATAACTCGAACCGATAGAGGAATGGTGAAGAGTCTTACGGCTGAGGGAGAGAGACAGACGAGAGTTGAGGAGAAGGAGATAAGAATTAGAGAAATATTGTTTATTTTCTGGATAATGAAAAATATAACATCAGGAGAGTATTTATACTAAGTCTACCCCTAAACCCTAATCTAATTAATAAGGAAAAAGATAATGCTAAAATATTATCCCTAAACCCTAATCTAATTAATAAGGGAAAACATAATACTAAAATATTATCATTACTAAAATATAAAATTATAGCCTTAAATAAAAGGAAACAAATAATATTCTAAATCGTAACAATATAACTAATAACCCCAACATAATCTCCTAGTCATAATTGTAGCGTATCAATTTTCTCCCGTTGAGAATCGACTTGTCCTCAAGTCGGAAATCAGGAGGAGACTCATTGAACGAATCTTGGAGCTTAATCCGCCAGGGTCCCATTGAACATGTAGCACAACGTGAATCAGCATCCGAAACTCAAATTGTTCCGCAACATAGGTCCTACACTTAATATTTTGACGGACGTTTGCCCTGCTTACACTGAACGGTTGACGGACAAACAAATCAAAGCAGCTATGCAAGGAACTTCCTTTGATACCGAGTTAAGTCAGATCTCCCTTTGTGGATTCAAACTCGGAAAAAGAAGTTATCGGGGCCAAAACATCTGCAGTAGGCGCGAAAACTGGCCACTCGACGGTCACAATGGATGAATCCGCAAGCGCCGTAGGAATGGCCATGGGCGCGGGTTCGCTGGCCGCGGGTGCCGGGAGGATGGCCGCGGGCGCGGGCTGGGGGGCCGCGGGCGTCGGACAGTGGTCGCGGGCGCGAGGACATGTGCCGCGGCGGGTCGTTCGCATCGTCAAAAGGAATTTTCAGGATAGAAAAAAGTTGATCTATCCGACGACGTTGAACCTCTTGTTCCCGACGAGATTGACAGATCTCCAACGTCAGATTTTGGAGGAGTTCCCGGATATCCCTGAGATCCGCGTCTTTGGACATGGTAATTCCGGTGTTCAATAATGAAAGCACCAGTTGATACAAGCCGTAGTAGACTTGCACAAGCGTAACACCAGTTTGAGATGTTGGTGTAAAAGTTTGGCTTTCTCAACCTTAATGGGTTTCTAAACCATGGCTTTTCCAACCTGCCAAATTTGAGATGTTGGTGTAGTGTTGTTTAGTGATGGTTAATATGACAATGGGCAAGGAATTTAAATCCGCGAATGGGTATGAGATAGATGAATAGGATAATGTTAAATGGGGATGGGGAGGATACTCCCCGTCCCATTGACATTCCTAGGTGACGAGGGGTTTCTCCTTCGAATTGTTTGGTGATTTTCCAATTTGGCTTTGGATTAGTCGTCTTGCTGGCATTGTCGCGCCGACTAGGGCTTTCAAGTTTCAAGACACGTACACATCAAACCAAGTTTATGGGTGATTGACGGACCAAATTGACCCTTTATTAGCGGGAAGGAGATTTTCGAATTGAGATTTAGGCCCCGTTCGGCAACACTTATTTGGATACTTATAAGTACTCAGTTACTTACATGGAAAAAAATAAGCTTCGTTTTTTGTGTTCAGTAAAATTTACTTATTTGAAATAAGTTACTTATATCCGATACTTATTTGCTGAAAAAATAATCAGCACCCCCAACCTTATGTCAAATAAGTTAGCTTTTCTATCAAAATATAAGTAAGCGGGACCCATGTGATTTCCTAATTAAATTTTATTTTTTATTTTTTTACCCTTCATTAATCCATTTTTAGTAAATTTACCCCTCTTGCTTAAAATATCAGCAATTCGGTTTACCGAACACATTCCGGATTATTTGGAAAATAAACAACTCATATAAATGTCCCATATCAACATTCACGATCAACATCAGCAACAATAAGTATCAGCATCAACATCAACATCAACACCGATAAGTATCGATTTACTGAACAGAGCCTTAATGGAAACGAATCCAAAATAGGAGAAGAGGTTGGGATAGAGATGGAGATCTAAGTTTTCGATTTGGGGTTTTAGGATACTGTTCATGGAGGAAAGGAAAGGGAGTGTTTTGGTCATATTATGATAATGGTGATATTGAAAAAGTAGTTCAAAATAGCTAAGCACTATGTATCGAATCAACTTGTAAAAATAAATAAAAATTGGTTGAATTTGCAGACCATACATGAGTTTTGTTTATTTTTTTCCTAAATAAATAATTTTTATATTTGCTTAATTAATTAAATAGTTAGTTAATTTTAAAACTTAAAATGCCTAGATTTTAAGAACAATAACTTTCTTATTTTAATTAGTATAAAAATTAATTTGTTAAAATAAGTGGGACTCAAATAATTAATAAAATAATAATTCAAAAACATTAAAAAATGACATGTAGACAAATTAAATATAAGGTTGACATGTATCCAAAAAGCATCTTATTTAATATACACATACATTTTTTTTTACCAAATCCACATTTAAAAAGACCTAATTTAAACAACAACAACAACAACAATGACCCAGTGTACTCCGCTTCAGCGGAATCTAGGGGGCCAGGATAGGAACACCCCTGGATTAAAGCTGAGGGGGAGTGCCCTGAAAGGCCCGTGTAGGACCACCAACCAGAAACCCTGAGAGCACAATACCACTGTCGACACCCAAACCAAACAACTCACCACAACACACCAACTCAACGAAAACAAAGAAAAGGACACACACAACAAAACGTACTAACAAAACACTAAAATGAAAACATCAAACAAAACACAACAAAGCATGGGAGACCGTCTGTCTTGGCAACTAGTTGTCCGCCACCTTAATCTTCTCCCTCCATCTGTCTCTACATGTTGCTAACTCTGCAGAGATCCCCAACTGATCCATGTCATGCTTAATACTGTCCCTCCAGCATTTCTTAGGTCGTCCCCTACTTCTCCGAAACTCTCCAAGGTCCAAGCTTTCACACCTACGGACTGGCTCCCCTAAACCCCGCCTCTGCACATGTCCGAACCATCGTAGTCTGGATTCTCTCAACTTATCCCCTATACTGGCAACCCCCACCTTGTTCCGGATCTCCTCATTTCTGATCCTGTCCCATAACGTGTGACCACACATCCATCTCAGCATCCTCATCTCTGCTACCATCACTCTCTGCTCCTGTACCCTCTTGATTGGCCAGCACTCAGCCCCATACAGAATGGCTGGCCTGATAACTGTCCTATAGAACTTACCCTTAAGCTTTAGCGGTACCTTCTTATCGCAAAGAACCCCTGAAGCTGCCCTCCACTTTTGCCAACCTCTCTGAATCCGATGCGTAATATCCTCGCCGATGCCTCCATCACTCTGCAACACTGAACCCAGGTATCTGAAACTCTCTTTCTTCGTAACGATATCTTCTCCTAATCGAACTTCGCCACTGTCATCTACTCCTTGCCCGAACTTGAACTCCACGTATTCTGTCTTGGTTCTGCTCAGTCTGAAGCCTTTAGATTCCAACTTCTCCCTCCACATCTCAAGTCTGCTACTAACTCCGTCTCTAGTCTCGTCCACCAAGACAATATCGTCTGCGAACAGCAAACACCAAGGAATGTCCCCCTGAATTTCCCTTGTCAAAACATCCAGCACCAACGTAAATAGGAAGGGGCTCAAGGCCGAGCCCTGGTGTAGACCTGCTTCCACCTTAAAGTACTCAGTGTCTCCGCCCGGGGTGTAAACACTGGTCATTGAACCCTCGTACATATCTCTGATAATCCGTATAAACGTGTCGGACACTTCTTTGGTTGCCAGACTCTTCCAAACCAAATCTCTCGGAACTCTGTCGTAAGCTTTTTCTAGGTCAATGAATACCATATGTAGGTTCTTCCTCCTCTCTCTATACGCCTCTAAAAGCCTCCTCAACAGATGAATGGCCTCCATAGACGATCTCTCGAGCATGAAACCAAACTGATTCTCGGGCACCTTGATTTGTCTCCTTAGCCTCAACTCGATGATCCTTTCCCACAACTTCATCGTATGACTAAGGAGCTTAATACCCCTATAATTGCCGCATTGTTGTACATCCCCTTGTTCTTGTACAGTGGGATCAACCTACTAAGTCTCCACTCATCTGGCATCTTGGCCATCCTAAGAATGACATTAAAAAGCGTCCTAGAAATTTATAAATATTTCTAATTCAAATTCAATGAATTAGAAATATTTATAAATTGAAATATTTTTCATTTTTCTTATGCCTATTTTAACTACCAGGTAAATTAGGTAAAAATTCTTTTGTATTTTGAGAATTTGATTCATTTGCAAAAACTTTTTGTCTAATTTCTTGAAGCTCTGTTAAATAAATAAACTCTTCTCTTCTAAATCAATTTATTTTTCCTAAGAAAAGCTTATTCTTGCACAACTCCTTCGTCGATATGCCACTTTGTTTGCAAAGTCACTCGAGATAAAGTCTTTACGCTCCCAATGTAGTGCTTTTCTACGCTCGTTTACAAAGGTCCGATTGGAATAAAGTCAGGATCGCGGGTATTCCTCTACGAATTGCGCTAAAATTGATTTTTTTTTATTGGTTTTGAATTCTGAAAAAATCCAATGAATTTTTTTGAGTAAATTAATTATGAAATGTAGCTTTAAGATGTTTAACGAACAAAGCGTACTAACTACTAAGTATCTTCCACTGAATTAGAGTATGATATTTTGGTAACAAAAGGTATTATTTAATTAAGTAATGAATCATTAAAAACATCTAATCATATTATATTATTAAATATAATCAAATAATTTATTGAAAACTATTTTTAATGTATATAAATATTGAAAATAATATACATAGATAGCACTTTTTTTGTAATAAGATAGATATTACTTTAAAAAAATAAATTTTTCATTATTAAATTTGTTCAAAAATTTTGGTTGAATTATTTTCCAAAAAAAATCAAAATAACAAAATTCTAAGCTTATAAATATCCTTAGATAATGTAAATAAAAAAAGAATTAAAAAATTTAAAAAGAAAATAAATAATACAGATAATAATTTTTTCTTGAATGAAATAAATTTTAATAATGAAATTTTAACTAAGATAATTTAGATAATCTAATGAATGAAATAAATTTTATATTATATATTTTCTATATTAATTTCACAAAAAAGAGATAAAATAAAAAGAAAATAAAAAATATTAATTAATTAAATAAAATTTAAATTAACATGTGATATACAATATAACTTTTTTTGAAAAGTTAATATAATTTATTTTTTGAAAAATTAAAATATAATTAGTTTAATCTTAAGTGATGTCAAAATTGTTCTAGTAACTTAAAAAGGCAAAAATTTAGTAAATAGTTATCCATTTTAGTGATTTAGTATTTTTTTAAATTAACTTTTCAGTTTTATTTAAGAATATTGTGAATCCACTAGCAAATTGCTTGTTTATTGGTGGTACTAGGACTACTAGCAAATAGGTGGACGCAAGAACGAAGGTGTATCGTTGGTCAAAGGTAAAAACGAGGGGCACAAACGGGAAAACAGAAAATATTGACGTTTCTTCTAGTAAGTCCAAAAAAGTTAGGGGACCTAAACAAATTAAATTAAGTTGTATTCTGAGGGTCCGGGACTCTCTCTGGTGGGTAGTGGGTGCTATAAAAAGGAGCACCCCTTCATTCATCATTTTGCCTTTTGTTTTTTACATCGAAAACCCTCACCTCTCCGAAAACCAAAACGGAAATAATTATACATAATTTCAAAAAACAAGAAGAAAATAGAAATTTTGAACTTTCAGCCAGCCAACCAGGCAGCCCTAAGAACCAGAAGAAGAACAATCGGGAGAAAGAGAGAAGAGAAAAAAGGTGTTCTCCGATCACAGGAATGACCGAATCTCTCGCCTGCCTCTGTTTCTAATCAGCTCACATTTCCTCTTCCAATTTGAGGTGAGTTTCTTCTATCTCTCTGATCTCAGCCTATGCCGGTCTTTTGATCTGTGTTTTTGTCCTTTGTTTTCACAATTGATGACTTTTATACGAAGGCGATTGTCATTTGTGGGGGATGAATTCGAATGTAGAAGAATTTGATGTGCGTGGGACCAAATCTGGTGTCATTCTTCATTTTTGTTGAGTGATTGGAGCCAGATCTGCAACTTTGGATTTCCAGAGATTCGATTTCACCCCCTTGAAATGCTTCATTTCGGTTCTGTTGCGTTTGTTATTAGTTCCCTTCTGTTTGGCTGATTTTTCGTTACTTTTCCGGAAATTTCCTCCCACATTAGTTCTCTCAACTTCCCAAATTACTAGTGGTTCGTTTTCTTTTTTCTTCTCCCACAAAGAAAAAAACATATTTTCCTCTCTAGCCGCGTGAACTATTGGCAAGTTTTCTCCCTTACAGAATTTGACAGGTGTGTTTGCGTAAGACTTTATTTGTTCCGAATCTTTTCGCATTGGGAGCTACTGTTCGTCATTCCTCTTTCCTGGCTTCAAATGTGTTGATAATGGAAGATAAGAATTTTGGTCATCTAATCTGTTTGGAAATTGCGCTTTCGTGTTAGCCCTAACAAGCTCCATCATTTTAAAATATTTAATTTTCTTCAATTTTTTAGTTTCTTGCAGTTTTAGATTTACACAAGTCATTTGGTTAAACGCGGTCAATTTCTCTTAATGAATTGTTTATGTTCTTCGACTATATTTTAGTTGCTAGAGTATTTGAGAATTTTGATTTACTAGTTTTTCTGATTATCTTTCTAATTTGGCTGAATTCAGGTTCATTTGGGCTAAATAATGCTGTTCAGAGAATAATTTCTGTTGATCACAGTGATTTGCTGATCTAGTAGTGAAGTTATATTGAATTTTTACACTGATAAAAGGGATTGCTGATAAGATTTCCTCTGCTGGTAGTTTTTGGGAATTTAACCATGGTTGCCACTGCTGCAACTTCGGCATTCCTCCCCATCACACCTCCGGATTCGGGTTCTAAGAAGAAGGTAGGAGGAGCGAAACCGTCTAAATTGGATGGTTGTGGTTTCAAGTCCAAATCATCATCATCTAGCCGGCTACAGGTCAAAACCAATGCACAAGCCACTCCTAAGATTAATGGCTCTTCAGTTGGTCTATCATCTGCAATTGATTGTGTGAAGACTGATGAGGAATATATGTCACCTCCCCCAAGAACCTTCATCAATCAACTGCCTGATTGGAGCATGCTTCTTGCTGCAATCACAACCATTTTCTTGGCTGCAGAGAAGCAATGGATGATGCTTGAGTGGAAGCCTAAACGTGCTGACATGCTCATTGACACATTTGGTTTGGGCAGAATTGTGCAAGATGGTCTTGTTTTTCGACAAAACTTCTCTATACGTTCGTATGAAATAGGTGCAGATAGGACAGCATCTATAGAGACTGTAATGAATCATCTACAGGTACAGTTTGGATTTTATGGGATTTGCAAATATGCTAATACGCGATAGTTATTCAAATAAAATTTATGTTTTATGCGAGAGTCATAACTTGAACACGTTTTTACAGGAAACAGCACTTAACCATGTTAAGACTGCAGGGCTCCTGGGTGATGGCTTTGGATCGACTCCAGAGATGTGTAAAAAGAACTTGATATGGGTGGTGACTCGGATGCAGGTTCTTGTGGATCGCTATCCAACATGGTAAGTTGTATACCTTTTTGTCTAAGCTCTGATTTGTGAGACTAACCATTTGTTCTGGTTTGGCTGTATATGATACACTGCCATATAAAGAGGAACTCAGAATTTGCAAAATACATTAATGGGAGTGTGTGGATTCTTAGGAGTTTATGGATTTTGCAGAAAAACAAATTAATGAAATTTTCTTGCAATATGTTCTCAGGGGTGATGTTGTTCAAGTAGATACTTGGGTCAGTTCATCAGGAAAAAATGGCATGCGTCGTGACTGGCTTGTCCGTGACTGTAATACTGGTGAAACTCTGACAAGAGCATCAAGGTAAGCAAGTTTTCTTAGTTTTCTGCACCTTCCTTTGACCTTCTCATTCTCAACTTGCACATTTATGAAGGAATAGTTTCGTTTGGGATTTTCCATTGTTTATCAAGAAAAGTATGCTTAAGCTCATTTATGGTTGTGGGTGCAGTGTATGGGTGATGATGAATAAACACACAAGGAAGCTGTCGAAAATGCCAGACGAGGTCCGTGCAGAGATTGGACCTTACTTCATGGACACACTTCCTGTCATAAATGAGGATGGGAGGAAGCTGCCAAAACTCGACGACAAATCTGCTGAATATATCAGAAGTGGTTTAACTGTAAGTTCTTGCCATTGCCACCTATCCGTAATTTTTCAATCTTTCAAGCTGTTTTACCATAGTGTTGCATTCTTATAATGGATTATTGTTTGTTGTTTTTTTAAATGTGCAGCCTCGTTGGACTGACTTGGATGTTAATCAGCATGTTAATAATGTCAAGTACATCGGTTGGGTCCTTGAGGTAACTATATGCTCCTTTCACTTAGCATTTGTAAGTTCTAGTTAGGCTGTGTTTGGATCACCCAAGATAACACATCAATAATTTGCAAAAACAAATTCTAACATTTAATGCAAGATAATCCCAGTTAATCCAAATCATGCTGCTGACTTGATATTCTTGGTGAACCAGATTCTCATAAGCTCTAATTGATTTGAATTTGTTCAGAGCGCACCCCAGCCAATAGTGGAGAACCATGAGCTCTCGGGATTGACCCTCGAGTACAGGAGGGAGTGTGGAAAGGACAGCGTTTTGCAGTCTCTCACTGCTGTCTCAGACGCCAACGTTGGCGGGTTGCAGAGTTCTGGCCACGTTGAGTGTCAACACCTGCTCAGGCTTGATGAAGGTGTTGAAGTTCTAAGGGCCAGGACCGAGTGGAGACCGAAAAACGCCAAGAACTTCGGAGAATTGGGTCAGATTCCAGCCGAGAATGCGTAAAGCATATTATTACCCTTTGCATTTTCCCCTGTGCAGGATCAAATCTCTCATTTATCATGAATTCATATATGCTTGTCTCTCATGTTCTTATTTTTACCCTTTATTTTTTACCACCTCCCTCCTTTAAATACGTTCGTTATTTGTTCCCAAAAAGCAGAATGAAGATGTAATACTGCGCTGTAATTAGCTTTTGATGTGTAATTTTCTTCCTCTTTATGGATGATGAATCAGAATGGTAGGGCTCTTTTCTTGAAAGGCTAGTTAGTTGTTATGATAGGGATCCAGCTTTCTTGGTCACATACTCACATGGATACAGCTAAGCCATTTATTAGGCTATTTGTGGAGCTAAAGTTACCCGAATTATCATGCTAATTTTGTCTCTAAAAAGGCAAAAATAATTATAATAGCCCAGTACAATTATAATTATTATAGAGCGAATTATAGTGCCTTTTCTGCCTTTTATTGATTATTGATATGGCTGTGCAATTTTATCCACAAGATGTAGCTATTTCTCAGCACTTAAATGTTCAGTGCAGTTTGCTACTCGGCAGACAAACACAAAACCAGGCATTTTTCGTTACACGTTTATTCGTTTAACTTGACATCCCGGTTTTAAAAAAAAATAAATGTGAAAATGACTTTAGACATCCAATAAATATATGTACAAACATGTAAAAATGACATTAGACATGCAATAAATATAGTATAGTTTTGTGGGAACTTTAATATAATTTATTGAAGCTAAGTTTGTCCACTGATCCATATAACCATCCAGAACTCTCTCCCCTTGCCATGTGCTCCACGTGGGATCAAATGATGGATTCACCAACCCAGCGAAAAAGTTTCAAATGAATTCTCAAAAACTATATCAAGTTCAGTTAAGGATGAGGATAAGGGATTCAAAGAAGATTCCAATCCACCCCCTCTAATCATGGATCAATTTTTATTATTTTGGGTCTCTCAAATCATTTTCTTTATAATATATAAATTATATACTTCTTATCATATTATATACAATCTATGTAATCTCCAGAAAAATATAAAATCCCATTAAAATCTGAAAAGATACCAACTGTTACCCTAAACTAAAGTTAGGCATAAAGAACAATGCAACCAAAACAATATACTAGTATAAAAATGATCAGTACAAGAAGAATTATATAAAAAACTAATTATGAATAAAATTAATCTTGAATCTTAATCATTACACTGCTACAATTATTGGTTAAAACGGTGCTCTTAATGTGCAATAATCCTCAATCCCTTATATGATACATATGAGAGAACCAACCAAAAATGAGGTAGCATCAAAAAAATGTTTCAAGCTCACCTAGTTACCAAATATTCTTTGCTGATAAAAATTATTTCCTAGACAAAAGAAATCATCAAATGAATGATGTAAAACAACAAAAAATTGCTCACATAATGGTTCAAGTACAGACTCAGAAGGATGCTAGTCTATCTTGAGGAACTATTCTGTTCACTTCACCGATTCTTCGAGGAGGCCATATAATGTGGGTTACTCTCCCCTGTGCCAATCCGATAGGAATCTGCAAATGAACATAGAGTATACTCTTGATTAAGGCTAATAATTAACATCCCAGGAAATGAATAAAATCAGATAATTGTGTTGTCAAGGGTTAGGAAATTATTTAGGAAGATAATTAAGACAATACCAGCACCTTTATTCAGTAGAGGTTTGCATTTATCAATTCCAAGATAATTTTGCATAGAGATATATGTAAATGTCAACAATATGAAGCTTTCTCTTCTTTTTTTTTTTTCACTGCTGTTCCATGAAGTGAATTAATACGATGATTTAAACATAAAGATAAAATCCATATCAGATAATTGTGTTGTCAAGGGTTAGGAAATTATTTAGGAAATTAAGACAATACCAACACCTCTATTTAGTAAAGGTTTGCATTTATCAAATTGGAGATAATTATGCATAATTATACGAAGCTTTCTCGTATATTTTTTCCACTGATGTTCCATGGAGTGAGAACAGCAGAAACAGTTCATCAGACTTTGATATATTGATGCCACTTCACAGTTCTATAGGATAGACAATTACAAAGAAAACTATCATATACACTCTCAAGCCTCCGAAGAATGGTGTCAATGAAGTCAAGTGTTAGCACTCGTGTCAATCGAGTGGGGCCTTTTAGTTACACCAGCAGGGAGACAAGAAAGCAAGTAGCAAGGGCCACCAAGTCTGGCATTTCTCATAGTTAGTTAGAGGGGATAAAATAGCCTTTTGTGATGGAGTCTGTTAGTAAGAATATTCCAGTAGCTGAGCTGGATTAGGAGAGGTGATGAGGAGAGAGTCTATAAATAGGAAGATGGTTTTCTTTTCTAGGTATCCAGAATATTGTAAGGATCAAGGCATAGTGCCTTTGGGCTCTTGGAGATTCATCTCCTTGAGATTTGCTCTTTGGGAGTTTGTCCATTGAGAGGTTACCTATTTTCTGAGTTAATCGATTAAACAGTTTGTTTTAGGCCTTGTTTGTGTTTGTTCATTCTCTACTATCTAACATCAAGTTTACTTTTTAAGTTATTCTCTCAATAAAGCCCGAATAGAGGTTCATAGCTGAAAATGCTGGTTATGCTACTAAATATTTAGAAGCACGAGAAAACAAATGCAGCAGACCAATTCCATTTTCAGCAACATACCGGACCAAAAGATCTCGAATCCAGGCTAGAAGCAGAATTGTCCCCTTCCACCCAGCAATGGCCTTCAGGAATCTTTAATGCATCATATGAAGTCGATGAACTAAGCCAGTCACCAGGCAAAGCAACTATTCTCTTTACATGTTTTTCCTTGTAATTACTTGGAGAGCTGTTTGAGGTCAGAACAGAGAAAAGAAATTCAATATCAGAATTCATATCCACTTTCAAGGCATAACTCACAAGTGATTGTTTTGAGACCAAAAGAAAAAATCACATAAAAATAGATATCGTCAATTAGGAAAAACACAAGTTTTCAGTCAAAAGAAAAAGACTACGCCATTCAAACACCGTCCTGCATTTTGAAGTGGAACCAAATCTTAAACATGGAAAGCAAGTTACAATGTTGGATTCATGGATCAATTTTATGGAAGGAGACAAAATCAAGAGTAATGTAGAGCTTAAACACTCCAATAACATGAGTTAACTGGCCACCATTTGGTTCTAGAGCAATACAAACAATTTACAATTCTACTTTATCTTCAAGGAAGGTCTCACAACTCACACCTACAATGTCCTGACTAACATTACAAGTTAAGACCACACACCAATGTTCCATGTGTGATATACAATCATGAGTTAAGCTGTTGAAACATGACAAAAGGTAAAATGGGAAGAAGACTTACGAGAAAACAATGACATCGCCATGAGAAAATTTGTAATTCTGAAGGCACAGCTTCTCCACCAGAACATGGTCATCTGCAGGAAATCATGCACTTGGTGATACCTTCAACAAGAGGTTTTTGCTCAAGCTTTTCTGCTATAACATACCACATTTTAATCCCATGAAGGAACTCTTTTCAGGATTGAGCGTTGGAGACATGGAATGTCCTCGAACAGGCATTAAACTTACATATCTATCTGAGACAGTTAGCCCTATTACGCCACAGGTCAAAAGCTTTTTTGTGAAACTCCATACAGAATTTGCAGAAGCCATGTTTTGTGTTCAGATTCCGATCTATCAAAAGTTGAACAAAATTGTGTCAGCAACCTATTACCTATACTAGAAAACTCAATATAATTCTCAGCCAGGCGCCAGCAGAAAAAAAAAAAAAAACAAGTGAAAAATTGGATCTATCTCAATTGCGAAATACATTAGGAAACAAAATTCAATTGAGAGCGACAAGTTCAAACCGATCAATTTTGGAGACGAATTTGTAGACTTTGACGAGACAGAGAAGATATGCCGGCGGCGAAGAATTCGAATTCTTCCTCCCGAGTTCGTCGTTCCGTCCTGATTCTCTCTCTGGTTCTGGTTACTTCCTAGGGCTGTTTTTTCAGTTGACTGAACTTGGGCCTGTTTAAAAGACAAGCCCGCTGGACCAAAAAAAAATTGAGAATGAAATAAATTAGAAAAATTATCATGGCCGAATGATCTAAAACCACCCTTATAATATATCATATTGCTCTAAACCACCCTTTTAAAATCAATTTATCGAGAATCATCTCTATTACCCATTCCGTTAAAAAACAACCACCCCTACTCAATTCCCAGTCAAATAATTGTGCACACGCGCGTGCGGTGAGTGTTAACATTCTCATTCTATTTCTTTTTACCTTTTCTATATCTTTTTACCTTTAAAACTCCCATTTCTATATCAAAGCAAAAAACCTAATTAAACCCACTCCCAAATCCTCACGAGACCCACCCCAATTCCCATTTCTATATCAAAATTGAGATAGAAATTTAGGGTTTGGAGCAATGACGAGGCAGAAATTGAGGTGCATTCAAAATCTGAGCAACGACGAGGCAAAGACCTTCCACAAAGCTTGTTTTACTATATGATTGCGAGCTCGTTTGAAGATGGGATGGTGAGGTTCGTTGATGGCCTAGCTATTCGAGCGTGTGCTGGTTCGAAGAATACCCAAATTTGAGGAGAGGCGCTTTTGTTCGTAGAAGGTGAGTATACAGTACTCTCAACCCTTGTTTTGCTATACAGTTGTGATGATTTTTTGGTTGATTTTCTGCATTTGTATGAGTCATTCGATGATTTTCTGCATTTGTGCTGACATCCGATGCTTTTGCTTTTGCTTTAGAGATTGTGATGTATACTGGCTATGTCATTGAATAGGGTGTTGTGTTGAGAATCTTTTGGTTGTTGAGCATTATTTAATGGCAGTGGGGACAATATATACATATAGACAAAAATACGACTCATAGAACAACTTTATTGTGTTAGTGTGATGTGTCTTTGTTGGGAATATCTTAAAAAATGCATTTGTTTGTTTTACTCCTTTTTTTACAGTTTGAATGGCAGATATAAGTGTGAGGTATTTGTATGAGGGTCAATACTACCTTTCTAAGCTTGGTGAGCTATGCTACAAGAAGGCAAAGGCTTATGTTCATGAAGATCTTGATCCAGACATGGTTTCAAAGGTTGTTTTGGAAGCTATATTCAAGGAAGAAGTTTGCCAGCAATCCAACATAAAAGAGCTTTGGTACATACAGCCAGGACAAACCATTCATAAGGGATTGACAAAAATAAGTGGAGATGCTGATGTGATGAAGATGGTTGATTGTGTTGGGAGGGATAGAGTGGTACATATGTATGTGGTCCAGAGTCAAGAGATTAGCCCATCTTTATTGAGAGCCCAAGGCCCAACTTCACAACCCAATACTCAATCTGCACCAACAAGAGATCCACCACCATCTAGCTCTTCACTACATAAGACAACAACACCAATCTCAGCAGGCACCAGAACCCTAACAACTCTTCGAACAACCGACTTCCCAAACTTAACAAATGCTGACTTAGAATCAGAGTATTCAGATGAGGGTGATGAGGATGTATTAGGATCAGAGTCTTTAGATGATGATGGAGATTTTGACTATTTAGAAAGTGAAGATGAAGATGATGAGTTGTTTCAAGAGAATATTGATGAGGATGTTGTCCATTTTATAGAATTCAGTGCAGCTATAGCAACAGATGGTGGAGGAGATTATGTGGATGATGAGCCACCATTGGATGATTCTGATGAATTAAAAAGTGTAACTGGGTCATTCGATGATGAGTCCAAGAATAAGAAACATGTCAGGTATGTTGAATTCAACCCTCTTGTCGACTTCAAAAAAAGGATCCATCTTAAGGAGGGCATGATTTTTGGTTCAAATGACATCTTTAGAAAAGCACTAAGACAGTATTCAATTGAAAATGGTGATGATTATTACTATCTGCACAATGACAAGTCCAGGGTTTCTGTTTATTGCAAACTGAAGTGTGATTGCTCTATAAAACATTCAAGGAAAAAGTGTGTATGCAAGGTTGTCAAGTGTCATTTTAGGGCCACTGTTAGGAAAATGGGGAAAGATGGATCTTTTCAACTGAAGTCCATTACTGGAAAACATGATTGTGGATGGCAACATGAGAATAGTAAGATGACTTTAGTTTGGCTTGCAGAAAAGTATTTGGAGTATTACAGAGATGACCCACAATGGAAGCTACAAGGGTTTATGAATGCTCTGAGAAGGGACTATGTTGATGACTCAAGGGGATGCTAGGGTGCAATATGGAAGGGTATGGGATTATGCTGCAACAATTAGGAGATGGAATCCAGGGAGTCCTAGCTATGTTCAAGTGTGCCTAGACAATCCAGAGAAGCCCTCATTCCAAAAAATGTATGTGTGTTTAGATGCATGCAAGAAGGGTTTCTTACAAGGTTGTAGACCTATAATAGGGCTGGATGGTTGTCATCTTAGGGGTGCATACACTAGTCAGGTATTGGTTGCAGTTGGTAAGGATGGAAATGAGAACATCTATCCCATTGCTTTTGCTATTGTTGAGGCAGAAAGAAAGGAAACATGGGGTTGGTTCCTTGAGCTGTTGGCAAGAGATATTAGAGAGAGCAATCCAACATTCATGTCTGATAGGCAAAAGGTTTGCATTTAGTACAAATTTCCTTTAAATATCCAAATATCTTCCATGCTTGTTAATATATCTAAGCCCAAACTTCAGTTATTTGTGTTCTTTTGTTATTGTTTTTCCTAGGGTCTTATTGAGGCTCTAAGAGATGTTTTCCCACTAGCTCCAACAAGGGTGTGTGTTAGGCATATGTACAACAACTTCAAAACAAGATGGCCAGGCAAGACTTACAAGGATGTTGTGTGGGCAGCTGCTAGGGCATCAAACACTACAGATTTTGGGTATGCAATGGATAAGGTAAAGAAGCTTGATGATTCAGCACATAAATACTTGATTGATTCAAACCCAAACACTTGGTCAAGGCATGGATTCAAGCATGACACCAAATCTGACATGCTTCTTAACAATGTTTGTGAGAGTTTCAATTCTCTAATTCTGCCTGCAAGAGAGCTGCCCATTTTATCAATGTGTGAGTGGATCAGAAGGAGATTGATGAAGAGGTTTGTGGCCAAGCGTGAGGGAATGTTGAAATATGAGGAACAGTTTACACCTCACACAATGAAGAGAATAGAATCTGTCAAGCAAGAATGACTAAGGAGTTGTACACCTTTCTATGGGGGTGCAGACATGTTTGAGGTTGACCATTATGGCAGGACATATGTGGTAGATCTAGGTCAGAGGAGTTGTGGCTGTGGGAAGTGGGATTTGAGTGGAATTCATTGCCCTTATGGAATGTGCTGCATACTGAAGGAGAGGCGCCCAGTGGAAGACTATATTCATCCATTTTTCAGTAAGGAGATGTACTTGAAGGCTTACAGTCCCATTATCTATCCTATGCCTGGAGAAGCTGAATGGGAGAGGACTACTCAGCAGGCACCAGAACCACCTAGTTATGTTGTTCATCCAAGGAGGCCGAGGAATTCTAGAAGAAGAGAGCATGGGGAAGAGAGTAAGAAGAAAAGGATTAGAAAAGTTGGACAAACAAAGTGCTCTCAATGTGGGCAACCAGGCCACTACAAGAACCATTGCAAGAACCCCCCTAAACCCCCTGAGCAGCAACCAAATGCACATAAAAAAGGAGGAAGACCCCCAAATGCAAGCACTGTCTATGTAAATTCACAAAAAAGAAAGTACATAAGCAAGGTAACAAAACCATAACATACTCTTCACAATTGTACTTTCCATGTCATATTAGTTATAACTCTCTTGATGAAGCATCCTTCACTTATAATGTAGAGCTCATCTCAAGTTGGAAGTGACCAAGGGCTTGTTGTGCAGGAGCCCTCTCAACATGGTCCACCACAACCATCTCAAGTATCTTAATTTGAGGTAAACATTGGAAGCCAATCTTCAAGCTGTGTTGTTGGGAATTCTGTGCAGGTATAAGAACTTTTCCTTCATGTTGGAAGTATGCTTCTAACTTTGGTCTTGTAGTATGTTATCTCATAGCCTACTTTGATTGCATAGGTGAGCCCCTCTCAAGGAAGGTCATATCTTCCTCAACCAAGATACACAAGAAGTATGATTGCAACTAAAGAGCAACTTGCTGCTACACTTAGGCGCTCACCAAGGAAGCACAAGGCCAGTGGCCCTTCTAAGAAGAAATGATGTAGCCCTAAGACTTGTTTTCTTTTGTCAGTTTTTGTCTAAACTCTGTATATTATCCAAAGTTGGGTGCTTTTGAACTACTTTAAACCCAAACTTTGATGCCACTTGTGTGTTGGTAATGTGATGCATCTTATGTGTTAGGTATTGCAACTAAAACTATGTGTTAGTAAGGGCCTGTTGTGTTAGTAAGGTGATTCTGTACTAAACACTTGCTTGTATGCCTAAATTGTCTTTTGGTAATGTCACTCTCAGTTTTGGCCACCATGACATTTTGCTAAAACTTGACAGTGTAGTATTCTGTGTTGCTTCTATGCCTAAATCCAACAGACATGCTGCATGAAGCATGATAGTTTTAGCAAAATGTCATGGTGGCCAATACAATTTTGATAGTTGTAAAGAAGATATCATAGAAAACGGTCCAAAAGATTCATACAAACAAGAATACTACACTGTCAAGTTTTGAGAGTTACAACATAATTGCAACAGAATACTACATTGCCCACTTGACCATTCCAACATTAAGACACATGAATACAAATAAGACAACAACCATAACAATAACATGACTTTGATCATAATGCTTCAATCTCCTAATCATAGCTTCAGAGTTCATATTGTATGCATCCTTTTCAGCCTCCAACCTCTCCAATAAGGACTTCTTAACAACAAGCTCTTCTCTCATCTTGTGCGTCTCCATTTAAAGAGATGTACATGAATTCAATAATTGCCTTGTCTCTCCTTCTAGCACCTCTTTCTCCTTCACCAATTTGTTGATGACATATATGGCTCTGCCAGAGTACTCTTCATCTCTCCACATAAAGAAATTACATTTCTTTGGGGATCCATAATGACGACAACCATAAAGCCTTCTACCATAGTTCCTCTTCGTATGTGTCATGGATTCCTTTGCTTGAAGGCCACAATGACAAACCCTTTGTTGTGAATTTGATGATGATATACTTGAGCTTGACATTAATAACCTGAAACCATGGTTTTGATCAAAACATTGACAAGATAACAATTATTGTTTAGAAATTCAAACCAAACTTTTTTCCCTCCTCAATTAAGCTTTTTTCTGTACAATTGTTCTTCAGAGATTCACCCCCAATTCAGATATTCCTCAATCGAGCTTTTTCTGTACAAATTGAGCATGAATTGAGCATGAAATTCACCATTTTTGTACAAATTGAGCATGAAATTCACCATTTTGTACAAATTGAGCATGAAATTCACCATTCCTGTACAAATTGAGCATGAAATTCATCATTTCGTTCATTTACTGAGATTGAACCCTCAATTTTACACTAACAACATTTCATCAATTTGACTCGAACAATATAAACACTACATTTCATACCGTCCAATCGAAGCCCATATCAATCAAAATGACAACCATTGACAACTAATATGTAGAACTTGGACAAATAATTAGTAAAAATCATAATTTAGTGTAAAGCAACTCTCTATTGTTAGTCTTTATCAACCTAAGGTAATAGGCACTCTCCCATTCTCCCACCCTATTCCTCCACTCCAAACAAATAATATATAAAGAGGATTTAGGAGAGATAAGAGTTGAAGAAATAGCAAATTAACACTTAATGCTCCAATCAAATGACCATGGATGTTTTTTTAGGATTAAGAGAGTTGATATAGTAGAATTCACGTGCGCTAGCCATCACAAGCCTTGGAGATGACCTCGAATCGATTGATTTCGATCGGAGAATGGACTTTTGAAGCATGTCTTGTCCTGTTTTGAACATGTTACACAAAAGTAATTAGTACATAAAAATTTAAGGAGGGGAAATCCTTACCAATTGATAAAACACGATCTTGAAAAAACACGTAGAACTTGATGAGAAATTTCCACAATTGGTTTACGATCACTCTTTCTCTATGCTTTATATTTTGCAACATCTATGGAGTATTTTTGTCTGTCACTTCGACCCTCCTCTCCTCTTTTATAAACACTTAAAACGTGAAAGGCAAGCATGCGAGAAAGGCATTTTAAAACCATAATTAACAAAATTAAATTGGCTAATTATAACTTTAATGTATTTAGCCGTTTACACTACTCTCGTGTTTTAGCAATAAACTGAATTGACTTGGAATCTGGCAAACGCTCAACTCAACTTCTCATTCTTAAATTCATAAAAAAAGAGCTTTTAATTTTATCCAAATAAAACAAACATCTAAGTCAAATGTAGATATCGGATTTGATTTTCAAATTTTTCATGCATTAATTTTTTTTTATGCTTTGTTTTTTTCTCTCTATAGTATGTACTTTTTTCTTTGTACATTATACTGTTTTATAAAATATTTTCTTTGAACCGACTTAATTATTTACATACTAATTTTTGTAAAAATGCTCGAGCGAATTTTGTAGTAAAATCGGATATATGTGGTATTAATTTGGGGGTACTAATTTGAACGGATTATTATATAAATTTACCACAAATAATTTTTTGGTATATGACTATATTGCTAAAAAGGGTGGAAAAAAATTGTTTGACAATGATATGATTTGGATGCGTATTTATTCAACTAATTATCTATTTACAATAATATAAACTATAATTATACGAAAATCGCAAATTGAATTTTGACCAAAAAAATCACAAATTGAATTTGGACCTAAAATATAAATAAACACAAATGAATTTGGACTTAGAATGGGTTGGTTATGGAAAATGAAAAAGAGTTAAAAATGATTGTTTGGAGGCTCGAATCTTAGACCTTCTTTATTACAAAGGGTAAAGCCCCAACCATTGAGCTAAAGAACTCATCTTGACAATTGACATATGATACAATTGAATTAATATATTACTTTTTTTTTATCAAGTGCAATAAATGAACTTCGTATATAACTTTTTAATGTTATATATAGATGAACACTTTAATATTCAATTGCTCTCAATTCCTTATATGGATGGCTGAAAAAGGGGCAGGACTTGAATCCAGAGTATTGCAATTGCACATGAGCCTAAGTGTAAACTTTGGGATTAAAGGAGTTGCTACTATGGCAAGTGTAAACTAACATATACCTAAAGTCATGATTTCGTTATTTTCTATTGTTCCTTTAATGAGAAAACCATAAAACCATAAGGTAGCATGACAAAATTGTTTCAAGCTCACCTAGATGTTTATCTTGTTGTTCGATGTTGGGATCTTCTACAACTTCCTGATTGGCGCACAAAAATCCCGCATGGTGCACTGATAGCTCGCATTTAGGTAGTGTTTATGATGCATATTTATGTTTAATTTACATGGTTTTAGCTTAGTTTAGCTCAGTTTCTAGGTTTTTACGTTTTCTAGGAAATTCGGGTTTTGCGCTTGTTTTGTTCGGTTTTGCAGATCTTTATGTAAACAAGCATGGACGGGATGGATCTTAGATGATTGTGGAGGATCAAGATGAGGCTTAAATTCGTGCAAGTGAAGATTGGAAGAGCTAAGGCCCAAGAGCTTGAGGGATAAAAACGCTTAAACTCGGGTCATGCATTGGAGTCTTATTTTGACACCTCTATCTTGCAATGCTTGGTTTGGGAGCTACAGTGGTCGGATGAAGCTGAATTTGGTATCACTGGAAAGCTAATTCGAAGAGCTACAATTCATATTTTTACTCCGAGTCCAAACTCCAACTCGAAGGGGGTCAAAACAGCCTCCGAAGTGTCACTAAAGTTGCTGCTGGCGGAGCGCGGCCAAAAGCCTCAGAGCGCCCCCGCGCTCTCAAGTGCACCAAACGGCGCTCGGCGGTTGACGCGGCGATGACTTGGGCTTCCGCGAGATCTTGTGGGCCGACTCTATTATTTCTTTTAGATATTTTTAGACTTGATATAAATACTTTCCTTAGGTTTTATTTGGATTGGATTATGTTATCTTTTTGAGTTCTTATGCAATTTTGAGATTTGTGGGAGACAAACCCTAGTTTTGCAATTGAAGATCAATTGGACTTTTGTAAGTTTGATTTCTCTTTAATGTCGATTTCTAGCTAAATTTCTCATGTCCAACTAGTTAGTTGAAGTTGTGTGCATGATCGTTTGTGAGATTTGAGTTATTTTAGTTTGCCTTGACTAGATTGAATCTCTCCATGCTTGATTGATTAAATTCACTTAGGATTAGTATAGATTGGCCACCTATCCTACTTCTAGGTTGAATTACAACTAGAATAATTAAATAGACGGTGGAATTTGATTATTCATGGATGAATCCTTTGATTAAACTTAAAGACGGTGTATATTAAGGTTAATCAAAGGCGGAGAATTTAATCACAAGATTTCGTGAATAGACGGTGGAATTCATGAATATTGTTTCTATTAAATGCTTTGAACTTAATTGCATGATCAACTTGACATAGAAGGTTTTCTAGGTTAATTGATTAAAAGGTTGTTAAAGACGGTGTATATTAACAACCACAATAAGCTTGAATTCATAAATTCACAATAGATTAGTCAAGGGAAATTGAAATAAGGATAATCGATGATCAAAACTCATGTATGCAATGGATACGAAACTAGTTGGACGCTTTTCTCCATACTAGAATCTCAATTTACTTTACTTGCTTTGATTAATTAGTTTAATTACTTAAATTTTAGTTTATAATCATAAAAACCCCTTTTTCTGTTTAGTAATATTAAATAAATACGAATAATTTGAGTCATTGTGGGTTCGACCCTTGCTTCCACTATACTTAGGTTAGGAAGTTAGGAATTTTCTTTGGCAGTGCTTTTATAGCGACGTAAAAGTGCTTGTCATGCACAGACAACATAACAAAATGGCCGATGCCCTAGCTAATAAGGCTCTAACTATATATGGAGTCGGAGTTAGTCTTGCTTCATTCCGCTCCCCAATCCCCACTCTATTTTGTATTTGCTAAATGTTGATATGATTCATTAATAAAGTTATGAGTTGTATCCTTCTTGGTGATCGAGAAAAAAAAAACTCTTAGTCACCTCATTGCCAAGGACAAAAGATGATAAGAATGAAAGTTAAAACAATAAACAGACAAATCCAGTTGAGGAATCAAGAAAACAAATCTTTGCTAACAAAAATTATATCCCAGTCAAAAGAAACCATCAAATGAATGATGCAGTATAGTAAAAATTGCTAACATAATGGTTCAAGTACAGACTTAGAAGGAAACTAGTCTGTCATTAGGAAGTGTTCTTTTCAATCTTCCAATTCTCAAAGGAAGCCATACAATGTGGGTTACTCTCCCTTGTACCAATCCTTAAGGAAATCTCCAAAATAAGCAAAGAAGAACCCAAGGGGGAATTTAATTACTTGGGGAGCTTTTTGAAGTCATAATGGGGAAAAGAAATGCAAAAGGGGAATCTACAATCATAGTCAGATTAACATGCCCAATATACATTCAACCAAAATCCCCTAACAAAAAATTTCCCTAATAAATTTCCATCTTTACAATATCTCAAGGAAGCTCTACCTCCTAGTTTCGTGGTAGATGCAATTTTGATCAGCACCAAACAATAATTCTGTATCTGATAAACAAAAATCAAAATAGGTATTAGAAAAAGAAAAATTTCAACCATAGAAAATTAAAAAAAAATAAACGCTTCACTAGAATATGATAAATATTTGAGAGCACCACAACATATCAATTTTGTGTAACATATCAGAGTATCATATAGCAGTATAGGCCTGCGAAACTAGAGATGATCAACATCGACAATGATAATATGTGTTTATAATACCTTTTGACTTGATTAACCCCCACTTTTGTGCATAAAACATACAATTGCATGATCATCTTAACATGATTATGGTTGTTTCTTCGAATATTTTCTCTCGTTTTCTTTTGGTTTTGTAGGTGCAAGAATTGGATTCTCTAGGGCCAAATGGGCTCCAATCGACTTCAATTCAAGTGAACAAGAACCCAAGGATCCAACTTGAAGATTTGAGAAGAAGGAGTTACACAAGCCATACAATCTAAGGAAGCACTCATATCCAATAAAAAATGTCAAGATGTCTAACTAGGACATTGCATGAAATGCTTGTGTCACTCGGCATGCTCATGCCAAGAGCCAAATGCCCAATTTCTATATGATGTTTTTGGCATGGTATGTTCGTGCCAAACGGCATGGGCATACAACTTTCAGCACATCTCCTAATCTAGGGTTGTATCTCTCCCACCTTTTTGGGGAACATATAAATACCCAAACAAGACACTTTTGAGAGTCTCATTACTCATTATAGTCTCTCTTTCTAGGGTTTTAGCTCTCTTTTATTTCATCCTCTAATTTCTCTAGATTTACATTTCTAATTAGACTTTTAGTTAGCTTTATTCATAGATTTAGGTTAGAGATTCCCGCTTTTGGTTATTAAGCTCTCTTGTACTTGGAGACTTGGAGGAGAAACTCAAATCCCAACCTCATTCTCATGGTTCAATGGAAATTCAAGTGTTTGGTTGAATGATAAGTACGTCTTAAGCATTCTCTTCATTTCTTGATTTGTTTTCCATTATTCTCATGTACACGATGATTGTGTTGATTTCTCATGCCATGCTTTTGCCAATTATGAGTGAGTAGTTGCTTGTGTTGGGATTGGGGGTAGCCCAATGGTGATTATGTGATGTTTTGGTGAAGATTTCCCTTTGGTTGAATGAGTTTCGATTTACTAATCAATTCTTGGTATTTGTGAAAATGCCTAACTAGTATTTTCTCATATTTTGGATGTTGAGTATGCATTCAAAAGATGATATTTGACATTGGACCCTCAAGAATTTGTTGAAACCCGAATATAATACGCGCTAAATACAGAATTTTATTAAATACTAACTCTTGGGTTTTGTACAACCAAACAGTTTTCGTACATATATTATTCCTCCTCCCCACCCTTCAGTTAACTGTTTTTATACTCCTCTTTACAAATAAAGCTTTTTGTGCTTTATACCGTAAATAGCGAGATCTCACTCGGAGATCAAACACGTCGAATCTAGATACAAGAAAAAATCCTGACCTGAAGAGATTTTTCGATCATTTATTCGGTATTGCTACCTTACTATTTATAGTAAATGGTTGTTCGGCATTCTCGGCCTTTGTCGATGCAGGAAGTGCACTTTGCACTTTTGACAATGGGATGGTGGTGCATGGCCTTACGTGGATTTGCACATATCCATACATATCTTTCATTTCCGATTCTTCTATTGGGCCGAGAACATGGTTATTTGGGCTGAAATTGCCCTATACAACTTTCCCATTAATCCAAGCCTATATAATTGACCTTTTGCCCCCTCCATGAGACCAAATACACACACATATAGTGTATTTATACATATAGTTGTCTTCGAGTGTATATATCATTTTAGACACGTATAAGCAACGCGACATGTTATCCCTTTTCTTATATTTACTGATTTGCCTTTGATTATTTAGCGATTATTTCGCGCACCATCAAAATTGAGCTAGGAATTTTTGGACCACGAAAGTATAACTAATTTCTCAACGGTTATCTACAATTGTATGTGTGCTTAATGCACGTAATCTAAGGTTAATTACCACGAAAGTATGAATTAAGTAAGATTATGATAGTTTTCCTATGTCTTGAAAGAGGATATGAGAAATTTTAGGATGATTGGCCATGTTAGACCATTGTTTGTAACATTAGAGAGATATTTGCTTGATATTGGATAGTTTCATTGTGGTGAACCCAATTCTAGCCTCCTAATCATTCAAATACCCAAAACACTTTTATTGTCATTTGTTTAGACTTGTTTTTGTGTCCTCTTTAATTATAAAAAAATTCAAATTCTAATCAATTGTTTGTGGTCTAGATTACTAGTTTGTGTGAAATTTGTGATCAATGAGTGCTCTATCAGATTCGTTATCTTTTATATTACTTCGATAATTCCATGCATTTGCAAGCCTACCAGATAATAGTGTAATAAGGTCCTCGTATAGCATGGACTTTTGTCATTCTGGCGAGCTTCCCTTTATATATGATTATCGCTTTCCTTACGGAGTAGTCTTCGTCTTAGTCTTCTTCAATGGTCCCTTCTTTTTTTTTATAGTGGCTCTTGGACAATTTTGAGGCTGCTTATCATGTCATGGGTAAGAAATTCGATAGTTGCAGCTAGGGTGGAGAGTGGAACGAGGCTCAGCAACCTCAAAGAACCAAATCCAAGAGTTGTTGCAAAAAAAGCCACCCACGAGTCCAATGTAGAAAAAAGGCCCTCTGACCTTGTGATAATAGAATAGTTGTGGCTGATAGCGCTAATAAAATTAGAGTATAAAATGTGAGAAAGTAAAGGAGTATACAAGAAAGTTAAAGGCATTAATACATGTGGTACATTACCCAGGTAACATAGAAGATCATATATTTGGAAGAAAAGATCATATGCACCCAATAAGAAGAATCATGCTCAGATATTTGGAAAAGGGCATCATATACATCCAACAAGCATAATGAAAGAAGGGTAAGATCCTAAAAACAAGCACTTCCAAAAGATGTAGTTGAGGACCACGCATTCAGGGCGCCAACGACTCCGGGATAATAAATTATAATACATTGATATCAGTAATGTAGTAGCTCTTATAAAAGAGGGTTGATATATAAAAATTGTAATTGCTGGTTTGAGCCCAAATAAATATAATAAATAGATCCAAAAACAAAAATACAACACGGACTATTTAATATGTACCTTGGTCTGTACACACACAAAAGTATTTTCACCTATGTTCACTAGGGTCTCAAACCACCACTTTTCAATTTCAAACTTCCCTAATTTGGTTTTATATGGCAGTTGAAAAATTACTCGATTTTCCACTAATTATTGTATGATTCTAGAGGTCCACTATTTTCTTTAACAATAGGAAAAATGTCATATAAGTCCACCTATGAGTGCTTTAGCAAGCATAGATCCCTTATAATCCAAATCAATATCTTTGGATGTATGCATAGTCAAATTTAGTATCATAATCACAACACCTATATCATTGGAAAGGACATTTCTCCTAAAAAAATAAAAAAATGGACTAGTTAGTTATATGAAATAAGTAAATTAAAGAACTAAAACAAGGAATGAACCAAAATATATTACCTAGACCGTTGGGCGACCCGTCTTTGGCCAACCATGAAAGCACGAAATACCCCAACATCATCAATTCATACCTACCATACCTTTGATTCAGGTTGTTCATATCCAAAAGTAGACGGAACCTAAAGAGATTAATCACAAAATTAGGTATAAGAAAAACTTAATTAATAACACCAAAATACAAGTTGGCTATGTGATTGTTATACCTTTGAATTAGGCTGTTCATCTTCTAAAGTAGGTGGAACCTATAAGAGATTAATCACAAGCTTAGGGATAAACGAATCTTAGTATAATTACAAGCTTAGGTTGTTCCTCTCCTAAAGGAAGGGATGAAAGTGAACAATACTAGTTTGAGGGTGAGGGAAAAATTGGTGGCTTGGGTTTGATCAATTTGAACAAAAAAATACTCATATGGATGAAAATTATCTTGACCAAATAAACCGAAAACCCCAAGGTCATCAACCGAAAAAGTTTATTATGTAACACTAATCAAAATACTTTTTTCTATTGGTAAAAGTTGTCCCCCGGTAAAAGTATATTGGTAAAAGTAGATTATCACTCCGGTAAAAGTAGATTATTCCTCCACTTATTATTATGGAACGTCAATCAAAATACTTTTTCCCATTGGTAAAAGTAGATTATCCCTCTTTTGGAAATCAAACGTGTTGAATCTCAGTCAACAAGAAATAGTCTTTGATATTAAAGATATTTTTCAACCCTTGAACATTCCATGCCTTCCCTTGTATATAGTTTGGTGAGCTATTTACTTATCTTCTTTACCTTCGATGTGGGATGATATTAAGAGTCTTCTATACGAAACATGGTAACTTATGCACCCAATTTATATTTTTGTGGAAGAGATCCCTAAGGATCGGAAGGGCCAAGTTAAATGCATAATTATTGGACTATTCCAGTTCAAATTTCTTCATGGGTCAAATCCCACATATTTTGTCGGTATCTTCATTCACATACACTGACACAAGATATGGAATATACATATTTACGTGATGTGGCATAAGCATTACTTTCCAGTTTCCACATCTCAATCTATATGTATGTCAAAGATCGCATCTAATTTAATCGGCTGAATATATGTACTTTGCCATGTTCTTTTATGTGGTTTCAACGAGTAATTAACGTCTATATGCATAAACAACTAGTGATTTCTTTCGGCATGGCTAGCGATTTCTTTGCTCGTTTTGCCCCTTTTTCTCAAGGGTAACATTTTCGGGTTTAGAGTCGTGTTTTGGTGGGAATTGCGTTTTAACCTCGGTTTATATTTTTAGGCTTCGTTTGGTTGTAATTCATGGAAACATAAATGAAATAGAAATGAATGTAGTCCATTTTAGTGTCAAGATACATTGACAAAAAAAATGAACTTGTTTTGCACAACCCCTTATTCATTGTATCGTGACACTAGAAATGCGCTAGATTCATTTCATTTCCGTTTAAGTTTAAGTTTCCATATGCCACGACAAACCAAATGGGGCCTTAGTCTGTCTTTAACTATATCGCGTCCTTAATTTTAATAATTATAATTTTTTCCTTACTTATTTAGCGATTATTCAGTGTACCCACATTATATGATAATAAATAATTTCGCAAAAATTGAAAGTTTTATAATGGAACCTTGTGGACAGTAATGAGTGATTATATATGACTAAAGAAATTGCATTTTAAAAAGGGGTAAAAGAAAAAGTTAGAAGATTGAGAATTACTGAATCGGAAATCCAATGGGATAGTCAGTGTATGATGTGTGAGATAATGATGTAAATTGAATATTTGGGCACTTATCGGTATTGAAGCTTATGGTGTTGAACTGTTGATAGTGTTGAAGCTCAAATTATTTGTCGAAATTAGATGCTTAGATTGAGTAATTATTTTATTAAGTAAGCCGAAATTAGGTGATGAATGTGAAGAACGATCCACATTCATTTCTTCACTAGAATCGAATTGGAATTTTAAAAACATTCCTTAGATCCGTCCAAAGATCCCAAATTAAGAATAGAACAAACAAAAATTACGATATTTTCTTAACTGAAATAAAAAATAACTAACGATAATTTAATAAATCTCTCATTCTCTCCTATCTATTAATTGAGTATTTAAAAAAAATTGAGCCACTTGGCATCTTCTTACACTAACACCTGCCATAATTTCCACTAAACCACGTTCTTAATTTTCTAATAACTGTTTTAGTTTTCATAACCACATTAGACTTCTTCCAACTATCCTTCTCCCATTTTCACTTTTCCAATTCTCCACCGCCTTTGTTGTTGTCACCTCTTAACCGGCTTTTTCTAGGTTTTGATTTTTACATCAAATTCTCAGTACCTTAATTTGCTAGTGTGATTTTTCATTCTCGCTTACCTTAAGCAGGAAAGTTTGGATGGAAGTCATTGACTGTCTTCACCACAAAAGTGATCATGTGGGTCGTCATTCTTCATTCCGGTGTTGGAGTGAGAAAGGAAAGGACGAGGAGTTGTATATGAAAATCAATGAAGTTCTCTTTCAAATCTTAGTAAGACAGAATAAGACAATTTAACCACTCTAAAAGTACGTGGATACCGACCAGCTCAAATCCCCTTGCTTTTCTACAAATTTCATCCTTTAGGATTTATAAATTAGCTTAATAACCACCCTCTCAATGGCCCTTAATTACTTATATTGAACTTATTATCTTTCTGAGAACTTGGCAATTAAAAAAGCCAAGCTTCGAAGGGCCTATTGGTTTAGGTAAGTATCAAATGGTTGAGAGGTTTTTTAGTTGCCCTCCAAAAAGCTCTACTCGAGCTTTCCCATCTCAACTCTTAATTCTTGTAGGAGAATATGTGTCAAGTAATGAGAAGCCTTATAATTAATGTGAAGGAAGAGCTCAAGGTGAAAATCTAGCATGGACTCAGCAAATGCTATGAAAGACAATGACTATGTATATGTAGATATTTAATACATTTTCAATGAAGCTCCTTTTCACCTCACAATTGCCAATGGAGCAAAGGATTATGTTGAATCTAAGCCACTTGCATGCCACTGAATTCTTCAAGCACTTACATCTCAGGAGATTGTTATATGAGTTCTTAGTTCAATTAGTAGTCTAATTCTTCAATCTAATGTATCATCTTTCTAATTGACTATGATTTTATAATATCGGCCCGTTACACGCACGATCCTCAGATTATCGGCTCATTGGACTTTAATAGATTTCGATCGTGGATATATTATAAATGATTGGGTGAAAAGGTAAAATCTAAACGAAATTTATAATAACTTTGAATTCACCACTTTGATCGTGAATAATATTTAAATCATATTTACCACTTCAATATGATGTTTCACACAAAAAAAAATTCCTTCGATGCATTGACCTCTAATAGCTTTAAATTCACACATTGTATGCTTATAAATAAACAGTTAAGTGTGCTAGAATCGATCAACTTAAATTGATAAACAAGGATCAATAGTTTGCCCTCTCTAGAACATGTCTTTAGTTAGAGTTGGATAAAGTCCAATATTAATTCCTTTATAACATATTAATAAAATTTATATTACAATTTTTGAAGAGAGTGGAACGTATAGCTGTTAATAATTTATTTATATTAACTTGATGCATATTATTATAACATAATTCAAACATCTTAACCAAAAAACATAACTCAAACATAATGTCTATAAAAATTAAATTGATACCTATCAAAATTATTTTTTAGTATACCCGTACAAAGTAGAGATCTACACTAGTTATTATTAAATATAAAAAAGATTTAAATAAGAACACTTTTTCTAACGAAGACAAGTCTTATGCACCATATGCATCGTGATGGTGCATAAGACTCGTTAGAGTATATATAGTGGTTGCTTAAATTTATTTGGTCATCAATTAAATTATTACTTTTTATCTCTTCTATCTTTTTATGTTCAAATTTATGTCCAAGTGTTCTCAATGGTTGCCCAATATAATTTGATCATACTTTATCAATCTAAGAAAAAGAAATTGTCCAATTGCCACATATCTTCATGTTAGACCATTGTCCAAAATCATAAAATGATCATCACTATGATCAAAAAAATTTTGGTCATCACTCTCTTTATTCCAATTTTTTTCTCACTTATTAAATTTATTATTTTTTAATTACTTCTCTCCTCTATACCCAAATATTTGGGCAACCATTGTCAATGGTATTACAGTTTTAAAGGCCGTTGAGCTTGAGATGTTTTTTCATCCTAATTTTCTCTACGCATTTATATATTTCCCTCTCGATTACAAAAAAATAAACAAAAGAAACAAAAACTGGGACAACGCAAACTACACTACGTGTGATGTGCCAGTGTAACCTGCCAGTTAAATAACAAAAGTATCCAACTTCAGTATAATAGCGTCTGTAGTCCAACGGTTAGGATAATTGCCTTCCAAGCAATAGACCCGGGTTCGACTCCCGGCAGACGCACATATATATTTTTTTTAAACTAATTTTTTTTATTTTTAATTTATTCTTTAAGTTTTCTGGTCTATAACAATTGGGCATTTAAAGCTTTTAGCCCCTTCAAATATTGTTGGATAATAATTGTCATTTTTAAGTCATAACAAGTTGGACTTAACGACTACACACCAAAGGTTCCACACTAAAACACACTTGGTCAAACTCAAAAATCCAAATATCAAGGATGAAATATATCTTAATAAATTTTTAGATGTTTCTATGTATATACACTGTTTTTCAGACATTTTATGTACATAAGTTATAAAGGTCATTACATAATTTTCTTAGTTATGGTTAATAAATTGAAAATTTTAAACTATCTTACGCCAAACCTTTATGATGTGCAAAGATTTAAAAAAAAAAAACAGACTTGTCAAGAAACTGTTGCATTATAAAATAGTTCAAGAGGGGGGAGAAAAAACTATTTTCCAGCTAAATACAATACCAAATGTTCCTAGAGACATTTCTTTCCTAAAAGTTAAAAATTCCAGAATACATGAAAATGTAAACACAAGACAGCAGTTAAACCCTGTTTAACCTTGGACATGCAAAGCTCTACTACTTCCAGAGCTTGACATACTTATCATGGCTTGCTGAAGCCACCATCCCAGTGACTGATGCAGACAACGCCGTCACCAGCCCTTCATGCGCTGGCATCGTCATCGTCCTGTTCTCTGCCATGTCCCAAAGCTCAAGATTCTGCCAATTTCAAAATCACACAGTAAAAAAAGACGACCCTGCGAAAGTTGTTCATTTGGCTAACTAATCAGACCCATATGAGACTAGAGAGGGAAAACTTACCTGGTAACAGCCAATGATCAAGATTCGAGAATAGAGCGGGTGGAAGACGCAGGATTGGAATTTACTGCCCTTACAGTCTAACTCATGAACGCACTGCCATTTGTTGTTATTTACTGTCCAAACCCTGACCAAATCCTCGCTCACGGATGCTAGGCATTCGCCTGCTGCATCCCAGCATAACGACTGAACCTTTTGTGTATGGCCCTACAAATGAGAAACCGAGGAGAATAAGAATCAGGGAGTGTGTGAAGTTAAAACCATGGCTCATTTGGTTCAGCTTTGAGTTTCTAGTTTTTAATTTTGAAAGGTTTACTAAAAATTGAAAACTCAAAGTCGAACCAAACAAGCCCAAAGTTTTGCTGGGTAAAGGTAATTGGATGAAGACCTGCAATGCCTGAACCCGAGTATAAGTCTCCACATCAAAGAGAGAAATGTAGTTCTCAGCAGAAGCAGCGAGGTATTTCCCCACACGTGGCTGAAACCTGACCTGCGTCATGCCACCCTGGAACTGAAAATTCAATACAGGAAAACCCCGGTTAATTTGATGGTGTTTTTTTACTAGGGTTTATACTGGGAGAATAAAATAGAAAGCTTTTACCTCAAACATGTGACGGCAACTACCATTGTTTATACTCCAGAAACGTATCTCACCGTTGTCATCACAAGAGCATATGAGATCATCTTTGGTTGGATGGCAATCAAGTGACATGACAGCAGCTGAGTGACCGTTAAAATTCCTAAGGGAGTAGCCTGGCTGCAATAGTAGCCAAAAAAATGAGGAAGACTAAGTAAATGCCATTTCTGGTTGTATCTAATGTAAATACGTGAGTCAGTTTGGACTAACATTTTCAACATCCCAAACCCTAACAGTTCGGTCAAATGATGATGTTGCCAACCTTGACACACTTGCACTAAAGCGAACATCTGTGATAGCTTGTGTGTGTTCCTCAAGAAATGATTTTGGATTATGAGTATCTGTCGACCACAAAACCGCCTACAAAAGGCACCAAGATAGATTCAAAGTCAGGAAAGTCCTTTAAAACCAATAGCCATTTCCTAATATTTACAAGGGAACTAACCTTCTTATCACGCCCACCAGTGGCTAGCAGCTTTCCATCCAATGAGAAGTGGCAACAATTCACTTTGTCTGCGCTGGCTTGGATATGAGCAATTTCCTTAAGCGGGCCTAAATTGTGAAACAAAGAAAGAAATTTTTAGTTAACAAGCATTCTTGAACATAAATGGATGCTAACATTGAGGTACATGAATAACCTTTTCCAGCTTCAATTCCCCGACCCATGGAATCTCTAGGATCTCCCTCTTCTTGAGACAAGAAAGATTCAACATTATCATCCAGCGTTGCATCATCAACAAAGCGGCCCATATCAGCCTGCACGTACAATCCTCCTTTACAGACCACATATTGGAAGATAACCAAAGCAAAAGTATAAAAATAAGTATGAACAGCCAAAGTAAACAGACTAAGCATTGCACAGTATGCATAAAGAGTTAGATTAATGCGTTATAATGCAACATAATGCATTATCCCAGGTAATCCAAATGTGCCCAAAGTCTTTAGGTGTGTTTGGATTACACCAGATAATGCATTTTCTTGCATTATGGAATAATCCCAAACACACTCTACCACGTTGATTATAACATGAAATTATGCACAGCGCCTGCTGTAAGCAAACTGGTAATAGAAGCCATGTTCATAAGCCTGAAATCCTTATTTATTCAAACTTGCAGCATGTGTGGATACTGCTACTCATGAAGAAAGACATCAAATGTAACTTACCAACTGATTTGGTGCAGATGTAAGTGTATCAGAACCAAACATGTTGATAGGCTTAGAAGAAACACCATTGTGTTGTAAATTAGGCATGGACATAACATCTCCTGGAGTATGAGTAGACGGTGTTGAAGGCGCTGAACTCGGTGATGGACCGGCAGTGTTAGCAGTACCTGAACTATTGGCAGGGCCAGATGAGGACACTGGTTGTTTTCGTTTACGTCCTAATTGATTCTTGGAAACCTAATTAACAAATTTAAAGGAACAAAAAACTAAGTTACTATGAAACTGAACAAGTCAAACTTAAATTCACTATTATTATTATTTTTGGTCGAAATAAATTCACTATTATTTGTTGCCATTTGAAGGAATCATCAATTGATAAACCTGATCATGCCCACGAAAGGAGTTGGACATGCTACCATCCATTGTCGTGCTTCCAACACCCACCACTTTGTCTGGCTGGTGAAGCTGGTTCAAAATCTGAGTTTGTTGGCTTGAAAGTGGATTTTGCTGTGGTGTTTGGCTGTTTTGAAGCTGTTGCTGCAAGATACAAGACCATTCGGCTACATGCATCAAGTAAATGGAAAAAAAAGGATGAGATGAACAAGATGACAGTTCTTTTTAAGTGAACTTCATTCAAGCATGGTTACCTTCATTAGCATATCATTGTCTGAACGAGGCAAAACAGGGCACCCAACTTGCACAGGTGATCCACCATTAGGAACCACCTCACCAATAGGGTTTAACTGGCCATCCTTCCCAAGCCCCATGGTCCGACAGTTGGAAAACATTCTTAATTTTCTGGCGTCCATGTCCATCATAGATGATGGAGATGCCAAGTTTTGCTGTGCTTGAAGCAAAAGTTGTTGATGTAGCTGCATTTGATTAAAAGGTTGGGGAGACTGCATCATGGACTTCTGCTGCTGAAGTCGGAGAGACTCTAATCCCTAACAGAAGATATAAGACATTAATATAGCCAAATAACTGTTCATATTATTTCATGCCAAGAACTCACGCATACAAAAATAATGTAAATACTTACTGTCAGCGGCCAGCCTTTTAAAGGTAAATTGCTACCAGCTTGATTAGATCCTATAAAAAATTAAAAATGAGATCAAGTGATGCAAATGATCATAAAATCGATGTAAATCAATGGGGGGGTCTAGTTTCAATTCAGGTTCATGTTACTTTTTGTCTGAAAAACAAAGTCTTTTGATGATACAAAATTGTAGACATAAATACATAATTAATGCCCATGAATTAGACCTTTTATCCCTTGACTTCTCTTCAATACATGGGAAAGTAACATCATCTGAGCATAGTTTTTTAATTTATACAAGGAAGATGACAAGTACAAAAACAAAAGTAGAACAAGAAAAGGACTGGTCTTTCCACTTTTTACTTTGATGATGAATTGTACCCTAATGTTCAGCATCAAGCTTCCAGTGGATATTCATTTATAATTTCTTGACATCACAACTATTATGCCAAATTGATAACTCAGAGGTAGCAGATTACAGATTATAATTGTAGGTTACATCATAATTAATCAAGAAATTGTGATTAATTTATCAAAGAACATTTCCTGATGAGGAACATGATGCAATGGTATTGATATGCAAATGCAATTGACATTTTCAAGGAGCCACTGTCTTCTAGCCCTAGGTTTGGAAACAGAATGTGTCCATAGAAATCATATATACCAAACTAGATATAGTCTAATAAATACCAGGAACACCCATCAAAGATCCTTCTGGACCAGCAACTCTTGTATTGGGGATAGGGTTCACCTCATTTCTCACGTCCTGCAATTGACACAATGAAGGAACGTATAGATTACATGATAGTGTAGAAACTACATGAAAACTTCTTAAGGACTATAAGATGGTCATGATTGAACACTAAATTTGGATAAAGAGAAACACAAAAAATGACAATATACACATACTGTTGCTGAAAGTGGAAGTTGCTGGCTGCGGTTTGGAAATTGTTGTAAATTTCCTGACATACCTCCAGGTGTACCATGCATTGCTTGCCTTAAATATTTGAAAAACATAAAACAAATTCAGATAGCATCAAATTCTGTCTCTTACGGAGAATACACAGAAATAGTTCTTACCCTGGAGCTTGACCAACGGCTGCAGCTGATTTTAACATTGATGCATGACTTGGATCCAAAGGTTGTCCCCCAGAGTCCCCAAACCTTTGCTGAATTAAGACATTTTCTTTTTCCAGTAATTATATCATCCATGAAAAGAAGAGGGAAATGAAAAAATGAAAATGGAACTCCTAGGTGATTCGGTGGAAGGTAAACACCTTCATAGCAGGATCTTCTGAGGGATCTCTCTGAAGAGGCAGCTTTAACTTCTCTTCAATCATCTTTGTAGCCAAAGAATTTGCAGTTCCTGGATTCTGCCTCATGAGTGGGTCACCGCTAGCTATCCCATTGGCATTTCCATTTAGAAGATGAGAAGCATCTCGTCCCTGCTGTGGCTGGCCTTGTTGTAACTGCTGTTGCTGTTGTTGTTGCTGAGCAAGCTGCCTTTGCATTATAATCTGCTGCAGCTGATGTTGCTGAGACTTCTGCTGTTGCATCTGTTGTGCCTCTCTAGCTTTGGATACTTGACTCTGTGGCTTAAGGATATCAGCAGATGCAAACTCTAAATGTCTCATACTAGGTCAAAAAGAAAGCTCTAAGTTTCAATTATAACGTGTAATGAAAAGATTAGAGAGAGCATCAGCTAGAACATTAGAAATTATTACCTAAATCAATATCATCAGGAAATCAACAACACATGACAATAGAAAATGACAATTAAGAAAAAAAAATTACTTTTCATAATCCTTGCATGACATTGCCATTAATACATCTCAGTATCCAGTTTGAAAGTTCCACAAGTATACAGACCATATAGAATATGAAAATAATAGGTACAATTCCTTAATTCCTTTCATCATATTATTGTCATTAATGCAACTCAATACCCAGTTTGAAAATGCGGCACGGTACACAGACTTGGATCTATTTTCCAATGTCTAAATTCTCTTATCCTTCACTTTCAATATCATCAGTATTAAAGCAAATTCAGATCTGAAAACCAACATACTCATTTATCCACTTATACATAACTTCCCAAATAATCTGAAAGAGAGATGATGACTTGCATGACTCTATTCCTTTCCAGTTATCCTAAACACGATTTGCAAATTTCAATAAATTATTTACACCTATGTCCTCTAAATCTAATGACAAGGTCATTATGGATAAAGATAGACTCAAAGCACATAGAAATGGCAATGCATGTACATAAGCTTCCAATCTAGAAAATGAGTGACCTTTTAACATTTACAGCTCAACTTAGACAGCAAGTACATGAGTGCAGCCAAATGGGCCATATGCCATAAATGCAAGATTCCAGAAAAAAAAAATGCATAACCCAATTATACATTAAGTTAGTTTCCTAAAACAAAACAACACAGAATTTAGAACTACACCTCATTATAAGCTGCAGCCGCTTCTGAGTGCTTGTCATTTGTTCTAGCAATAAATATGTCCCAAAAGACAGACCACCACTCAAAGAGAAACCCACCTGGTGCATCAATGGCTAGAGACAACAAAAGCTAAGAATAAGCCTTTTTCACTATCAAAAAATAAATAAATAATGGCTGATATGCCATTATTCCATTAACATACATAAGCTTCTTGTTTGCTAAAAGCTTACCAACAGGATCTGTAGCGACTTTGGCTTCCTGTTGAAAAGTCTTGGCAGCATTAAGAAGCTTCCTTTTCATGAGATAATCGTATATATAAACATCCAACCTGTTATGGCAACCAAATCTAAATTAGTACGCAATAAAACCCTGAAAGAAAGCAATTGTAGGCACATTTAGGACATGGGGGGGGAAAGGGAACAGAATAACCCTAAAAAGGCAAAACAAAAGGTGGGCGGAACAAGAGGGAACCATACAGCTGATATTCAGAAGGACCCATTTTCACATGGGGAAGAGAACCTAACCCCAAAATCCAAAAATCCCTAAAATTATTCAGTTGGGAATGGATAAGATCCGTGCTAACATGAGTCGTAAATCCAGAATTAGAAACTTAATCCTATAACAAAGAAAGAATTATCTGTATTTTCTTGATAATATCAAACACCCTCAATTCGATCAGCTTGAAATTCCTCCTCGAAACTAAACCTAAAGCTTAAGACTTGCCAAAATTCAAACCATACCAAACCAAACTTGTTATATACCCACTTGGCGAAAAAAGGGAAAGAATCAAACCACCAACTTTGAATTTGATTCAATACAATTTTCAACTTTCGGGGGGAAAAGCCCGCCTGAAAGCATACAAGCTTTCAAACGGACATGATGAAAGAAAGGCAATTAGGAAGAGGAGTAAATCGATTGAGTTAGCGCTCACATTTTGTCGGCTTCCCAGTTGTTCTGCGACATGGTTGATAGCTTGGTTGGAGAAAGGGCTCAAGACAAGGAGAGAAACTTCGAATACATGTGCATTTAGTTTGAGAGTGTTCTCGTTTCAGTTGAAACTTTAAAATCCCTCTGGTTCTCCAGAATGAATGAAGGTTCTTTATGCAATTTTTTATTCCGACGTCCAACCCATGGGCCCTATGGGCCATTCAAGATAGAATTAGAGAGGGCGTCAATTATCTTTGTTTAATTGTTTCATTTGATTTATGAACTAATTTCGTTAGTCAAGCTCATTACTATCACGATCTATTAGTAGATTTTGGTTCAAATGAAACAAATATAGTTCGTAGTGAACTTTCCATATAAAAATGTATTGTAAAATACAAAAAATAAGTATATTTTAGAGATATTTTTTATTATTTAGGGATGGTTTTATGAAAAGAAGTATCATTACTATTAGGATCTACTAGTAATTGAATTTAGGTTATGCATTACTCTGTTTAGTAGGGGTGTCCATAAAATTTATGAAAAGAAGTATCATTACTATTAGGATCTACTAGTAATTGAATTTAGGTTATGCATACTCTGTTTAGTAGGGGTGTTCATAAAAAACCGAACTAAAAAAACCAAAAGACCGGTATTTTTTAGGTTAACTAAACCGATTCTTTTTTTAATTTCGGTTTGGTTAATGATGTCCGCCTTTTTAGTCGTGTTTTTAGGTTGTGTTTTTGTGTATTTGAGTCTTTTTCTTTAGTTTTGTGTTTTGTTTTGAGTCGTTTGTGTAGGTTTTTGTATTTTCATGAAATATGGATTCTACATAAGCTTTGGTGGTGTTTTATAGGTTTTTGGAGCTGTTTTGGAGCACTTTTGAGGAAAAGAGCAAAACCGAAGAGAAGCACTTAAGGGAAAGCTTAAGGAATGAAGTTCATAAAGTCATTGAAGATCAAGTTTGAGCTTGGAAAGAGATAGAGAAATTCGTTACAAGAACATAGGAAAAAGAATCGAGTCAAACGGAGTTGTAACGAAGCCGCTACGCAAGTTTTACTTAAGGCTGATTTAAGTGCTCTCAGGACCGACCCTAACAGGGTAGTGCACGACCCAACCAGAATTGTGAGCTCTCAGGACCGACCCTATAAGGGTCATGCACGACCCATTTTAGGTCGTGCACGACCCATTTTAGGTCGTGCATGGCACCGACTCTCTCCATATTCCGAGATCTTTAGGAGATATTCTATCTTTTTATTTTAGGAAGGTTGTTTTATCTTGTTTCCTAGTTAAATTAGGACTCCTTTTCTTCTATAAAAGGAGGTTAACCCCTTTAGTTTATGATCATCTTTTGGGAGGCAACCAACACCGGTCTAGGGCCCGAGGGGCACGTTAGAGGAGGAGGAGGAAGAGAGAGAGAGAGAGAGAAGTTGGTAGGAGAGGATAGAGAGTAGAGATTGGTGTTGCTTGAAGAACAAGTTTGTTTTTAATTCAAAAGTTGTAAGCTTTTCCTTTTTAATTCAATTTTGTTTTCAATTATTATGCTTAGTGAGTAGTTTTCCTCTCTAAGGTTGGGGTTGAACCCAACAATGGTTGTGCATGCTTTCTCTTGATCTTGATTTAATTGTTTTTATTGCATGAATCTATTCTCTTACTCTTAATTCTTGAAGCAAAAGTGGATTGGAATTTCTCATTCATAACTGAAGCGAAAGTGGAAACTTTGAATCAGAATAGTCAAATTAGGGTTTTGAAGCGAAAGTGGATCTATCCTAGTTGAAGTAGAAGAGATTAGATAGTAAGTTTATTAATTGAATGAAAGTTAGTTGATTTACTTGCTCTAGTTAACGAAAGTTAGCGCCTTTATGTGATAAAAGCATGATCTTTGTGTTTCATGAGTGTAAACATGAATTCATAACTTGAATGCTTGAAGATCATATCTATCTATCTTGTGCTTAATTCCTTTGCAAAAGTTGAGGCATATCTCTTGCAATTAACTCAAAAGCGAAAGTGTAAGGTTGATTGTTTGATTAGTTCTAATAGGATTATTTGCGAAAGTTGATATTCCTAGGTTGAAGAATAGATAGAAAGTTGTTTAATTTGCGACAGTTGATTGAATAACTTGAATTGTTTGTGACAGTTGACTTTTCTATGATCATAATTGCATGATAGTTGCGAAATCTTGTTGGAAGCATGCATGATTATTGTTGTGGTGATACCTTTACCTTAGAATTCCTCTCTTACTTGATAAAAAACCTTGCTTTGTTTGATTGCTTGCGTGAAAAGTTACAAAACTTGATACTGACTATCTCCTGTGGACGAACCTGACTCTGCTATACACAACGGGGTCTTGATATAAATTTATTTGTTTAAGAAACCCTTCAACAATTAACTAGGTTTATTAGTTCGATTTCGGTTCACGACTTTACATATCATGGTTAACCGAAAAACCGAGAATATATTAATATTTTTTCAAATATTAGTTATCATTGTCTTATTTAGTGGTTAAATTCTATAATCTTCAAGGTGTTTATCTAGTTTGCGTCTTTCCTTCTACAATTTTAACAAATTACATACTATTTTTCCACTTTTCATTGATATAATACTCGCTTATTAAATTTAATGAAATAAAAATAATACACACAATGTTTGACTTCACACACTATAGTATATGCTCTCGATAGAGCTGTCAAAAGTTGACCCGACCCGAACCGTCCGAAAATTTTAGGGTCAAAGACCCGAAAATTTGAACTCGAAACCCAAAATAAACTGAACCCGACAGAACAGAAACCCGTTGGGTTGACCCAATTTTTATATTTTTAGAATATAAATAATATATTTTGAAAAGTATAATACATTTTATTATTAAAATATATAAAAGTAATAGATTATTACGGAGTATTAAATATCATTTTTTAAATAAAATAATATTTTAATAATTGTAAAAATTTCGAATTTATTGACCTGTTGGGCCGACCTAACCCGCATGAAAACCAGCAACGACCCGACCCGATTTGACCGATGACCCGTTACGACCCGAACCTGACTCAACCCGAGCCCATAATAACCGGACCCGAACCCGACCTGACCGACCCGTTTGACAGCTCTACCTCTCGATATTTGTTTACAACAACCAAAATAATATGGTATAAGTACATATTTAAAATAAAAGTCTTGCATATCACATATTTCATTCTTATTTTATTATTTTATTTTTTTATTTAAGATAAAATTGCATAAATGGTTATCGGTTAACCGAGAAACCGATTCGAAAATTTGGTTAATCGAACTACGGTTAACCGAGATTCACGACTTGGTTACGGATCATGTTTTTAACTAACCGAACTCATGGTTAACCGAACTTCAATTAACCGAAATCTCGGTTAACCGGATTTATACACCTCTACTCTTTAGGATTGATAAGATCGTGAGTCTTAATTTTTTTTTAAAAATAGGGTAAATAATACAAAACCATCACTAAAATGTGTCATTTTTTAAGAAATCACCTATAAGTTACAATATAACACAAAACTATCCCTAAATATTAATTTTGTTAGTAAAGTTGCCCTCCAAAATCCAAACCTATTTTCTTAAAATCTCATTTCAATATATTAAAAGACACATTTCTATTTCTTAACTCCGTTTATCAAAAAACAAGTATATGCTTTTACTTTTTGTTATAAAAATTTTTTTTTACAAAGGCATTATGTGTCCCTTTTCTTTCTTTCTTTTTTGATCCAAAAACTCAAATCATATTAGGGATTAAGGTCTTTTACAGCCAAACAAAACAATTCAACCGGACAAGCGTTTGAACCCAAATAGAAAAGACTAACATCAAACCTTAACGACGCCAACCAGTGAGTTGGGGCGTTTGCCATTCTTCGAGTGAAAGTCTAGCAACAATGCTGAAAATCCCATGCCTTCGCCAGTATTCTTGCAACAAGGACCCCCACAGTTGCTCGAGGAATGGATGAACTTCGAATCTTCATCACCAGGGAAAGACAATTTGTCTCAACAATCAAATTCTGAATCCCCTGCTGAGCAGCATGTTCCATCCACCACAAGACCGCCTCCGCCTCAGCAATTTCAGGACTCAAGCCATCCTGAATTCTCCTATAAGCAGCAAAAGCAATCTGACCGAGCTCATTTCTACAAATCACGCCTGCTCCACATACCATTTCAAGGGCTAAAGCATCACAATTAATCTTGAAAAACCCAACTCTCAGTTTTTCCCACTTTGAAATCACAAGTGAACTGCACTTTCCCGCCTTGCTCTTATGGCCTAAAATCTCCAGCAAATCGAAACATATGTCAGTGATTTCCTGGCAATTTGACAGCTTCCCTTCGAATATTCTAATATTTCTTGGTCTCCAAAGCTCCCATACCACCACTGCCTAGAGCTTGACTCCTTCATTCTTCATCTTATCAAAGATTTGACTAGCTCAATCACTAAAGTAAATACACCTTGAACTCAGCACAACAAGATCAGGCCACCTTTTCCAAACCTTGCGAGCCAGTTTACAATTACAGAGGACATGCATGACAGTTTCACGTTCCCCACAAGCATCATCAAAAACAACCTTTCTTTCTGTAGGGTAAAATCTCTCTCGATGACCGCCACAGAAAGTTCTTAATCTTTGGTGATATTGGCGCCTTCCACAACTTCTTTCAATAAGATTTTCTACCCTGCTCATCTGAAGTGTCACCTCGATTCTTCTCTCCTTCCAGCATGATAAGCTGACATGACAGAAAGTTGACCATCTCGCTCATGAAACTATATCAGTTGATCATCTAAAGTAGAATCAATAAGGTCAATCTTCAAAACCATTACAGCATCAATGGGATACAATAAATTTCTCACCAAAGATTCATCCCATCTATTTTGGCTCCAATCAATCAGATCACTAACAACCTTTACATTCCCAACACTCAGTTTTGGAGTCACAAACTTAAACGACACATGCCGAGAATCCACTTATCCTCAAAGATATTAATAGACACTCCATTCCCTACTTGCCAAAACAATCCCATATCAAGGACTTCTCTTGCTTTGAAGATGCTCCTCCACGTGTAACTCGGATTAAAACCAATCCGAGCATTCATGAATGATGTGTTAGGAAAATACCTTGCACGAAGCAATTTTGCTAGAAGATAATCAGGATTCTGGACGAGCCTCCATCCTTGCTTTGCCAAAAGAGCAAGGTTGAAAGCATGAAGGTCCCGAAATCCTAAGCCTCCCCTCTCCTTTGAAAGCCCGAGATTCCGCCATCTAAGCCAATGCATTTTCCTTTTCGACCCTTCAAAGCCCCAAATAAAATCACACATCATATGTTCAATTTCTTTACAAAAATCCACAAGCAAAAGAAAGCATGACATAGCATAATTGGGAATTGCCTGCACTAGATCTTTGAGAAGACACCGCTCCTTCCAACCTTTCAATTTCTTCCAAATCCTCTCTTTAAGATGATTAAAAATGACTTTTTTTTACCTCTTGATCATGGTTGGAAGGCCAAGATATCGTTCATGCTTATCAACCTCCCTAACATTCAAAATCCGCTGAATTTCTCCCTTTCTATCATCATTGACATTTTTACTAAAAGACAAGTCCGATTTTTCTAATTTGACCTGTTGTCCTGACACTGCTCCATAGGCCCGGAGAATATGAACAATTTCCTGAGCTTGTTGACAATTCGCCCGAGCAAACACCACATTGTCATCCGTAAAAAAATAAATGAGAAATAGTAGGAGCACTCCTAGCAATTCTGATTCCATGAAATCTGGTTGCCTCTTCACTCTGCCTTATCAAACCAGCAAGCCCCTCAGCACAAAGCAGAAATAGATAAGGTGAAAGCGGATCTCCCTGTCGAATTCCTCTCTCATGCCAAAAAGGATGAAAAGGAGTTCCATCAATTAGGACCGAAAAAGAAACCATCCGGACACATTTCATGATTAAATTCACCCATCTATATTCGAACCCCATCTAAAGCATACAACTTTCCAAAAAATTCCACTCAACCCTATCATATGCCTTCGCCATATCCAACTTAAGAGCCATGTAACCCATTTTTCTTGTCCTCTTTGTTTTCATATAATGAAAGATTTCAAAAGCCGAGAGAACATTGTCGGTGATTAATCTTCCTGGGACAAAAGCACTTGGAGCCGGCGAAATAGCTTTGTGTAGCACCGTCTTCAACCTATTAGCTAGCACTTTGGAAATAATCTTATAAAGTACATTGCATAGACTAATAGGTCTTAGATCTTTCATGCGAAAAGGGTCTTTTATTTTTGGAATTAGGGATATAAAAGTATGATTAAGATTGTTAGGTAAAGGAGCACCATTCAGAATATTTAGACAAAAATGTATAAAATCATTGCCTAAAAGATTCCAATGATGTTGGTAAGAAAGAGCCGACATTCCATCAGGTCCAGGTGATTTAGTAGGATGCATAAAAAAAGGGCAGAATGTACCTCTTCTCCAGTGAAGGGACGTAAGAGCTCGATGTTATCATCATCCAATATGAGAGGCGGGATTCCTTGAGGAACCATGTTTGCGAGTGCATTATGATCAAATTTAAATAGATTACAGAAATAATCAACCGCCACCTTTATCTTCCCAGCTCTACTCCTCCACGCCATTCCTACCTCATCAACCAGCCTCCTAATTTTGTTTCTCTTTTTCCTACCATTATCCTTTTGATGAAAGAAATCTGTATTTTGATCCCCCCCCATTTGAACTCATTAGCCTTTGCCATTGGTACCACAACATTTCTTCCTTCGCCATTAAATCCTGCTCAACCCTTTCCAAGCTTTTTCTAATTCGAACTTGGTCTCCGTCATCCCCTTCTTACAAAGTTCTCTAAGCTGCTCTCTAACCTTCTTTAACTTGACCAAAATATTACCAAATTCCACATGATTCCACTCCTTTAAAGACTCAACACATCTTCCTATCTTTTCAGCTATAGGCACAACTGCACCTCCTGACCCCGGCAAATTCCACACATTATGCAGCACATGAGTGCATCCCTCATTTGATGTCCACATTGCCTCAAATATAAAAGGCCTAGGGCTCTTCTTTCATCATTGTAATCCTCCTCAAACTGGAAAAAATCAACCATAATTGGGACATGATCCGATCCTTCCCTACATAAATGTCTCACATTCGCTCCCGAGAACATCTCCATCCACTTCTCATTAGCAAAAGCCAAATCAATTCTCTCCGCAATAAAGTCGTCACCCTCCCTTCCATTGTCCCATGTATAACGAGTTCCCGAATATACAATTTCCTCAAAGTTGCAATAGACTAGAGCGCACTTAAAATTCAGCATTTCCCCTATATCAACTGTTAATCCACCATCCTTGTCCTCCTCATGTAAAACCTGATTAAAATCACCCAGACAAATCCACCCTTCATGAGACTCCTCCCCCAACCGTCTAAGAAGCTCCCATGACATGTATTTCTCCTTCTTTCTTGGCCAGCCATAACACCCCGTAATCTGCCAATCTCCCCCACCATCATTACAGCTCACGAGAGCATCCACATGATGCGTCGTATATGACTGAACCGAAACTTGAATATCATCCTCCCACATCAAACAAAGACCTTCCGATTTTCCAACACAATCAATTGTAAAAACATCCTGCCATTCCCATTTTCATTCTTATGACCTCCATCTTTTTTCGATCACACTTGGTCTCCATCAGGAAGACCATTTTTGGGGCTTCCCTTCTCACCAAATTGATGAGACGATTAACTCCACGGGCCTTCCCCAATCCTCGACAGTTGAAGCTTAACAAACTCATGGTGTTCGACATGAAGGGCTTTGCCCCCCCCCCCCCCCCCGCCGATGGAGTAAAAATGATTTGTTTCTTTTGTGCAACCGTCACCTTTGTCAGCCCAACATCAATATCCATTCTATCTCTTTTCACCCCCGAAGCCATCTCAACTTTTCCCCTATCAATATCCCTAGCCTGCCTCTTCCATTTCTTATGAGCAATATCTTTCCCAAGTACTTCCTCATTCTTATCCTCAACTCCCTCATTCCCCATATTTGCATGCCCCTTGCATGCAATATTCGTTTTTACAGTAACTTCCTTTTTTCCATTTCATTTGTTCCACATTCCCTTTCATTTTTCCACACTCGCTCTCTAACACTCTCTCTCCCTCATTTAACTTACTCCCACCCTCTCCTCCCCAACATCAATGTTAACTTTTTCCAATCTTAGTTGCACCTCATTCGCCTCATTAGCAATCACATCTTCTTTTTCCTTCAATAGATTTTCTTGCCCCTCTTTTGCTATCGCTCCTTCTTCCTTCTCATTCATTTCTCCTTCATCAAGCAAAGCAAGAAGAGATTTCCAAGCCGACCCTCCTCCCTCATCAGCCCCCCATATTTTTCTTGTCATGTATCATACCTTTTATTATCTTCCTTTCTTGATCACACTCATATTCAGACTTCTATTTTCCTCTCTTCACCAGAGAAGCACGCAGCCATTCCCCGTACTCATGTTGTTCATGTTTTTCATCCTCTTCATTGCAGTCAGTTTCTACATGTCCCAGGAGTCCATACACATAACAGAAGTTTGGTAATCTCTCATATTTAATTTCAGCCCATATCTTTTTTCCATTTAGCCGCAACACCAAGCCTCTTCTCAACGGCTTTGTCACATTCACAAGCACTCTCAGTCGGATAAACTTTGCACAGATTACGGTGTCCTCATCATCGATTTCTTGTAAGCCCCGAAACGCCTTCCCAATGACTTCCGTTGTTGCCTTCGTCATTGCATTGAGCGACAAATCATAAACCCTAATCTAGAAAGGTATTGTATCAACTACGATCTTCGATAGTTGTTCATTCCCCGACTCTTTGAGCGCCAGCAATGCCTTGTCAAAAGCCCAAGGACCTCCTCGAAGCACCGCATCCTTTTTCGACTTGTCACCAAATCGAAACAAGAAAAGGTTTTGACGTAGTTCTCGAAAAATAAAACTGTTTCTCAATTTCCATGCTCCCTTCATGGTTGCCTTGAGCGCAAAGGAATTGAACGATCTCGATGTCATAAGCGTACCAACAAGCACAAGGTTGTTATCATGATAGTCGTCATCTTCGATCCCCCTTATCCCTCAAAAACCTCGATCTCATCCTCCGTTAACTTTAAATCCCTCTTTTTTCTTCCTTCTTCCATATTCTCTGAACCTGCAAAAAACTGATCTATATGCACTCTCGAACACTAGCAAAACCCGCACGGTATCGGCGAGAATACCCCGGCTCCCACGACCCTAAACTGGAAAGAAGAGAGACGATTGGTGAAGTCTGCAAAAGCGGTCGCCTGAATCGTCCAGTAGCCCTAGAGTTTTGACTTCTCTAGTGGTTTTTTTTAGTTGTGTACCTTTTCTAGTTCCTATAAATTTGAAGTATATTACCAACGTTTTCTTATTTTTAACTAATGTGACATCAATATCTTTTTAAATATAAAAATAAAATATTTTTTAAAAGTACATTTTCAATCATGTGACAAAAAGGTAAAGTAACTACTTAATTTTTTTCATAAAAGGAGTCAAAAGAATAATTAAATGAGTCAAAATTTAATTAATAAGTTAAATAATAGAGAGATGTCTTTTAAAAGAATAAAAGTGAGTTACTCTATTTAGGGATGGTTTTATGAAAAGAAGTATAGTTTAGAGGTATTTTTTATTATTTACCCAAAAAATAATTAAAAGTAGCATAATTTTTTCATATTTTTCATATTAAATGTATTTTATAAGGTTCATCATTTTATAAAGAAAGTATAGATCTACTCATCCCTAATAGTTTTACTTGTACATTCTATAGATAGCTCCAAGTGTCCACATACAGTAAAACCTCTGTAAATTAATACGGTTAGGACCAAGATATTTTATTATTTTATTGAGATATTAATTAACCGATAATTAATATTTATTTAAATTAAAGAGTTTTTTTGTAATAAGAGGTTTCAAGATGTACTATCATAGAAGATTTTATCGTAGGATTTTAGAAGAGTGTGAGTTAGGATAGTCTGATTCATATAAGATTAATGTTTTGATTGCTATCAATCTTATAGTCCTGTCTTGGATAGCTAATGTTGACTAAGAGGCAATAACAAATTATTTTCAGAACTACAAAATTCGTTCATGGGATGAAGTCTCAAGGAAATATAGATGATATTACAAAAAAAAAATTCAATCCAACGAAAAAAATTTAAGCTCCAAGTAGGCTTAAGTTTTAAGAAAAAACAAACAACACTAGAATCATATTTCACTAAATTGTCTTAGTTATATTTATTTAAATTTATATAATTATTAATTTATGACATTAATGGGGCCTTATATTTATATATTATTTTTTTAAAAATATATTATCTTATCGAAATTTGTTAAATTTTCCATTGGCCCAAGTTGGGATCGGAGAAAAATATTATCTTAAAGAATTTATTAATTTATTGAGTATTAATTTAGGGAGGTTTTACTGTAGTTCTCTTTAATCCATATTTGTTGTTTGATACTTGATCCAAATTGGCAGCCATATAAGGTGGACACAAGTGAAGATGCAGAAGATAAGTTCTATTGGGCCTCAATCCTCCTGGCCTCTTCACTACTAGCTCATTTATGAAACTTTAGCGAGGATCTCAGGTAAGGCTTGACAACCCTCTATGGAGCAAAATCATGAAAATCAAATCCCAACAACGAATTCATTAATTTAGAAATCTGTTAGTTTTTGAAAACAAAGAGACCATCTCAACTCTGTCCTCGATAGTCACAATACAGGTGGAAGCTTTCACGAAAGCTCATGAAAAGGGTGCACACTCAACAACGAGGCAAATCAGAAACGAGACCCCCGATGCTATGACTTGGACAACGCCTCCTTTTGGTGGTTCAAATCGAATGCCGACGGAGCATCGAAAAGCAATCGAGGAATTGCGAGGGGAGGAAGTTCTATTCGTAATCACGAAGGGATGGCCATTAAGGTCTTAACGGCTAGAGTGGGCTCTTCTCACCCTCTACAAATAAACCTCAACTTTTTAAGCAATCCAAGATACATCTCGATTTACCCTATTAAATTGTTTTTTTTTGCTAATACCCTATTAAATTGTTTGAATATTTAAAAAGTTTAGAATTAACGTTGGATCGTGCAAATTTACAGAACCGAAGAGTATAAATAGTTAAAACACTAAGCCCAAACTTTAAGGTATTGGGCTCCTAGCTTCATTTGGGTCTTACATGCATGTGTTATGTGTAGTAGGGTCGGAAAACACATTTGATGAACTTGTAACATGTTTCTCCCAAAGGTTCACATTGGTGTCAGTTTACCAAGTTAGGTTTGAATTTAAAAGTCATTAAATCATTACTGCTTCTTATAATCTCCATAATATAATACTACCTCGAAATATTTGTCATTCTATAAATTAACAAAAGATATTAAAAAAATGCTTGATTTTACAAAAATATCCTTCTATAATTAGTTTGTTTAATTTTACCTTTTGAGGAGAGCAATTTTTTACTTTTTGAGTGTTTTATAAGGATACAATAGGAAAAAAATTGAAAAAAAAATATATAACAAGTTCTGTTGAAAAAAAATGCTAAAATGAGAAATATTTTTGAACGGAAAAGTATTACACTACATGAAGGGACGGAACCAACAACAACAAATCCTTTTAGTCAGGCCTGATCGTCAGTATGAATTTTCTTGGATTTGGAAGACGTTTCTTCCTCCAAAAATAAAAAAAAAATTGTGGAAAGCCTGTGCAGATTGTCTTCCTACTACAGATAGATTAAATCGGTTCTATAATTGTGTTTATAGTACATGCTCCTTATGCTCAAGTAAGGAAGAAAATTTGAATCATTTGTTCTTTAACTGTCCTTTTTCACAAAATATGATTTCTAAACTTGAGTCTAAGTTGAATGTCAATTTTCAAATCATTTCTTCAGGTACTTTTATCAATAATCTTATTTCTACTATAAATTCGAATAAAAATAGTAATGTTCTTTGTTTTCTTTGGTGGTTTACTTGGGGACATAGAAATGCTAAAATTTTCAATCCTTCTAGGGTTATTTCTTCGTTGCTTCCTAGTGACTTAGCCTTCTCTCAACATTTACAGTGGGTTTTGGCTCGTCCGTCGTTAGTTCCAAAACATGTCACTCGTCCTAAAAGGAAAAATAATTGCTCTTGGATTAGGCCACCTCCGCAATGGTCGAAACTTAATTTTGATGCTTCTAAACGAAATAACTCTGCGACTTTTTCGAGTTTTTTAATTCGAGACCATCAAAGTAAGATTCTTAGTTTTGATCGTAAGGAACAACTACCCTGTTCGGTCCTTCAAGCGGAAGCACTTGCCTTACTAGAAGGTGTTAGAAGTGCGGTTTCGTTACAAATTCATCGTCTTATTATTGAAGGAGATAATTTAATTCTTATTAATTCTTTAAAAAGAACTTGGAAAGTTCCTTGGGAAATTCAGACAATAGTCAATGATATTCGTCACTTTGTTGCATTGGTTCCTTGTGTGGTGTTTTATCATTGTTTTAGGGAGTGCAATTCAGCGGCAGATTTTCTTGCCAGGAGGGTTTTTAGTTCCCCTCAGCTTAATTTTGCTATTTCTAATTTCTTCCCTGGATCGTTGTTAGATCCAGTTGATTTTTCTTTTTGTAAATCTTGGTTCAGTGATCATCCTCTATTATTTGATTTTCTAAAGATCATCCGCCGTGATGATTTAGGTTAGCCTTGTTTGTAACAGGTAATAGTGTTGGCCTTGTAATGAGCGTTTAGCTCATTTTATCAAAAAAAAAAACTACAAATCCTACTTTAGTAAACTAAATTTAGCTTAATTTTTATTTACACGGTACTAAATCTTTTGAGTATGCTAAATTTACTTTAATATTTTACTTATCTATTACTAAATTTAACCTTAAAATAGCTACTTTTTTTATTATTAAAACTTACTAATTTTTTATTTTTTAGGATGGGTTAAATGGGACTCCAATTCATCTCTAGTTCAGTCCCTCATTATATGTAATTGGCCGTCAACCTTCACAAACCCAGGTAGATTATAATTAATGACATATGCAATCACTAAGATAAGATATGAGTTCAAAGTTTCCTTTTTATTTTTTTTGGTTAATTTTTTTTCCCTTCTTCGTTATAATAAAAATAATTTTTCTAACGTATATCATTAAGGCATAGATTAAGTAACTGAAAATGATAATTTATTTTAAAATTATATTTATTTAAATTTAATTATTTTTTAATAAGATTTATTAATTTTTTATTAGGGTTTTAGTTCTTCAAGTTAGTATTTTTAATCTGTGCCGAAAGTCATAGGATAGAAAAACTTTAATAAAAAAACATTACTGTACATGCAATCGGGTGAAACATGCTGCATGTCTTGGTCTTCCTTAACTGATTGTCAATTTAATGCTGGTAAGAATTTTGCAACCAAGTTTGACCAAAGCAACCAATGATCGAAGATGGACAAACTTCCAATTTACTCTCTCATTTTGTCATTAGCTCATTATAATCATATGTCTGATATAGATTTATGTGTTTCACATGGAAGCAAAATATTTTTTAAATTAATTTTTTATTATTATTTTGAATAACGTAAAAATTAGCGAAAATTACATGTATATTAAAAAATTTAAAATATATTAGATGAAAATTACTTTTAATTTGAAAGTGAAACTTACAATTCCAAGTTAAAACAAAATAATAATTTGGAATTTAGAAATATCAATATAAAATAATAGAGTGGACCCGAAATTAAATTTGAATTGACTTAAATCACATTTTAGTGCATCAATTATTGATAATCTAGGTGCATAGCTAGAATGGAAGGCTTAATTATAATTAGATAATGTCATTTAATTATATATGTAAATATGTTTTTTGTTGCATTTTACGGAGAGTTGGGATTATTGTCCCGCATTAAAAACAAAGAATAAAAAATAAATAATACTATACAAAAATTTGAAATTCCTAATCATAAATTTTAATTTTTAGGATTGTTATCTAATATTAAAAACAAAAAAGGACTAATGAATAAGTTTATGGGTAAAGTCCCACAAAATCTATTTAAACTCAATTTTGATGATGCAATGAATAATGATGGTATCTCTTTAGTTGGATTCATTCTACAAGACCACCAGGGCTTACCAGTCACCCTGCACGGTGGACTGCTTGGCCGTCACTCGGTCACTCCGTCCTGATGACTGAAGCCGCGTTTTGCTTTGACAGAGAATTCTTGAGGTCATCCGATGTACGTGGCGTTCCCCACATCCAGATTAAAAGCGACAACCTGCAGCTTGTTAAAGTCGTGCAGGGTTACTGGAGTTATCCTTAGGAGATTGAGTTTGTTCGATCAAACGATTATTCAAATTTTGCTAGGCCACTAATTTCAAAGTTAAGAGTATTTCTCATATCTTTCGAGAAACCAATTCTGTTACGGAGTACATTGTTCGATCGTATCAACATTTTTCCTCCCTCTCAATTGCCTAGTTCTTAGGGATAACTCATCTAGAATGAATATGTCTAATGCATTTCCTTATCAAAACAAATTAATCTGACCTTATATTAAATTATAAATAATAATAAAAATCGATATAATTCGTATAACTCCAGTTATCTACGGTCCACCTAAATTTAAGACATTTTGGTTGTCCCTCGATCGGTACAAACATTCACACCTAATGGGTAGAAATTTTATAAAAAGACCATCTAATTATTCAGTTCTATTTACATTTGCCGATAAAGTGGGCTTAAATCATGAATTATATCACCTAACATCTAGAAATGGTCAGTAACATGGTGAGTATTGAATACAACCAAATAGTTGGTTGAACAAACAAATCCGTATATTCATATAAGTTATAAGTAATGCATGTGACTTGCAACGGAAGTTTACAGGCAAGCTTATCAGAATTATTATTTGCTTTCTTTTTGTGCTCCAATTGCATGCCGGCTGAATAGACCTGTCAATCGGGTCGGGTTGGACGGATTTGGGTTCAGTCATTTCAGGTTCAGGCTAAATCGGATTCCGGGTCGTTATGGGTCATGGGTCAATCGGGTCGGGTTGACCAGCATATCTAAAATATCATTTTTTCTTATGATTATTAAAATCAATTTTTAATTAAATAAGAATATTTAATTATAATATATTATTTTTATTATTTTAATAATACTATATTATAAGTTTCAAAATAAATTTAATTTTTTTATAAATTTGCTAAATCGGTCAACCCAACGGGTTTCGGGTTCAACCCAACAGGTTTGGATTCTACCGGGTTCGGTTTATTTCGGGTTTCGGGTTCATATTTTTGGGTCTTAACCCTAAAATTATCGGGCGGGTTGGGTCGGGTCAGCGGGTTAGGTCAGTTTTTGACAGGTCTACGGCTGAATATACCTTAATAAATAAAAAATTTAATTTTTTTAAGTTGTCCTAAGATAAGAGCATACATTAACATTATGTATGTTGTTTTTAAGAATTAAAATCATAAATAAAAATGATTTTTTTATAAATAAAATAAAATAAAGTATTTAAAGATCATAACTATAACCTAAAGCGGAGGTTAAAAAATTATTAAACGACACATGTCACTTTTAGATTGGACCACATCACCCTTTTTTAAAAAAATAACTTTTTATTTTTGGATATGATGAATTTTTATCCATGTTTTTAGAATATAGTATAGAAAATCTCATTATTAAACAATCTTTTATTTTTGGATATGATAGATAGGAAGATCATTAGGATATTTTTTTATGCTATCATACAAATTCTAGAATATTTATTTTTATTTTTAGATAAAATCGTTTTTTAACTAAGATATTTTAATTGAATAGTTATCTTTGTAACCGTATATTACTAGTAGACCTGTCAAAAACTAACCTAACCCCCTAACCCCACCCGACCCGCCCGATAATTTTAGGGTTAAGACCCGAAAATTTGAACCCGAAATCCGAAATAAACCGAACCCGATAGAACCCGAACCCGTTGGGTTGAAACCCGAAACCCGTTTGGTTGACCGATTTAGCATATTTATTAAAAAAATTAAATTTATTTTGAACATATAATATATTTTATTACTAAAATAAATAAAAATAATATATTATAATTAAATATTATTATTTAATTAAAAATTGATTTTAATAATCATAAGAAAAAATGATATTTTAGACCTGTTGCTCAAACCGACCCGACCGAACACCCGCTACAACCCGACCTGATTGACCCGTGACCCATAGCGACCCGGAACCCGATTTAGCCCGAACCCGAAATAACCGAACCCGAACCCGAACCCGAACCCGAACCCGCCCGACCCGACCCGATTGACACGTCTAATTACTAGCAATCTCCTTGCCAATTTCGTTATTATATAATCCAATCATTTTTTACCTTATATGAAAAGATCTTGATTAGGTATATGATAATTGTCTTATCTTCTTACTCTGATCATAACAAGAATTTATATTTAAGTATTTACATAATTAATTTTCTCGGATAATAAATATATTTGAAAATATTTTATTATTAATATTTTATTAAAGAAAAACCCGTACAAGGTACGGAAATACATACTAGTTCTTAACCTATATATAGAGTTTGACTCAAATGAAACAAATTATTATCCTAAAACGTAAAATCAATGCACTTTTTATAGTTCGTAGTGCACTTTTCATACAAAAATGCACTGTAAAATACAAAATGTGCAATTCGAAAAGTGCACTGCAAATTACGAAAATTGCAAATCCGAAAAAGTGCTCTACGAAGTAGGAAAAGTGCACTACTAATTAGGAAAAATGCATTCGTTTCAGAATAAGAGTCGTTTCAATATAAGAGTTTGTTTCATTTGAACCAAATTTCCTGTATATAGGGTGGAAAAATTAAATAATAAAACATATGTAATTTTACTTCATATGTTATACGTACATACGACATCAACAATAGAGTTGATGCAGATACTTTTGCTTAGGTTTATATATATACTTATATGAATGTTGTTTTTAGAAAGTTATACGACATCAAACCTATAAAAGCGTTTGAAGCCTTAATATTTGTGATTTCCTAGCATGCATTTATGGACATATGCTAAAAAAAACTAATTACTCCGTATAATTCAATGGTTATGCTTTTATCAAATCTGATATAATTCAACAAAAAAACGAGATCCCAAATCACATTGTTTGTATCATTGTATGACATATTGTCGTAAATTAATCGTATAAAATGACGCTCTAGTGAAATGTCTTATTAGTAGTCATTAGATTAGATAGGATGAACGAATTAGATTTAAAATAAAAAAGGTGCATTTTAAAGAAATTTGGAAGAAGCACCATATCACACCTAAACTCGCTACTTTTAAGGAGGGGATAAATACATAATCCGTTCAAAATGGAAACAAGCGAAATTAGGGGGATTTAAATTAACAAATGAGAAAAATATACATCAGAATCTCAGAAAATCTTTTATACCCCGATTGAAAATCCAATCCTGCTAAACCGTCATTCATTATTCGCGTCTTCTTTTTCAACAACCGTCGTTCATCTTCTCTCTCTATTCAATGCATCTGAACAGCGATTTCTAATCATCTTCTTCAATCTCAAGGTCCATCTTCAAGATTCCAAGTTCAATCGTCGATAATCGGTGAGCAACCTTATTGATTGTGCTAAATTTTTTTGTCAATATTATCATTCTTCAGTAAATCGCCGATATTTACACAAAACAATATAATTTATTCGTATGATCTAGATTTACATTTCAATGGGTTTGTTTCGTTGTTGTTGTTTTAACTGTAAGTATCATTCTTCAATATTTGGATTGAATCTAGCTCTAAATTGTTTGCAAGTCGGGAAATTGTAGGGTATATGTAGTTATGAGTTCACGAAATTAGGGTATAGTGGGTGATGTGGACTATAGATCAGACGCATTCAATGGGTGTTCTACTGCATGTGGTTGAATTTGTAAAAGACAAGTTTAAAAATCTAATCAAATTTATGGTCATATACAGTTTTTCGAGATTGATTGTGTATAAGACATGTTGTTTTCGATCTACTCTAAGAGTGTATGCAATGTTTAATAGATGGCAATGTCACCAAAGTCGAAGAGCAAGAACAAAATGAAGCATGATAAAGGTATGTATCATTCAAAATTTTATAGATTATATATTATTCAAATCTATTAATGTTGTTTTTCAACCCAACCCATTTGATGAAAGTTACTGTACTGGCAATTACATATAATGTATATTAAAAAGTTATTTAACCTTTTATGAATGATTATTCAAAGCAAAGTGACATATTATTCAACATCAGATTGTTGTCAACTTTGTTTTAGAAGGAGGATGAATAAGTAACATGTATTATTCTTGTAGAACACAATTATTATTCAACTATAGGTATAATGTTTTTTCAATGTTAATAGTTATTCAATTCAATCCTATGTATTATTCATAACCATATTAATTTGTTATGTAAAGTCAATTCAAATTAGGGATTTTCCTTTTGGTACCCCTGAGGTCTGGACTTTTTCTTTTGGTGCCCAAAAAAATTTCTTATTCCTTTTGGTTCCCTCGCAGTTTTGACAAATTCCTTTCCATAGACTAAACTTAGTAAAAATGCTAATTTCATCCATTTTTTTCATTTTCCGTCAAAAAAATATAATAAAATAAGAAAATACCCACAAACTTAATTTTTTTAAACTTGAACCCAACCACCCCTCTTATTGAAAATACCTACAAACTTAATTTACCCATAAATTTAATTTTTTTACATGTGAACCCAACAATCCTCTTACTGAAAACTCTCTATGGAATTAGCACTAGTATTTTTTTTAAGCTAATGATGTACTTGAGTTCCCCACACCAATATGTAAATTCGGATGCAATTCTTGGTAGAAAATATTCAAAAAATTGAATATGAACATGCTATCCAGTAGCCACAAAGATAGTAGTTGCGTGAGATTTTCATTGTATGCAATTTACTGAATGTTTAACAGTTGCGTGAGTTCACGTGTAAAAAAATTAATTAAGTTGGTGGGTAAATTTTAATTAAAGTTTGTGGGTATTTTTTAACTTTTTTTTTACGGAAAATGACAGAAAATGGATGAAATTAGCATTTTTACTAAGTTTAGTCTATGGGATGGAACTTGTCAAAACTACAAGGGTACTAAAAGGAATAAGAATTTTTTTTGGGCACCAAAAGGAAAAGTCCAAACCTCAGGGGTACCAAAAGGAAAATCCCTTCAAATTATTCAAATGATATCATATTATTATGCAAAGTATGGTTTGTATAGTTTTTGAAGAATGTGTTAGTTGATAGACAATAGACATTTTATTAAATGACTATGGTGTTTTTAAATATGCTAGATGGTTTGATTACGAAATATGAAAGTAAAACATGTGTTTTTGATGAATTGCATGTAGTTGGTGAACACTCAAAGCGTTCAAAGATCAATTTTAAGAAAAGTCGCACGGTGAAACATGTTGACAGCGATGATGATACTGATTTATTTGATCTAAGACCAGAAGACAACGATGAGATTGAGATCACAGAATCTGAACAGGGGGAAGCTGGCAAAATAATGACAAACGTTGATAAGTTGTTCCAGGATGAGATCGTGCATATGAGAAAAGTTTTAGCATGTTCCAGGATGAGTTTTATTATTCAATAATGCATTGTTATATTGTTCAAACATATGTTTAAACTTATTCAATTTGATTTGAATGATTATTCAAATAACATTTAATTATTATTCAACAACAATAGGTACATGATATTGAATAATTATTCATATCCATTTGAATAACTCTCCAATAAACTATATGTAAATGTGTAATTTTATTGTTGGACATAATGTAATATTGTGTTTTCGTTCACACAAACATCTGAAATAATCATAAACCATGATAGCATTAAGCATGAATGATATATATATCTGTCTTATAACAAATATGAGGATTCTACAACATCACGTATAATATGTCGAAAAATAATTCATATCGATTTGAATAACTCTTCAATAAACTATATGTAATGTGTATCTTGATGTCACAAAAGAATGTTGATACAAAAGGCAATAGTAAATGTATATAGTGTGTCCAAAACACTTATCAAAAATTTTGGTTTGTAATGTTCAATAACACATTCTTATATTGTTCATACATATGTTTCTACTTATTCAAATTATATTGAATGATTATTCATACACTTGTAATTATTATTCAACAACAACAAGTGCATGATGTGTACAACGAGTTTTATACTGGTAGGACACCGAGGTATCCAATGCTTTGTATGATTATCATTTTCATCCACAACGCAATCAGAACCGTAATTAAAATCAATGCAGTCTTCTTCTAAATCTTCTTCAACAGGTGCATCATTTTTAGATTCTGGAAATTTTGAATCATTGTTGAACACATATTCTTCCCACTTGTTGGTTCCAACTGAAACAAGATAATACACAATCAATATATCAATTTCATATTATTAATTAAACGGTAATAACTTATTCAACTAGTATATAAATATTATTCACAACAATTATAAAAAAATAACATATAATATGCATTTTTCTTTATTTCAAAACAATTATTCAACTGTTGTGTTTTTATTATTCAACATATAATTACTAATTCGTAATCTTCAATTAATACTCACAAATTATTCAATATATTGGCTGATGTTTTTAATCAGCATGAGAAATTTATTACGAATTAGTTTCATATTATTCATAAGACGATGAATAACTTATTCAACTAGTATACCAATGTTATTCACAACAATTATAAAAAATGACATATAATATAAAATTTTCTTTATTTCAAAATACTTATTCAACTGTTGGTCTTTTATTATTCAACATATAATTATTGATTTATAAGCTTCAACTAATACTCACATATTATTCAACATATTGATTGATGTTTTTCATCAGCCATGACAACTTAAATGCAATATATAGTTGTTAATCATCACGATCAATTACGCAACTACTAAACCGATTATTATTCAACACTCATTCAGAAAAACAACTAACCAAAGACACCATATCAGCACATTCGGATTGAAGAACTACATCATTTTTATAAGCAGGACGTAAAATAACTTATCGAAATCTAAGAATTTTTACAACAACGATGAAGACACAAGAACAAATAATCGAAGTACGAATAACTAACCTCTTTCCATTGCAAAACTTGCTTCAATTAGACGTCGAAATCTTCAAACCAAATTATTTCGATTGAAGAAACTGTTTTTCTAGTAGATTAAAATGGTGTTCGAATGTTGATGAAGAAGAAGGATCGGATGAAGACAACGATGAACACACCAAACAATTAATCACAAAACGAATTACTAACCTTTTTCCATTGTAAAACTTGACTCAATTATACGCCGAAATCTTCAAAACAAATTATTTTCGATTGAATAATCTGTCTTTCTAGTAGATTAAAATGGTGTTGACTGAGGGAGGAAGAAGAAGAATTGGATGAGGAATGACGGTTTAGCAGCATGGCTTATTCAATTGTTGTATAAATTTTTTTCTCAGATTCTGGTATATATTTTTCTCTTTTTAAAATTAATTCCCCCTAATTTCGGATCTTTCCATATCTAAACCAATTGTGTGATATTCCCATCCCCACTCCCTATTGCTACTATAATGTGTCCTACTTTTCAACCATTGATTAGGTGTAATCCAACGTCTCACATTCAACCACACATTACACTATAAAACCTATTGTACCTGAGCGTCCCTCCCCACACATTACACATTCAACCACACTTTACATATTACTTAATTACCCTAAGAAAACTTCTCAATTTGCTATCTCCCACATTAATAGCTATATATTGTCGATCTGTCACATCTTTTGCCACTGTTATACCTCCTTAGCTAGACTATATCAGGCCTCAAATTGATAATTCTGTGGGTAACTGGGTATTCGAACTAATAACAACATGGGACTCTTTAACATTTTCAGACACTTCAGGTTTACAAATCATGCACACGAAAATGCTAAATCAATACATATGTTCAGAGTTTACAAATTATAAAAGTTACAAGTTTACAGGCTCGAGAGTGTCAACGTATGACGAAAGTCCCAGTGGTTTCCAGCACGCCCAATGATGTTTGAAACCACGGTGCTTCTTAACACCATGACCATCAGACGACATCAAATCCCACATGTCGTTTTCGAAGAAAACCCTCTCAACATTGACACCGTTGTCAGCCCGGAGAAGGACAGGCCTAGAAATCTGGTGATACAGAGCTGCTGGAGTTTGAGGTCACAGGAGAAAATCTTCGTCCAAGATGTCTCAACTCCGTATTCCATCATCATCCACAGATCAATATGATGGACACTTTGATGCTGATCGATTGTGATTAATGCAGCAGCAAGGTGACCGTCAAGATCAAAGACTCCGCTGTCCTCAGAGTATCCGTGGAGATGGAGGTGGTAATATTCATGGTCCGGCGGTCCTTGCATCAACCCGAAAACCTCATTGGTCATTTCAAATTGCAAGATGCAATGCGGCTTGCGATCTGATAGCTGACATGTCCAATGACAGGACCCATTCAACAATGCTTGCACCGGAAAGCAACGCAAATCCTGAGTGATGTCAGGAACCTGTAATCCACCATTTTCATCAACTAATCCAGACAGGACACTGGGAGAGGAGAATCTCCAGGGGTTATCAGAATCGCAAATCAGATTCCAGCTACGGCGTTGTAGGCTGTACACGGCAGCTCGAAAACTCAGATTGTCGCTCTGCTCAATCGCGACCACCTTATAGTCAACAACCACACCATTGTTCTGAATGCTACCAAAACCGTAGACATGCTTTAAATCTAACAGCAAGCCACAACCATCCCGATATCCACGACCTGTGTTGATAAAAGGGAAGGGATCAGAAAGGATCTCGAATTCCCTTGTGCCAAGGTTGCAAAACGCAGCCTTGCAGAAGCCGTAAGTTTCAAGCGATTTTGTGTTCTTTACAAACTCTTGAGCAATAACACAGCAGATCCCGTTGTTCAAGGGACCGAGCACGTGGATACCAGACTCGCCTCCGGGCGTCTTCACAAAAGGAAGGTCGACTCTGTCACCGGTCAAAGCCTGTTTTAGCGTTGCTAGATCAAACAGTTTCCTGGATTGCCTTTCTAGGCCGGACGATGAGGAATAATTTAAGCAGGAGATGTCGTAGGGTTCGTCCGTAGTAGTATAAACAATTCGCTCGGCATGGTTCCGAGAGAAGAATAGCTCATCCCGGCGCTCGTCGTGCAGATGGTGTCTGCGGTGGAATTCGATGAATGAACGGGATCGAATCAGAGAGTACCAATTTTTGCAGGTCGATTTGAATTTGAGGATGGATTGCACCGGAAGCCGAACGAGGATCTCCTCAATCACACCTTCGGGCCAATAACGCGTCACCGCTTCTTCGTGTTCCTCCACCACCTTTCGCCTTTTCGGTGCACCCATCTCTCTGAATTTAGGTTTCAGAATTAGGGCTAGTCGTAGTCTCGTAGTCGTTGGTTACTTGGTTGGTCTATATATAGACAATATAGTCGGCTTACTGATACGCACGCTGAAAAAAGATTTTTTTTTTTATTAAAAAAAAATTATGGAAAAATTGTCCTAAATACCCCAATCTTTAATGTTGTTGCAATCTCTACCCCCAACCTATCCAAATTTCACTATTTATCCCATATTTGGAGAAACGTTCTGAATGCTACCCCAACTCACATTGCCGGTAACTTTCTCCGGCCAACAAAGTGTAATGATTGGGTATGAGTATGTCATTAGGCAAATAAGGGGTGTTTTGTATAATATGAGGGAAGCCCGGGCTTGATTGTAAATATGTGAAAACATATCAAAAGGGGGAAAACTCTTTGTAATAGGCATCCAGATATTGAAACGAATTCTATTCCTATCTTTCTCTGTTCTTCTTCTCTGAATTCTATCTTCCTTCTCTATCTTTCTATCTTCTTTCTCTTCTCAAAATCAAAGTCCCTCACGGACATAACAAATTGGTATCAGAGCCTATACGATTTTTGACCTACATCGCAAATCAGAATAGGAATCAATGGCTATGGAACCAGCTACGGAACAACGCGTGAAGGCCAAAGAAATTGTGAACAATAAGCAACTATGGGGGCAATTAAACGTGGATGAGAAAATCAGTGTGTTAAGAGTTTCATTGGGATTGTCCCCTTGTGTTGATTACTCGATCCAAACGACCAGAAATCTTGTAGTTCGAACCCTTTCAGAAGCAAGTTTCGAAGGAGGCGCACACCATGTGTTTGATGGATTGCCCAGTAAGGGAATGAGTTCTACATCTGAAAATTCCACATTGCAACTGGATGGTGGTGTGAATTGCAACTGCTATGGCGTATGGGAAGAAAAAGAGGGTCGCACCTTATTTGTCAAGATTCATCAAGAGGAGTATCTAATCTCTTGGGAAGTCTTGAATCAAGTTTTCTCCAGGGTTGGCAATATAGAAGTCATAGAAATTTTCGATAATGATTCTCATTACCATTCAAGAATCCGTTTCAAGAATCGTGATTCCGTCATCAAAGCATTCGATTCCTTGAACGGGAGGTGTATCTATGATTACTGTTGCCGAATGGAGTTATTTGTTGATGGGTCGAGTGACTACAGCGGTCAGCATCAAAATCAATCGAGCATCGATAATTTGGAGCAGGGCCGAGTAATAAGGTGGAAGAAATTGAAATTCCAAGCAATCACCTGGTGAATTCCTTACAACAATCAGTCGATCAAAATAGTTCTGTGGAAAAGATTGAAGACCAACAGAAAATTGATGATGCCCACAACGTGTTTGACAAATTGACCGGAGCAAGCTCTGACAAACATGTGGAACGATCAGAGGATAAAATTCTTGAAGCACCTCCACATGAACTCAATTTAGATTCCAGAAAGCGAAGCTTTTCAATCGATTCTGAATTCAGAGGTAATTCTCCTCTCTTATACCTTGAACTTTCAGATTTTGAAGATTGTAGCTCGGTACGACAGTTCGAGAAGCACTCTAGGATGGGTGGAATTTTTGATGCACAACAGGTGTTCGATGAAATGCCGGATTTACAAAATTGCCTTGAACCTGAGTTGTCAGTTGAATTTGGTTTGAGTGATTTTAAGTTGAATTCAACTGAATATTTGGGGGTAATTCCGATTGCACACAAGGTGCTTGTGGAAATGCCTAGGTATGGTATGTGATAGCAAATGTGGCAACAAGGTGGGTCCTTATATTGTGTACTCAAGGAAGGCGAGGAAGCAGCCCGTTATGGGGAACAATTCTGCCAGGGGGCAAGAGTTAGTTATCAAGGGTACAGAGGTCATTCCCCCAGGAGACGGTTAGAAGGAATCTTCCAGCAGAGTGAGCTGGCGTAAGAGAGGTAGTGAGGATTTCATATAAATAATGAGGGTTTGTTGTCTTGAGAGGGGTCCAGAAAATAGAGAGAAACGGCCTGGTGGCCTAGGGCTCATGTGGAGGTCTGTCTCCCTTGAGTAGAGAGTGAGTGCCTTGTAATCTGTTGGTTTGACAATCTAATAGAATACAAGAGATTTCTGGTGTTGTGTGTTGCTTCTGTCATTCTCAGAATAACAAACTCATCTGCTGAATTTGATCTTGGTATAAGTTGCTTCAGCTGCTGAATTTGGTGTCTAGCTTGAGATAAATTTCAGTTTGTCTTTGAGTTGGTAATAGTTGCAAGTTTGGTCAACTTTGACTACAAGCTACACTGGAAATACAAATGAAGAGGCTGGTTTTTCAAGTTCCAGTTCACAAATTCCGCTTAGTAAGTCAATGAAAATGCAACTTACTGAAGAGGCTGATTGGGTTGATGTTTCATTACTTTCCTGATTTTTTTTTATGAATCTTGAGGACAAGATTCTTTAAGGAGGGGAGTAATGTAATGATTGGGTATGAGTATGTCATTAGACAAATAAGGGGTGTTTTGTATAATATGAGGGAAGCCCGGGCTTGATTGTAAATATGTGAAAACATATCAAAAGGGGGAAAACTCTTTGTAATAGGCATCCAGATATTGAAACGAATTCTATTCCTATCTTTCTGTGTTCTTCTTCTCTGAATTCTTCTATCTTCCTTCTCTGTACGAGGCTTTTTTAACCTTTTAAAAAAAATATTACTATATTTTTAATTCAACACACCAACTTATTAATTTCAACAAATAATAATTTTTAATAAATATTTTAGCATTAACCTCAATTTCAAGATTCTCAATATCAACCTTATTCTAAACAAATAAGTTTGTTATTTTTTATTTTATGTTCTATTATCAATATACTATTACTAAAGTCGAATCTCTCTATCTTACGTGTCATCGATTTAACTATGCCACGTAGGCGTTTTAATTTTTCCATTTACCACTATGCCCTTCTTTTATTTCGTATTTACCAACCTTATATTATAACAATATTCCTTATATTACTCATATATAATTATATTTAGAGATCTTAAAATTTGGCAAGTTTTATTTGGTGTGTAATCCATTATGGAACAATTTTATTGAATGTGTTAATGTTACTAATATTATTAATCGTATTACTAATACACAATTATACTTAAAGATTTTAAAATTTGATAAGAAACAAACTTTTCATTATTAAATAATTTTTTAATTTAATAGTATAACTAATATACAATTATATTTAGAGATAATTTTTTAATATAATAATATTACTAATATACAATTATATTTAGAGTTCTTAAAAATTTGGCAAGTGATAGAAACATAATTTTCATTATAAAATAATTTTTTGAATATAATAATATTACTAATATTTAATTTTATTTGTGATCTTAAAATTTCGCAAGTTTAGAAACATATTTTTTATCATATAATATTTTTTAATCAATACCCGTACAAGGTACGAGAACAAATGCTAGTTGTATGCTATTTTTAAATAAACTAAGATTTATGAACATAGAAAAAATCAACCACTCATTTTTATTTTATCTTCTTTTGTGATCAAAAGAGAACACAGAAAAAAAACTGTGTAGTTTTTTGTAAAAAGATATCTAAGGTGGTTATTTTCTATAATTATTTTGTATAATTTCTCAAAATACCAATTAATTTGTGCTAATAAAAAATTGTGTAGCTTTAGTGAGAATGTCCGCAATTTGCTCTACAGTTCTACAATGTTCCATAGAGATGTTCCCATGTTCCACAACAACGTAGGAAGTGATGCCTAATGTCTATATGCTTAGTACGTGAATGATGCACATGGTTTTTGGATATGTTAATGGCACTTGTATTATCACATCTAACGGGAACAGGGCCAAAGGACATACCATAATTCTGGAGTTGGTACTTAAGCCATAAAACCTGGGAACAGCATGAGGCGGCAGCCACGTACTCCGCTTCTGCTGTGGAGAGTGTCACTGAGTTTTGCTTCTTTGATCCCCATGAGACTAGGCATGATCCTAGGAACTGGGCCATTCCAGAGGTGCTCTTTCGATTAACTAGGTGCCTAGTGAAATTTGCATCTGAGTATGCAACTAGCTCAATGGAGCTGTTCCTTGGATACCAATGGCACAAGTTGTCGTTTCCTTTGAGGTACCTGAAATTCTCTTCACCTCTTTCAGGTGTGATTCTGTAGGGTTAGCCTCAAATCGTGCACATAGACACAATGAAAACATGTTGTCGGGTCTACTAGTAGTTAAGTAGAGAAGAGACCCAATCATACCTCGAAAGTTCCTTTGATCTACACTTATATCTGTCTCGTCTGCATCGAGTCTTGAGTTTGGTGAGATGGGAGTGTCGATGGGCCTGGAGTGTTCCATCCCATACTTCACAAGCATTTCTCTGAGGTGCCCATTTAGGAACGCCGTCTTGACATCCATTTGATATAGCTTGAATCCTTTGTGGGCTGCGTAGGCTTTGAGGAGACGAATTGCTTCAATTCTTGCAACTGGTGCGAAGGTCTCATCGTAGTCGATTCCCTCCTCTTGCTTGTAGCCTTGAGCAACTAGACGGGCTTTGTTCCTAGCTACAACTCCAGTGTCGTCAAGCTTGTTCCTGAAGACCCATCAAGTTCCTATGATGTTCCTGTTTTTGGGCCTAGGAACCAATTTCCACACCTTGTTCCTCTCGAATTGGTGGAGTTTCTCTTGCATGGCTTGAATCCAGTTTGGGTCCTTTAGAGCTTCCTTGATGCTCTTGGGTTTCACCATTGAGACAAAGGCATTGAAGGCACAGAAGTTGTTGAGGGAAGAACGAGTCTGCACGCCTTTATCATAGGGAGTGATGATGTTGTCGATGGGGTGATCCCTCTTTTGGTGGTAGTTCCTGGTTCGGATGTGTGAGACGTCAACCTGTTCCCTTGTCTCTTCTTCATCTGTAGCTTGGGCTTCTTCTTCTTCATGGGAACAGTTGTTCTCAACTTCTTTGCTGAGGGTCTCTTCAGGATTTTCTTCAAGGTTCTCTCGTTGTCCCCCTTGAACACTAGACTCTGGTATGACTTCATTTTGGGGAACAAGAGAGTTTGATGCATCTTGAGGCTCTTCTGTTGAGGAGGGAACTTCAAAGGAATCTTGATCCGTGGAATTTCAATCTCCTTCGTTGTTCCCTTGTTGTGGGATGGTGTTCCCACTTGGATAGTCCTCATCTTGCTTTCTTGGTTCGTCATCGTCGTCTTCCTCTTCTTGTCTGACTAGTTTGAACAGAGTTCCCTTTCCTTGGGAATCTGTTCCCACATTTACAGATTGTTCGTCGAAGATGATGTGAATGCTTTCCTCTATCTTCTTGGTCCTTTTGTTGTATACTCTGTACGCTTAAGCTCAATTCCTATCTCCTGGGAACTTGGTTTCGCCGTCGTCGAGATCACACACTCGCTGTTTGGGACTTCTCTTCACTTTGTCTTTCTTTCTTTCATTGTGAGTGAATGTGTATTCTGGGAGAAGTGCTTTGTCTGAGCACTATTCACTTGGCTTTATACTTGTCAATACTTGGGCTGCAATCTTGACTTTCATTTGTGTCCGAAATGCCCTTTGTCTTGTATGACAAGTCTTTGTCTTTCACATGTGACTTAATTTGAATTGAGTCAACTTTGAGAAGCAATCGGGCCGTTGGATCAATCGCTTCAGTCTATTCCTCAGACTGAGCGTTTGTTTTGTCTTGAGACAGGATCCCGTGAATCTCGCTGACTGGTCTTTGTTTGCACATGTGAGTTCTCATGTGATAGGAATTGTCTTCTTCAGAGTTCCTTTGAGAGGAACTCTTCGTCATGTATGCCTGTGTTCCTCCTAGTTTCATGGGGAATCTCCACTAGACTTGTGTTCCTTAGAAATACTTGGATGTAACACGTTAGTTCCCATATGGTGTTTGTCATTGTCAAAACTGAAACATGATATCGTTGTTCCGATGTTTGGAACCAGAGTTCCCAACACCGTCCCAACAGTTATATTTTGGGTGGAGTACATTTATTGGCCTACAACCAAGGGCGGATCTAGGCGAGGACAGACACCACTACATACGATTAGATTAGCAATGAGTTTATAAATATGGCGATCAAGGAACAAAGAAAATTTTTGGAATTTCGCACCCATAGGAATATAGGATGGCAGGACAGGGTGAAGGTGGAGGCAAAAAGGACTGAATGAGGTAGAGGTGGAGGGTGGAGTATAAGTTTATCGATGATTTAATGGATGAGGAAGACGAACCAGGTGAAGTTTGGGGCAAAAATAGCACGATATTGTTTTGATCCTAATCTCTTTCAATTGACTTTAGTCTAATTTTTAGGATTTCTCATTCAACCATTCTTACTCAATTCGCAATTGAAAATTAAGAGACAGAACATGTAAGAGCTCGGCAAAGTTAGTGGTTAGCAGAGATTTTATATATTAAACTATTAATTTATTTAAAATTCATCTTCACTTCCAAACAATCCTGGATAGGCTACAACTACATGTAAATGTAATATAAAAACTCGAGTTAGCCCTACAATAGTATTTTTGCCTAAACAACAGGAAAGGACGACAAACATATAGCTGTACGGTTTGCTTCTTTAAATTATTGTATTGACTACTGCAAAATAGATTGGCTTTTCTTGTCGAACAAATTAAGAAATGAGATTTAAGTGTTTATATGTTTAGTAAGTTACAATACAAGACAAAGTGTGCTTCAGAACATAATTGCAATTACAAAAATATTCACTTAATTAATTAAATTTTCTTACAAAAAAGTTTCTCATTTTACCACCACCAAGCACCAAGCTAAGCAAACAAAAACAACGAAAGTTGTTAAGAAGTATATTACATGCATCTTCACAATTTAGATCTGTTATAAGTATTTTCAATATTTTCAATATTAATAATATTATAATATGAATGTATATCTACACAATTTTTAAAATGTGGTTGAAACAATCTTTAATAAGTTCCTAATTTATTTTTTAGGTCTCTTTTTTATGATCCATTTTCTAGGTTTTTTTTTTGGGATATGACACGATCCAATTTATTGTGAGCGTAAATCTGCCAAGGACGGAGCCGGTGTCAACAAGTTCAAGACCAAAGAGAGAACGTCGTCTTCCGAGCATGTTTAGAGATTAGTTTACGAATTTTTAATATTATGATTAAGTGTATTTTTCTAAATAGAGTTTTATAAACTCCTTCAGTCCTTCTCGGGTTTTCTTTTCGGTTCTTTCCCAGAACGCTTTTATTGAACCGATAGGCTAGTATAAATACTCTTCTTATGTTATTATTTAAGTTTATGAATGAAATTACTTTTCCCTAATTCTCCTAGTCTCTCGTCATCTTCACCTCTCCTTTCCCGGCCTTGGCCGACTTCCTTGGTTCGTAGCTGATCTTGATCAGCGGTTTATTGTTCTATCAGATTGATTTGTATCAATTGGTGCTTTCATCCTGGAACTCATCTTCGCATCATGTCCAGTAACGAATTATCATCGACCGTCGTCGATTGATGACTCATCGTTGCATCATGCAATTATTCACTGGACCCCACTTGGGTCCGCCTCTAAATCCTATGCATAACTATCCACAGTTCTAAAAATCCATGCCTAGGTCTCCCGCCTAAGCGCTGGAAGGTGCTATCCTGCCTAGTCTTCCAGTCCATCTAAGAGATCGTCTAGTTCGTTCGTATAGGCTCCCGTTTAGGCCGCCTAGGCGCTAAGTAGTCCCTCTGCACCTAGGATCCGTGTAGCGTTTTTTAGAACACTGTAACTATCCATCTTAACTAACAATGAAAGTTGTCGTAAACACCTTGTGACGTCGATTCATCTTCTTTGCACACTACTACTCTATATTCTTCCATACATGCTTCTTCTTTTTCACGACACCATACATAAGTACCATATCCAAACGAACCCTAACCTTGTGTGTTTTATTCGCTATCAATCAGCCTCCTTTTTTATGCAACCCTAAGCAGAGCCACTACGGTCACAACCGCCAATCACCTTACAAAATTGGAGTTTGAAAATTCAATTGGTGAGAGGTATACGAAATCGATCAAGTTGAACCTTCAAAAAATCACTAAACAACAAAGCTAGTGACGATCAACTTGGGATTTCTGGGATTGACGAAAGCTATTTTTCATTATTGTATTTCTGTGGTTCATTTATAGTCGAGCCGAAAGATCCATTTAATACAAAACAAGCAAAACAAATTGATTGATACTGATATACCATTGCGCCGTCCATTATAAACGTCGCAATTCCACAATTTTCAATTATTAACAAAATTCTACTATGTCAAATGATAAAATTCACATTGATACTGGTCGCACTTTTAAGCTGAAAAAAAAAACTAATTTAGACACACATTTTTCAGCTTAGAGTCTTAGATACGTTAAATTATTTTATCAAAAAAAAACTAATTAACTTAAGAATCGTCATTACACTTTATCAATTAATACTAGTTGCACTTTTTTGTTGGACTTTTTTTCCTAGTTGTTAGATCATGAATTTAGCCATACGTAAGCTTATGCGGGACGTTTCTTCCATGCCAAATTTTCTTTATTTATTTTTGGATAAAAATGATTATTAGAAATTATGACTTTTTATTTTTAGTTCATAATAAATATTTTAACCATTATAAAAAAAAAGAATTCAAACACGCCACCAATCAACTAAACTAGTGAGGTTTTGATTCTGAATCCACTTCTCGGACCACCTGACTCATGTCAAATTAGTTCTACTTTTTTCGACCAAAAAAAAAATAGTTCTACTTTTCGCTCGGATTTTGTTCGATCTCCCGCTCACCCAGACCGAGCCACAATTATGTTTAGAACTTATGAAGAAATTAAGGACTCGTTTGATATCGATATCAGATATCGATATCGGGTATCGATATCGGTATCGAATATGGGATATCCTTCATATCTCATACCTCTCATACCTTTTTTTTTGGTCTATCGAACATCATAAAAAATGTATTGTTTTGACATCAAGAATATGACATGATATCCATATATTCTCATACCAAATACAAGATATGATCCGATACTCTCATACTAAATAAAGATATGTCCCGATACTAATATGGCAATATCTAATATCAGGATAGCAATACCAAACTGGCCTAAGCATTTAACGTGTAATATTTTTGGACCATTATGGAAAGTAAATTTGTTTAAACCAACTATAAACAGTTTCTTATCAACCTTTAAAACATTAAGCGCTTTAATTTTTAATCCCACGCGCTTCTTTTGAGCGTGTGGCGTGTCCTGAAAAAAGCACCATCATACACCGATTGTATATGAATTACTGAGCGTAAAGACAAAGGCTCCTAGTACTCCATTACCCTCCGCTCCCCGCCCGTCGTCCGTTGACAAACCATTCATCCACCTTCACACGCGCCACTTCCGCGCGTAGATTACCTTAATGAAACAAAATGCCGTTGCTAATTCCGAAATTAATTTTCCATTAACTCACGTAATGGGAAACCGGAGAAAACGTTTCTGCGTCATCTCCATTCTCCACAGTTTGACTTACCTTCTTTCTTTGTCCTCTACCTCCTACCACAGCAAACACTATAGGATTTTCCCATTTGTTCTTTTTCTTTCTTCTTTCTCTTGAGCTTTTTTAGGGCTCCCTCTTTCTAGTTTGTCCCCTCGTGATTCCGTCCTCTTACAACACACACTCTCTCTCTCTCTCTCTCTCTCTCTAATCCTCCTTTACAGCCAGGCAGGCTCTCGCCGGAGACCACCTTTTGGTGGCCATGAAAAAAACCTCCAATAAATAACCACATTCTTCTCCTTCCCCTTTTTTCAATTCCTTCTCTCTCAGGCAAATCGTTGAACACCTTCTGTGCATAGATTGATTCCGAACAAAATGGTGTCGATTCCCGGCCGGATGTTCTCCGTCTGGCTACTGTTAACAACGGCGGCTCTGCTTCCGAGTCAGCTCGTTGACTCGGAGCCGACTCAGGATAAGCAGGCGCTTCAGGATTTCATCAATCAGGTCCCCCACGCCCGCCATGTCCGCTGGAACGCCTCCGCCTCCGCTTGCGATTGGTACGGCGTGTACTGCGACTCCTCCCGTAGCTTCGTCTCCGAGCTCAGGCTTCCCGGCGCCGGACTCCTCGGCCGGATCCCGGAGGGCACAATCGGCCGCCTCTCCAACCTCCGAGTCCTCTCTCTGCGGAGTAACGGCCTCTACGGCACCTTTCCAGCGGATTTCGCCAACCTCACGCTACTCCGCAGCCTGTACGTGCAAAAGAACCAGCTCTCCGGCGAGTTTCCGGCGAGCTTGATCCAGTTGACTCGGCTTGACCGCCTCGATTTGTCCTCCAACGGCTTCTCCGGCGCCATTCCTACCGCGATTAACAACCTCACTCAGCTCTCTGTGCTGTATTTACAGAACAATAACTTCTCCGGCGAGCTGCCGAGCATCGACGACGGCGGGAGCCTCAGCGATTTCAATGTCTCCAACAATAAAATCAACGGATCAATCCCTAGTAGCCTGGCGAGGTTTCCAGAGTCTTCTTTTAGGGGGAATTTACAGCTATGTGGCTCCCCGCTCCCCGCTTGCAACTCCTCGTTATCTCCCCCACCTTCGATTCCTTCTTCCCCGCCCGTCCCGTCCAGCCCCGCCGAACGCCGCCACAAGAAGCTCTCCACCGCTGCAATTATCGCCATCGCCGTCGCCTCGGCGGTCGTCTTCCTGATCCTCCTCCTCTGCTTGATCTTCTGCTGTCTCCGGCGCGGGCGAGCGCAGGCTTCTAAGTCTCCGAAGCACTCTGCCGCCACAGCACGGGCGGTCGGCGCGTTCGCGGGAGGCGGAGAGGGGACGTCGTCGTCGAAGGACGATCTGACGAGCGGCGCCGTGGAAGGGGACAGGAGCAAGCTGGTGTTTGTGAACAACGTCGGCGCCGGCGCCGCCGGATCGGCTGCGTACAGCTTCGATTTGGAGGATCTGCTTAGGGCGTCGGCGGAGGTGTTGGGGAAAGGGAGCGTGGGGACGAGCTACAAGGCGGTGTTGGAGGAAGGCACGATGGTGGTGGTGAAGCGGCTGAAGGATGTGGCGGCGGCGAAGAGGGAGTTTGAGATGCAGATGGAGGTTTTAGGGAATTGCCGCCATGAGAATTTGGTTCCTCTTAGAGCTTATTACTTCTCTAAGGATGAGAAGTTGCTCGTCTTTGATTTCTTCCCTGCTGGTAGCTTGTCTGCTCTTTTACATGGTAAGCTTATTGTTAAACTTCAATTGATTCACATTTTTACTTTGTTTCCTTCAGTTTTCGAGTATCAGTATCAATTGGGATTCAATTTGTTTCTAGTTCTTCCAGTGCATTTGAAGTTAGTTGGTTAGAGTTAACAATGTGCAAATTAACTGAATGATAGGACTTTGAAACTGATTCAATTGATTCACATTTTTGCTTTGTTTCCTTCGTTTTAGAGTATCAGCATCAATTTGGGATTCATTTTGTTTCTAGTTCTTCCAGTGCATTTAGAGTTGGTTAGAATTGTCAATGTGATTAACTTTGAAATTGCCATTTTGAGTCTTGGAGATCGATTTCAAGATTTACCCCCTGTGCTCTTTTGTTTGTTAGTGATGGTGATGAGTGATGACAGGGATCAATTTCTTTGGTTTTCATGAGGATCTGAGTTAACTCGGTTTTGGTTACTTCTTTAACACTACAAACATGCTGTCTTTCTGACTTGCGCTTGACACTTTTGAATTTTGATTGGTTATGTTTGTTCACACACCGTGATACCGATGAAATTCATTTTTTTCCTTTGCATTGTTTAACCACTTTTCCTGCTGAGTTTTTTTTATTAGTTGCACACCTGCATGATCTGCATCCCACCAGCTGATTCCACCTCCTTTTGTTTTTTAATTATTTGTGTGTGGGGAGTGAGGTAATTATTAAAGCTTTCAGTGAACTTCAAAGTTCAAAGGGTAGTTTAGACTTTAGCTATCCATGCCCAACAGCCCCATGGAGTCACACTCATGCCTTGGTTAGGTAACCCATTATTTTTACTTTTTAAAAAGTATATGTAAAAAGCTGATGTTGCAAATGCTTTGGTAAGACTTGGGTGCCCTGGTGTTGTTGAAGTGGGTGTTCATGGCAATTTAAGAGAATGGTTTTGTAAACCATCTACTATGTAAACTGCATTTGTCATAAACAGAATGCCGCTCTAAGATTTAGATTGACAACTAAATTTTCATACACAGAATGCCCTTCTAAGATGTAAAACTGTATTTGTCATAAACAGAATGCCACTCTTAAGATTTAGATTGACAACTGAATATTTGAAATCTAGTGCAGACTTCTCATTTCTTCTGTCATATACATATGCAAGGAAATGCTAGCTGGGTTCCAGAGAAAAAATGGAATTTGCTTCCATATGTCACGGCATAGTACATATTATAATGTTTCAATCTTGTATATGCTGATTGCATTTTGTGGGAGGATGGTGGCATCGAAATTGCCATGAATTTCACCAAACAAAAGATATGACTGTCATGACTCGTGTTTTCTAGCATGTTTGTTTGGAAGGATGGCAGCATGAATATTGTTGCAGCCATATGATTGGAGTTGGAGCTTTGTGTCTTAACATTATAGGGTTTAACTTGGAAGATTCGAACTTTTTTCTTGATGAATAGTTGCAAAATTTGTTGTTATGATTTGCAAATTAATCAAACCAATGTCTCACTAAAATAGTTTGATATTGTTTCTTCAGTGGTGGTCTCTTGTTGATTTCCTGGTCTTTCCATATATTCTTGCAGGAAGCAGAGGATCAGGGAAAACACCACTAGACTGGGACAGCAGAATGAGGATAGCAATTGGTACAGCAAAAGGCTTATCCTATCTACACGAGTCGGGCAAAGTAGTCCATGGCAACATCAAGTCTTCCAACATCCTCCTGCGCCTAGACCAGCAGGAGCCAGCGATTTCTGACTTTGGCCTCAACCCACTCTTTTCCAACTCTGGCCCGCCTAACCGGATGGCAGGCTACCGTGCCCCAGAGGTGCTTGAAACCCGAAGGGTCACTTTTAAGTCCGATGTCTACAGCTTTGGAGTCTTGCTCTTGGAGCTCTTAACAGGAAAAGCCCCTAATCAGGTACATAAACAAAATCCAATGACTTAAATCAAATAGATGTTAAGTTTAAATGTAATTCTAGATAATGCACAAGTTCTTTGTTTTTTTTTGGTAGAAATGCATAAGTTCTTTATGCTTATAATACTTCATGTCTTCATGGGTCAGTCTGTTTTGTGTTGGGTATGAAAATATTGCTATATCTGAAGTTCAATACCAAGTGCTCTAGAGTCGGGTCAAGTACTAGTCACAGACCAATTTCATTTTTATGAATGGCATTTGACAATAATATTAATAATGTTTTATTGGGTGGTTATACAGGCTTCCATGGGAGAGGAGGCAATTGATCTTCCAAGGTGGGTGCAATCAGTGGTTCGAGAGGAGTGGACAGCCGAGGTTTTCGATGTCGAGCTCATGAGGTACCACAACATTGAGGAGGAGATGGTTCAGCTGTTGCAGATAGCCATGGCTTGTGTTTATACAGTGCCGGATCAGAGGCCTTCAATGCCGGAAGTGCTCCGAATGATGGAGGAAATCAATCGGGGCGGGTCAGGTAGCGGGCCCAGGCAGTCGTCTGATGATCAGTCTAAAGGATCCGACGGCCAGACGCCGCCCTTGGAGAGGACGCCCACTTCTTCTGTGACACCATAATTAAGTTAATTACCACATTTAGCAAGAGTCTTGTTGGTGTCTAAGTTTGTGCTTAATTTGAAGGGCTAAAGTGCGCCGTGGCGGGTAAATAGTTGGCTAAAGTGCGCCGTGATTGAAGATGCGTGGATTTTTTAAGGGAAAAAAATATTTTTCACTTATTATTTTTCTGAATTTGTTAATTTTATCAATTGTCAAATGGGCTGTTGATTTTTAGTGGAAAATGACCATCTAGCTGGTGGAGTCTCAGTTAGGTATTTAATTATTTGTTTTTTATTTAAAAAAGGGTTTGATTCTTTATCCATAAAATATTGAGTAATCAGACTACTTGTCTAGTTGTCTTGTTGCTTGTTGTAAATGGGCAATTGGGCATATATCCTCTTAATCTCTTCTATTTTCTATCTTTTTTTTTTCTACGGCCGTCTCTTATGAAATGTGCTTTTATAATTCGAGTTTTCTAAGGATGAGCTTGCAAGAGAATTTGCTAGGTGGAACCTAACAGTATATAATCATATGGCGGTCTGGCCTCTGGAAATGGAAATAACATTAGAAAGCAACACAAAGGTGAATTACTAATCCGAAAAACTTGCCAATTGAAAAACAACAGAAAGATCAATTGTATAGTTTTAGTTTGCCAAGATTGCAATCCAAAAAACATTGTGCAAAACAAATGACCCAACATAAAGCATCTCGTAGCACCATTTTTGACATATTGATTACTCTTCTTCATTTGCTTTCCCTTTTCTGTCTTTATGTTTTCCCTTTACTGATTTTATTTTATGGATGTAATTTAAACATCTTTTTCCTTGGTCTACCATCTTTTCAAATGGTCGGGGTAGTACGTTCTTCGATCTTTAATAATTCATGGATAAAATTTTATGTTAGGTAGGAAGCAATAGTACATAGTATCTCCATATTCAAAATTTCCGAAAATGTATAGTATCAAGTACTTTTATAGTATAGTACTAATTTTACATAGTTATGGCACTTTGATCAATATCTACTTCTCTCCATCTTCTCTCATAGACCATTTTGCTTCTTGTGCAATTAATAATTAAGTACTATGGAGAAACCCACCCATAATTTCCTGAAAAACAATTGAGATTGTCCAGTCCAGTACTTTGTGATAATGGAATCACTTGAGAATTAAGATGCACTAGCTAGTTAGTAATATACAAATTAAGGAACACAATACCTAGTATGTAGTATATTAGTATATATTCTTTCGGTTTGAGGGAACGGAGAGTATTTTCACTCCTTCGATCAAAAAAGTTGGTCGATAACGATTAAAAAATATTAAACTTTCAAATGTAATCTATATTGAACATTGATTCTTCTTTTTAAATTATTACGCGCTTATTGTTGGGACATTTATCTTTGCATCAAGTACCTGTTTAGAATGATCAAAACAAATACTAGAAATCATAGCTCAACAAATTTTAGATTAGGTTGTGCGTATAAAAGGTTGGTTTCTCACTTCTTCTCTTTCTTCAAACCGAATTCGTTGCGAGCAACACGTATATTATATCGGTGACCTCGTCCCCCTCTCCATTATTACCGCCTCCTGAGCGTAGCCTAGCTTCATTTACCTCCTCCCGCAACACGCCCTCTTTTCCTGTTTTAGTCCTGGCTACAGTGCAAAGTGAATACTTAATAACTCGTATATAATTTAGTGATTGTTAAAGTTCGTATTCTTATTGGTTCAAATTACATATTGCCATATTTATTACTATTATTATAAATTATTTTTCCAATTTTAATTTTACATTCTTAGGATTTAAAATATGGTTCTTAATATTCGTGTTTCTAAATTAATTTAATGCGTCCACATTTCAAATTCAACTTTGGTTCATTTATTCTTATAATAAACTCTTTGGTAAACTCATTTTCCATCTCCATAAACTCCTAATTGGTACCCACCAGAGAAGAACAAGATGAAATGTCACTAATATATTATATATCTAGTGTTATTGAAATATTATCAAAAGATAATGTGGCTCATAAGTGTTGCATTAAGATTGATTATAGGTTAATAGGTTATTGATAGTTCAATTGATCGAGGACAACTCTTCCTCTTTCTATTTTTGTCGATCTTCCTTACAATATATGTCATGGAAATTTCTAAATTAAAGACAAATATTGTGAATTTGAAGAGGATGTATGTAGAATGTGGGGGTACGTTTAGCAATGTTTTTCAGATAAAATGCAAAATATAATTTCGTGGATAACATGCAAAATATAAAGTTATCTAATCATTTGGGTAGCTGCATGGAGGAAATATTCTTTCTCAATGGATAACAAATTCACATGGCGAAATTATGCAAAAACCTGGTCCATTCCAGCGAATGTGTCGTTTGCATGCGTTTCAAAAATGATCGAAGTGTGTAGGAAAAGAGTGCATTTACAACCAATCCATAACATTGGATCGGGTGTCTATTAGAATACAGGCATAATTAGTAAATCCGTCTTTCTAATTTAGAAATTAAAATCCTAAAAAGAAGGACGTAAACTCGTCTAAAAAAAAATTTATATCCCTAAATAAATAAAAACAATAAATCTTTCTAAAAGATGATACTTATCATCCTATTTTAATAAACACAAGTGAAATATAGACAAGATTTTCAATCAAATTCACTTTTATTAGATTGATCGAATTTATAATCGCGAACTTTGATTTCTACGTGTGTACACAACTCCTAGTAATGAATTTTTGTTCCTCAGCATCAACTCCAAGTGATTTTATAAAATTAAAATTTAATTTCTAATTCAAAAACTTAAATCATTTAGGTTGAGTACTTTTTGTTGGAAATTGTTCCGCATCTGAAACTGGGAAGTACAAAGCCTAGTATATAACCTAATGAGCTACTTCACTCATTACCATATGGTTATGAATTGGAACCTCATTAGATTTGTGTGTTAGACCTGTTACACGCACGACCCCCAGAATCATCACTTATATCTTTTTATGTCAATGATAATTATGGTTGACTTTCAATCAGAATCAAATATTTTAAACTATCAACCCAATTGAGTTACAAATTGTTCTTATATTTAAAGTCGACCTGTTCTTTTCTGTCTTGATCAATTAGAGATATTAATGGGTCCAAATAATAAGATGTCATTTTCATTACCATCAAGCTAAGCTATGAAGGCAGAGTTTAGATCAAAGTAGCTAGATACCCCTTATCACTTGGATGGTGATTCTAGCTAGCTAGAGATCTCATCTTGCTTTCACACCTCACCTCACCTAATCTTATCATTATTCCCCTGCTTAAACATTAATTAATCATCTCACACCACACTCCACTCCATTCGTTACTTAGTATTCTCTGGCAAAATCTTTCATTACTTACCAAACCCATTTGTTTGCTTCTTAATTAGACTTGTTTCCCTTGTCATATGTATGTTGACGTGGTATACAATTTATCGTCATATTGTGGTTTAATTGCATTTTAGCATTTGCTGCTATATTATTTAAACAATTTGACCAGTGACAATCACGAATGCTTGATAGAGGGTGTGAGGGAATAGATAGCCAAAGATGTATGATCGTCGCCGGTCAGGAGATAAACGAATGTAAATAAGAACGAAAGTAACAAATATATAAGTCAAATTAGATGTAAACACAATACAAATAAAGAAGAATTGCTTATCTCTCCTTTAATTAATGGTAAACTTGTGATTACAAACTGGCCGGTGTCTGGCGTCTAGGATTCAGGATCCAGCAGAAAACCGTTCGAACGCGAAGAGACTTTTGAGTAATATCTGTTGTTATGGCTGATTACACATGAGATTGAGAGAAAATTACAATGTGAATGAGAGAGTCGTGGTCCCTTTTACATGGCTGAAATAACCCTTTTATATAGCTAAGAGAATATGGGAGATAATGTGTAACTTCTCCCTAAAAAGTAGGCTTTGAATGGGTCTTCCACGATGGGAGGTTATCAGGTAACAACCCCTGAAAAATAGGCTTTTGAAATGCTGAACACGAACTGGTCAAAGAGGTTACAAGAAATCCCGAAAATCTAGGGATCTCGTTAGTGCTGCAGGGCATCCGGTGACCAGTCAGGATCCGGTAGACGTCGACCATCCGGTGTAACCTAACTGAAAGTTTTGGGCTCAACAATACCCCAAATTCATCTTGGACATTGACGTGAGGAGATGGACGAGATGAATTTCACCACCTGTGTAAAAGCTTCCGTCAGCGGTAGCCATCGATCGTCTTGTCGTGAAGCATGACGTGGAGAACATGGTGCCTCAGAAGATGAGGGCTCATACCCCAGGAGCTGGGGACTTGTGCTCTAGAAGTCGTAGGATTGTGCCTCGAGAGTCGAGGGCTTGTGCTCCAGAAGTTGGAGGCTTGAATGAGCAAGAAACCCCTGCAGAAGGCTTTTCGCTAGTCGGCGGATGTGCATAGCTATGGCTTCGACAGTAGGAAGGTTCAAGTTGGCGTACGGGTGACTCAAGGGATACCCCGAGCCCCTGCCGCTATAGTCTAACCTGTCTTGAGGCGCGCATCTGACGAATTTTGTCCGGATGTATGCAGTGCCCCGACGTTGGCTGTCGACTATCTGGCGTCTGCTTGTTGTGCGGATGTCTGGCGTCTGGGAGATAAGTTCCCTGCCTTGATTATTCTGGCGAAAGATGCCCGTTGGCTGGCGTTCTTTGGCAAGAGATGCCCGTTTGCTCGTGTGTTTCTGGCGAAAGATGCCCGCTGGCTAGCGTCAGGAATCGAGAATCCTAATCTGTTTGCACATTAGATTCTGGCGAGTGACGCCTATACATTTATCTTGAATTCTCGCAAGTGGATATTGCTTTTGTCTTTTGGATTTTCTGCAAGGTAAAATCGAATACCTAGGAGAGATGGTCGCTGGTTTCCCCAACGACCCTCCGACGCTCAAGTTAGTAATTGTACTCATGAGGAATTTATAAAACGAAAATTATAATAGCAAAAGTGTTGTAAGATCTTTAGAAATGATACGGATGAAACCTGTGTTTCCCTCGATTAAGAGTCATTGCCTTTTTGCAAACCTCGTTGTTGTCATCTGAGGTCTCCTGATCAGTTTCTTTACCGTCTGGGATCCGGAGGATTGGTTCAGGAATCTGAAAGTCACGGTCTGGGATCCTGAAGTCATCTTCCTTGTCTTCTTCAAGGCGGATGTGGGACATCGCCTTAGCTTGGACCTCTTCAAAGTTTTTACATGGGTACTTTGTCAACTCTTTGTAGAGTTCATTGCTCCTTTGAAGACCTTGACGGAATGCTTCAATAGAAGTCGGGACATCGCAATTGGGGATTTTGACTTTCTCTCGGACGAATCGGTTCATGTAATCTCGGAGAGTTTCGTCATAGCCCTGCACAATTTGGTACAAGTCATTAGAATACTTTTCAGGACGTCGACTACTTATAAATTGAGCCTTAAAGAGATCTGTGAGATCCGCAAATGATTCCACGGATCCTTGCGGCAAATTGATGAACCATCTTAGGGCTGGGCCCTCAAGAGTTGCCCCAAAGCTTTTGCACATGATGGCTTCACGATCCTTCCTAGGGATGGATGTCATCCACATCTTTTGCTTGAAGATCGAGACGTGATCGTTAGGATCGTCGGCGCCATCGTAGCTTGACATGTCCGGGATGACGAACCCCTTTGGGAACTCGACAATGGAAATGGCTTCCACAAAGGGAGAAGCTTCGTAGCCATCTTCGGGTTCCTTCTCTATAGGACGCGGGATCCCAGGGATCCTCGCAATCTTCTCATCGAGAGCCTTCAGTTCCTCTTGGATCTTTTGCTCAAAAATGTCCATTAGTCGCTCTTGGATAGTGGTTATCGCCTCAGAAGGAGTTGTTGCGGGAGCAAGGATCCCGGATACTGGATCCTGGATGGTAACCGTCTCTCCGGGAGAAGCAACCGCGGGAGCTGGGATCTTTTCCGTATGTATCTGCGACCTCAAAAACTCATTTTCACTTGTTAGTTGCGCCACTAGGGCGTTAGATTTGGATGTTTGGGCTTTGATTTCATCCAGGTCTTTTTTGAGGGCATCAAGTTGTGCAAAGAGATTCTCCATGGTGAAGGGTCGGTTTTTTGTAGGAGGACGATCGGTTTTCTTCGGCTACCGGCCCCACGGTGGGCGCCAAATTGTTTTGGTCAAATTTCGACTAGTGACAATCACGAATGCTTGGTAGAGGGTGTGAGGGAATAGATAGCCAAAGATGTATGATCGTCGCCGGTCAGGAGATAAACGAATGTAAATAAGAACGAAAGTAACAAATATATAAGTCAAACTAGATGTAAACACAATACAAATAAAGAAGAATTGCTTATCTCTCCTTTAATTAATGGTAAACTTGTGATTACAAACTAGCCGGTGTCTGGCGTCTAGGATCCAGGATCCAGCAGAAAACCGTTCGAACGCGAAGAGACTTTTGAGTAATATCTGTTGTTATGGCTGATTACACATGAGATTGAGAGAAAATTACAATGTGAATGAGAGAGTCGTGGTCCCTTTTACATGGCTGAAATAACCCTTTTATATAGCTAAGAGAATATGGGAGATAATGTGTAACTTCTCTCTAAAAAGTAGGCTTTGAATGGGTCTTCCACGATGGGAGGTTATCAGGTAACAACCCCTGAAAAATAGGCTTTTGAAATGCTGAACACGAACTGGTCAAAGAGGTTACAAGAAATCCCGAAAATCTAGGGATCTCGTTAGTGCTGCAGGCCATCCGGTGACCAGTCAGGATCCGGTAGACGCCGACCATCCGGTGTAACCTAACTGAAAGTTTTGGGCTCAACAGATCTCATAATTGCTCCTCTTAACAAAACCTAGTTAATGCAACGTAAAGGCACAAGCAACATTAACGAAATCATTATCATATAAAACCGAAAATATCATAATTAGATATCTTATAGAGAGCCCCCTTGAGGGGTCGGAGAGTGCCGCCTCTCCTTCCTACAAAAAAAAAGGATACCTTACAGAGAGAATAGGAATAAAGAATGGGTGCAAGTATACATTTACGTTATGTGCAAATTCGACCCTAAAAAGCTGATTCTAAGCACATAATAATTCAAGTATACATAGTCTTCAACTCGTTCAAAAACATGAGATTCTCAATGCACTCATCCATGTCGATTGGCTACTTGGGAGCTCTCTAGCACGTCAAGCATTGCAATTTATTGAAAAGTCAACCAGAGCAAAACGAATCATGCCTCTTACATCATCAAAATGAAAATTCAAAATATGACTACGTGGTTCATTCCAAAAATGAAAAATGAACACGAAAGGTAAGAGTAAGAGAAACAAGTGCATTAGTGACACCATTAGTAAACATGTCGGCGTGAATAACCTATAGTTCATGATCAAGAAGCCTTGGCACTTTAGCACATATATACCATACTAAAAAGGGAATGGAAAAGATCTAAATATTTTCTAATAATCCCACCAACTAATTGAAAATCGATTTCCACCAAAACCCTAAAAAATTCCTCTCTCAAGCAAGCTGCAAACCTTAATAAGATATTCTACAATTTGGCCATTGGGACTGAGCACAAACAAAGCTTGTGAACAAACCCAAAATTCCCCATTCACCACGCCCAGAAAAAATGTAAAGGGGACAAAAAAAGTTTACAATAAATGCCATATATCAGAAAATTCAAGGCCCAAGGCCCAGTAAGCATCCAAGCCCAAAATCCATTGCTTGAAAAGACTTGGCCCAATGCAAGAACTGGCTTAATATAAATATAAATCTATACTAATGTTTTAAATCTTCATCACAGCGTCTGTAGTCCAACGGTTAGGATAATTGCCTTCCAAGCAATAGACCCGGCCCTAGCATTTTTTTACACAATAATGAGTTAATGACAAAACAATAATCAAGAAACAGGATGTTAAAAATCATATCTATAAAACTTATCATCGTATTTTATAGTGTTTGATCGAATATATCGTTGTATGAAATTTATAATCTGTATTCATGTTCGATCTATAAATAGATGAATTGAAAATAAACAAGCAATCTTCTTCCTCAGCCTAACGAATGCACATTTTGAGACCCCACTAGGAAAAGCCAAGATACTATTCGCAACTTCTTTGTGAGGATAAAGGTCCAAATAAGAAAAAGATTACCTTTAATTACCACGAATTAAGAATTACAACAAAGGTTGTTGTTCCCCAAGAAGAACAAGAAACGTTATTTAATTTACAAACGACAATTTTAGGTCTTTCGTGTTAAATGGAATTTTAAATTCTTCAAGTTCTATAAGATTAATTGGTGAATAAATTTGAATTAATTCTGAATTAGGTTCTTATTCCAGGCAACTAAATTGAATCAGCGAATTTAGGTATTGAAAATGAAGTACACATAAAGTCTATAAAGTCAGTGATTATGTGACACAAAATAAAATCATCTTTTTCTCATCTATCCAATAGCTAAATTGTGTGTGTTTTATTCTAGTGGGAATCTCTCTCTAGAAAGAAACATCAGCTGAACCGTAGATGTAAAAATCAGTTCTACAGTATTTCTACAAAATAAGCATAGGAAACAGAATATTCCACATGATACAAAATAAAATAAAAATCAAGTCTAGATTGAATGAATTTTAGTAGTGTTTGAAAAATATATGCTTGATACTTAAATAATAAAACAACAACTGGATTTTGGATAAACCTACAATTCCTGGCTTTTCATTCATTCTTCTCAGTATATCTTTGCTTTTTCCCTGTATGTATATCAGAATATGTTATTCTCTGTTTGATGGGCTATCTTTTTTTCTTGCAATAAAAAATGTAATGCAACATCTACATTCATGCTATAGGCTTATAGCAATAATATCCCATTCTAAACAATCGACTGGCTTATAGCAAAATAGAAGAGGATGTTCCAAGAGAGACCCAGGCAATCGACTGGGTGACCAGGACACTGTTCTAAAAATATCCGTCTAAATGTTGGTAGGTGTTCATCTGTCTAGTGTCTTTCAGGTAATTTAGAAGACCGTCTAAGAGTTTATTTAGGCCCCCTAAGATCCGTCTAACGATTTATAGAGGTTTTTTCGTAGAACCACCTGCTAAATGGTCGACATTGCAAGAACCACTCGTTAAACAACTATTTATTTTGACACACTCATAAATTGTATATGAATTTGAATATATGTGTATTAGTGTATATATTCATAGGCAATCTTTTAAAAAACATTAGGCGGAGAGGTGTCGTCTAGCATTTAGAGAGTCTAAATGGGTACCTAGACGAACTAGACGGTCTCTTAGACGGATTGAAAAGCTAAACGAATTAGTGTATTTTAGCACTTAGATGGAGCTAGGCATGGTTTAGTGAATTTAGGTATGTAATTAATAAACAAATGAATTATAAGGATTGATAAAACATGGAACCGAATTAAAAGAAGGGATGTATGTGGGCGCGGGTGTGGAAATCTCTCTTAAATTGTAAGCCCAGACAAAAGGTATATTCAGATGGGAACACGTGTCACGAGGCAGGAGAATCTCCCTTTGGCATCCAAACAATTATAAAGAAATTTGAGAAAAAGGAGAGGATTGGAGTCTTGTGATACAATCCTCTTCTCACCATACTAACTTCTCTCATGCATCAATCTTTTTCTTTTCCTTTTTAAATTTATATATAAAATTAAATAACTCCTTTTTTTTCAAGGGCTTCGATTTTCTTTTGAGATTCCCCATAGCTTCGATTTTCTTTTGCTCGGTTCAAGGATTAGAGTATCGCTTATGTCTACTGTGAGTGTGATTTTGTGGCGGAATAGTTGACTCTGGTTTGTACACTCTCATTGTCAGGATACACTAGGGCGGTCACTAACTTGTTAGCTAGTGGTCACCCTAACTCCTTTTCTTAACAAAAAAATATCTAGGCACGAAAAGATTCCAGTCCACCCGTCTTCTAACTTGATTAGATGTCTATATAAAATCTGTCTAAGCAACCGTTTAAACCGCCTACACGTTTGACGGTCTTTCTCTGCCCAGAGTTTGCCAAGAATTTATATAACATTGCTTATAGCTAGTTGTTTAGTTCATTATCTTGCTTGTATTGGATGTGTAATTGGTTCTTCTAGTTTTCTTGGCCTTTTCATAGTTAGTCATAGTCATATAGTAGGGTGCAAGGTTTGCTTTTTTGGTGCAATGGGAATTAGATGCAGTCTTCAAGTCCTCCTCTTATTCTATTTCTCTACCGGGCCACTTTCCTAAAAAGGCCTCTTCGAGTCTCTACTCTCTTTTCCTTTGTCCCCATGAACGATGCTCTCTTCTTTCCTTCTTCCTATTAATTTATTTATGACTTCCTCCTATAGTAAATAAGTGATGAGTGTCAAAACTCACCCATAAACTTATAAAACTTTGTGGTAAATAGTTATACATTGCTATTCTCTCCCTTCCAAAATTATTTTTTTTAACTTTATACACAATTTTAAAGAAGACAATAGTTGAACTAAATTATCTTTCTGAATTACGTGTTTATCAATAATCCATTTTTATTGAACATGTAGGATTGTTGATACGCGTTAGTCACAAACGGAGAACAACTGTTTTAGTGACAGTTCATATAAGTAGCTGAATAATAAATAAATACACATACACATGAATTCAAAGCAAATAGTAACTAAGTACATGGTTCCTTTATAAAGAAACATAACTTCAACCAACAAATTAAATGTGTAAATATCTACCTCCGTTGGAGGATTTTAAATAAAACTTTATTAATCAATAGTTCCTTATTTATAAGATACAAGTTTGAACTTTTCTATTACTGGCGATTACCAAATCCTAGCAATCTAACGAATTGAACCATGCTATCTAGTTCCTAAACTCACTCAAATGATTAAACAAGGAAATCAAAGCTTGTAATTTTCGAATGCAGTTCCCTTTAGCTTTGAAAATGTCTTCGTCGTCGTCGAGATCACACACTCGCCATCGACTTGCTTTGGTTCTTCTTCTTCTTTGATTAGTTCTTGATAGCTCCTAGATCACTCTTGATGCTCTAATGTTGCTTTATTGTCCATATTTATAGTTCATTTTAGGGTCTACCTAATTTTTGTTAGAAAAATGTGCACTTCCCACATTGGATGGATGAGGCAAAAATCCACTAACATATAAGGCGAGTGAATCCTCTATCCGCTGTCTTTTGTTTTTCAGTTTTTGGATTAGAAGGTATATCTCGACCTTATACGCAAAATTGGATTAAGAAAATCCGAAATGTCTCCCTTATATAATATCGGTCCACTGGAATTTGATGCATTAATTAATAAAAAGTTATTAAAATATATTAAAAGAACTATTTTTAGGATAAATAAATAAATAAATAACTTTATTTTATTCAATTAAACTATATCAAATTATAGAGCAATATATGATCCACAAAATGATAGCCAACAACCTATATACTCAATATTTTAGAAAATGTTTGACGAATTCTAGATAAAGAGGGACCGTTTAATGCCTAGACGATCTAAACAATTACCTTATAGATCAAGACTAACATCTAAACAGACTAAAACACTAAACGGATTAGGACCTTTCAATGTGTAGCGGAGTCTTCGCAGAAATTTTATAACTAAGGCATGTACTACGGTCTATGTACGTATGTGGGTAGCGTGACTTGCCAAAACAGTAATACACCACTAGAATATATTCCTTTTTGTTTTACCTTTTTTATTAAGCAATTAATTGATTTTAAATTTATGAAATTAAGACGAAAACTTTGTTTTGTAATTACACTTATTTAGGGGGGAACAGAAAGAGGAGAATCACATTTACCTTCTAGCCCACTTCATTAAAGTAGGAGAAGAAGATATTCCCCATGACTTAGGGCTTCCTTTTCCTTTTCTTTATCATATTAATTTTTTTTAAAAGAAAACAATTGAGGGTTCTCCTAATCTCTTTTTCTTTATGGCTAAATATTCTCTTTAATCCCCTTTTTATGTGAGTGGATGGCTGTGTGTGTGTGAGTGAGTGAGTTTGATCCTTCTTCTTTTGCTAAGATTCGTGGAATGGAATTACAACTAATTTAAGATATTCCTTCCTTCACCCTTTGCATTCTGTTCTTCACTTTCTCAGTGAATGTGAATCTCTCACCCCCTTTTTCACACTCAATTTTAGGTTACAAAAAATACTGTAAGAAACTTTGCTTGGTGGATGAATGATACTCTCTAGTAGTACCACTTTTTTTTTTCTCTCCAGATTAATATTCGCACCATTTAACAGTCGTAACCTAAGATATTCCTCTTTTAATTTTGTAATATAAATTAAATATTGATTGACATAAAGAGGCGGCTAGTAGGAATGACAACGATCCCAAATTCATCTATAAAGGAAAGGGTATTGTTCTATTCTCCGTCGACCCGATTATATTTTTGTAAGTATGATATTATCGGTTCCAAATTGATTAGAATTAAGAGTTAAGGATAATAATCTTTATTCGGTTGTTTTCTAGATTAGAAACTCTCTATCAACTAGTAAAATTCAGTGTAGTTGGTAAGAAACTCACTTCTTTAATCAAAGGTCTTGAGTTCGAATCTTAAAAAAGTAGCTTTTATATTTGGTTTCTTTCAACAATATAGGTTAAGAATGTTGTTTATAAAGTAAAATCCTATAAGAAAATGATACGTTATAAATTTGAAAAAAAAAATCATTTCAAGAATTTAAACCTATGCTTCAAAAACATAGGTTAGAAATTTTATACAAGCTTGTAATAAACACTATACTGTATTTTTAGTATATTATATTTCAAGCTTGGAATATACAGTATATAGGAGAGCGGACGGCGAAGATGCCTAATGAGTGGAGGCTGAATAAGTTTATTCCGCTATTTAAGAACAAGGGTGACGTGCAAAAATACAACAATTACCGGAGTATTACGCTTCTTAGTCATACAATGAAAGTGTGAGAGAAGGTTATATATTGAGTTGAGGTTGAGGAGACTGATACAAGTTTTAGAGAACCAGTTTAGTTTTATGCCAGAGAGCTCTATTGAGGCTATTCATCTGCTGAGGATGCTAACTAAGGCTTACAGAGAGAGAAGGAAGAATTTGCACATGATTTTTATTGATTTGTAAAAGATGTATGCTTGGGTGCCGAGAGGTTTGATTTGGAAGTATTTGGCAATCAAATAAGTGTTGATCTCGTTTATCAGAATCATCAAAGACATATACGAGGGTTCGATGACTAGTGTGTGCACACCAAGAGAGGACACGTAGTACTTAAAGGTGGGGGTAGGTCTACCCCAAGGCTCGGCTTTAAGCCCCTTCCTTTTCAACTTGGTCGTGTTCGACATTCTGACGGCTGATGTTCGCATACGACATTGTCTTAGTGGATCAGATGAGTCAAGAGAGGGCATTAATAGACAATTAGAAACTTGAAGGGAGAAGCTGGAAGAATGATTTTAGACTGAGTAGGACCAAGCCAGAAAATGTGGAATTCAAGTTCGGTCAAGATACAAATGTCAGCGAAGATGTGCGTTTAGGAGGTGAAGATATTATGAAAAAAGAGAACTTCGGGTATCTAGGGTCAGTTATATAGAGTGATGGGAGTATTGATGAGTTATTTAGGTCTCATATTTAGAGAGATTGGCAAAAGTGGAGGACATCGTTTAGGGTCCTTTGTAACAAGAAGGCGACACTCAAGCTCAAAAGATAGTTCTATAAAGCGTTTAGCAATGCTGCTATCTCATACAGTGCATAATGTTGACCTATCATGAGGATACAAGAGCAAAGACTGAAGGTATATGAAATATGGGTGCTCAGATGGATGTGTGGCCACACGAGATTGGACAAGATTAGGAATGAAGTGATCAAGAGCAAGGTGGGGGTGACCAATTAAGGGGACAAGATGCGGGAGGCGAGACTTTAATGGTTTGGGCATGTAATAAGGCGGACCCTCGACACCAGTGAGGAGGTGTGAGAGCCTTGTATATGGAGAGTTTCGCAAAGGCTAGGGTCAACTGAAGAAGTGTTGGAAATGATTGTATAAAGTAGGATATCAACCAGTTAGAGGTCTCATCAGATTTAGCATAGTACAAGGACAAATGGATGAAAAAAATCAAGGTGGCGGACAGTTAGCTGTCAAGTTTTTTTCGGGGTCGTTATGTTGGCCCTTTAAATAAGGTTTGGTGTTTTCGTCATGGTTGTTAGGTCGTCGTCCCTCCTAGGTCTTTTAGGCATTCTCTCCTTTAATATATCAGACTAAAAATGTCGCCATCTTAATTCCCCAAATTCTACTAGAGTGAAACTCCAATGGGTTAATGTTGTTGTTATTTAGACATGTCTTTCTAAATATGATTTTTTCATAGCTCTTAGAAAAACTGTACAATATTATTATACAAAAACTTAATCCAATTGGGTAAAGAAGTCGCTTTCCTTCATTTGTCTACAAGCCATGCATTCTTTGATACAATTTGTCACTGTTTGTTTTATCTTTTGAAAAAATAGACCTTGGAACTTTACAACTTTTGAGCCATTGATATTATATAATATATGTGTAATAAATATAAATTGCCACTGAATTACTATGCATCTTAACGCTGTTTACTTCCCAACATTTATGCAAGACCGACAGTGTATATGAATCAATTTAATTTTTACAAAAATAGAAAAAGAACCATCATACCTTTAGAACAACCTAACATGAAGTAATTAATCTGAATTTTTTCACTAGGAGATATGCCACTAACACTGTCTCAATTCTATACGTTGTAATATCCTCCATAAAATAACAAGACAAAGTGTATATTAGTAATATACCGTTCTAATATTATACGTTATGACTTATGAGACAATGTTAGAAGCATATTTCGTGGCAAAAAAAATCCAAATTGAAAATATATGTCATCTGATGACTTTGCCAATAGATAAACTGCCATTTTAACACCATATATATAATTAACTATAAGACATATTAAATGAGTTTATGATGTGAGTTTAATTAACACCATATATATGTTTTAACCTCTATACCTAAACTTAACCTGGACTAATTCCATGTATGCAAGAAGTTACTGTGCATACTTTACCTCGTCTTCCAACTTTTCCTTTATAATTTTATATATTCACACATAGCTCACTTTAAAGCCCCCTGCCCCACTTTATATATTCTTCCATGGATATAACTCAACCCTAAACGAAAAAGAAGTAGCTACTCTTTGTGTACCTTCTTCACAAACAGCTTCCTCCTTTTCTCTCAACCTTCTCTTTTGGTCTTCTTCGTGCCCACAAATTCTTATAAGAACCACCACATTTGCAACACCACACGCTATTCAATCCTTCTAAGCTAAAACAAAAAACCATCACAACTACTACTAAACCCTAGTTAGCTAGACTCCACCAATTACCATGGTGGCCAACTCTTCACCTTCCGAACTCAGCCTCGAATGCAAGCCACAAAGCTACTCCATGTTACTCAAATCCTTTGCTTCCGATCATCTCCAAGCGCACAAGCTCGAGGAGTACCTCTCTCTTCTTGAGGAAGAACGCCTCAAGATCGATGCTTTCAAGCGCGAGTTGCCCCTTTGCATGCAACTTCTCACAAATGGTATGTGTATTACAAGCTACCAAAACATATTACAATTTCTTAAGTGCATATATAGGAACGCCTAGCCAACTGTTTTGGTCGTCTAGGGCTCTAGGCACTAAGCAGCCTCTCTCCGCTTAATGTTTGCCTAACGTTTTTTAGAACATTGGATATACATAAACATATTACAATTTCTTCCTTCAACTATGAAGTTGTGTCCAAATAGTGGCTTTTTCTTCTCCTATATATCTTTTCATTTCTCATTTGCTTCTTTATCTTTCCAGTAGATAGAGATGAAGATTAGCTTTATATGCATGGTACTTCTCTTTTGTTTTTGATTTGCTAGTACCTTTTAACCTTATATACATACACCTTCAAAATATGCACATATTATTCTAAACTAATTTGATTTATCAATCAACAACAGCCATGGAAGTCTCTAGGCAGCAATTACAATCCTACAAAGCAACTAATACAAACCAAGGGAAAACACCCATTCTAGAAGAGTTCATACCCATAAAGCATACAAACTCAGAAGGCTCATCAGATCAACAGAAAGCACCAAACGCCAACTCCGACAAGGCCAACTGGATGACATCAGCACAGCTATGGAGCCAAGCGAACGAAGGAGGGACAACAACGCAATCAAGCAAGGAGTCGTCGGAGATGGGGATCAATCCCAAACTATCCCTATTAGACATCACTAATAATGACAATCTAAACAAGGAAAGAAATGTTAGTAGTGGAGCTTTTCTTCCTTTCACAAAAGAAAGGAGCTCCAATTCCATCAGCCATGATCATCTGGCCCTTGTTGCATCAGATGAAAAAGAGACCGAGGAAATGAAGTGTTTGAAGGATGAAAGTGGGTTTGCAACTGAGAATTCAGTGAAGGTGTTGAATGGTAATGGGATGGATGGAACTCAAACAAATGTTTCAGGAGCCACAAACACAACTCAGACAAATAGGAAGCAGAGAAGGTGTTGGTCGCCGGACTTGCATCGCCGGTTTGTGAATGCTCTTCAGATGCTTGGTGGCTCTCAAGGTTAGTACTACTATTCTACTAACTAATCCAATCCCTAGCCTTTTTTAGTTTTAAAGCATTTTTAATTATTTATATATATTAGAATAAGTATTTAAAATAGGTTATACCCTTATAGTCATTTTAATTCTTAAACTATCAACTGGAGATTGAAAGCCTGAAAAAATGTTTCCAAAAAATACTTTTAGATTTTGTAAAAATTCAAAGTTGTATCAAACAAGTCCAAAATAAATTGGTTAACCGTTTCCTCAAGTGTGCTTTTTCCATAATAGGAAGTACAAGATATCATAGGAACATAATTCCCCAATCATCATGATGATCATATATAGATAATAGAATCTATAATATATATAGTAGTTGATGAGTGGTTTCATAATTGCAGTTGCAACCCCAAAGCAAATCAGGGAGCTCATGAAGGTTGATGGCTTGACTAATGATGAAGTTAAAAGTCACTTGCAGGTCAGTTTATTATCTCTCTCCATGCAAAAGCATCACAAACATGAACCAATTAAAACTAAGCTTAATAGTCCTGTTATTAATCTTGGTTACTTTGCATCCTCCTCTTGCAGAAGTATAGGCTTCACACAAGAAGGCCAGGGCCAAGTCCTCAACAAGCCGGGGCACCCGGGCCCCAGCTGGTTGTCCTAGGTGGCATATGGGTCCCACCAGAGTACGCCACCTCAGCTGCCGCCCACCACCACCACATGGTACAACAATCCACCATCTACAGCGCCCACCCGACCGCTCAGGTGGGCCCACACTACGGCCCTCCAGCAATCCCACAGGCTGAATTTTACCCTCCACCACTTCAACAAGCTCTCCCCCACCAACACCAACACCACCACCACCCCAACCACCAGATTCACATCTACAAGGCGGCTTCTCAACAAAGGCAAAGATCGAACCTGGAATCTGATGGGGCTAGAGACCGGTCTGAGAGTATAGACGACGAGAAGTCGGGGAGTATTAGCTGGAAGGGAGGAGGAGAGCAATGAGGAGATGAAGAGGAAGAAGTTGGCTTCTATGAGAGAAGGAGAGGAGGAGAGTAATGGGAGTGAGATCACTCTCAAGTTCTAGCTAGCTAGGTTTTTTTTTCAAGAGTGGCAGATTCTAGTAATATTAGGGTCTAATTGAGGTCTAACTTGTCCAATATTTATTATTGTTTTATGCTGTAAATAAGTGCTCAATGCTGGCTATTCTCACAAGGAGGGAATAAACAATTGGCATCTGAGGAGATATAAAGAGAGAAAAAGTGGGTGTTTGTTTGGTTATTGAAAATAGTATATGGAGATATTTTTACTTTGTTGTGTCCTTTGTCATGCTTTATTGTTTTTCTTTATTATTAACAAGTATGTATGTTATCAAGGAGGGGTGTGTATACGAAAGATAAATTGACCAAATTGCCCATGCTTTGGACAGTGCAAGGGTAAAGAGAGGGAATTGTTCTTGCTTTTGATGCTGGAAAGGTAAATTAGGAGTCCAAGAAAGAATTTAGGAAAAGAAGAGTTCTACTACTACACCTGCAAATTTGAACAACCTGATTTCAAAAGAGTTGCTGGTCTGCTTTTCAGAATGTGCTCTAATCTCACTATCTCAGTGTATTCACATGGGCAGATGTATAAAGCAACAAGACTGAAATTTCTAATTAAGTATTCATTACAGGGCTATCTTTGCAAGGTCTGTTGTTCAGTACTGATCCTACAACATTCTAACCTAACCTTACACAACATGATACAAATTTTCAAAAGATTGCGAAGGCAATGAACAATCAAAAGCCGCATCGGTTAATAGACATCAGATGATGTTCCGAGTTGGGAGATTTCAGAAAATGACAGGCAGCAGATGAAAAGACCTCTTCATTACAGCAGAATATTCCCCATATGAATGAGAGAGGGGTTTCTAGTCCTTTGAGTTTGCCATTTTCAATGTTCATCCTTGCACCACATCTCCACTAGCATCCATATCCAACATCAATGATTCTGCAAGAGCCTGGAAGCACCAAACATGTAAAATCAATCCCATATCCATGCATTTTTCATACTGTCAAAGTGTAACACAGTGGCTGATTGTTGCCAAAGTAGAATATGCCTTCCTCACTCGCCGCAGATAGAGACCAATCAAGATTTTATTCCACAGCAATCTTTTGAAATGCCATTTCGTGTTTCGGGAATATAACATTTGCCAAAGACAAATTTCATAAACCACAAGAGTAATGGTCATTCGTATTTTTGCTCTCAATTATATATCATCCGACTCACTCACCCATGTCTATGTCATGATATAACAGTATTGGGCAAAATAATATTACAACGTGCAAAATAATCACTTTGCTGCAGTTACTAAAAGACGGGAACTAGAGTTTCAGATTAACCAAGGCTACCACTGTTTATATGCAAGTTACATGATATGGTTCTAACTGGTCATCTAATCAAATAAACAAGATTTTTTAGTACCAAAAAAAAGGCAAGATTTTTAATATGAAACCTATGTCAAGCAGTAAGAACTTAAAGTGGTTATGTTAGTCAAAGAATCAAAGATGATAGTGAAAATGGATAGGAAGCAGAATATATAGCCCGTGTATGTGAAGACAAGCAAATGCTTGTTCTGTTCACATATCCTCGTGTCAATATATTAGTCTCACCTTAGATTCACTATTGATATAGCTTTAATTGTTCAACACTACATGCTATATCTATAAAGATATGTACTGACCTGGAGTTCCTGTTCCGAACTCTTCAATCTTTCACCATAATCCTTCACTTGTAGATAGCATTTATACAGCTGCAATTTAAAATCAATCAGAAAAATCATATACTATATGCCTACCAATTTTAGAACTAGATAACAAAGCTGGAAATAATACCTTTGTCAATTGTGTTTGACGCAAAGAAGACACCTTCTTGTTAGATGTCAATGCATCTTCCAATTTCTGCAGCGAGTGTCAAGTACCCAAAAAGCAGAAACCAAAAAATAAATACACCCACATAGCATGTATAAATGTATAACTTCTCTAATCCAGAGTGAAAGTAACTATTACCAGGGATCTTCTCCTCAAGTCAAGGATGAGCTGGTTCTTTTCATTTAATTTATGTTCCATCTCAAATTTCTGATGATAAAAACAAAATAACAATTGTTAATTTCTTTTACTGATTTCAACAGACACAAAATGTTAAAATTAATTCACTTCAAGCTATTGAGAAACTTCAACTAAAATGAGAAACAAGCCTTATGGATTCAGGTTCATCACTCTCACGTGACAAGCCCCACAATCCATATCCAGTACATGAAAAGAGATAAAACCAAAATTGCACCCAATGCTATACAATCCATATTCAATGGATCTGAGTGTTTCTGTCCATCCTAGATGTATCTGGCTGTAAAACAAAATTGCACTAATGCTACACATTCCATATTTCCATTTCCAGTACATGAAAAGAGATATAAAGACACTGGGTTCTCTCATCCAGCAACAGCTTAGAGGAAGTAAATCTGTGAGATCATCCATAAATTCAAGGTATGACACAGAAGGAACCTTGGCAAGTAGTTAGTCTGGATTTACAAGATGAAGAAAAAGATTTAGAGAAGAAGCATGAAGTGACAGAACATTTGTTATAGCTAGACATTTCAGAAAAAGTTTGTGCAATCTTTTTAGCATATAGGTCTCAAAACTATAATTTTAAAAAATCAAAATGTTCAAACCTCCAACAATCCAGCCCAAGATTAATACTTTGTTCTCAAGCAGCCAATAGAGCTCAGTAATGATAAGTGACATGCAAATGCTTGTTGTTCATAGAATCATAGTAGGAAACGTTTTACGAACCTTTTCATGTGGGAATAATTAATAACTTCTTCACAAACAAATAACTTATCTTCCCTTTTTGTTGGAATTTGAAATTTGTAATACATACCTCCTTTTTGAGTACTTCACGCCTTTGACTTAATGAATCAAACTGCTCCTGAAAGTGGAAATAAAATGTATATAATGAGATAGAGAAAGATGAACTAGCACCTGTAGATCAACAACTAAAGCAAGTCACACAGCCAAACAACCAGAACTAGAAATCAAAGCTTACCTGTTGATAATAATCACTTGATTCTGTTGAAAATGCTCTACCATGCCGGTCATAACTACTAGACCTGCACACAAGTGTTTGAATATAGTTTCCGAAATTCCCAATATCCTGTTTATCATATATGCTTCATGTTTAATATCTACTGTTGTGATGTTTACACCACAGCATCCAACGGAGTATCACAAGGCAGAGAGAAAATTAGCAAGAAAGTAATAACTTTTTGTTGGTGAAGAGGGACTAGTGACACCCACGAGAAGAGCAACACTTATAGTTCTACCAAGATAACAAAAGTGGTAGGAGCCTAAGGAGCATTCTATAGATAAATGTCTAACATAAGAAAGGGAAAAAAACGTGCAATGGCGAGTTAAGAATGAATATAGATCAAGCCATGATAAGCAGCAGCCCATACAAGACAATTTTCAACATGTTCCATTGTTCCGAATATATAATGGGAAGGTATAATGGAAAGGGTATAAACATGTCCATTTGTCCACATTAAACATTAAAATGAATAGAGTCGAAATGGAAGCATGTGTAGGAACATGCACAAGGGCAATAAAAAATGGACTGAAACCTACTCAATTGTGTCTCACCTGCTACTCTTCTTCACGTGTTGTTCTCTGTCTTTTCTAATCCCTCTACCAGGATTATCTATGTCAACCCAGGTATCCTGTTTCTCTTTTTCAATCCTTTTATCAAGACTCTCAATCTCAACCCTGTCACGGCGTCGCTCTTGATCAAAATCTGAATCATAGTCTTGTTCTGTTTCATGATCGCGATCTCTGCTGTTTCCTCTACTACTGTGTTCCATACCTCTGGTCACGTCTTCATCTCTGTCATAGAAGAGACCCCTTGGCTTTTCACTCCGAGTAAGCTCGTATCCTCTTTCTCTTTGTCTAGAACGGTCACGAAATCTATCCCTCCCATGTTCTTTATGAACTCGATCTCTACCACGACCGCTGTTGAAATCCACACCTCTTTGATTGCGCCCGAAAGCTTCACTGCCATAGGGTGGCCTTGCACCTTCACCTCTAGTCGTCACTTCATTTACCCTCACACTCCGACCACCAATAGTCTGATACAAACTCAAAAGATGAGAAAATCAACACTCCAAACTGAGGAATTCTTTTCATTGTAATCACGGTAGCAGGTTTACAGAAAAAAGTTCGTACCCTTCCATTCATTCCACGAATGGCATCAACAGCTGCTCGTGCATTATTGAAAGTTACAAAAGCATAGCATTTTCCTCCCTTTGCACGATCATTGATTATCTGCGAGAAGAACTGCCGAAATAAAGCTGCAGCTACTATAATTTCAATACCACACCTTATGTAGCTGACTATGGCAGAATCTTCCCATGATAAATGAAGGCTAAGTAAGTGAGGATATTATCATCACAGAGAATGCCGAAAAACCTAATTAACCCCTTAGTCATTTTGGTGCGAGCTATGGAAATCAATTGCAGAGAAATATATTCAAACTAATAGCAACGTTTTACTTCAATTTGTCCATTTGAGCGCCCAAGCATCAATTTCTTCAGCGTCATATACAAAACATGAAAAAGCATTCAGAAGAGCAAAAGGAGAGAAAGAGATGGACCTTGACGGCGACAATGGTCCCGTATAGTTCAAAGGCATGACGTAGGTCATCTTCGGAGCAATCGTAGCGAATTCCTCCCACGTATACTGAATTGTCGTCGTCGATTGTCATGTCATCAAACTCTTAACAGATCCACGAACCCTAATCCAAACGATTGATCTTCGCCTTACCCTATCAGCTAAATTTCTAGGAATCAAAAAGATTTTCCACAGTATTTGAAACCGGACCTAGCGACAATCTATCAAACGAGGCGCTCGGAGAGACTATCTTTCCAGCGCTATTGTGCTACACACTCTTCGAGTAGTCTTCGGAGCTGTGCATCCAGCAGCAGTATACCTGTATACTGACCTCTCTTTTGCTAGTTCCATGTTTGGCGCTATAATGAACGGGCCTGGGCTCCAATGACCTTGGTCCAGCCCAATCAACTCTGCCAGGTTATCTCCGGACAGAGAGAGAAGGAAAGTGGCCTTGTTGTTGTACTAGTCGGTAGAAAGTAGTTTTTGAAACGAAAGTCATTTTTAATGTCTTAAAAAATATAAATAAAATATATTTTTAAGTCTTGAAAAAACGTAAAAAGTTATTTTTTTATGTCACAATTTGCCTATTTTTCTCCTAAAATTATTTTAATAATGTTATTGTTAAAAAAATTACCCCACTTTCAAATCCACTTCCCCATTATGTGTTAAAAAATATCATAAAATAATTATTAATATTTTTATTTATTTTTCTAAAAAAAATTTAATAATAAATTTTTTCAAAAAAAATCAGCTCACTTTCTAACCCACTTTCCCATTACATGTTAAAAGTTTTCACAAAAAAAATTATTATTAATTTTATTTATTTAAATATTATTGTGTAATTATCTCAATACTTCTTCACTCATTTTTTCAAGTTCTTGAAAATTGCCACTATTTTCCCCAATTGCACACAACATCACTTGGTCTCCACTTTTACAAAATTATTTAAATAATTTTTATCCAAATAAACCACTTCTCCATTTTTTCCTCACTTTTCTCCACATTTGTAAATTCACTTCTCCACTTCCCCAAAATTGTCAATTATTCCACTTCTCCACTTTCATAAAGTTATTTAAATAATTTTTATTCAAATAAACCCACTCCACCTTTTCTAACCAATAACCATCTTCAAATTGCAATTTCTAGTGAGTTTCTCTCCTTTGTATTATTTCACTCTTTTGTATTAATTTTTCTCCCAATTTGCGACTTCCATTTCTAGACACTCCACCAAAATCTTTTTTTCCTCTTTGCATGTCATTGTTAAGCAAGAGTAATAGAGAACCTTAAGACATGCTATCATGATATATCATTATATTGGTTTTCATTCCTTTGTTATACAGTAGCTATTTTCAAGGTTCATTCTAATAGATATATTACTATTAATTGTTTATAGACTTTATAATATTTCAAACCCGGCCTTCATTTTATCCCCTTGATTTTGATTTCATTGATTACATGTTTCTTTTGCATTTAAATTGATCCTTTATTTCTATTATCACCCGTACATGGTACGGGCTCAACACTAGTTACACGCTCATCCCACATCGTCGCAGTTCACATCAATCAAGAGCCACCTCTCTTTCAACCAATCAAACAGAAACAACCCGCTTGTCCCACATCGAAGAAACTCTAACAATGACTATATCCATTCTCTATAAATGGTGAAGAAGGCGAGGGTTATAGGGGTCGAAAAACATCTATAGCTCAAGATTTTCTTGTTAACGGAGATTCAACGTGTTGAACATTCAAAAAGATCGTGCAACCTTCGAAAGCGGAGTTTATAAAAAAAGACTTCAAGTCATCGAAAGAGAAAAACATCTTATTAAGAGTGTAAGCTATGCACATAATCCAAAGAAGACTTCAAGACACCAAAAGAGAGAAACATCTTAGAAAGAGTGTAAAGTATGCGCATAATCCAAAAAAATCGTGAATAAATTGTTTTATAAAATTTCAAGGACGTAAGTTATTTAGAGAGTGCACCAAATAAAAGAAAGAAGAGTGAAATCTTTGTTTTCCCATTTAAAACAACATAAATCTTGATATTAGTGCTCGCTTATTTCAGGTTTCCAACAATTCCTGCAGTTCGGACAGTCATATTCTCGATCACCGTGACGGTCATCCTCACAACGATCTGAGCTGTCGCTGCTCGGTTGTTCTCTACGACCGGACTCATGTTTCTCCAGGCAATTTCTGTGGTTTTGTGCAACAAACGCACCACCTTCTACCTTGGAGTCTCGCCTCTTAATAACCTATTGTTGCGTCTCCTCTTGAATAAGCAACGAATATAAACGATTCAGCCTCGACAACGGATCTTGCACCGGTATATTGTACAACATTGTTGCGAAATGCATCATCTAATCTCATCAAGATCAGATGGAATTTTTCCTCCTATCGATCATTTCTTTCCCGAAAGGATCAATAATTACAAGTACAGTTCCCACGTTGACATGTGCGAGTTTGAGTGTAAATCGAAAGTTCATCCCAAATATTCTTAAGTGTACCATAGTATGTAGCGATGGGATGTCAACGAGCTATATCGAGGGGCATTTTCTACACTCATTGACCATTCCTGATGGAGAACCTTTGCTTAATGTCATCCCATAATTCTTTCATTGTGTCAAAGTTGGTAGATCAGACCGATTCCGACTTCGAATCCTTTGTCCAAAAATACTGTCCCACACTCCTGTCTCAATATGCTCATTGGACCACGTGGACAAATGCTCTTATTTAACAATTTTTTCTTCTTCTATTTGGTAAACCGATTTCAATCCATTAATTATTTAATTTCTATTGTTAAAATTTAATATATTTTTTTTATAATTTGGAAGACACATGTATCATAATTCATAAACCTCTTTTTGTTCGAGATCTATTGCTGTTATGTTGCTATTGTTTTAAAACGTGATTTTCCCCCTTTATATTAAATTAACGTTTATCTAAATGTCATATTTTAGTTTACTTAGTTGTTAACTAGCATATATTCCCGTATTTAATGCGAGTTTTACTTAAATAAAATATTATTAATATTTTTAAAATATAATCATATTCATCCAGGTACAAAATAATTATGATTATCACACACAAATTAGTAATTTTTCCAATCAAATAGTAGTGCAACTCTCATCACAACAAAGACTTAGTAAGTGCAAACATGAAATTTTTTCCAATCAAATGATAAGTAATTAACAAAGGCACCAGACTGGGTGCATAAGTAACATCTACCTCATGTACGATTAATTTGAGAATCTAAACCAAAAAAATTGCATTCATAAATCATAATATAAATCCATAATCAGTAAAGGAGAGCAGGTTGGAGAAATAAATTTAGCAATAAACTAAAATTTCAATTTGCAAGTAAAATTTAAAACACTAGCAATGTAAAAGCAAAAGAGAGATGAAAATCTTCACCAAAAAAAAGCCAAAAATACAGTTTTCTTCCAAATTAAAAAAATAATTAAATTTTAACAATGCAAAATAATGGATTGAAATTGGTTTATCAAATAGGAATTTTTTTTGTTAAAATATGAGCATTTGTCCATGTGGTCCAATGAGCATATTGGGACATAAGTGTGGGATAGTATTTTGGTGCAGAGGATTCAACCCGACTGATTCCTCCATTGATTAAATAATGCACCTAACCAATATAGATTTCATGCTCCACCAATCGTCCATGTCATTCAAATAGAGGGCTTTGAGATTGACCCGTCAATAAAACCGAGTTTACATTTTGCCCTAAGGACATTGCGCAAACACAACTCCCACTCTTCGTAATTGTTTCCTTTTAAGATCACTAGATGAAATCTTCATTCCTAGATGATCGGAGGGATGTAGATAATGTGCAAATTTGCCAATTTGATTCCATCCTTGAGATTCTCGATGTCAAACATCACTGCACCACCAAATGAATCAAAGTTTGCCAAACAACACCTTGTATTTAAATCAATATGGCAGCCGGACATACCTCTCGACCCGTGGTGTTAGGGCGGCAGAACGAGGTTCTGAATTGGCAACACTAGGACAACCAAATTTTAAGATTGGATCGTGTTTGGTGAATTCCGCTCTGATACCATAAAGAGATTAATTTAACTATGAAGTCTGCCTTTTTATTATAATAAGAAAGTTATTTGTACAACTCTAATCAATCTTAACCTAACTTAAATATACATTAAATAGTATATAAATTCTAATATTTTAGGAAGAAAGTGAAAACAAAGCTATAGTCGATATACTAATAGTGCCCTTTGTATCTTCACTTACATCTAGTGTACAAATTTTGGTCGTAACTTTTCTAAATACATATAAACTAGTGTAATTCCCGTAAATTTACGGGTAGTTTTAAAAATTATACTATATAATATATTATAATAAATTATAGAGAAAAACAAAGATAATGTATATTTTAATAATTATTCTATTATTATCATTATTAATTATATTTATATAAAATTTAATGATTTTTTTATTTTCTAATCTTTAAGATAAAACTAAATAAACATGGAAAATATTTTTATAAATCAAACCTTCTACATTCACTTTTAAGTAGAATAAATAAATAAATAAAATGAAAAAAATGATTGGTTCTTAAACTGTCATGTAACACAAATTTTATAGATAATTTATTTCTATTTTATTATGTATTAATTTAGATATAGATATATCGATAACCTTTTTTCAACAATCCGATAAAAATATTTTAGCATAATCTTAAGATAGCATATATAATATTGCTTTTCAATTTCAATAAACATAGATAGAAAATTATATAGATAAAATTTTATTTTGATACATTAATTATTTTATAAAATCTAAAATGTCCTTTTTTTATATTTATGAATTTTTAAGAATAAAATCAATATTTACATAGATAGAAAACTATATATATATTATCTATTTTATAAAATCTTAAATCTTACCCTAAAAAACCTTCAAGCTTTATAAATTCATTTTTTTTATTTAGTAATGTTTATTACTTAATTAAAATTTTTAAAAATATAATTTCATATTAATTAATTACTATATGAAATAATCTATGCATATAATATGATATCTATTCATTATCTATTTTATGAAGTGGTTAAGAATTTAAGATAAATCGTGATTTATAGAATTTATCTCTAAAGATATGATATATATACTAATTCTCGATATATATATTTATATGAGTTTTTTTGGTAGATTATATTGGAGAGTAGTTTAGATCATAAAGATATGATAAAAAATATTTTTATATGTAAATAAATTTTCAAAAAAAACATTATTGTAATCCAATATAAAAAAAATTAAAATTGATTGATATTTGTAGATTATGTGACAATATGATGTGTACATAATATATGAGTGATATGAAAAATCTTTGACATGTGGATTATGACATGGAATATTTATTAAGACGTCTAAATTATAAGAAAATGACATGTGAAAAATATGAGGTGGCTTAATATAAGATCGAGTGACGAAATTTTAGGTGGCGTAATGAAAAGGCTCCAAATCTTATTGTTTATATATATATATATATATATATATATATATATATATATATATTGTAGATTGTTACTTGTCGATGTCAAGATCGAGCAATGTGGAAGGTGAATTAAATCTAGGACATGGGAAAATAAGGATGGAAAGTGAGTACAGATCTAAAGGCCAAGTAAAAGAAATAAGAAAAGAGGGATATTGATGGACAAATAATTTAACCACCCTTTTCACGTGAAGGTATAATGATGAAACCCACCATCCATTACTATGTTTTTTACACATAACCCGTACACTTGAATAAATAAACAAAAACAATCACGAATTCAAAATATAATTGTAAATTATAATGTTCGTTCAACTTAAACATGCTAATTAAATTACCCAACTTAACCCAATTTATAAACAAGCGCGGTATTTTTCAATTAGGACAACTTGACCTACTCGAATCACCCGATAAATAACGGATGAATTCACCCGATAAATTGTCCTCCATCCGACCTGAAACTGACTCATTACCATCTCTATTATGAGACTAAAATTTAGATTTAAAATCTCCATTTACCAGACAAATTGAATTTCACCATAAGAACAGGGCCGATAAAGGTCAAATCGGCCAAAAACGACGCACCTTTTTTGATGACAAAGCTATATATATTCGCATATGTGCTTCAATTCTAATCATATGTTTTATGACCAACAAGTTTGAAAAGAATTTTGTTTTTGTCCTTTAAAGTGAATGTTCAAAGTGATGTCAACTCAATCCAGTTGGTGTTCTAATTAAGTTTTGGTTTAATCTTACAAATTTGCACTGATTATGCATCCTTTTTCATTTTCAATCATTTGACCATGATAATGTATACATTAATTTATACTGTCCTTTAGATCATTACAGTATGTAGCAAAAATACTTGTACTAGTACATTATGGTATGATGAGTGATGACCACTACATTTTATAATAGAAAAAAATGTAAATAATACTCCACTTAGTTGGTTTGGATATTATTTTAGCTGTTCGCCTGAAAATCATGCTGCACAAATTTTGAATAAAATTTCCAATATTTTAATTAGTATTCAAGGAATAAATATGTATTTAGTTTAAAATTTTATCATGTAATTACTTCCCACATCTGAAATTGAAACTAAATATGTCTACTATATAACTCCTCAAATTATCAATTAATTTTAATTTTATATAAAAATCCCATTAGACTTGTATACTAATTTTAATAAGTTAAATATTTAAAAAGTAATTAGAGACTCAAATTACAATAAAGATATACACAAATGCAATTCATTTATTTTTTTCAATAGATCTTTGTTTTTTAAGGGGAATATAAATTCACAAGTGACTGTCCAAAATCTTACAAATGATTCTTCCTAGATCATTTAATTTTGTTTGTATGCATGTCCATCCGTAATTTTTTTTGTCATAAGGTGTTTTTGTTTTGTGAAATAAAATCATACGGTTGATTTAAAATTATGTAGAAAATGAATTTGTTTCAAGATTGTATGGAGTGCATGACCTAAAATTCCGGCAATCAAACTCGTGATATTAGTTTTTCCTAAATCTTCTTATAAGTAAGCAAGAAAACACATCATCTTGGTTGATAAATCACCGAATTTCATCGGAGACGAAGAAGCGAAAAAGAATTGAAAAGAAGAGAAAGCAAGTATAAATGGCCGTCAAAAGGGGCGCATTATAAACACCAGCCTCGAACGCAGCGCTCTGCCCGCCACCACACACACACTGCTTTTCCAAAGTGCTCTTCCGTCTGCTTTCGCGCACTCTCGATCTCCGAGTTCGCTTCCCTTCTCTCTCTCGATCTCCTCCGATCACCGGAGTTTTATTTTCCGGCGACCTCGCTTTTTCGCTTTCGTAATCAATATTATAAAAGGAAAGGAGGAAGCGAGGAGAATGCGTGTCAGATGAGCGCACAGAGAAACAGCTCGGAAACGCACTGAAAGCTTTGCCTCCACAATCTATCCCCTTCAGTAAGGGAATCTCTCATTTTCTTCCACTTTATCGATCTGCTTGTTTTTGTATTTTAAAATTCTGTTGGATATTACTGATTTGGATCGATTTCTGAGTTTTTCCTTTTGGTTAAAGCAGTGCACAAATTGATTTGATAATAGTAAAATCAAAAGACATGGCGTGTTGTTTTGTGATCGGAATTGCACGCCCCGAAAAGCGTTCTTCTTTATCGTTTGTCGTTTAAAGTTCCTTTATCAAAAGACACTGACCGCTGAAAGCCAATTCAAAAGGAAATTTCGATTTTCTTTTTTGGTTCATTACTCGCCTCTTTCTCTAGCTCTATATATACATTTGTTGCACAAAACAGTAGAAGCATTTTCGTTGATGCGTTTTTTGCTTATTATTCCGAAGAGCTCCCTACGGTGCGTTTTCTCTCGATCATTCGTTCTACTCCTGAATCTGATGTTTTCTCCATTGCTGAATGTTTTGCTGTTTTTTTAATGCTCACAACACGCGTTTTCTGTAGAAGGTTTTCCGAACGAACTTTTTTCAGTTACGGTTTCCAGTATTCGAGGCTTGAATTTGTTGAAGATGCCATGCATCTCAACATATCCAGCTCCAGCTGTTAATCAAAATTGCAACCGTTCGATTTCGTTTATTCTTCCACATCACAAACAAATCCACCCTACACGTTTCACACACACATCGATCACCATATATATCTCTTATCTCTCTCCCTCTGTATAATATTAACTTTTGTTTTTATTTCATTAAATTGAAAGTAAGGCGGTTCGTGATCTTTGTTTCGCAGATCATCATCAGCAATCAGCAGCAACAAGTACTAATTTGTCCTGGAGAGGATTGGACTGGTGAAGAAGTTGAAAGGTCGGAGGTTTTGAAGACGCAGCAGCTGTGAGAGCGATCGATCAATTTTTTGCTGTTTTGCTGAAAAGGCCAGGGAAGGAGCAAAAAGCAAACAGGGAAAAGGCAACAATTAATACTACCAGCTCCCTACTCTGCTACTACTAGTAGTAGAAAGTAGCTCGTCGTGTTGCTCTTCTTGTGCTTTAAATGCTCCAACGGCGCTCTCGCACGCTACCAAACGTGTTCTGAGAGGAAAAAGGTTCGCCTGTCGTCCCTCAACTCTCTTTCTCCCCCTCTTCCTCTCTCTAGAATTATTAAAGTATAGGAAGAAACAAGAAACGAGATCTCATGATTGCGTTGAATATATGAAATTGTTGAGTCATGAAATCTTCTTTTTTTATGCATGCTAGGATCAGTTTGGGGGTGGAGTCCAAATTTCAAACCATCCATATCTATCTTCCTTCTTTACTCGTTTTCTGTGTGTGTTTCGTGTAGGCAGAGAGAATTACATGGAATTAAATTCCTTTGCCTTGGCATTTAGTGGAAGTAGGAGTAGACGTTTGGAAAGAGAGAGAGAGAGTAGCCGTGTCCAGCTAGGCTTATATTAGGTTGTGCTTGTTCCCATTAGCCAGGCTACACGCCCAAAAGCCAGACCTAAAAAGAAAAAAAGGATCCCAAAAGGCCAAAAAAACACAAGAAGAAGATAACTTTTGCTAGGGTTCCAATCTACACAGTCTCAAGGTGCAGTATACTTTGTTTTTCATTTTGGACTAGACTAGATGAGCTCATCTAGACTCAATTTGTTTTGCATGGGGAGTTGGTGTTCATAGTGTGAATAGTACTATATGAATTTTGAGCTAGCCACCGTTTAGCAGGTGACGGATATAATCAATACTCTCTTTGGTACTTGGTAGGGAAGCCGGAAGTTTAGCTATGTGAGTACTAGTATCAATTGGATGAAATGCATAAAACTGTACTCCCTAAGTCAAGCTTATTTTTTACTCGGAAGTTTAGCTTCTTGAACACCTTATGATAGGTTTTTTTTAAAATTATATTTCATAGGACACTGATTTTTTAATTTTATGGAACACTATTAATAATTTTAAATAGGTTCAGAGCCCAAAGTTTAAGCAATCATTTAATCAATAGATACTTTTAAGATGTTGTTATACTCTCTTTACTTCTTAACATTTTTTTTTATTTCTTTGAAACCATAGTAGTATATACTTAACTCATTATTTGGGAATGGGGTGTGTAGTGGACATAGAGGAGATTCTTAAATGGGCCCAAATAATATGAAGGCAAGTCATTTGTAAACTGAAAGAAGTATTAAAAGTTTTCTTAGCCCTGGGGACGAGTCAGTTAAATTTTAGGAGTTCTAGGAGGAAAATGAAATTGAACATTGTTTTTCCTTGGTTCCAACTCTTCTTTCATTTTTTTTCTTGTTCAGTATAATATTTGAAACATAACATATATGAGCAGTGAATACTGAATTTTCTTAATTGTTTGATATTTTGCTAAAATTTAATCTTGAATTTATTTCCCTTATAAATTAAGCATTTTCCCTCCTTTAAGCCAACCAAAACTTGAGGAAAATAGTCATTCTCTTTTATGTTAATCATTATTCAGTAATGAGGATCCTGCTCTTACTGCAAGGCAACTTTCCTGTATGATAAAATTAATCTGTAGCATCATCTACTTGAGTGATTATCTTTTTCTTTCTAATGTTGGTGAGTAAGTTTATGTATGGTAGGACTTAAATCATCAAAATTAGATAAAATTTTATGTTTAATCTCTGTTGTTTTTTAATTAACTTTCTGGTGTTTAGTATTTCTAAAGTCTGAAGATGACCAAAAATTATCTACAACCTTGTTCTCTTTCAACTTTAAAAATAATTTTCATCCAAAAACTATTTTTAGTACTCTTGAAATTCAAGCATCTCTCTATTTTTTACTTTTTTTAAGACATAAAATAACTTTTCATCCAAAAACACATTTACACGTTTTGAAGGGGTCAGATGGGTTTTCTTTGAATTTTGGTGATCTTGACATGGGAGAAAACATCAAGGCTAATGTAAAATTGGCTTTAGTCTCTCCTTTGCACCAAAGATATCAAGGTAAAAATTTAATAGGAAAAGAAAAGCCTATTTTATTTGAATATTTGAATTATTGTGAGAGCTCCTTCACAAAGCACAATGATCCTGTTGGACCATCCAACATTATAGTGCACCCATTAAGGCATCTCAACTAGATAAACTATGAAGTGTTCTTTTTTTGTAGGAAGTGTATTTTCCCCCCTTTACCTGGACCCAAGTGGTGGTGCTGAACAGAAATTTATCACATCTAACACACACACACAACTTGGTCAACTTTCCCCAGCACTCAGCAGTCCACCACCACCTGCTAGTGGATTGGATATCTGTAGCCAATTTCATCTTTTCAGTTTCTCCCTCTTTACAAAATGAGAATATTAGTGTATCTTTTCAGTTTCTGAGACAAAAAGTATATTGATTAAAGAGAGGGAAAATGAAGGGGAAAACAAGAAAAAGGCTGGTGAATATCTCTTTTGATTCAGAATATTTTGGCTCTAAGCTTGAATTGAAGCCATTATAATGTGCAAACTGGTTTGACTGGGAAAAGAGTAGCAAGGAGTATTTTAAAAAAAATGCTAATAAAAGAGAGTACCTCAATTAAAAAAAGATATATATATAATAAATTGAAAGTTTGAAAATAGCTCTTCTTGATTTTACTAGTGTGGCAAGGACATATCCTTCTTCTTTGAACTCCACATATTTATTTTGAATAAGGGACCTTGAAGTATTGATAGTGATACCTATGATAACCCAAATTACCCAAAAGTGACTGGATATGATATCCCTGGCCCCTGCTTTCATTACATTTACAGGCCTTCAAACCATTGGTTTTTCCCTGTAAAAGAAACATTAAAGAAAATACTAAAAAGAAGCCAAGCCCATTATAGCAGGGTATCTGTGGAGCTGACATCTGTAGCTACAATAGGTGGTAGATGCATTGTGTCTGGTTACAAGAGAACAATGCTATACACCTCCTATGGACCCAAAAATTATTAATCAGTCGTTAATTTTGTTTTTGCTTATGCTTTTTTTTTTGTTTTCACTGTTTTAATTACTTTTTTTCTTTCTATTTTGTTATTAAATTCGGGAAAAGAAACCACGAAACAGAAGGCTGCTACTACTGCCCTTGACTTGGTGCTATCATAACTATGCACCCACTATACCTTTGGGCTCTGATATTCCCTATTTGCTATATTGTATGGTTCTGTTATGTGGCAGTACCTGTAGATAATAAAGAAAGGGGCCCTTTGGGATGAGTTAAAGTTCCTTTATATTTGTGGTAAAAGGGTTCTCTTACTCCCTCTCTGTGGTGCCTTTTAAATTTTTTCTGCAATGAAAATCCAAATTCTCCTCCAAACCATGTCCTTACTAGTTACTACCATCCCAGATGGGACCACATGCCTGCATTTCAACTAGATGCTGAGTTTGGGGGTTGCTCTTTCTCTCTCTCTCTTTTTCTTTTTTTTTTTTTAACTATACTGCCCATGATCAATCCCAATAAAGTGAAATTCTCCCCATCCTTTTCCCTTTTTTTGACCTGGGAACAAACAATTGCCAACTTGTTAAAGAAAGGCGAATTGATTGATCAAATTTGTATGTTGTTTTGACCATGAGAGACATGGAGCTCATGGGTTCAATTAGATGCTAATCCAAACTTCTTTCTGGTTGAATATGTAAGTTTTTTTTAAATGTTTTGCCATCAATGTCGGTGCTTGCCTTGATTTTCTCGAAATTTTCTTTCCCCTGTAACGTCTATCTGTTCTGAATTCCTTCTATTTGATACTATTTGCATAGTTCAAAATGTGGTACATAGCCACCAATCCACAATGTCTTCTCGTGTCCATTACTGATCACTTCTCTTTCCCTCCTAGTCTTTGTACACTGGTTTATTGCATCTTTTCCTCTCCTATGTCCTGTCTCTCTTAGTGTCTTATTACCAGTTACCACGTATTTGAGGGAAAGAAACAGAGTTTTCACCCAAAAATACCAGAAAACACTGTTCAGATTTTGTGCTCTTTGCATTCGTTTTGCCTCTCTTCCCATCAAATCAAAGCCCTTTGCATTGCTGTGCTCCTATTAAAGTACACGCTTTTGGGGACCTCCAGACAGTAGTACTAGCATCCTATTCTTGCCCCCATGGGAAATTTTGAAAAAAGCACTGTACCAATACTGCGAGACATGACGTTCTTTTTGTGATCCTTAATTTGCTTTATCAGCTCAACTTCTTTATTTGACGTTTTTATTCCCACGTATTGTAGTAGAGATGCCTCAAAGGCATATGAGAGACCCTGAAGAGAAGCATGTTGTCTCAAAGAGACCAGGTTATAGCTCACCTGTACATCAAAGGCCATCTAAACTGTCACAAAGTAATGGAGGAAGAAACAGGGGGAGGAGGAGGAACAAAGCTACTGCTGAAGAAGATGTAGAACAGCCAAATCTTGGATCAAATGCAGAGCATCTCTCTGCATCCTCAGAAAAGAGTATAGTGCTTCAGCGTCGCCCAGGATATGGCCAGCTGGGTACCAAGTGCTTGGTTAAGGCTAATTATTTTCTCACCGAGATATCAAGGTCCAACTTATGCCAGTATAGTGTAAGTTTATTTCCCTATAATTTGTGCTTATACAAACTTAAAAATATTCACCTTATGGGTGCATAGTTTGATAACCGAGTGTATCTTTTCCAGGTTACCATTAGTCCTGAAGTTAATTCTTGTAAGCTGAACAAATCTATAATGGCTGAGCTGGTGAGACTCTATAGAGAATCTGACTTGGGGATGCGACTCCCGGCTTATGATGGCAAGAGGAATCTTTACACTGGAGGGTTGCTGCCATTTAACTTGAAGGAATTCACTGTGACGCTGGTTGATGAAAATAATGGATTTGAAACAGCTAAGTAAGTTTGCAAACATACTCAAATTTGTTGATCCAAGATGGGCTTGTAAATTAGAGATTTAGCATATTTCATAGATTTATTGCTATTGCACCAACTTCGTCTGATTTTCGGAAGCTGTCCATAATTAGGGAACAAGTGTTTATGGTGGCAATTGAGTTTCTAGGCCTGGTCAGTATGGAACAGATACGTGAGCATGTTTCTGGGAAGCAAGCTAAAACCCCTCAAGAAGCCCTGAAAGCTATTGATACTGTGCTGAGAGAACTGGTGTCAAAAAGGTGCACATCGAAGAAACTTTTGATAAAATGCACATATGCACATGAAACTTGTTGCTAACTGTTTAATGTGCATCTTAACTAATAGGTATTTATCATATGGAAGATTGTTTTTCTCTCCTGAAATTCAAAGGCCTCACCAACTTGGTGGTGGTTTACATACATGGCGTGGCTTCTACCAGACCGTTAAACCAACTCAGATGGGATTGTCACTAAATATTGGTGAGTTTCCCTTCTTTTCTATGAGTATTATTATTATTATGATCTTCGGCTTCACAACTGTGTTAACTCTCTGTTCTTGGTGAATGATTAGATATGTATGCAAGTGCATTCATTGAACCGCTTCCTGTCATTGATTATGTCGCTCAAATCTTGGGGAAAGATGTGCATTTACGACCACTGTCTGATGCTGATTGTGTTAAGGTATTTGGTTGATCTGCCGAATTTTCTATCATAGGTATCTGCTATGAACTTATTGTTTCTGTTAACCTCATCGAAACTAGATTAATAGTTTTTTCTCCATGCTGATGGTGTAAAGTTGAACCAAGAAATGACACTATTTTGGTGTAAGGCACCATGCCTGTGCTTTCGTCTTCCTTTTCTTCATTGACAATGGCCCTCTGTGCTACAGAATACTCATTTCAAATTTTGGAGTTTTTTTTTAAATATGACAAGATTATATATAGCACCAAAAGACACTACCGTACCAAATTACTGTGAGGAATAGGATATGTATTATCATTTACTGAATGCATACCAGAGATTGTGACTGTAGACTGTAGAGTTAAATTATGTTTGGAGCTTTGCAACTGACTGCAGCTCACTACATGCTCTTTGCTATTCTTTTCTGTCAAAGAGAAAAAGAAAAACAATGAAGAAGGCTTCCTGTGATTAGCAACAAGCATTATGATTCTCACTTTTTTGGGGTAGAATGAAAATTGAACTGAAAAAAAGTAATGGATCTTGACATATTTTTATCCAGGTTAAGAAAGCGCTTAGAGGTGTAAAAGTAGAAGTAACTCACCGAGGAAATACGCGGAGAAAATATAGAGTATCTGGTTTATCATCACAACCAACAAGAGAGCTAATGTATGGTCCCTCCTGATCAGTTCAACACTTTCAGCCGATACTGCATTTGCTTCCCTTAGAACTTACATATTGCCTTCTGCTTTAACAGTTTCCCCATTGACGAGCAAAGGAACATGAAATCAGTGATTGATTACTTTCAGGAGATGTATGGTTTTACCATTCAACATGGTCATTTGCCTTGCCTTCAAGTGGGGAATCAGAAGAAAGTGAACTATCTACCAATGGAGGTTTATCCTAGATTCTGTTGCTGAATATTTGTGCTGACGATCGTCAAGTTCTTATCTAATTACTACATTTACTTTGATTAGGCTTGCAAAATTGTCGAAGGACAAAGATACACAAAAAGGTTGAACGAGAAGCAGATAACCTCTTTGTTAAAAGTTACTTGCAAACGACCATGTGATCAAGAAGCAGAAATCTTGCAGGTCTGTTTAGAGTTAGTTTGCTCATTATATATTCAAAAGTGAGGGTCATACATCAATGGTTGCTTAATTCATGGTTTTGATATATAATTCTTGAAGAGTGAATTTGACCATGAAGCAACTCCCTTGCAACTATTTTCTGCTCATAGCTAATAAATTTTCATGCTGTTATCAGACTGTTCATCACAATGAGTACAATCAAGACCCTCTATCCGAAGAGTTTGGTCTAAGGATAGATGACAATCTTGCAACTGTAGAGGCTCGTGTTCTACCAGCTCCATGGGTACTATTCGAAACTGTTCACTTTCTGAATTACTATTCTTGTGTATTGGTAAGTTAATTTATTATTTGATCTCCTTATTTTTTTGTAGTTGAAGTACCATGACACTGGCAAAGAGAAGCAGCACTTGCCTCATCTTGGTCAGTGGAACATGATCAACAAGGTAAGTCAAATATGCAAACATGAATAATATTGCCAAGATCATAATTTTGTAATGCACAACTTCTGGATCTAATTTTTATCACTCTTGCTTACAGAAAGTAGTAAATGGAAGTAGTGTAAATAACTGGGCATGCATTAACTTCTCCAGAAGTGTGCAAGAAAGTGCTGCTCGTGGCTTCTGTCGACAGTTGGTCCAAATGTGTCAAGTGTCTGGCATGGTAAAATAATTCTGGACATTTATGTGGGATGCTGTACTGATTTAGTTTGAGAAACTGATCTACGTGTCTTGTTAATCACATATATTCATTTTGATCTACAGGAGTTCAATCCCGAGCCTATAATTCCAATCCATATAGCTCGACCAGATCAGGTGAAGAAGGCCTTGCGATATGTATATAATACTGCTGCAAACAAACTCGATGGAAAGGATTTGGAGTTGGTTATTGCTATTTTACCAGATAATAATGGATCCCTGTATGGTATGTGGCTGTCTAATCTCATTGCTAGTCTCAAATGATAATATAAAAAGCATTTTGCTATGTCTTGTCTTCTGGAATGGTTTCGTTGAAGGAACATAAAAGATAAGCTTTTCAAAAGTAATTATTCTGAAGTTATTCTGCTTCATATAAACTTAATTTCATGCACGATAATTTTCAGTTAAACAAGTCTGAAGCAAAGAAAACTAATTTAATTTCTGACTATACCTTGAGCTATTAGTTACAAATGACTGACATTAAACATGTTTGTTCAGGTGATTTGAAGCGCATGTGTGAGACTGATTTAGGACTGATTTCTCAGTGTTGCCTCACCAAGTATGTTCTGAAGGTTACCCGACAGTATCTTGCAAATCTATCACTGAAGATCAATGTAAAAGTAAGCAATTGAAATGTATTTCTGTGGATTAATAGATTCCTTAAGATTCTTTATAACATTTTACTTTAACAGATGGGGGGAAGAAATACAGTTCTTTTGGATGCTCTGAGCTCGAGAGTTCCAATGGTTAGTGACACCCCTACGATAATCTTTGGAGCTGATGTGACTCATTCAGAAAATGGAGAGGATGCGAGTCCATCTATTGCTGCTGTAAGGACATATGCTTAAAATTACGAGAAAAGTAGCATGTTCATGTTTCCAGCATACTGATAATGATTATGCAGGTAGTAGCATCTCAAGATTGGCCAGAGGTCACAAAGTATGCTGGGCTAGTTTCTGCCCAACCTCATAGACAAGAAATTATTCAGGACCTTTTTAAAACTTGGCAAGATCCCCACCATGGTACTGTCTATGGAGGCATGGTTAGGTGCGTATTTGTTATCTTTAGAGAGCTATTCTTCTAATATATATGTACAGTTGCAATTTAAACAAATAAGTTAATTTTTCATGTTCTTTTTGTTTAAAATTCTAAATGTGTACCTGATCATATATTTTGGTTTTGTCAATCATATTACAAGGTACATACTTTAGAGTTTGTACACATAATTTCTCTGTAATTCAAGCATATAATTGATGAGGGTCTATTATGCCTTTCTTTTTACTATTTCACTAACTTCGTGACTTTTGTTTTTTCACATTGCAGAGAGCTACTGCTTTCATTTAAGAGGGCAACAGGACAGAAACCAATGAGAATTATATTTTACAGGTGAAAATAAACTTCTAGCAGAATCCAGTACTACAACATTCTGTTCTATCATTTACTTCTTCATTATTCTTATTATTTTGGTGTCCTTTTTTTAATGTAAATGAATAAAGTTAAAGCTTGATAATGATTGATTAAAAAGAATTCTAGATCGCTGTCTAAATGTATGACTTATAGATTGCTCTGTGAAGAACTATCAAATCATCATCATCATTGACCCAGTGAGGGCTCCACTACAGCGGAATCTGGGGAGTCAAGATGGGGGTACCCCTGCCCAAGGGAAAGGGTGTATGCCCGAAATAATAAGAATAATGAAGAAGAACTATCAAATGTGATTTATAGATTGACAAATATGAATAACAAAATTTACTTTTATCATGCAGGGATGGAGTGAGTGATGGGCAGTTTTACCATGTTTTGCTATATGAACTTGATGCAATTAGAAAGGTTTGCCAATGGCTTTAGTCTTGGGTGTTTTTTCTTATTCTTAACCTGGGAACTTTCCTACTCTCCTACTTATGTTGCCTTTTATCTTCAATTTTGATCTTTCTTATAGGCTTGTGCCTCACTAGAACCGAATTATCAACCTCCTGTCACATTTGTTGTGGTCCAAAAGCGCAACCATACAAGGCTATTTCCGAATAACCATAACGATAGAAAAAGCACAGACAAGAGTGGGAACATATTGCCTGGTAATTTCTTCTTATTGTATGACCAAACGAGTTTCATTTGTTTAAACATAATGAACATGTGTGGACGTCACTTTATCTTATTTGCTGCAGGTACTGTTGTGGATACTAAAATATGTCATCCTACTGATTTTGACTTCTATCTCTGTAGTCATGCTGGAATTCAGGTTAATATTAGAACAAAATATTGTAATTTGTGATTGCTATAGAATGTATGCTTTTCAACTATTTGTGTTTTCGCCTTTGATGGATAAGCAGTTTGGTGTTAAATCTTGAAATTGTTATTGACAGGGGACCAGCAGGCCAGCTCACTACCATGTTATCTGGGACGAGAATAATTTTACCGCTGACGGGATCCAATCACTGACAAATAATCTCTGTTACACGTAAGAAATTCAATTCTTCACTGATTTTTGGAAGTCTTGTTTGGACAGCATCAATATTAACCTTGTGAAATTTTATCAGGTATGCACGGTGCACCAGATCAGTTTCTGTAGGTAAGCTGAAGCACACATCTTAAAAACATCTTGCACTATAATAGCGTCTTTTACATTCATATACTATATGGAATTAGAAGCAATTAAATCATCAACTAATAAATGGGAACCTCACTAGATCAGATCTTAAATTGAATGGTTTAGCCCTTAATCCGCCTCCTTGCACAACAACAAACAATACTTGTTTTCACCTCACTCATAATATTGATACTATAGCACTTTCACACCATTAGTCTAATTAGAAATCCTCAAGAAACATATTTTTGCAGTGTGATACATGTAATTGTAGCAACTTAACAGAAGAAATTGCATGAATTTAATAGAAAGCTTCTCAGAAGTTGTAGGTGGTGTGGGCATATGATGTTGCAGATTTGCAACTTAGTGGTAGGAGTTTGCATAAAGGATTTTCTTTATCCTGGATGAATGCGTACTGGTAATATTTGCTTGTATGTGAGAAATCCAGATAACATAGCTACGAGTTTGGCAACACAAAAAGAAGATAACGTTATTTTAACATCAATCTTCTTTCCAGACCATTTCCTTTACTGAATGGTTCAAATGAAATAAGTTAGACTTTTATTTATTGGCTTTAGATATCCTAAAGAAACCTTGCCTTTTGTTTGTTCTGGAAACCCCATAGGATTCCTTATCCTCATTGCATTCCACTTTCTAATGTGAATATAGTTTCACCAAGACTACACTGTGTTTCTGCAGTTCCTCCTGCGTACTATGCGCACTTGGCAGCGTACCGTGCCCGGTTCTACATGGAGCCTGATGCGGGCACCGCTGCTGGATGCCATGTGTCGAAGGCAAATGGGCAATGCTTCCGCCCCCTACCCGCACTGAAGGAGAAGGTGAAGAATGTGATGTTCTACTGCTAGGAACTAACTGATTGACATAGTAGTCTTTTTAGAAAGAGCCAGCTAGCTAGAGAGGGGGTGGAATCTGAGCCATCAATGTTCATAATTGACTGTATTTACCATGTACTACTACTGTCACCAATTTTGGTAAACTTCTAAGTTAGTCTGTAGAAGTAGTAGTATCAATGTGTTTATGTAGATATAGCTTTGTTAAGGTGTCTGATCTGGTTGAATGAATTTTCCCTATTCCTCTAAAAAAATCAAAGTAATCTGCATAACATCAAATAAGGATCTAGTTCTGGTGGAGTTTCAAGATTTGTTGGTCAAATTAATGGTTACCATTTTACCCACAAACTCTTGTGGAGAAGTGGTTTGAATTTTGAAAAGAGTTCCTAAAAATAAAGGAATGGAAATTGGAAATTGAAATGAATGTAAGTGGGAGGATTTGATTTGTGGGAAGTAGAGAGGAGGACAGTTCCGATGACCCAGCCTGGGTGTGGGATTAGAGAAGTCGTTTTCTGGGGAAGAGCTTTAGGGTGTGTAATTGGGCCCCAATCGGACCCTAGTCCAATAGAGAGAAAAAGAGAGGGAGGGGGTGACACGTGAACATGGCATGTGGATCCCTCTCCCAACATCAGTTGTGCTGATTTTGCTGTACGTGGGCCTGGGTTTTTGGCCGAAAAGCCACCACGTGAAATCCAGTTTTTAAAGGATTCCAGTGTGGAAATTTGTATTTGTATTAAATATTATGCGCTAAAATAGTAGTATAAACTAAGGGGTGACCGGTTAATCATAAGTTGATTACATCATTCATTTAGCTTCTTTCAAATCCAGACTCATTTGGGGTCCTCATCCATAAGAATGAGTTAGACTAACTTGTTTCAATCTAATTCTTTTCTACTCAAAAAAAAAGTTGGGTTAGCAAATCGTTAACAATTAACGTTCGGCTAGCTATGTTTCGACTTTGATTAATTAGTTGTAAATATTGGTTCATCCCGGTTAATTATCTCAAACTTGTGAGCTGTAATTGTCTTAGTTCGATTAGCCAAACTTTTGTGTAAAAAAATATAGGGATTAAACAAAGATTTTAGATCAATTTTTCGGAATGTGTTCTTCATGAGCGACCCAATCCTATGTACCGATGCAAATTCTCTGTTCCATTTCCGTGAAAAAAAGCATGAAAAAGCACTTAATTATTAAAGTGCGGAATTAATTTTTCTAAAAATGGAGTTTCAATATTTTTATTTTAAACTTTAGCGGTTAGAACATATACAATGGTTGTCCAAAAATTTTAGTCATTAAATTAAAATAATATTTATCTCTCTCCAGTTTGTTCCATTTCAAATTTTTATTTTTTAAACTTTCATTCTCCTTTCTCTACTAACACTTGTTATTGTATGTCATTCAATGACGTAAGAAGAATACTGGTCATCAAAATAACCAAAACAAACCTCCATCTCCTCAATTTCATCTTCTCTCTCCCTTTTAAATATTTTTTTACTCTATTACACCAAAAATATATTTTTTTACTTTTTTTTTATGATCAACATTTTGAACAACCATTGACTTCACTCTTATTATGTTCTTTTCAAGTGATCATCAAGATTTAAGAGGACATGGGACCACTAGCCCCTATTTTGTGATCTATTATTTTCTAATCAAAAGTAATGTTAGGTGTTTGCTAAAAAAAAGTAATATTAGGTGGGGCCTCCATTATATGACTCTCGCCTAAAGATGATTGTAGGGAGAGGATCGGATTTCTTGTTACGAGGATGAAGATAGATATTTTAAATAGGGATATGTATAGGGAAAAAATAATTTTCCAAAATGAAATGGGAACAATAACGGGATAAATGTCCCAACCACATTTTCATTCGTGAATGTCATGAGAAATCCCCATCAGAGAACTGGAGAAGATCTACAATGTATTTAACAAGTTTAATTTGTTTTAATCGATCTTATTCTTTTATGTTGATATAATTTAGATGAAAATTATCACCTAGAATTAAATTTAAGTGAAGATAAATAAAAAAATGTATTAGAATTATATGAGAATTTTAAAGAGAAAATATATGAGAAAATTCGTTGAAATTTAAAGGAAAAATCAAGAATGAGAATTTTTGTTTCCAATTTTCAATCCCCAACTGAAAATGCAAAACAAAAATACTTAACAAGAACATGGAGGGTGTTACAAGGGAGATGAACTCAATTGTCAAACATAGTATGTAAGCTCAATGGAGTTATATCATAAAACGAAATGACAATAGGAGAAGCAATCAATGATCTTTTTTGGTTGGAGAAGTAATCAATGACCTTAAATGTTGACTTGTTTTACTGCCAACTTTCCATGTTGGATTCACAATTGAACCGCAACAATTTCTCCCACACATGTGAATCCCTCACAAGCTTGATCGTTAGACCTTCTTGGTCCCTAAGCCGAACCATCGACTCTGATACTAATTGTAGGATCGTTAGTACTCTCGAGTGATCGACTGTAGTAAAGTTGTCGACCTATAGATACACACCGAAAATAACACATAAACAAGAAAGGCTTACTTGAATCGTGGATTTATTTTGTAGTGGAACATTTAACCAACTAACTCAGCTAACTAAGTGAAAACCATTACCTTCCAAGTTTTCGCTTGGTTAGTAAAAAAGTTATAACTTGCTCTATAGATCTCTTGAATATGTTTACAAGAGTAACTCGTGGTCAACTACTACACCCCTTTGGTAGTTTGACATTCGTTTACTCTATAATAAAGCAATTGATTAGGAGTTGTTGTTAGTGTCTAAATTATATTATTAATAATAATTAAATGGAAAATTACCAATAAAAAAAGTTCATAATTTGAAACTTTTAGCACCCTATATTTAGCAAACCATCCTTTCAACAAAAGTTCTCTCTCTATCATCTCCATACTTTGAAACTTCAAACATTGACCTAATTATCATCGTTAATTAAACATCACTTTATTTGCAGGGAAAAAAAATACAATACAAAACTCATTAAACTTCAAACCTTAACCATTTCCTTTTCATTTATACTAATACCAAACAAGCTCTTAAATTTAGCGGTTTACTAGGATCTTTTCTTGTGGTCATCAAGATTTAAGAGGGTACGGGTGGCCTACTGGCATTATTTCGTGATCTATTCTTTTCTAATCAAAAGTAATGTTAGGTGGGGCCTCTATTATATAAATCTCGCCTAGAGATGACAATCAAGAGGAGATTTTCCGTCACGAAGATAGAGATTCTGAATAGGAACGAGGATAGGGAAAAATAATTTTCAAAAATAGAATGAAGAAAATAATGGGGATAGATGTCCTCACCATGTTCTCATCCGAGATATTCACGGAAAATCCCCGTTAGACAACCCAAGAAGATCTCTAATGGGTTTAATTTGTTGTAATTTCATAATTTTATGAACGATATCATTCTTTAATGTTGATATTATTTAGATTAAAAATTGTGAAAACAAATAAAGAATGCATTAGAATTTATATTGGAATTTTAAAGCGAAATTATACGAGAAAAGTTGTTAAAATAAATAAAATTATTCACGAATGGGAATTTTCGTTTCCGAATTTCAATATGAATTGAAAATACAAAACAAAATACTTAACAATAAAAAGAATGGGGAAGATATTATTCCCCGCCCCATTGCTTTAGGTTCCGGTTTATATTCATCCGCTATGGTCATTAATCATTACGACTTTAAAAACCCACCAACGAGATACGGATAGGCGATAGCTATTCGTATCCACAAATAATTTTACAAAATAAAAATATTGGTTTTTCTATTAATATCCCTAAAGAGAAAAAATAAGAATCCGAATTTGAAAACTAAAGTCCTATTTTTTAAAATATATCCTCTTTTAAAAAATTTAAAATGTAAATATAAAACCACTATTTTTTTTTAAAACTTTGGCTAAAAAAAATTACTAATTAAAAATCAGGCTTTAGTTCACGATTTCATGACGTTCAAACTTAAACTAAATTGTGATATTGGTTAAAAGTCGTGGTTAGTGTCTAAGTTTTTTTTTTTATTTAAATAGAAAATTACCAATTAAAAAAGTTCATAATTTGAAACTTTTAGCACCCCATATTTAGCAAATCATTCTTCTTTTAACAAAATTTCTCTCTCTATCTTCTCTATACTTTTGAAATTTCAAACCTTGACCTAATTATCACCATCAATTAAACATCACTTTATTTGCACGAAAAAAATGACAATACAAAACTGATTAAACATGGACAAGATCATTCTCCAACCTAGTTTGATATAGCAAGCAATAATTCACTAACACTAGAGCAATGCACCTATATGAATTGTTAATTTCTATACTAGACGGGCCCATTAACCGGCCCGACTTGCCATGCTGACGCCGCAATTAGAGGACGATTGTGCCAGCCTAGAGTCAAGCACCCTTCATTCTCCTCCACACAATACCCTTCCGCCGAGAACAACGTCAATAGCATACTAGCTTGCTTAAACGCATTGGAGCCCAAGTGCAACGGTGTAAACCCGGCCCGGCCCAATCGGGCCCTCCATCTAGCCAACGGCTCATGTCTCTCAACCCGGGCCGGGCCCTCGCAACTTAGCACGTTGCAAATCTCCCTTTGAATGTAGACCTCGGCCAGGGCCTTCTCGGGCTGGAGCGGGCAAGCCTCCAACGAATCGAACATAGTCGAGTAGTAATGCAAGGCCTCGGTGAACCGGTCCAGGTACCCGGGCCCGTTGTGGTTAGCCTCTTGCTCGACCACCGTGAATATCTTCGGGCCCAAGGCCTTTATCCACCCTAGAACCGAGTCGATCGCGATGGATCGGGTCGGGTCACGGGCCATGCATTGGCCTGGGCCCGGCCCGAGAACCCGGTGAAGCTCCATCACGGAGTTGACCGCCACGGCCTCGTCCGGCTCCACGTGGACCATCCACGGCTCCACGTCCTCGAGCCGGCTAGCCGCCACGCTGTGGAAGGTGAACCGGACGTTGACGGACCGGGCCAGCTGGCCCAGCTTGAGCCCGACTTCGTGAACAGCGTCCTGGCCCGCTGGGCCCGGCGGCCCAATTCCAGTCAAGGCGATACAGGGCGGCCCACCGGGCCTGAGGGCGAGGGCTTGAATTAGGGGAGGCCACTGGAGCCCCTGCATCAAGCTGAAATCGATGACGTGGACACGATCGTGGCCCTTGAATGCTTCGAGGATCGCCTGATTGGCGGTGAAGTGCGCGAATTTGAGGTACGGGCAGGCCTCGTAGAAGTGGTGGTAGAGGATCTGGCGCTCGAACCCGCCGGGCTCGGCCGCCGGAGTCTGGTAGAGCCGGCGGAGGAGGGCGTCGATGAAGTATCCGGCGACCTTCCCGATCCCGCGCGTGGAGTTCACGAGCTTCAGCAGCTGCCTCATTTCGTCGAGCAGGGCAGCGGCGAATGGGAGGTCGCCACGTTGCACGGACTCGGCGCACGTGAGGAGCATGTGGACGAGGCGTATTCCGGAATTCTCCTCCTCCACGTCAGCGACCACCGTGAGCGGCTGTGGGCTGCTCGCAATCTGGTCCGTCCACGTGGAATCGGCGTAGTTGAGGGAGTAGGGATCCGAATAGTCCGATCCAGATCCGGATAGGGGAGCGGGTAAAAGGGAATCGACCCAGGAGGAGAGATCGGAGGGGTTGTAGTGGAGGAGGTCGTCGCCGGAGAAGTCAAAGGGGGCGTTGACCATGGCGTTTTCGAGGCGTTCGAGGCTCTGGGCAACGTGCCGGAGATCGGAATTCCGGACGCGGTAGCCGGCGGTGGCTAATTGGGTGTCGATTTCGGGTGGTTTGGAGTCCGGCGAAGGGGAGGAGGAGGAGTAGCTGGAGGCCATGGCTTGCAAGTTGTACAAATCCATGGATTTGAAGGGAGAGGTTGAGAGGGAGGAGAGGGTGGAGTTTGTGAAGAGTGAAGAGTGGGTTTGTGAAGCTTATATTAGAAATGGAATGTGAGTGTGAGAAAATGGAGTGTTGGAGAGGGTTGATGGATTCTGAAACAGCTAAGGGAACCCCACATGCAATTATATGATATTTTGTAAATTATTTTGATATTTATTCCTAATAAGTATATTTGGGACGAAATACAATTCCTTAACTATCAATTTGGTCGAGTTTACTTCATTTTTTAGTTTTCATCAAATTCAGAAAAAGTGATAAAATCAAAACTTTAGATTCTCATTCGCAAGCGTACTATAAGTTAATTCGCTCAGCCTAATTTTTATTAATCTTAAAAAAAAAAAGAAGTAGTCGAGTTTTAACTTCTTTTAATTATTCATTGTATTGAAAATATCTATTACCATATTTTAGTTATTTATTCACTATACGTGACCAAAATTATGTAAAGTCTACCAAAAAGTGATGAATGGAAAAAAAATTATATTTATGTTTGCTGTAAGGAGAGATCGAATAAAAATAATAAAAAGAATTGACGCATAGCTTATGAGCCTACGGTCCAAACAGATCGCGAGAGGCTCAATGACTACCGCGGACTCCATGGTGGGTTCTGATCAACAACAGATTCAAGACATCTTTGATGAAATCCGAAATAAAACGTCGCTAGGAGACAAGAAACGAGATTTTATTATTCGATTGTGCAAACACTTGCTCTTTATTTATTGTTTTCTTACAACGAGGTTACAAACTAACGAGGTTTACACTTGAACGAAGTTTACACTTTAGACCTCCTAAGAATATTCGAGATCTTGATCTAACAAAGTTTCGAGATCTCCTAAGTGCTATGAGATTCTACCACCCGGCGACCACTTGATGGACTCTGGTGACGAGGTTGAGTTTCGAGTTTGAGCGTGGTGATGATGACTTGTGAGACGGTGTAGCGAGGTAATTTTGGGTGAGCAGAGGCTCTGTGTGACTTGAAGTCTTTTTGTGGACTTCACTTGTCTGTAGCGAGGTCTTTGACGATGATTCAACACGTCGATCTTCAACGAGCAAGATAGTTCTTGAGTTCAAGATGTTTTTCGACCCTTTGCCACCTACTAGGTTCTCCTCTATTTATAGAGAATTGAGGAGCCGGATTTTAGTGTTTACTCGATGTGGGACGCCCGAGATCAAGGTCTCTAATTGGTCCGGAGGTGAGGCAGCTGGTGATTGGCTTGGGGGAACGGCTACAGCTGAGTGGTTCAGATGGGCGGGAGTGTCAGCAGAGTTGGCAACGGGGTTTAGACCTCGCTCCGAGGTTTCGGAAGACCTCGCAGAGATAGTAATTTTTGTGTATTTAAAAGACGGGTAAGGTTGTGGGCCCTAGAATCCACCTTGGGAGTCTCGTCAGATCTGTTTATTCCTTATGTCCCGAGCCCACTTCTTATTTTACCATTTTGGACATCATCAATCTTAACATGTTATTTGAGTGTTTATCAACCTTATTTTTGTGATTGATTTCTACTAAAATCATTTAACTATATCAAGTTACAATTATTACATAATTGAGTTTCAATTTTCCTTAAATCTATCATGCACATCCTTCTAACAATTTAGTGTACGAGTGTTTTCTTCTTATTTTCACAAATCTTGGTTGAAAATAATGGTTTCTACTAAAGGTATAATCATGGGCAATTTACTATAATTTTCAATGCATTGGTGACAATAAAGTACAAACTCAACTAATTAAGTATGCGTACCTTAACCTACTAAGACCATTTTCAATTGTTGAGAATATTATTATTGTTTATTCTACGTCTGAAATATAAAGAGAAATAACCTAGTATATATATCTTTGGGTTACTTCTCCTATCGCCAATTGATTTTAAAATGGAACCCCAACGGGCTTGTGGTTAGGCTTACGTATGCGCACGACCCCCTGTTATGGCCCACAGACTTTCACATAGTATCAAAGCCCATGGTCATGGATCCGTTTCCTGGCTTGTTTGGGTTTAGCAGTTGAGCTATCCGCCCGTTATTTGGGTTGAGTTGGCTAAAAAGAGATCGATTGAGATGCCACCACCCGTCATTATCATTGTCACCGAGATGGCTATAAAGAGATTGAGATGCTAGACTCATCTCTTTGTCCAAGTGTCAACTGGACCAGGCTAGTTGCACTTGCGGGAGCGTATTGAAAATATTGTCTATCCCACATCTGAAATATAAAGAGAAATAAGGTTACTCATCCTATCGCCAATTGGTTTTAAAATAGAACCCCATCGGATTTGTGTGTTGGGCTTACGTATGCGGACGACCCCATGTTATGGCCCACAGACTTTCACACTAATAATACAATTTTTTTATGGTAGAACCGTAGAAGATCTCTCGTCCGATTTGATCAATTAGAGTATTTAATTATACAAATTTTGTTAGCGAATTGTGACTTAAGCATGAAAAATTTATCTTACACACCTTAACCCGCGTAATTTTATTTCTAGCTATTCATCCCTATGTATTTGCATCGTATACCACTATATCAGCATTGTCAAAAGTAAAACGGTTTGTGCCTTTGGGCATTTTGTTCGGCTGTTAAGACTTTGAGGTAGTATTTCGAGGTCACCGTTTCGAATATCTTGGGCGGCTGTTTGTCCATTTCTCTAGAATTAAAAGAAGAGCTTTGGGAAGAAAAAGATCAAAAATAAAGAAGTTAGGGTACCCTTTTTCATTTGTGTTAGGCAAACACAATCAATAATTTGCGTGTGGCTCATACTAAGTATCTAACATAAATTTCATAATTCAATATGATTACTAAACAACTCACCAAACCTTATCGTTTCGTCAACTCAAAAGGTAACAAGTAGCTAACTGTTCATTTCGAGTTTTTTTTGGGGCAATTGTTAATTCATGTTATACAACTAATACAAGGCATAGTGCAAAGACAACTTGAAAAAGAACAACTAGGCAACATTATTAATTGTGCAGGAATTCAATTTTTGAAGAGCACGTGAAAATTTGATCTATTTCTTGCCTATTCGAGTGACAAGAGGTAAAGGGCAATTGGCCAAACACATCCCAAGATATGCAAAATCTCAGTTGACTTGAAAAGCGTACGAGTCAACCTAGTAAATTGATTTTTATGAAGGTTGGACGGAATCTTAAACTTGTAGATAAGACATTTAAAAGCTTCTAAAAATTGAAGTACATTTTAAATTACTCAATTCAGTTATATAAATTGAATTTAGGTGACATTTAAATTTTTTTAAATTTAATCACTAATTAATTACTAACCATTATTTAGTGTCAATAGATAGAGAGAGAAAAAAAATTCATACAAGCACTTCTCAACACATTAATTAAATAAAAATTCTAAATAGATAAATTTTGAGATTAAAAAAATAAATAGAACTGAAAAAAATTTATAGGTTTATGAACTCAGCTCATTTATGAATTGAACCATTTGGAAGTTTTTGAATTGAATATTTTTTGGGGGGCAGGTAAACCTTAAACAAGTTGTAGGTTGATCAAAAGATTTGTAGGGTATTTTTGAATTTGTAAATAATTGGTAAATTTAAGTATATTTTGGTGTGGATTTCAAATTAGAGATGGAGAGAGAATAATTTTAGGTGAAATGCAGTGCAGGCACGGCCTATGATATGAATCTTGGAAATTGGAGATTGTAATTTTTTGCTGTTTTTGGTGTTTGGAAACTTGGGAGCCCTAAAAAAAGTTGTTTAGGGTGAAATCTAGACTTCATTGTCGGTTACATAGCACGAACAACCATGATATATCATGCAAATTATTGAGGTTAGTACTACTTGTTCAAGGGGACCAAATTTTCAAAAATTAACGATCTTCATTGGTTTATATTCTCATATGCCCATAGAACCATTTTTCCAATAATGTCATGGCCAATTATAATAAGAGCTTGTGCATGTACTAAAAAATCAACAAAATTAATAACTCTTTTTTTAAGGACGGGAAATCCACCTTTGATAGTAAATATCGGACTTGTGATCTATCCGATAAGGACCATGATAAACCAAGTAAATCTACTTACGCCGACTGACTCAACCTAATAAAAGAAAAGATGGCGAGACTTAATTATTCACTAAAGTGTAACAAAATTAATAACTCTTTTCTATAGCCAACAAGAAAGATGAATCGGGTAAACTGGCTTGCGCCAATCGGCTCAACCCATTAAAAGGAAGGATAAAAAGACTCATTTTTTCACCAAAGTGAATGAGCGAGGAAAGAAATTGAACCTGAGACATTCCAACATCCTCCATTCATCCTACCAGTCTGTCTACCGCTAGTTCACCTCAGGTGGGGCATTAATAACTCATTGCACATACTTAAAAAATAAATAAAAAACCAACAAATTACTATATATTCAAATGAATGTATGTGAAAAAAAATTTATATTCCAAAAGGTCATCTTCATTATGAAGAGAGATCTAAATTATGCATCTGACTCACTAATGGTCATCTCATGAGGTTTTAATGTAAATTGCCAAACATGTGGATAAGAAGCCTCTTTCAAATTTCAATCATAAAACGTTATGGAAGGCTTAATAATTGTGAGCTACATCTCAAAGCCTCTTTTGTTGAATCTCCTTCAATCAAGCATTTTGACACTAGAAACTTGTAAGAAAGCTTTTCAAACTAACTTTGAGAGAATACTAGACCGGATCAATGACACTTTACTAAGCAATAACTACCCTTTTGAGTCTCAATCAAGCCATGCCTCAGTAGTTGAGGCTAGAAGCTGGGCCCATAAGACACCGACATATCGAAACATGATCTGATTGCATAAACAGCAGATCAAGGGTTGTTTGAAGCCTGAATGATCTATGGAATGAAATGAAGAAGACAAGCAACAACCTCTGAACTAAGAAAAATCAAGGACCATAGTTTAGACCAATGTATAGTCGTGATTATCTTGTTTTAAAGATCAAATAATAAACTGCACATGTATGGAGATGGGAATGAATCAAAACTAAACCAGATAAACATCAAATTTAACTACAAGTCTACAAGCAAGCTTAATGGTCATATTTCAGCACATATAAACAATAAGTCATGATCTAACAACACTCCTCGGCATTTCGCCTCAAACTCCTCACTCATAATCTGCATTCTCATTATCAATCATCTTCAGTGCAGCAATCACAAAAAGGACCTGTGAGCATAATAAAAGTTTCATTCCGAAGATGAGAAAAGCTTGGTGTAATACCAATCACCATCTCACAATGGAAGAAAGCCAAGCAAAAATTTCCTATAAAAAATTGAGCTGAAAGTGTAAACATCCAATCTAAAACAATCAAGAAGTGATCTTCAACAATGATACGCTAGAATATTATCCGAAATTAGGTTATTAGATTATATTTAGATAATTAGAATATTATCTTTCCAGATTTGATTTTATCTTTTTAGGAAGAGTATCTTTTTTATTATATTAGCAATTAGGGTTTTTCGTGTTATTTAGATATCAGGGTTGTTATAAATTCCCTTAAGTTGTTAGGCTGCTATCAATAAATCAGAAATCAGAAAAGTTATTTTTATTATCTTCCTAAAATCTCGTTCTTCAACCCCGTGGCAACCAACCACGTTTATCCCGAGTCGGAATCCACACCGGATTAGGCTCAACCTCCTTGACCAACAAGGGTTTCCGATACGAATCCACACCGTGTACGTATCAAACAAGTTATACAGCATAATTTTTACCCAACAGCACCCTCTACTCATCATTCTTTTCAAACACATCAGTATCACTCTCGCTATTTCTTACCTATTCGATTGACAAGAGTTAAAGGGCAATTGGCCAGACACATCCCAAGATGTGCAAAATCTCAGTTGACTTGCAACCATGATAGTGGGTTAAGACATTTGATAGCTTCTAACCATTTTGCGCTGTTTGAACCGATCTGGATCGGTACTCATTAAATTAAAGCATCCTAGCTAAAGTCATACGATTTGGATCGCGATTTCAATAAGACTGTAACAATTACAATGCAAAACACAAATGACCGAAAGTAGTTACATGTGGACAAAGCATAAAGATGATAAGTTGTTCAGAGTCCAAAAGGCTCTGCACTACAATTAAACAAAATATAGATATGTGGATCTTATATCTTTCCCCTTGGTCCGGGCTTGGGAGGAAGTTGAGGGCCTTTCTTGATCGGCAAGAGGTCGGGGGAAGCGGATGTACTGACATAGGCGAGGAGGGAGCCACCACCCAGTATCAGAAACTTGAGCAGCAATCCTCTCTTGGTGAATGGAGCTGCAAATGTCTCAAAGAACTTGCTCTGCATGCACCAATGATATATATTCAACATTACTTATCACAAACAATGTTCTAAAAAACGCTTGACGGACCCTGGGTGGAGAAGGGCCGCCTAGAACCTGAACGGCCAGAATGGTTGTCTAGGCGGGTCCTAGATGGGCGCCTAGACAGGCGGGAGGACTAGATGGACTGGGTCCTTCCAGCGCCTAATCAGGGCTAGACATGATTCTAGTCCGGTTACAACGATCTATGTGAAAGGTTTTTTATTTCTTACACGACCAGATACATAGCGCCTGAACGGCAAGAACAATTGCCTAGGCAGATCCTAGATGGACGCCTAGACGGGCTGGACAACTAGGTGGATTGGGACCTTTCAACGCCTAGATGGGGCTAGACAAGATTTCTAGAACAGTGATCACACATCTAGTCCGGTTACAGGGATCTATTTGAAAAATTTTGATTTCTTACACAACCAAATACATAGCTTAAGATGGAGTACAAGACATAACTCGCTATATATGAACCACATCATCATATCGACTTCTAATCATCGCCTAGTAAAGTCCCCCATGAGCAGGATTTGGACTAGGGGTCAAGATAGGGGACACCTATAGCCTGAACATGTAAGGAGGATGCGACCGAAAGACCCAATTACGAAAAACTGAAATAAATAAAGAAAACAGCGTGAACCTGAAGAGGGTTGTATGGTGAAGGAGCATCTGATCCATAGAGATCCCATTGTCCAGTAGTGTTACCCAAGTCCTCCAAATCGAAGTACACACTCTTGTCACCATACTTGGCCACAATTGCACCTTTCCTGAAAATGTTTCAAGGAAGGAATGAATCATATATGATCTACAACGTACTTTTGTTAATAAGAGTATCATATATGATCTACAATCAATGTACCTGGAGGAGTTATGGAGCCTGGAGACATGGCGAGAAGGCTTGATGCATAACTTGGTCCCTGAGAGGGAGCTTCCACCCAAGCCCTTGATAGCGGTGGGCTGAACAGCAGCCAACGTTGCTAGAGAAGCCATTAATTCCCTCTTTCCCTCTCTCCCCTACTTGCGCATAATAAGTTTTATACAGGATATGCAATCTTTTATTTGCTTTCGATTGGAGTAATCTGAGAATGCCACGTGGCTCAATGGGTTTTGTTGAGCTAGATAAGAGATCCACTTACAAACTTACACCTAGATTTCAGCTGGATAAGCCTATCTATCTCCTTTTTTTTCTGTGGTAATGTATTCATGGGGCCCAAAGTTTAAAAATCTTGGTTTATATTCTCATTTGTGTAGTGTTGTGAGTGAAGCCATAGAAACATTTTTCCTAATTATAATAAGAGTGTGCAGACAGTGAATGTACTGATCATACAAGTGTGGATATCTCAGTGTATGTACTCTTCATTATTGAAGAGAGATCTGAATGTTGAATTTATCCATTCGACTCACCTGGGTGTAAATGCGTCACATCTCAATGCCTCTTTTGCTGAATCTCCTTCAATCAAGCACTTGAGACCAGAAACTTGTAAGAAAGCTTTTCAAACTAACTTTGAGAGAAAACTGGACCGAATCGATGACACTTTACCAAGCAATAACTAACCTTCGAGTCTCAATCAAGCCATGCCTCAGTAGCTGAGGCTAGAAGCTGGGCCCATAAGACACCAACATATCGAAACATGATCTGATTGCATAAACAGCAGATCAAGGGTTGCTTGAAGCCTGAATGATCTATGGAATGAAATGAAGAAGACAAACAACAACCTCTGAACTAAGAAAAACCAAGGACCATAGTTTAGACCGATGTACAGTCATGGTCATGTTTCAGCACATATAAACAATAAGCCATGGTTACATCTGTTACCCCTTTCATTCAAATGAGCAACAACATTTTTTTTTAATGTTACTGGTCACAATGATGGAAAGTTTGATCCAAGCCCAGTTATAGTTTTATAGATTGCAAAATAATTGATAAGAGGATAGAAATACCATCTAGGATTGAAACTCCGAGTAATAACAACAAACAAGCTTGATAATGAGCACATCATCTGAGAAAATGGTTTGAGCAACAACACCAATACCATCTCCTCAAACAAGATTTATAACCATAGTTCCTTCTGATACCAATAGAAAAATAACTTTCTATCAAAATTAACAGCAATAGTTATAAGATTGAGCTTAAAGGGAATTACATGACTAAAAAAATTGAAACTATCTAAGCTTAAAAGCAACATCAAAACATTAAAGACTTGATCTCTTATCAAGGGCCAGACAAACAAATTTCCATCCAATATGGTAAATAAACCGTATCTAACAGCACTCCTTCGCATTTCGACTCAAACTCGTCACTCGTAATCTGCATTCTCATCATCAATCATCTTCAGGGCAGCAACCGCAAAAAGGACCAGTGAGCACAATTAACATCTCATTAGGCATTAAAAGCTCATGCTCAATACATCACCTAAGATGAGAAAGGCTAAGGTGTAATACCAATCATCATCTCACAACAGAAGAAGCCAAGCAAAAATTTCCTATAAAAATTTGAGCTGAAAGTGTAACAACATCCAATCTAAAACAATCAAGAAGTGATCTTCAACAAGTTATACAGCAGAATGTTTACCCAACAACGCCCTCTCCTCAGCATTCTTCTCAAACACATCAGCATCACTCTCGCTATCGCTCGTCTTTGACGCCGACACAGCAACCTCTCGCTGTGTCGGAGCTCCGGTCACCGATTGCTGGTACATTACACCTCCAGCAATGGTGAAGAGCAAGCAAACCAATCCAACGGGAGTGGCATGCTTATCCCAGATCAGCACATTGATTGCCACAGTAAGGAACTTGTTAACCACACCAGTGACAGTAAACGCAGTTGCAGAAACCGCCTTTCTAGCAGCGAATCCAAAGAAGCTGATCAGCAATCCAAACACACAAGACAAGGAAACCGCCACAAAAGCGACGGAATCGAATGAGTCACGGTTTCCGGATTCACCGAGAGCAGTGAACACCTCGCTGTACTCTCCAGTAATGAACCAGAAGATGGGAGCCATCATAAGAGAGAGCAGATTGTTGTAGAAAACGAATCCCCAAGTGTTTAGCCCTAAATTGGTCACCATGTGCTTGATGTAGACCATTTCGGTGGTGATGGTGATCAAGTAGGCGAACGCCCAGGAGTAGGCGGTGAGGGTGAAGCCGTAATCGGTGGCGACGTATCCGACGGCGCCGGCGAGGATTACGAAGAGAGAGAGGAAGGTGGTTCTCGACGGGCACGGCTGCTTGCGGAAGGCGGTGTCGGCGAGGGCGACGAGGAGAGGGGTGCAGGATCGGAAGACGATGAAGGTGTCGACATTTGCGTGGCGGAGGAGATTGGTGTTGGTGAAGATGGCGAGGTAGAAGACGACGGCGGCGGGGAGGAAGCGCTTGGCGATGTCGAGAGTGAAGGGATCGTGCTGGAGGAGGCCGGATTTGCCAAGGAGCCAGACGCCGAGCGCGGAGGTTAGGTATTGTAGGGCGGTGAGGAGGCCGGGGAAGGGGAATTTGGTGATGGCGAACTTGTTGATGATGGCGAGGAGGGAGGAACAGAGGGCGTAGCCGATCACCAGGGTGCTGGTGGCGTAATATTGCTTTGAGGATTCGAATTTGGGAGCCATCATTGCTTGATCTGATCTTAGGGTTTGGGATTTTTGATCGGTTGATCTCGGCCCCCTGCTTAGTGTTTAGTAGAGTGTTTGGGGATTTTGGAAAGTATGCAAGCTCATAAGGGAGAAATGCGAGGTGAAGCAGAGCACGAGCACATCAATGGCGGATCAACGATGGGGTGGGAATGGGGAGCGAGAGAGATATGGGTCAGAAGTCTATGGCGGATCTGGTGGAGGGGAAAATTGATTGGGTGCAACGGGGAGTAGGGTAGCACTACGTAAGGGTGTGCTTAGATGGTTGAAACGGCGTCGTTTGTCAGATGAATAAAAAAGCGAAGATATACAACGACGACGTTTCTTCAGGAGCGACCGACAGATTATCAGACGAGTATGGTAGGAAGAAGAAGATTAGTGAGTGGGGCCCAACAGAAATGACTTTTATAACATGACGTGAACGCGGGGTGTGGGGACAGGCATCGTGGGGACGATGTAGAACGCTGATTGTCTGAACTTGGCACATTAAATAAATAACCTATTAGTATTTTCTTACGAACAAATCAAATAAATTGTCAAATCTCTTTTTAGTTCTTATTTTTCGGAGATTTGTACTTTTCGTAGTTTTTTCTATTTGCTTTTTACTCATTTAATCTTTTACGGTTGTCGTTTTCTTACGGCCTCTCGGATTACCAAGTCTGTTTGGATTCTGAATTCTTATCTTTTCAAAAAAAAAAATTGTCAAACCGTCACAAAAACGCTAGACGAGAGAACCCGGTCTTGTTCCGGTGAAGTTTATTAGAAACTTTACAGATAGAGTTCTAAAACCCTAATATAAATTAGTAAATCCTAGGGGAAAAAATAAAAAAGAAAAAAATCATTAAAAAATTTGGTGAGAGAACAAATTAAATCTAGCCGTTGAACTATATTTGGATGACTCAGATTTAGCCAAATCTACCAATAGAGTTTTTTTAAAACTCCACCGTAACTAAACCCGCGAGAACCAGGTGTTGGGATGGGACCTATAGTCTAGACAGTTAGGCAAGGGCTTAGATGGAGTCCAGACAGGTTAGGCATATCAGTACTACATAGTATAATTTTTATTTTATAAGATTATTATGTATAATTAATGAGATTATATAAATAAAAATCATCCCATCATAATATTTCTACATAAATTCAAGCCTAGAGTCTACCTAGAGTCTGCCTAAGTCGCTAGAAGGCCGCTTAGACTGCATATCCCGTCTAGGTGTTTGCCTAGGCGACCAAGACTAAATCGGAACAGTGGATCATCGTCCAGCTTCTAGGTGGGGCCCAGGCAAACGTTGTAACACCCCCTTCCTACCCTGGAGGTATTACCGCCAGTAATCTCGATTAAGTCTAAACCGAAGCTACCCAAGGCTTTAAACTGACTGAACAAACTAAAACAAACATTACAGCGGAATAAATACAATTGGTCTTATACAAACCTTAATCCAAAAAAAATTAAATAAATAGCACAACCTTCTATTTAAACAAAATCTTCATCCAGTCTTCCATAAGCTCTTATTTCTGAAACTCAGCTTCACTTTGAAGTAGTTCAACCCTGATCTTCACTCAAGTATAACCATTGGAAACCTTGCTTCAACTTCTGCAGCTTCAAACATTTGAATCCGCCTCTTGAATCAACTTCTAAGGAATACCTAATGTGTCATAAACCAACGATGGACACAGCCAACCGAATAAAAGAAAAGAAAAAGGACGGGTTAGTCTAATGATAGACTAGCAAGCGGAGAATCTAACTTGGTTCTTATGATTGTAACTAAACGTATTGGCATCCAAATCCGAATAGACTCGGATTATGATCCAACAGTTAGCAGTCCTATAGAGAATAAGAAGGAGACTCGTATAATCAAGAGAGAGAACACCACCGCTTGTGGTTTTTTTTAAGAAGCATAAACAATTGTTGGAAACTCATATTCATCACATAACATTTTGAAAAGCCTCCATCGACTAACCAGATTGACTTAATCAACGTTTGATTAAGAATCATTCATAACCGGGAGCAAGAATGGTTATCGAATAGACTAACCATTTGGGTACATAAATGTGCCCAACGTACTTATCTATCATTACCCTCAATCTGTGCACTCGCATCATTTAATAGTTCTTATATATTTCGGCCAACAACCGAGATCAGAGGGCCTGTTTCATCCATGATCATTTATATATGCTCGGCCCACAACCGAGATTCGGCCAACAACCGAGATCAGAGGGCCTGTTTCATCCATGATCATTTATACATGCTCGGCCAACAACCGAGTGTCAATTGCACTTAGCTAAAGTGCACCATTGTCTTCCTTCAACGTGCAGCATGACATGAGTCATGATTCCAATATTGGGATACGCTAGCAAGCTACGCCCCCAATACAGATTTTGTTATAAAGAGGTCATTGGAGGTTCGGCTCCTACCCCTGGACTACCTATTTTTCAACAGTGTTTCAGCACAGGACCACTAAAGAGATGTCTTGGAGTCTAACTCCCATCTCTACCATTCTATTTCACAACAATGTCTCAGCATGAGACAACTAATCATACAACGGTCCTAAGTTCAGTTCTAACGCAAAAACAGCAATAACGACATGGTCGTTATTTCTAACAAAATAACAATCTGTCAAACTTTATACAACATACAAATTATTTCCAACATGAGGATCAACTGGAATTCAATTTCTCATTAATAACCATAACGCAATAGAGAATCGTCCACTTGCCTTATAAGGCGTGCTCAACGTCCTTAGCAATTCCAACATTAATCTTTATCATCCTTCTGACAAATATAACAAAAGGATTCTCAGAAACGAGCTCACGGAAACACCTCTTAGTTGTATTCTCAACTCCTACAACTTCCTAATCGATAAACGATTTAATTTCCGAATATCGATATATAGTGAATCCTTAGTTATCATGCTTCAAGGAGCCATCTTGGCGGAATTATAACTAATTATCCGCTTCACTTTTGAGACAATTTTCTAAACAAAAATTGTTCATTAGCAACAGTTCTCAAAGATTACCAAATTTCGGATCAAACAGATCAATAACGAATCCTGAGTAATTAACCGAAGTCCTTTACCTGCCAATCGGTATCCAAAACTTGTATTCGCTATAACTGAAGATCCGGACGTCCGTTTCACGAGCGGTTTGAACCTGTGGGACCGTATCAACGTCAAGATTATAAAAACCATAAATTTAATTAGCAAAGCGGAACCGAAGGGCCCTTACGGTGGCTCCGCAACCAAACCGCTAATTAATTTCGATCGTATATACCTTCACTCAAGCCCATGGCTCGTGTGGCTCGATCATGGCTCGATCCTCGAGCCCGAGGGTGGCTAGGCGTTGCCCGACAGCATCCCTCACTGTTGGTGGTAGTCAAAGTAGCTACCGATGCCGGCGACGTCGCTTGGCGAGGCGAGAAACTAGCCGGCGGTGAGGAGCTTTGTTCTTCCTTCCCGATTGTTGTCCCGCCTGACTTCTCTTGGCTCTGCCCCCTGGTGCAGCAGCACACAACCCTCTCATGGAGGAAGAATAAGAAGAGGTGAGGTGGTGGTGGTGCGGATGAGATGGCCGGCGGTGGAGATATCCCGAATTCGTCGCTCGTCCGTGCTCTCTTTTAGCTCTCGGCCTTTGTGTTGAACATGGAAGAAGATGAGATTGGAAAAGTCAACAAAAGTTGGCTCCAAAATTCTATCTCCCAAATCCTTCAGCGTTAAGCAAAGACGTCAAGTGTAATCTTCCGTCCCGAAACGGGACTCGCGTTAAAGCGGTAAAATTATGTACCTCGGGTGGAAAAACTCACTAAACGAAAAACGTCCCGAAATTTATGTAGACCAATAAAACCAATTTTTCATGATTTTATCTTGCTACCTTCAATTTTTAAGGCTTCCGTTTTGTATTTTACATCCTTTCCGGTACATAATTAAAAAGACGGCTTATCCAATAAATATTCTTTTTCCACTGAAAAATTCTAGAATTCACACCGATCCATAAAATCATTTCTTTTTTATTTTCGGATATCACCAAGAATTTTCTAGGATTTAATCTCCAACAAAAATATTGGATTAAGCGTTAAAAAGATATCCGAGAAAGTTCAAAAATATCCTCAAAAACCGCAGTTATTACAAACGCCTAGACTTTTTTTAGAACAGTGATTGTAGGGCAGACTACTATTCCATACTTTTGATAATATGAAATCCATTCAACTTGTATTGCTTCTTGAGTGAATTTAGATAAATGAAACTGAGAAGACGAGAGATTATAGAAGAAGATATTGGAGTTATTTCAATTTCGTGTTGACAAGAATGTCAACTACTCCCTCGTCCCTTTTTATTCTTCCCTTTTTTTTACGGCAAATTTTTATGCACAAATTTTTTTGTCGAAGCGCACAAGAAAGATTGCACATCATGAAGCGTTACTCTTTATGACTAGTAACGCAAATGGATACCCGAAGAAGGAATACGTGATCTGGTGGAAAGACGTCGCTTTGTGAAGTGCAGCTCTACGTAAATCTCAACGCATTATGAAGCGTAGAAATCCGCAACATTCAACGCGACGCTTCTTTCTTCTTCCTCCTTTGTCTCTGTTAACCGGACGATAGTCAATCTCCGACAATAAGCTCGATCTCTGTAAAAATGGACAACGAAGGTGGTAATAAATCTGGTGGCGGTTCTCCTCCAATGGCGTCGCCGGAAAAACCTGCATCTCCTAGGGTTGACGCCGAAGTCGGTTCTCTGGTGACGGCTTTCCAATAAAGTAAGTGGCGGTTTCTCTAAAGCTTGAATTTTGCGTTTTGATGGTCATTCTCCCGAATCATATTGTGGATTTTTGATTGTCAATTGGAAAATTAGAACAGCTATAGGTCGAATTGGTTGATGATTTTGCCAAATCAGTCTGTGCCAAATCAGTTTTGTGTTGTCTTGGTTCAGTTTATGCGAATTCAGTTTATTGAAAAAGCTTTGAGCAATGACTACTATCATGATGCGTGGTTAACCCAAAACAAAGAGCAAAAAATTAACTAGATTCCATGTTGAATAGAGGAATGACAGGTTATTACACACCTGAGAAGTTGTAAGTGGTATAATCTTAGTGTGATTTGAGGCTCATTCCATGGTCAGAGAAAGAAACAACAGAAGAAATGCAGAAGCAACAGCAGAAATGCAGCACTTCTGAGCATAGTATATGCTCCCTATAAAAGACTTGTCTTTGTTTAGAAGCAAGCCAAAACAAACACAAATTCTTATCATTGTCATGTGTAATTTGAGTCCTTTTCACAAGAAGAAATCAGAAATTTCAAATATAAGCAGACCAAACAAGGTCTGATGCAAGTCATCATTCAACTGCTATGAGAATAGTTTACTGAAAGTGTTCAATTTCTGATCATACTACATACAAGTATAGTGTTTTTTCAGTTTTTGATCTGAAAGAAATTCCAATCTATAAATGTCTTTATTAAGATAAATTAACCTAGAATCAATATTTTATTTGTGTATGTTTTTTAGGCAGAGCATCAAATTTTTGTCTAGCTTGTAACCCAACTGAATCCAATCTATAAATGTCTTTATGCTCGTGGAATAAGAGCCTTTTCATCATACTAATTCAGTTGAGTCATCGTCCATAGATTACATAACCTTTATTCTTACCAAAAAAATGACCCTCATTTGCTTATCAACCCATGATGTAAGTTGGTCCTGGCAAGTTTGATTACACTGCTCTTGATTTTCGTCATCATATTAATGTTGTTTGTTACCCCTTGTGAACCAATACCACTGTCCTTGATTCCCTGCAACGGCATAATCAACACCATTATAATTTGATAACTATTCAACATCTTCTGATCTTTAATATTCTCATTTCATGGCTTACCGGGCAATGCATATTAAATATCATTAAAATCAGAAATTGAAAGATTTTGATGCATCTTAGACAATGGATGAAGAAGAGAAGAAAGCAATAGGTTGATTCATAACTGGAGGCCTACCAAACATGCCCTTATTCAAACTTATTGTATAGCATTTTTGACTTATTGTATATCCCTAGAAGCAGTCTGGTAGGAGTCTGGTAGGAGACTAAAAAGAATTGTTGTTGTTGCAATTGAGCTAAATTGAAAGCAAAGTGAACTATGATGTGTTTGCAGGTGAAGATGGTGGTGATGTACGTTGCGCCTCCGGTGGTAACGAGGGAGATGTTGTAGGTCGCGACGGTGGTTGTGGAGATGTAGAGGGTGTTTTAGCGCCGGTGGGTCCCGAAATCCCATCGGCTAGTGTCGTGGTTGGCGATTTGAGTGGGAAAGATACTCATATTGACACAGGAAAGGCCTTCGGAAAAGATTGGTGGGGCAAGACAGGTCTATCGGTACGTAATTTCATACCGTGCACCTGATATTTTAAAGCTTTATTTTATAAGAGACATTTTGAATTTCAATACTTATATGAATGTCATCAGAATTCAAATTTGAATATCATAACTAATACTTAAAGATTCTATTAGCACAAAACTCCATGAATTGAACGATATATTAAGATGGCAGTAAATCCCTTGCAAGTTTGTAAATAGGTCTTTTTGGTTTAAGTTGTGTATCCTTTCATAAGAAGCCGATTTCTTATTCGTTTCATGCAAGTTTGTTAGTAGTTAGCTAACTTTCGCCAGAATCTCACCTTTCATTAGAGAAAGTGTAAAAGAGTATTAATTAATCTTATGTTGCTTATAGTTGTTAATTACCTTTAATTCCTAACACTTATAAAAAAACAAAAGCATGTGAATGGTAGAAAGCTAAACAAAAGTGAAAAAGTAGGACGAGCTAGTATAGTACTATTTTACAAATAATTAAGCAAAGAAGTAAGCAAGAATTAAGCTAGTATAGGACGAGCTAGTATCGGTACGTAATTCGAATGTAGACTGATATCTGATCTAATAAGAATATGGAGTTAGTTTAATATGATAAGTTAAATTGGAGACCATAAACTTAAACATTTGAAACCGTGTTTTGAATATAAAACAAATACATTGTGTACATTTGAATATGAAATTGATATAAATGACAAATCAAAGTTGAAAATGTAAAGTTCAGCTATGAGTAAGAAAAAATCAATACTTGAATTTGAATATGAAATTGCAAGTATAAAAAATCGAAATGAAAAAGGTAGTAAGAAATATAATGAAAGAAACAATTTCAACAGGCGTTTCAAGAGAGATGCGCATCTTTTTCTACTCCCGTCTCGATGCCCCCTCCTCAGCCGAAAAAGAAGAACACAACACATGCGAGGTCACGGGTCATATTAGCGGAGCAGCGTGCTCAGGTCGAACCTCGTCCGAAGAAGGCTAGGACGGGGCCCATAGTAGATACATTGATTTCAGAGCTGCAGCGCGAGGAGACAGGGCAGCATATTAGGGATATGCAAACATGTCAGGATATAGGGCCATCCACCCCTATAGATGTCGATATGACGCCGCAGACAGATCAAATTCCGCCCACCGATGTTGTTGAACCTTCAGATGAGCAGACGCTTACCCCTCCGCGTGTTTCACAGTCTCCATTGGGCACAATTGAGGATATTACGAGGGATGTTGATACGACCCCTCGGGTTGAGATGGTTTCTCAAACTGACGACGCTATCCCTGAGACCGACCCTGCATTGACAGAGCCGACTGTTTTAGATACTAATATGCACGATGATGAGGAGATACTGAGGGACATTGATTTTACTGTGCCATCTCCTCGCGCTACCGATAGTGTAGCTCCTCCTCTCGCTACCGGTAGTCCGACACCGTCACCTCCATCTGATCCGAGGACGGACCCCGTTTGTGTGGTCCAGCACGTACCGCCCCCAATAGAGGAGGTTCCGGTCGCTCCTGCTCCGGCTGACGAGATGTGGCAGCCTGGAGGGACGCGAGTACCAAACCTCCTTCGGTCGTACCCGACTCATGTAGCAGAGTCGATATGGAGGTGGACACTTGCGTCGTTGGAGGGCCGGGAGGGCGTCGTTATAGAGGATAGTTTGGTAAGTGTCTTTTATACCAGCTTATTTTACATTAATATTTCATATGATTGAATAGCGTTATTGAGAATTTGAATTTTCTGTTTCAGTGGCGCAATGTCATTAGGGTTCACTCACGACCGGTAGAGTGGACGACTATTGAGCCACATATGATTGAGGAGCTGGGTACGTGGTGGAGTATTGTACAGCAGACCGGATGGACTAGTACCATTGCGCATCATGAAGCGCAATAAGAGAGTTTATGGAGGGACCTGTTGTGTATTGGAATGTTGTGATACACTTTTCACAAAATTACCTCGTACCATTGCGCCATGAAGCGCAATAATTACCAGAAAATCTAGCTTCAAATGCTGCAAGTCTACAAGGTGATACAAACTGTTAGTGTCTATTTCATGCTATTTGTGAACGTGTAAATTCTTGTTTCCCGTGTGAACTTGTCAAATTCATGCTATTTGTGAACTTGTCAAATTCTCAATTCTATGTTTTTTCGAAGCTATAGCAATTCACTAAATGTTATTGAAACTTGTTTAACTTTAGTTCCATGTAAAAATAAGTGTCTACAATGCATAACATCAAAAGATTCATAACAATATGTATCCAACATTAATAACTCTAACATCCTACATTTGGGCTTAAACCATTAGAAACACGAAGTTCGCGCCATGTTTCCATCTGTTATGTAAACGGATGGTCCCACCCCTTCACACTAGGGTCATGATTCCTTGTCCAATCTATCGGAGGAGGAGGAAGCAGCGCGTCATCCTTCAACCACACCTACAAAAAACAATATCTAACCATAAATAACAACAATCACACTTCAAGTAATCATAATTAAGTCATCATTAATTATACTTACCGGTATAAAGTGGTTTCTTTGTCCCACAAGAGCTATGGCATAAATCTTTGTCGGAGGGCGCCGATTGTCCCCTATACCCATCATAGGTAAGCATGTGTGTGATCCATTCCACGACAACATCACAAGAGCAACCTGGTGTAATGTGGCAAATATCAAACCACCAATGGGCATCTCGAGCCAATATGGTCGCATGCACGGGCTGTCCACATACGAAATACTCTACAAAGGCTCATCGATAGTTGGCATGTTCCCTACACGCTCATATATGACTCTGTTCCGCCTCAATTCAGCAGATAGATCCTTTCGAACTCTATGGCATTGTCCCTCTCCATATCCCAATACCTCTGCAAAGGATCTATAACCACAATGACCATCCGCCGCTACATCCCTAACTCTCACAATGTAAGGAAACATGAAAGGGTTAACATTTTCAACACCAAAGTTCACCCCCAACCACACCACTTCTTTATTTTGAACTTGTTCATCCGTATCTACCATAATTTTCTTTTTGGCCTTGTTGATTGAGCCCTTTGGCCTCCCACGCTTCTTTCCCGTCGACGTGATTTCCTTATTGCTCTCCTTTTCCTTCTCTTCTCTCTCCTTCACAAATCATTGTCTTTCTTCTCCTACTCATACTCACTCATCCTATGCTCAAGCAGAGTACTACTCCTCTTGGTTGAGCCCTTTGTAGACCCCTTTGGCCTTCCTTTTCGCCATGAAACAAGCATTGAATGTATCGGCTCAAGCAACGAAGAATCTTGGGGTATGACCATGTCTACAAATGACTCAGATATACCATGCACCTGATCCTCGGTCAATTCTCCTCTCTTATACATCTCAATCATCAATTCCATTCTAACTTGGTAAATTGAGAGGGATACATTGTCTTTTATGGGCATGCATTGTGGATCGATGTCGTCCCATACCACTTGATGCCAAAACGAGTGTATCTCACTTGCCATTATGGGCTGCTTGTTGACGATGGCATGAGCAATCCTATGAGGACAAGGAAGACCCATGCGCTCTCTCCACCAATAGTCATCATACTCAGTCTCCATCTTTCCCTCACTCATCTTTTTGTGTTGGCTGTAGAACATATTCAACAACTTCTTAATGCAGGTTGTTGATACTCTATAAAATAGACGAACAAATATCGCCCTCACTTCCTTAGGGACCCCCTCCAACTCTGTCGGTAGCCTCGTACGTGCCATCTCAAGATCTCCTCGCAAGCCACCAACTTGGGACACAATCTGATGGTGAATCCTTCCAATCACCGTGTTAAAGCCTCCTCGAGAACTGTCCAGTATCTTATTAAGCACATGGTGCATGCCCTCCACCCTGAAAACATAATATCACTTATTTTTCTTAATATAAATTAATAAATCAAGGTACATATATAGGCCTAAACTTACCGATTCGTTGTTCGAGTCTGAAAGTGAAGACAATGCTCCGTCCATGCTCTTACTATCAACTGCTTGTAAGGCCCAAGCCATGACATCTCAACATATGGCATGAGCCCTGGCCAACGCTCTTTCACTTTGAGAAACCTCTCCTCATATTTTGCCTCAGTTGATGACATAAATATGCCCCAACACCTATGGGCAAATCTTTCTGCAACCTTGAGGTCTTTTAGAATACAAAGAGCATACGCTTTAATGTTCATCTTGACGTGCACGGTGCACCCAACACAGGAGATGTTTTACTTCGTCCCCAAATACAGCGTCCTTTGCATTCATGATCGCCTTCTTTCGATCTACAACAATCGCATTTGGCATTGTCCCCAATTCTGCAAACAAACGCTTCAACTGTTTCAACACCCATGTATAACTCTCGGTGTCTTCCTTAGAGATAAATGCAAAACCGATATTGAATGATTTGTTAGTGCACGTGAATCCAACCATCTCTAGTAATGCCATGTCGTACCTGTACAAGTATGACATGTTAATACAATTGTGAAAACAAAACAAAAGGATTAAATAACATATTCAAAGTTTAGAAAAGTGTACCTATTTGTCTTATATGTGTTGTCCATAATGACAACATATGGAAACAATCTCAGTAGATGCAACGAGATCGGGTGGATGAAGAACAAGATCTCTATATGATCTGAATTATCCATTCTCTTCGGAAAGAAATGATATTCGTTTCGTTGCAAGAAATGTAGCGCATATTGGGTTACCGTCATATTTCCACGATCCTCGATTAGAAACTTTGCCCTCATATTTGAAACTTGTTTCGTCGATGTCACATTACCAGGATATAGCGCCCTCAATTCCTCGACTATTCTCCTTGGAGGCACATATATGTAGCTCAAATTCCTAACCAACTCCTTCTGAGCTTCCGTCATTCGTCCCATAAATGAATAACCACGTAAACTACTTGGGAGGTCATGGTTGTGAATTCCGCACCCAACAGTTAATGCCCATTTTCCCGTTGACTTGCTTCGAACCCCAACCAACTCAAACTTACAGTTGCACTTGCTCTGAAGTGTCCGTACACTTAGTGGTCTAACATTTGGGAGTACTTCACCCTTCTTTCCAGATCTATATTTGCCATGCCTATGACATGCAAGCCTGACCATTGTTTGGTTTGATGTTTTTATTGTCAACATCATCATTCTTTCACGACCGACCTGCCTAGCCCAATTTAGCATGTCTTCTCTATTATCTCACACAGTATCATTCTCAAAATCAACAGAAGAATCCTTCCTAGGTACTTACGTATATAATATCACTTATCTTAATACATCGAACATGTATACTATACAATAATGATAACGCATTTTAAATTTCAATAAAAAAATTTAACACAACAATCGAAATCATGTATTATCTTGAAAAATATATTACTACTTCAACTAAATCGTAAATTACCTCTGATTCGACCATCTCGTTTTCAGACTCAACTTCCCCTTCTTCTTCAACGCTCATTGATGACTTTGACTCTTCTTCCAAGGAGTGCGATTCGTCTTCTGCTTCATACGATGAATCCGAAAAATCCGTTTCAGATGACATTGTTCAATATCGAGTTTGTTAATAAAAAAAATTAGGTTTGGTGGATAGAAAAATTTTCGTTGTACGTGATTGATTATCGTCGACCGAATTAGGTTTGTTTTTCGTGTGCGACTGAATATAAGGATCGCGCGGTTTTAACCGCCGCAAACCCTACACATCAAGAAGCGTTGCGCTTCATGATGCGTAGGAATCGCGGGTATCCGACCATTTGTCGTTTCGCCGACGCGCTTCATGAAGCGCAGCTTTCCTTGTGCGCCAAGATAAAAATTCCTGTGCACAAGGCATCAGCCTTTTTTTATTGGGTGTCCCCTTTTATTCTTCTCATTTCTAAAACTTTTCTTTTGTAGACTTGTGAAAATACAAATTTACCCTCATCAATCTCTACCAACTACCCCACTTTTTATCACTCTCTCTTCTACTTTTGCAATATTACCCTTATCAAAACTCCTTTTTTTATCACTCTCTCCTAATCATTACCCACTTTTCCCTCTCCTTAAATATTGTGTCACTTCTCAAATGAGAAGAACAAATAGGGACGGAGGGAGTACTTTTTATCACTGCTTATGTATGGTACTTGTTTTTTCATATTATTATGTTAATAGTGATGATGTCCGAATGAAACTATAAAGTAGCGGATAAAATAGCTGACCTTCGATAAGAAAATGATGACCTCAAAAGTACTATACAGGTCCCGTGAGCGTAGAGGCCCTCAATGATGTCCGATGTGGACCTACTCATGTAATTTCATTTTTGAAATAAATCTTCCGTTCCAAATTAATTTGTATCGTAAATTCATTTCACCTCATTTTACAAGGTGAAGTCTTAATAAGAGAATGTTATGCATTTTCAAATATTGGCCTCTATCATATTTCTCTCTTTTAACTTACATATATTATTCGGATCAAGCTTTGGGTAGTAAATCTAAGGTCACTGACATTTCGAATCGGATTACAGGTTGAGTGGCCCGCTGGACAGCCCTACAAGCCCTACAAACAGTTCACCTATAGTGAAATACTAGCTTGCATGAGATTTGAAGCTTATGAAGCTTTAGCGTGTTCGTGATGGTCCTAAAAAAACAACCATTGTCTCTTTCATATCATCTAAAAAAACAACCATGGTCCTAAAAAAATACTAGTGGGTTCCACCTAAATAGATGTGGTTGTTGTTGTTGTCGTCTCTTTTATATCATCATCGAGTCTTGAACATAAAAAGAAAAATATAACCACACAAATATTCATAAATTATACTACAAAACAAGATCAAACATGGAGCTAACCTTAAATCTGCAGAGCAGAAACATAGAGCTAAACTTGCAACAAAAAGGGATAACAATAAGAAACAGAACAGAACAAAATTAAAACATCTTAAATCTGCAGTACAAAAAGCTGGAACAAGGATAATCTATGGAGAGAGGATATCGCTGAACAAAATCTTGGCATTTGCAGAAGCCCGAGAACATCTCAGCAATTCAGCCGTCAATTTTTTTAACCGGCAATCGTCGACATGTTGATTTGGTTTATAGATCATAGTCTCCAGCACTGGCGAATTTTCTAGCAAAAACTTGACGAATTCCATCTCATGGAGCCGACCAAAAACATTCCTCATGTCGATTACTTTCAACCGCTCAAATGTGAAACTGGGCGCACCTTTAGAATCCCATAGAGATTCCACTTCTGATTCATATGACGGATCAATATAATCAAGGACCTGCATGTACAGATAACATGTAACACTCCAAAGCTTGGGATCATAACTTTAAAAGTACTCGAATCTATCTACCACTTACTTTAATTTTAAGCTTGTGTAGATTAGGAGCAGCCATGATGAGACGAACGACCACCATCATCTCTTTTATATCACTAAAATTCACTAGCCATAGGTCTATAGCCCTCAAGCGATGAAACACCAAGGAGCAGTGATAGGATTCCACGCCGATGCTCAAATACTAACAACAGAAACAAACAAGGAAAAAAATGAGATACTAATAAGACTCTGAATGCTACTCAAAGACAAAATTTAATTGATTGTTACCTTCATGAAGAAGAGACCTCCACTCAGCTCCTCAATATGAGTAAATCCACCAAGGAAATTGATATAGTTACATACTGAACTTTTCTGAAGTAGATGTTCAGGTCTAAAATTAAAAAATGTCGTCGCCAGTTTAGACAGAAGTGGGGCATATGAGAATATCTCTATGCAAACCCCTGATACATCGAGATACTTGAGATTTGGAGCATGAATTCTCAACTCTAAAGTTTTGGTGTCTTTGTCTAATGTAAATTCCTCAAGAAGAGGAGATCTAGCAACAATGGTTTCGATTGCTTTACAAGGCAAATATACACCATTAAGAACAAGCCTCTTCAAGCACAAGAAGCCATTGAAGGTCGGAGGTGGTGGAGGAATTTCACAGTTAAAAAGCTCCAAATGGATCAATTTTTCAAAAGAATATATACTAGAGTGGATCTGAAACCAATGAACATGATCAATGCAGAAACTTTTAGTGGATGACAGTGTGAACTTATGAATGGGTCCTTTATGAAGTGAAAGAGCTTGGTTGATGAAATGATTCAGGCTGGTTTCATCTCTTGCACATTCATCATCAAAAACAAGGTGAGGAAGAGTAGCCCATATGTACCTCCACTGTTTTGACAAGATGCTTGTTTTGACAGCATCTCTAATTGGAACAAATGTCAGAATAATATGGATAAGGCTCAAGGGAAGATCACTTAGCAAGTCACGCTTTGACCTCTTGTCCATTATGATAATAAGAACCCTAGATGACAGTTTACATTTGAACAAAATTTAATCGTCAAGAATCATCAAACCTTGATCATAGGGAATAAAAATCATACCTTCCTCGGTACAAACCAAAGTTAATAATATGATAGAAATGATTTCATCGCCAAATCAGAGAATTTCATTCAGTCACTTATAATCTAAAGTCTAAACAGTCAATTCATCACTAAATCGTCAAAAGAACTACATAAATTTATCAAAGCAGACAAGAAAGCAAACTCAAGATTAGTAATTAAAAATCACACAACAAAATGATACTCGCATCAGTGGAGGATTTTCACCCATCCACCAACAATCTAAGTTGTTGAATCTTCACCAAATCATCAAATTAAACTGAAAAGAAGGAATTTTCAGAACAAAATCAACTGAATTGCAGACTCTACTCTACTACTCTATAAAAACATCAGTCTCGGAAGATTTAACCTAAGTCGATTTGGCGTATGAACGCAAATTGAATCCATTACAGTTTCACATCGAGATGTATATAGGGAATTGAGTTCAAGCTACAATCCAAATGCATTATTAAAGCAAATAAGATTGCAAGCTCAAGATTAGTAATTAAAAATATCAGCGAGTAGTCTTTAGCAAAAATTAGGTCACCAAGCATACAAATGAGTAAGAATTATATAGAAGATCATTGTTATATTGTACCTTCTAAACTGAACTTGAAGGATGAGTGAGTGTTGCGTTTCAATCGGAGTTGGTGTGAGCGGCGCCGGCGGGGATGTTCATGTTTCAAAGCGGAGAGTTGTGAAATTGTGAAAGGAAGATCCGAGTCACATTTTTTTTTCGTTATATATATTAGTTTTTTTTTTCCAAAAATCACCTTTTAAAATATGTGTTTTAAAAAAAAAAAGCATTTTAAAATTTTATTTTAATTAAAAATATTTTTTATAATATAAATATTCAATTTAAACCACCTTGAGTTATTTTCCAGCGAAAATTTATCCTAATTGGACCAAACTACCCTTTTGAATTTATTTTATTTTCTTTGTAATAATTCGTTTATATAAAATAATTAAACAATTTAAATATTTTAAAAAAAATATAAATTGGTGTAGTTTTTTTACAACATCGCCTTACATTTTTTAAAATAATTTAATTATTTTGTATAAAAGAATAAGAGTTTGGTTCAAATGAAACAAACTTTTATCCTAAAACGTGAAACGAATGCACTTTTCATAGTTAGTAGTGCACTTTCATACAAAAGTGCATTAAAAAATACAAAAAGTGCACTACGAAAAAGTGCACTACAAAAAATATGAAAAGTGCACTAAAAAGTACGAAAAGTGCAAATGCGAAAAAGTGCACTCTGAAGTAGGAAAAAGTGCACTATTGATAACAAAAAGTGCATTCGTTAGGATAAGAGTTCGTTTCAGGATAAGAGCTTATTTTATTTGAACCAAACTCAAAAGAATAATTAAAAAAGAAAAGACAAGAAAATATGTTTGAAAGGGTATTTTGTAGACCTATCAATCGGGTCGGGTCGTGCAAGTTCGGGTTCGGTCATTTCGGGTTCGGGTAGTTATGGGTCACGGGTTAAATCGGGTCGGATCGATGCGGGTTTTCGGGCTTGTCGGGTTGACCAACGGGTCAAAACCATAGAATTTTTTATGATTATTAAAATAGATTTTTAATTAAATAATTTTATGTATACATTTTATAGATATTAATTTTATGTATTTTAATAATAAATATATTATATTTTTAAAATAAAATGTATACATTTTATAAATATACTAAATCGGTCAACCCAACAGGTTTCGGGCTCTATCAGGTTCGGTTGATTTCGGGTTTCGGGTTCAAATTTTCGGGATCTTGACCCTAAAATTATCGGCCGGGTCAGGTTAGCGGGTTCGGTCAACTTTTGACAGCTTTAATATTTTGTTCCAATTAGAGCATAATTTTGGTGAAAGTCACTTAGCGTCCGTTCAGATATAGCGGATATAGGAGTGTTTTCCGCTAGCTGGAGTGGAATTTTGAGCTTTTTCAAGAAGCTCCTACATCCAAGGGTCTTCAATTTCCGCTAGCTGAATGGGCTATTAAGCTCCAGCTACCTTGCATCCGAACGGAGGCTTAAAGTGGTTGAATTTGAATATATGTATTATAAAAGGTGTTTTTACCTAAAAAAAATTTTAAAGGTGGTTCCTTAAGAAAACCATATATTAAAAGGTGGTTTTTGATTAAAAAAAAAACTAAATTCATAGTAATGACTTCTTTATAAGATTCATAAATAAAGTAATTTATAGTTTTTATTAAGAATATAAAAATAAATAAATAATATAATTGGCTTTAGATAGATAAACAAAAACTAATAAATTAGAATGAACTCGCATTTTTTTCTAATAGGATGTAACTTGTATATAAATTTATAAAATATTTATTTTGTATTGAAAATCCATAAAAAAAATTAGGTACTCCCTCGGATCAACTATATTAAGACACTATTCAATTTTTGCAACAAATTAAGAAAAGTAATCATTATTAGCTTAAAGGAAATTTTTAGTCTAATCAACACAAGACAATACCGTAGTACAAGTGCTTTTATTATTAATACTAGATGGTTTTGCCCGTCCGATGGACGAAATAGAATTTTGTGTCTATGATTATTGATTTTATAAGTGGACATAGATAAATGTGTATATTATTTGAATTAGAATAGAAGTGAAAAATATATGTGTGATTTGATGAAAAAAGTAATGAAGGAAATTGGATTTAAACCTTAATTTTGAATAGTTAATTTGGTGCAGAAAAAATATATTATGAGTCATAAGTATTTGTTTATGAAAGGTTAAGCATATAGATATAACAGATTTTCTAACCTATACCTTAAGGGCATAGGATAAGCATATTGTTTTAAGAAAGATTTGATATTTTTATTTATTTAGAGATTTAAATCTTTTTTACGACGGGTTTATTCGTTTCCTTTTTAGGGTTTTAGTTTCTAAAAAGCGGAAAGCTTATCATGTGCATAATGTAATGTTATATTTTTTCCTCCTTTGTATTTTTAGGGTCGTGTATTTCAATTGTGATGTTTTGTGATGTATGTTTAATTTTGGCATTTTCATAAAACAAATTTGCTTATATTTTTCCCAGTTTAGTTAGATTATAATTTAAATTCGTTTTTATCACTAATGTATGATGAGAAATGTGAGACCATTTATATATTTAAGTAGTAAGAAAGAAGTGTTATTAACTTAAATAAAATTTTTGAGTATTTATTTGAGACCTTTTGTATTTAACAATTTTTTTTAATTATTATTTCAACAAGGATAAGATTGTGTAAACTTAATAAATTATATTAGTAGGATAATTAATTTGTATTTAAAAACTAGAACATTTATTGTTTTTGAGAGTGAGTTTTTATAATTGTAAAAACTAGTACTAGCTTAAAAGCAATTATTACTATCTGCATGTAAATATGTACCATCTTCTTTGGCCATTGGTGAGAGTATGTATTAGAGTTGTAGGTATAGATAGCTGTAATATTTGTCCAAAATTGAAAATTAAACTGAAAAAGTAAGTATTTATATTGCCATTTTTTACTTTTGAGTTTAACGTCTTATAAAGTTGATAAAGTAAAAATGGTTATAATGTCCTATATAGTTGATGAGAGAGAGTATTAATTATAAGATTTTGGTTCCTTTCCCTAATATGAACCTTGAGTCATCAAAGCCTTTCTGACTTGGCCTGGCCCGGTCGCCCTACGCTACTGGCGACCGGGCTAGGCCAATTATTTTTTTGTTGTCCCCACAATGAAAAGTTTCTCCCGGTCCAGGATAGCGCTATCCATGACTAAAGGGGGCTTTTCTACAGTGATTTAGGCGCAAACTTTTGGTAGATTCCTTTTGATCTAAAAAAAGGATGACAAAAAGAACAAAATAAGGCTTTCCACCCCTGCTCCCTTCCTAAAAGACCATCCAAAAGGGAAAGCCAGAAGGAAAGATGGAAGTCGCGGGAAGTAAAAGATCTGATTCTTTAGATTGGACGGTCCAGATCGAAGAATACTTCCCCCCCCCCTTACCGCGGCTGCGACACCCTTTACATCTGTACTTCGTGCATCTTGATACGATACGCGATGGCCCCCGGACATAGAAAAAAAGAAAAGAAAGACAATATTTGATAGAGCAGACGAAGACTTTCAACGCATGTACCGTATATAACTAACTGCCTGTTATCCCATAAAGTATAATTGCAAGCCAACGTTTTTTTCTAACTGTTGGAGCCTCGGCACGGCTGGATGTAGACTGATAACTTGCATTTTAGAGCATATTAGAACATGCATTTAGGACTTTAGTTTATATGTTTTCATGCATTAGTCTTGTGTTTTCTAGTACTTTTAGTTGAGTTTCCGTTATAGATGTCTACACGTGCATTTGTATGCTTTTCAGGTACTTTTGAGAAGTTCGAGCTTTATTTGGACGCGTTTGGAAACATGACGGAATCAAGACTTCAGTTTAGAAGGCAACGGGACCGGAAAAGAACGATCCAAGAGCCGAAAAGAAGGAAGCACACGAGCAAGTCCAAGGTCGTGCACCTTAGTGCACGGTCGTGCAGGCGGTGTCGATAATTCTTCGGATCGTGCGCCTATGGCGCACGATCGTGCGTCTAGGTTCAGAGAACGGCAACAAACGTGCGTTGCAAACGCACGGTCGTGCGTGTCATGGAATGGGTCGTGCGCGGCGAAGGAGTCCCCCGTGCACTGGCTACGATCGTGCGGATCCGAAGGCTTGGATCGTGCGCCACAACGCACGATCGTGCGTTTCTCTCGTGCGCCGGTCGCGCCCGTGCGTCACCCTCGGCCAGGGTCGTGCGTCCTCCGACGCACGATCGTGCGCCCCTCTAAATTTCGGCACCGGTCGTGCGTTTGCAAGGCAGCGCTCGTGCGTCCGGTCGTGCGTCCACCATGGGTCGTGCGCCTCGGCGCACGAGCGCCGTCTCTCGTGCGCCCTTGTTTGCTCGGATTGTTTGGGCCGCCTCTCTTATTCTATCCTTAGTATAAATACTTTCCTTTGTTTGGAGATTAGGGGTTCGACTTTTAACCTAGTTTTAATCCTTGAGAGACAAGTTTTAGAGAGATTGGGGAGATTTGAAGACTTTGTTTTGATCTTGAGTTTGGATTTGCTGGATATTAATCAAGTTTGCTTGTTTCTTCAATCCGGTATGTTTAATCTCGTTATTGATTTGATTTCTTCTATTTCCATGTCTAGCTAAACCCCAAATTCTAAGATTGGGGTGAACCCAATGATGTCTAGGTAGACTTATTCATTAAATTGCACAATCCGTTGTTTGAAGCTTTGTTTGATTCAATCTTAGATGCTTTATGCCCTAGTAATTTATATGAATGGGAACTTGCCAAAGTTTGAGACTGAAAGGTGAAAACTTTGTTAAGTAGTCAGATAAGGGATTGAGACTGAAAGGTACTTTTTCCTGTTGGAACCCTAGGATTTGAACCTCGCTTTTCTCTATTATGAAAGTATTTTGAATTCTCTTGTGGAATAACAATTGTCATAGAAATCTTAAGGTTGGTTTGAGTTAGCAAGTCGCGAAAGCGGATGTTTGTTCAATTTAATCTTAAATTCTAAGTGCTTAAAGGTCTAGATTTTAATTTGCAAGTCATGAAAGTGGATGTTTAATTGAGTCTAGATACGTCTGTTAACATTTGAAAGAATTTAGCGGATACATTAGACAATTGCATTCAAACAAAGTCAAATTAAGGTTGTGCAATCATCTTTTATAGTCTACCGACGCATTATTGTGGTGATCCTTGATCTTAGAAGCTTTCCTCTCATTGATTTGCCCACATTTAGTTGTTTGTTTGTTTTAATTAGTTTCATATCTAAAATCACAATCCAATCTTTTCTTATTTTACGGCTTAGTCTACTAATTTGATTACAATTAATACTACATAGTCCCAGAGTTCGACACCTTGGTAAATACCCGATCCCGTACACTTGCGGGGTAGGATTTGGCCTATCATAGACCTAGGGAGTTTCTAAGAATCACAGGTTATCGTAGCCGACTTCGAAAAGTTTGTTCAGTGAAGTAAATGTTCGGGCAAGAGCTCCGGGGGTCAGTCTTACCTCCGGTGCCCCGGCTCCACGCAGTGGAATTAATGGAAGAATCCGATGACTCCCTACGTATGAGTCCCTCCCAATATCGAGTCAACCCCGTTCACTCCGACAATCAAGGTGTCAAGTTTGAAAGCGGCAAATGGATTCGCTAGCATTCCTCTTTGCTTCCTTGCTATTCCCTTCCTTTGAACAGGCGACATTTCTCGTTCTAGGCGATTCAACGCCACCCGTTGAATCTATCATAGCGGAGCGGAGGCAAATCTGTCTATTGCGTATGGAAGACGAATTGGAAACTCTATTAATCTTGATGAAAGTCAAGAATTTTTGTATGTACGAGACTAGTTCGACTTCGTCCCCTTTCTAGTGGATCACTTTCTCTATCTAAATCAAAATTTCTTCAATGTTTCACTTCATCAGTCTATCGATTCCATTGAGCAAGGATATCAACACAAACAAAAGAAAAGGGAAGACCAAGAGAGAAAACGATTTCCTCTTTTTAAGATAGGGCGCATTTAACTACACCCACTCTCAGAGCGGAGGGGATTCTTTCTAAGGGAAACCAAAGCCCTTATTACAGGGAAGAAATTCAATATCGGCGACATCTTCCTCCTCAAGTTTGGAAGAAGGAAGAAAAACCAGTCAACCACATAAAAGAAAGGACAAGAAGGAGGTATAGGCGTATAGCTCAAGTTTCTTGCCATTATAATAAAAATTTGCATTACGATGTACAAAAAAAATCATTATGATATACCGAATTAGTGGCCACCTCCTTGTATGTACTGATGATCAGGCCGAAAATAACTCCGTCCGGTTCGATCCAATTTTTCGGTTCAGACAGAGGTTTCATCACCCCCGCTGCCCCCACACCATTGCCAGAAAAAGATTTGTGGCCATAAGAAATCCGTGTAATTGCACACCCCGTAAATTCCCACGCTACAATGGCCCAATTATCAAGTTTTGGGTGGACCGTGGACGGACAGAGTTTTGAGATATTATGGCGAAAGCTTGCACTAACTACACAATTTACAGACCGTTTTCAAGCGCGGATTGGGGTGGAGTCAGCAGGAAATCCCGGCTCCAGCTCGCCGGAAGACCGCCGTCTTTACACGGGCGGCGGGGGAAAGCGGTTAATTCTACTCAATGGGTTGTTCGAGCAGCGGTGGAGCAGAATCAGGCGACGGCGAAGGAAATTTCGACTGTGGATGTCGAAGAAAAGGTGAGGTTTCTCTACGATGATTTGCCCCATCTGTTCGACGATCAGGGTATTGATCGGACGGCGTACGACGACCGGGTAAAATTCAGAGATCCAATCACTAAGCATGATAGTATTGGCGGCTACTTGTTCAACATTGCTATGTTGAGGGCGGTTTTCTCGCCTGATTTTCAACTCCATTGGGCTAAGCAGGTATAAAATTGTTTGTTCTGCTAAGCTAATTGATGTGACTAGTCATGATAGTAGTTATAGCCATGTCCTGAATTGATAGCTTGGTATGACATTTCAGCTTATGTATATTTATGTGTATAATCTTGGAGAGTAATGATTTGGCTGAGTTCTAAATTCATGCTTAAGGGCATACCTACTTTGAATTTTTATGAAGTGGTGAGAAAGATAAGAATATGAGATGGTCAATGTTCAATCAATGAATTGTACGTCTTTATCAAGTAGTGAATAGAAAATCATGACAGTGATTTCAAGTTTATTGTAGACAGGACCTTATGAGATCACCACAAGGTGGACCATGGTGATGAGATTTGCACTTCTTCCATGGAAGCCGGAGCTTGTATTTACGGGCACGTCCGTAATGGGCATCAATCCACAGACAGGAAAATTCTGTAGCCATTTGGTATACTCCTGCAAATTCCCTTGTGAGAAAGAAGATTGTTGACAGGTCCATATATTTGAAATGGAGATAAAAATAATTTCTTGTTTGATGTACTACTTTCTATGTAGGACTATTGGGACTCTATCAAGAATAATGAATACTTTTCAATGGAGGGTGTGATAGATTTGTTAAAACAGGTGCTCTCTCTTATACAACTCATACTTTTCATGGATGCATATGGCTATCTATATATCGTCTGATTATCTTTTTCAGCCATCAATTGTCCGTCTTTTTTATCTGTGCAGCTAAGGATATACAAAACACCCGACTTGGAATCTCCAAAGTACCAGATACTGAAGAGAGCTGCTGATTATGAGGTTTGAGTTTTATTTACTAATTAATTTTGTATGTCCCTTTTGTGTTCCAATTTCAAGTTTTGGTCTGTTATAGTAGACGCTTATAAGTTATAAGCTGTTTAAGTTATGACTTTGGTTTATAGGTCTAACGATTAATTTTGCTGCATTGAATTGCTATATATCTGGGGCGAGGAATTCCAATGCAAAAAAACATGCCTGACCATCCTTTATTTGTTGTACAATGAATCGATTAGGAAATGCAGGGCAAGAACAAAAGTAATTTGAGTTGAAGAAAGATAAATGAATTTGATTGAAGCAGACAATACCAAAAAATCCATTCTAATGTGTAAGAAAAACCCTGTATTTATACAAGTGACTGGACCACTTCACAAACTATCTCACAACTGCACTTACTCGTATATAAACATAGTCAACTAATACCATGCATCATAATTAAGAGTTTTTTAACTGATTGATTCCAACCCAATACCATGCAACATAGTCAACCAAATCATGATCTGTTTTCTGCATCCAAATT